>CM062808.1:259133394-260333394 GCA_031772625.1 Pinus tabuliformis | reverse complement strand
CCCACATTATGGTAGATATTATTAACTCCTAAAAAATAGTCTTTGTTACAATACATGGGTCAATACCATGGATTATCAATACCACATGCCGAAAAAACATAAATTATTTCACAATCAAAATATTTTATAACAATATGACAATATTGTTAACGATGAATATTCACCCTCACTTTACCATGGATATTAACTTGTAAATCGGATTTGTTCGGATACCATGGGCCAATACCACTTTACCATGGATATTAACTTCTAAATAAGCTTTGTTACGATACCATGGCCCAATACCATCGCTTATCAATACCACATGCCAAAAACCATAACTTATTTCATAGTAAAAATATTTTATTTTAATTTTATTTTACAACATTTTTTTAATTGAATCTAAAAGGGAAAATGTTACAATTTGAGATATATCTAAACTTGCTATCCTAGTGACTACTAAAAATTTTCCCATAGAAATTAAATTAAGGTTTTAATAAAATTAAGCTAAGATGGATCTATGCCGATTCTCTCTCTCTCTCTCTCTCTCTAGATATATATATATATATATATATATATATATATATATAAAGAATTGGCATAGATACATCTTACCTAAGGATCCAAGGGATGAGAACAAGCAAATTGACTAATTATATTCGATTAAATATAGTGCATGATCTTTTAAAGTTTTTCATTATTTTATTTTCTTTGACATGATTGATCCAAAATATAGGTTTAATATTTTACAACCAATCAATTTTCTTTTAGATAATTTCTCAAACACAATACATTGTGATCAAATTTAAGAGAGAGTTGGGGAGGGGGCGAAAGAGGGAGGGTGATAGTGCAAAAATTGGAGGACATAAAGAGAGAGAAAGAGAGAGTGAGGTGGGAGAGAGGGAGAAAGAGGAAGGAAGAGAGAGGAGAGAGAGAGAGATATGGAGTTGAAGTGGGATAGAGAGGGAGGAAAGAACAAAGACATAGAGAGATACAGGTGGAGAGAGAGACGAGTGAAAGGGATAGATGGAGAGAGAGTGAGGGAGAGAGGGGAGGAGGGAAGAGAAAGAAGAGGAGAGGATATAGATAGGGAGAGAAGGGGAAGGGAGAGAGATGGAGACAGAGATGTAGAAGGACAGGGATGGGGGAGGATAGTGATAGAGTTGGACGGAAGAGAGAGAGAGAGAGGGAGAGTGATTTTTTTGGGGGGGGGGAGATAGAGGGAGGTGGGAGATAAGGGATAGATAGGAAGGAAGATAGAGGGAGAAAGGTGGAGAGAGAGAGCGAGTGACAAGGGAGTCATGGAGAGAGAGTGAGGGAGAGAGGAGAGCAGGAGGTTATAGAGAAAAGGATATAGATAGAGAGGGAGAGAAGGGAAAGAGAGAGTGTGTGTATGTTTGGGGGATGAGATAGAGAAAGGGAATAAGAAAGAGACGCAAATATAAATATAAATATTATATAGTATTATATAAAAAACCAAGATCCATATTAACCCTATGACTATCAAGTGCTGAGAGGGATCCAATCTCTCAAGGTGCAAACATTTCCTCAAGTTTTGCACTAGAAAAAAAAGTTTGCACCTCGAGAGATTGGACCCATCTTGGCGCTTGATAGATCCGGGTTAAGATGGATATAGGTCGGTTAATATGAAATTAAACTAGTTTTTATTTGATATTATAGCCCTAAAAATTAAAATTTCCCTTCAAATTAATTTCAAATTGAAACTAGATCCAATTAGATTCAATGAATAGTTTTTTTTTTAAATACATTAAATAATTTTTTTATTAAAAAAATATATTTTTAAAATTACAAATTATTAGAGATAAATAATGCAAAGTTGGCTCACCTATACACCATGTGAGGATTAAGAAGTGTTTAAGGAAGGATAACCTTTCAACCAATCTTTAACAGCCTTTCGGACCCCTATCACTTGTAAGTTTAGGTTGCTTGACACAATTAAGATGACTAACACAAAAAATTGATTCATATTATTGTAGTACTTGTTAGGCATTTGTATTTTTGTTCTTAGACTAAATTAGTAATTCATGTTAGTCATTTTTAGTTGTATTACTTATTATCTAATCACATATTTTAACTCATGACTAAATTAATGATTTATGTTAGTCGTTTTTAGTTCGGTCACTTAAGATTGCTCATTTTTGGTAGTATTTGACATGGAAAAATTGTGGTGACTAACGTTTTTAGACACCTAGTCACTAATTGCTCATTTTCTACTACTGAAAAGCTTAATTTCACCCTACATGTTTTATATTCATCACTTGGGAGTTGTGTGATGATTGATGATGAGTGTAATTGAGTTAGAGAATGTTGCATTGTGTGAGTATGCTTCAAATCCATTAGTGAGTTTTATTTCTTGAGCGTATGAACTCTAATGGCAACAATATGAGAAGATCTATTTCATAAAGCATAATATTGATTCAGATCTCCAGATTTCATATTAGTGATGCAGAGAGTTGTAGCAGAGTTTGGTATTGATGGAACTGTATATGACTCTCACATTTGTTTTTGCAAGAGCTGCTGATGAATTTTGGCACATACCCATAGTGTCTTATGTTGTTGATTGTATTATGTAGTAATCATATTTTGGTGTGAGGTCTTTTATGAGTTTTATTTCGGTTGATAGAGCGTGGCCACTATTTTTCTAGAGAAGAGAGCATGTTTGTGTTGTTTTTGATTGATGAGAATGTCTTGCTCCTAGAAGTCGTATTTCATAGATGAATCAAGTTGAGTAGAAAGTTTTGGGATCCAATTTGAAAATAGATGAAAGGAGGTCCAAATAGAGTAGAGGAGAAGTGACTCCATGGATATGGAGTGGTGCTTGTGAAGTTTAAGTGAAAGGAACAGTTTCTCAATCCAATCGTAGTTGGATATTCCAATCGGAGATAGGTGAGGATCGATTGATCGTGGTGGCTTTCAGCAGATGGTAGTTTGTAGATCCATGGAGAACATAGTATTCTGAGCTGATCAATAGAATTGAGACTCTAGGCTAATCGAAGTGAGCTGATTGTATATGAGTTTGAGTCTCCATTCTGATGGGAATCAACAAATCTATGTAGAAGACATATTTTTCTTCATAGATTATTCAGAGCAGTGCTACAACAATAAGGTTGGTTTTTTTCTCGGTGAAGGATTTTCGCCCAGATATCTTATCTCTGTTGTGTGATGGTTTTTATGGTTGTGTTTGATGCTTTTGTCACTCTCATGGTTGTTTGATTTAGATTTTTACATTATTATATTCAAGTGATAATATAATATGTTGCTAGTCATACGCATGATTCAGTAAGTGAAGTCATAATTGGTAAAATTGTTAAAGAAGTCACATTACTGATTCATCTCCCCCCCCCCCCCCCCCCCCCCCCCTCTAGTAGTCCTCAAAGGTTTCCAAAAACTATGATCATATAGTGCATTATAGATGTTCTCAATGATGTGACAACCCTTAGGAAAGATCAAGGACACTCAAAACATGTAAACAACATGAAACAACTTTTGGTGACCAAAGAGACACTTGATATGATAGTTGAGTAGGCTCCAAATTCAAATGTAGCAAAATTTGGGACGATGTTGTAGTAGCGACAAAAATACATTTTCTCCTTTTACTATTATTGACGATTCTCTAGTGACGTTGCATGCATTTCCTGTAAATGTAATTGTACAACCTTCACTTTTTGACTTCCAATTGAAATTATATCTATTCATAAATAAGGAACATGCCTCGTTTTTTTTAACAACCATTGATTTCCATTATATAATTTTATCCACACATTAGCCTTTCCAACAATTTTACATGGTTCATCATCACCCAAATAAACCTATCCAATATCACCTTGAACATAACCTTGAAAATATTTCTTATGATGTGTGGTATGAAATGGAGCTCTTGGTTTTATCATTGAAGAACATACTTTTTTATCCATTGAAAGTATTAAATAATCTTGTAATGCATCGCCTGGTACATTTGTTTCCTTATTACCATTATCTTGTTTTCCATTTAGACACCAACACCACTTATTTGTGTTCCCCCTCTACTCCTAATGCCATCATTCTACCTTCATTCTCATTTTGGATATGCCCTTCTTAGAATTTCCATAATTCCCTAGGCTCATTCCTCTCTTTTTTTGCCTTCGCCTTTTATTTACAATCAAAGTATTAGTTGACATCTGACACATGATTTTTCATCACATTTTCTAGCTAAGGTTAACACCAACAACATCATCAAACTTTAAAGTGTTTGAAATAGAGAAAAGCAGAGAACAAATTACTCACAACCATGATCAAGCCATTCTATCTTTCTAGTAATGAGCACAAGATCAAAAGATATTTTCCCTCATCATTAAATTTTATTCCTACATAAATTAACTAACTTGTGACTATTTTAATTTCATTTAAATGATTAGCAACAGAGCCACCTTCAACCACATTCAGCAAAAATAATTATTTTATAAGAAATACCTTGTTCAAAACCAAGGGCTTTTCATGTAGCTTAGTTAATTCCTTCATCAAACCCATTTTATTTGCTTCTTTTAAGATACTGAAAGCCACTGATACTACCAAGGACAACCATATTTTTCTGACTGCTTTTATATAAAAAATATTCCATTCTAGATCTTTCATAGTCACCAACTTATTTGTTATTCCATCCATTGGTAGAAAAATATTCTTTTATTATAAATAATATTCAATTTTCATATTCCATATCTAGTATTTTTGGCCATTAAAATTCTTGACCCTAAAAACTTCTTCCACCATTTCCCCCACTAAAACTAGGAAATGCTCATTCTTGTCAGTTTTATTAGCCAAATGAGCCTTTAGTTTTAATATTGATAATTAGCAATAGGCTAATGGAGTAATATAATGAAAATAAATGTCAAAATGAAAATACAATGACACAATACCAAGGAGACATTGATACACATGGTTCACTTGATTTGGGATACATCCACAAAGGAATATTTCATCCTTCCTTTTATTGCATCTAGTGAATTGAAGGAATACTTGCATTATATTTTTGTAGCCTCCTCTTCTCTCTCTTATAGGCTCTTCTCTCAACTGCAATACTCTCTTGATAGTATATAAATACAATACAATTTCGTTGTAAAAAGATACTTTCCTTATAAGGAAAAACACCCTAACACAAATTTTATCATCACATCAATGAACTAATGATGAATGGTCCAAATTGACTACCAAAACAACAATATTTGCAAGAAAAAATTTCCAAAAAAATCTCTTTGGGGGTATTTCCCTTGAACCCCTACTAGGAACTAACATTGAAACATGACTACAAAAAAGACATATGAATCAAGAAGATAATCAAGCCCCATAACCAACACTAGTTAAGGTGGAGTTTACACCGTTAGAAACATTTCGGTGTGTAGAAAAACATCAGGGGGGTAGGAGAAATGCTCATAAAGTTTTGACCCTAAAAGTGTCATTTGATACATGAAAATGGATTTGGAAGGTTTCAAAATCTAGATTTTCAAATTAGGACTTGCCACTAAAAGGATCCTGCAACACAATTCCTTTAATTTCTCCTCCTAGAATCTACCAATATTGATGAAAAATTATACAATGATTCATGCTTGACCAATAAGCATGCACTTGAGAAGCCAAAGTCTATATATAGTATTGTTGTCTAAAATCCACATGACTATAAAAACTAATAGTTATAAAACAAAGGGAAATGGAAAACTATATTATGACTTCAACATCAAGTAAATTTACCTCACAACTCCAATGTCTGTACGAAGAATATGAGTTCGTCCTTTCCATCTTTGTTATGCTTACTTTTCCCATAACATAGCGATATTGAGATATTGATTTAATTTTAATTCGTATAAATATTATATCAAATTATTTATTCTTGGAAAATGATATATACTCTATAACAAAACAATTAGTTTCTGTATTTAGGCTTCCGTGATCCATAATGAATTAAGAAAAGTCTTGCACTAGAAATCACATAAGAGAAATTTTTGGCCAACACGTTTCAATCCAACTAGAGTGGTTCATCATCAGGACCAGATGAAGAGGCACACCATGGCAAAGGCTTAAATAAAGGGCAATGAAGAGACCATAATTACAAGTAACGACTGTATTTGAACAATAATATTTAAATTATGATAATAATTTATTAATATATGAAAAACAAATATTATTAAGTAACGACTATATTAAACGGCTATTTTTTGAAAAGTAATATTTAAATTATGATATTAATTTATTAAAAACAAATATTAATAAGTAGTGGCTATATTAAATGGATAGTTTATTTAATTTAATTTATTAAAATCAAATATTAGTAAAAAAATCAAAGTGAAACTCCAAACAAAGAGGGAAGTCAAAAATTATAAAAAGGAGTCAAGATTCTAACCGAGACAAGATCATTTAATAAATAAAAATAATTAATGGAAAATAAATAAAATAAAACAAAAATATACACAAGTGAAAAGAAATATATATATATATATATATATATTCAAACGAAAGTAATCAATAAATAATACAGGGTCAATACACTACAACAAAACCCTGTGATTAGCGTCCCTTTTCTCTTCCTTTTTTGCGTCTAGATCCCATTTTTGGTGTTATTTGTGTTCATTTATAAAATATGGTGCAAAAATTGATGCAAAGTTTGCATCGAGTTTTTCACCAAGTATTACACCAAGTTTAGCACCAAATATTGTAATAGGTTTTGCATCAGGTTTTACACCAACTTTTACGCCAGGTTTTATGCTAAATTTTGTGCCATCCTTTGCACCATGTTTTGCATCAATTTTGGCACCTAATTTTGTTTCACCAACTTTTGTATCATTTATTGCATCCACTTTTAGCACCTACACTTGCATCAAATTTTTCATCATCTCTTGCATCCTCTTTTGCATCATTTTTTAAATCATTTTTTGCATCCATTTTAACAACATTTTTTGCATCCCCTTTGCATCAAGACTTGCATAAGGTTTTGTGTCTTATATTGCATCTACTTTTGCATCGAATTTTGTTGCATCGTATTTTTCATCCATTGTTGCACCCATGTTTATGTCCACTTTGGCATCCCTTTTTGTATCTTATTTTTCATCTTCATTTTCTTCTTTTTTTTGCATCTATCTTTACATCCACTTTTGTTGTGACACTATTTGTACCATATTTTGTACTTACTGTTGTACCCATGTTTGCTTCCAATTCTGCATCCATCTTTGCATCCACTTTTGCATCAAAATATTGCATCTATTTTTGCATCCACTTTTGTGTTGGGTTTTGTATCTCATTTTGTATCTTCTTTTGCATATACTTCCATTGCATCCATATTTTCATCCAGTTTTGTTTCTGTTGTTGCACCCATGTTTGCAGCCACTTTTTCATCCCTTATTGCATCTTGTCTTGCATCCAAGTTTGCCTCTTTTTTTCTGTTTTTTATTACATCCACTTTATCGTCCACTTTTGTTGTGCCCTATCTTGTGCCCATCATTGAAACGCACATTTTCTTCCAATTTTGCATCCACATTTGCATCCTCTTTTGTGTCCAATTTTGAATCAAATAATTTTTATTTTTTTGCATCCCATTTTGCATCTACTTTTACATCCACTTTTGATGCGTCCAATTTTGAATCTAATTTTGTGTCCACTATTACACCCATGTTTGGTCCATGTTTACATGCATTTTTTAATCCAATTTTGCCTCCTTTTTGCATCCAAGTTTGTGTCTTTTTTTTTTTTTTTCATTTTTGTATCCACATTTATTTCACAGAAATTCATGCTAAGTTTTATGCCTACTATTACACCCATGTTTTCCTCCACTTTTTCATCCATGTTTTCCTCCTATTTTGTGTCCAAGTTTGCATCAACTATTCCATCTACTTTTTCATCCACTTTTGTGTCAATTTTTCTTTATTGTTGTGCATCTACTTATGTTGTGTCCACTCTTCATCTAATTTTACGTCTATTGTTGCCCCCATTTTTTTTTGGCTTTTGCATCGATTTTCCAACACTCATATATTTTTTGCATTGATTATCTTTCTTATGACATAAACAATTATGAACAACTGATGACAATGTCAATAATTATGACGATGATGATAATGAAGATGATGATGATGACATGAATTGTGATTATTATGATAATCAAAATGATGATAAAGATGATGGGGGTTATAATAACAATGATGATGGCGATGATAATGACCTTGGACAATCTTCCCAATTTTTAAATGTTGTCATGGTCATAATCATAATCATTATCTTTAGAGTCATGTTCCAAGTCATCATCAGTTGATCATCATTATCATTATTTTCATCTTGGTCATCATCAACAACAATAATGGCATGAATGATGATTATGATGTTCATGACGAAGTTGAAAACAATGATGATAGAAATTACATTAATTATGATGATGGGGATGATGAAAATTATAATGATGATGATAATGGTAGTGATGATGCTGATCATCGATCATCTCTAAAAAACATAGTTGTCATTTCTCTTTCATATATCAATTGTCCTAATAACCCTTTTTGAGCACTTGTAATATTTTTTGGGTTGATGATATTTCTTACGATAACTATAATTATGAACAATTAGCGACAATGTCCATAATCATGATGATGATGATGATGATGATGACGATGACATGAATGGTGATTATGATGATAATACAATGATGAGATTGATGGTGGTGATGATGATGATAATGAAGATGATGACACTCCCTCTAAACTAGGGAGATACTCATAATGAGACAAACAAGTACTCTCAAGTTGAAATATTCATATAAGAAGGGATCTCGATTGATAAGCATCAATGATGATTTAGATAATCATAGCCAACATTGTCAAAATAGAAAGGCCTTGAATAACAAGCTATATCTCTACATTAGATCATAGCATAATGTTGGGAGGAATAATTTGGACACCACTGCCTCTTTAGGCACTTACCACACCAGGATTTTCATTAGGCATGTCCTCGCATGATCATTTCCTAATCCATTGTCATAATATTTGACACCAGGAAATGTCGATCCTCATGACTATTCTTATCTTGGATTAATGTACTTGAATTATGGTGGTTAGTCCTAGTCAAAGCACAAATTCTCAAAGAATATTGGTCCCAGATGTTTATCTAATCCACCATTCTCCCTACTTGTGTCTTTAGTAGGCTTACGACTGTTAGTCTCGCCATAGTACAAGAAAAATGGATAATATGGTGTCAATGCTCACTCCCTCTCAACCAGGGAGGAGACATCCACAAGCATAACCATTTCTCAAGAATACCCATCATTTTCATAGGGAATAACATAATTAATTTGTTTTCATCGCATGACGCCTTTATGATTAAGCATTCATAGATTTGTGGCAAAATATTTCCCCTTTTGTCATTTGTGATGAAAGAAAATGAGAAGGTGAAAGCCAAAATCATTAAAGATACACTATAATGATTTATCTAAGTCTAAACTCTAAGGTTAAAGTGAAAATTTATGTAAATATTATATCTATGAGTTCTTCAAAACTTATGAAAACCTTATTCCCTAAGTCCTATATATAAGAAAAATCAAAAGAAAGAACAATAAGGCCCAATGAATGGTAACTCATGTATTCACACCCTCTTTGGAAAACATATGAATATACACAGTCCTAGTCACACTTGATCACATGTTTGTGATGCTTAAATCATGAAGTCCTCTTTTCCCCTTTCATTTTCACTTTATCATTTAAGCACCTAATTGAGGATCTAGGGAAATTTTCTTGCCTAAGGGTTTCATGTATACTCTTGGTTTACTTATGTCACACTATGGTCAATCATGTGACGGAGTCAAATACTTAAGTTTGTGGAGTTAATAGAACAGTGTATTAAGTTAGTCACCACACACACATGTATTACATTTCATTGATCCACATGTATGGGTTGGAGACTCATTGCTTGAGAACTTTAATGGATACTACTTTAGGGCCTTGATGGTATATCTTACAAAATCTCTTGGTAAACATTGTGATTCATCATTTCTTTTCTTCGAGACACTTGATAATATTGAAGTCACTCCCAATAATCCACGAAGTTGGGGAGTATAAATTACTTGTGCTGGAAATAAAATTGAGAAATAGAGGTTTTCCATTTGCGATATTGGAGTCATAGACATTGGATACATGGTAGTAGTCCTCGATGTCAATTAACTAAAAGTATATTGTCATAATGCAAAAAGAGGTAAACATATTGGTAACCTTGATGTCCTGATCATTCCAAATAATAACCATTCCACCCAAGTATATCTAATCATCAATCACTACCACTTGGAAATTCCTCCCCCATTTTCTAATTATATAGGGTACAACCTCACTTAATATTTTTATTTCTTATATCAAGATTATTGATGGGTGCTTTGCGTTCTATTTTTCATTTAGGAGTATTTGTTTTCCTTAAATATTGAGGTCCCTCATGTTCCATGAGACTATTTTCATGGAGAATTTACACAGAAAGGAAGTATAATGTGACTAAAAAAAACATGTTCCAAGATTTAAGTTATTGAACAATGGCACTTCATGACTCCTATATTTCTTAACTTGGGACTGAATGGTGAACTTGATAGCCTTAAGGGAAATTAACCAATGAAAATCTCAGAAAGAGGTGAGTTTTGACTTCCAAATAATAACCATTCCACCCAAGTATATCTAATCATCAATCACTACTACTTGGAAATTCCACCCCCATTTTCTAATTATATCAGGTAGAACCTCACTTAATATTTTTATTTCTTATATCAACATTATTGATGGGCGCTTTGCATACCATTTTTCATTTAGGAGTATTTGTTTTCCTTAAATATTGAGGTCCCTCATGTTCCATGAGACTATTTTCATGGAGAATTTACAGAGAAAGGAAGTATAATGTGACTAAAAAAAACATGTTCCAAGATTTAAGTTATTGAACAATTCCACTTCATGACTCCTATATTTCCTTAACCTGGGATTGAATGGAGAACTTGATAGCCTTAAGGGAAATTAACCAATGAAAATATCAAAAAGAGGTGACTTTTGACTTTATCACATACAAGTTAATTTACTAAAAAAAATCTCCATAAAAATTTCATCAGTCAATGAATCTTTAAAAAAAATATCCAAAATAATTTCATCAAGCGATGAAGCATTACGTTATAAACTACAATCTATAAACATTTTGGGAACCTTTTTTCTAAACCATGTTCAAAACCAACATATTTAATATTAATATTTAACAAAAATATGGAAAATAACACATTTTCATAAATTAAATAACATGTTATCAATCCTAAGAAATGTCACTAACATAAAACTAAAAAAACATGCAACTAATGGGAGTGACCACTCAAGGCCACCATAAAACAATTAATCTATTAAGACAAGGATTAATGGCGAAATAAATCTATGAAGGACAAAGGCAAACCTATTTTAAGTTTATTGTTTTATTAGGTGCAAGTTGAACATCTCAAGATATAATTAAGAGAAGAATTAATTTTATTGCATTAATAAACCCAAGCACATTCTATAACTTAGCGAGGAAGAGATGTATAATACCCATCTCGGCGACACAATGCATAGCATTAAGTTACTTTTTTATATATAATTTAAAATTATATCATAAAATCACAAATTTAGTGCGAATGGATGTTTAACATCCATTTTTATAAAAAGAAAATATAATTTTTGTTATTAAAAAAAACCAGAAACTAAATATTTTTTTTAGAAAAAAAAAAAATACTAAACTGAATATATATTTAAAAAAAACTAAACTAAACTTAAGCAAACAAATTTATTCTTTTTTAATTTAAAATATTTTTTAGAATTTTTTTAAACACTTCCCTCCATTCTAGGAAGCAAAATAATAATAGAAATAAGGACGGATCAAAAATATTCCTTTCCTTGGTAAGTGTTTCCCACCATTCATTCCACTCACTCGAGTTATTTCATAAAACAGAGATAAGTGTTGTTTCACACTCTTTTGGCAAAGCCTATTGAGCTTCTCTTATGATATATCTATTCCTTGATGGAGTCCTTGATATATTGATCAAGTTTTAATTCCTTGGTGGTTAATTAGAGCAAAGAAAACATGAGTACTCTTAATTCCAAGTTCAATGCCTCTAATGGTGGACACAAGGCAAGGGAGGGGTTGCTATTGTGGTCATAACTCCAAGTTCATTGTCTCTGACGGTGGACGAGGCAAGGGAGGGGGTTGCGGTCATGGTCATGGTCGTGGCGTTTTCTCTTTTACATTATACTTAGGGAGTTCAAAGCAATTTGAATGGAATCATTTTCGTCAGTAGGTATAATGGACTAAGTGTGATAATGGATAAAGTGAAGTAATTATTTGTGAGCATTTTTTCTTGAATGGACATTAGGATCCATCTTATTATAGAGAAAATTACATGCATTAAAACAACTCAATATTTCATGTGACATTCATATTGTATGCGGCTTATTTTTCATTAAAAACAATTTACTTTTTCATGTGACATTATTTTTTTGATAAAATTTCTTCTATTTCTAATCTGAATTACAATTGTAATTTGAAATAAAGCTTCGAGTAAATATTAATTTACCAATTCTGCATGGAAATCATAAGAAACATTCACAATATAATATGAAGAACAAATGAGTACCTACTTCATATGGATTAAAAAATGCGTCTACTACTTAGTGTGAATTACAAGTGTAATCATAGTTGGATCTCCAATATATCTTAAGCCATATTTTCATTTTATTTTTAGTATTATTAAATTTTATTATGTCCTACCTCATTTTATTGTTAGCACCGTAATAAAAATATGCATTTTTCTATAGAATTAGTACTAACATTTAATATTGATTTTTTTTCAAGAACGCTATAGGTAATAACCACGAAGATGATGATATAGACTATGTTTAGATTAGATCATATATCAAAGATGATGATGATGAGGATGACGATGGCATTGGTGATGATTATGTGGATGATATTATCAGGATGGTCAGGATGATGATCATGGAAATGATCATGAGGATGAGCTTGACTATGATTTTCGTGGTGCTAGCTAGCCATGCATTATTTTTTATATTTAGTTAGATGTCTTAATATGGTAATCATACATTTGAATTTTAGTTTATCTGAATAATGATGATGATACTATCGGTACTATCTTGTTACCTTATGAATATGTTGAAAATTGTTTACAATTTTTTATGAAGAATTAATGTGTATGATGAGATTCCTATTTTTTATGGATGTTGTGAATTTACCTTAGCATAATGATATCTATGAAACATTTTTATTTGGTAATCTTACATTGACTTTTACTTGATTTGATTAGATATGATGATGATATTATCATTTTTATCTTGTTATTTTATGTATATATTGAAAATTATCAACATTATTTTGATGGAGAATTATTATGTATGATGATATTACTAGATTTTGATGGATGTTGTGAATTTACCTTAGAATAATGGTGTTCATGAAATATTTTGATATGATAATCACACATTTCAATCTTAGTTGATTTGATTAAAGATGATGAGGATATTATTAGTATTATCTTGTTACTTTATATATGTGTTGAAACCTGTCAGTGCTTTTTTATGGAAAATGATTATGTATGATGATATTACTATTTTTGGATGTAATGTTGTGAATTTACCTTGGAATAATGATATATGCGATAAATGTTTATTTAGTAGTAATATATGTATATTGAAAATTGTCAATGAGTTTTTGATGGAGAATTGTTATATATGAGGATACTGCTATATTTTTTATGAATGTTGTCAATTGCCCTTAAATTTGTTTATAAATACTAAGTTATGAATTTGAATTGTGATATATTCTTAAATGTGTTATACATGAAAATACCTCCTCATCATCTTCGAGGAGAATACTATGTTGTTGGTTGAAATACCTCTTTCTCCTAAACTATATAAGCCTATAATACAAGTTATGTACTATGAGGACCACGGTATCCTAGTCTATAACAAGTTGTCCCCTTCATCTAACTTTTGTACCAAAATTCTCACATTAGAGGAATTTTCAACTCAAAAAATAACCACCTAAGAAAAAATTAAGAAACTAATGAAATAATGCCATGTAGACAATTTTTTAATATACCATTTTTATTATTCTTTTACCAAAATTACCCAAATAAATGTCACATTTATCAAAA
Organism: Pinus tabuliformis; assembly: GCA_031772625.1. Classification (NCBI taxonomy): domain Eukaryota; kingdom Viridiplantae; phylum Streptophyta; class Pinopsida; order Pinales; family Pinaceae; genus Pinus; species Pinus tabuliformis. The sequence goes on along the minus strand of CM062808.1, from coordinate 260,319,236 downwards.
TAATATATGTATTTTATATTTAAATTAATATATTAGCACAAGATTTAATAAAATTTAAATTCAAAAAGCAAATTCAAAATTTAAAGGAAATTTAAATTTAAATTACCCAAACAAACGTCACTTTTATCAAACATAACCGTCTACATGTATTTTATATTGAAATTAATTTGTTAACACAAGATTTAAGAAAATTTAAATTTAAAAGGAAAATTTAAAATATAAATTTAAGTTAAATTTAAATTTAAGTTAAATTTAAATTTAAGTTAAATTTAAATTTAAGTTACTAAAATAAATGCACTTTTGTCAAAATAACCATATATTTATATTTTATATTTAAATTAATTTATCAATACAAGATTTAATAAATTTTAAATTAAGAAAGTAAATATAAAATTTAAATTAAATTTTGGATTTAGGATTTTATATTTAAATTTAATTATTTAACATGCCATGATTTATCCTTCATTAAAAAAATTCTCAATATTCTAACTTTTATAGATGAAGATACTAATTTTATTTTTAATATTTAATATAGTTTTGGGTCACTTGGGCACCATTCACAGTTAAATTATGTAAGTTATATTATTAAAAAAAAATCCACTGCCTAGTCACACCTGTATGTCTTTTAAATTTTAAAGGATTTTGATTGGCTTACACATTATGACATGGAATTTCAATGTTAACATTTTAAAATGAAAATTCCTCTAATGAGAGGAAAAAAACCTCGAGTTAACTAGAATTTTACACTCTTGTTCACTTTCAGAAACTCATATGGTGGAATGTGATCTCTTTATCCTCATCTTTAGATTTTTCCTCAAAAATAAAAGCATACAAAACTGGGAAAGTGCCATAGAGCATGGGGAAGCTTTTTCCTAAGCACAAAAGCATCTAAAAAGTGGAAAATGCCATTTTTATATGAGGAAACATTATTCACCCAATAGCTTTTACCAAAATTGAACTAATGAGGAATTTGGGAAATCTTCATAGCCTTCACTTTCCTATATATTGGAGACTTGGCCATTGAGGAAATGATGGGAATTCATGTATTGTCACGTTGCCAAGATCTATCATGAGAGGGAGAGTTTTGGAGCTAGGAGTTGGGGGAGGTGTTGTTGCAACTGCATCTGATGGTTGTAACTTTCCTCCAACTCCTTTATTAATATAGATTAGTTGTTCTTCATTCCATATGCTACTATTCATTCTTTACTTATCCTAATTAACTAATGAATGTATGGGATTTTGGTTTATATTTATTTATTTAATAATATTTATATGTTTATGATAGTTTCAATTATCAAGATATTATGTTGTGAAGTTTTCTTTGTTATCTCTCTTGTGTGTAGGACCAAGGTTTGGAGCTATCTAGAAGTGCTTCCCAACTACACTAAAAACTCCAACACGAGCTACATGCAAGGACACACATGAATTCATTCTTCTTTTCTTAATCTATACTCTACATCTTGATCTACTAAGAATCATGAGCCTTAGAACAACCTTCTCTTAATCAGTCTATCTTAGGTTTATGGGATAAATTGAGAGGGTTTTATGTTCATCTAACTATGCATTAAATCCCACAGAAAAATGATATTTAGAAATTGTAATATATTTCACTATGTAATAAAATTAGTAAAATGGAAGTAAAAGTAAAACTCTAAACATGAAGCCAAAAATGGATGTAACGATTGATGCAAAATTGGGAGTAGAATTGGATGTTAAACTAGCCATCAAAATAAGATGCAAACAATGAGACAAAAAGGGTTTTAAAGTAGAATTAAAAAAGGGTGCAAAACTAAACACAAAGAAGGGAACAAAATAGGGCATACAAAAAGATACCAAATTGGGCGCAAACAAGGATGCAAAAATGGACACCAAAATGAGGAAGGATGCAAAGTTGGGTGCAAAAAGGATGTAAGAAAAGACACAAAACAAGAAGCAAAATGGGAATAAAAAAGGGTGAAACTAAGGATGCCAAAAATGATGCATAACTAGATGAAAATTCAAACTAAAATCTAGGTTCAAAATGAGATGCAAATGTGGACACAAAATGTGGCAGAAAAAGGGATGGAAATTTGGATGCCAAAAAGGATGCAAAATTAGACACCAAAAATGATGCAAAATTGGACATAAAAAATGGTGAAAATTTGGAAACAAAAGTAGAGAAAAGGCATAAAAATGGCTCAAATTTGGATGCAACATTAGATGCAAAATGAGGTGCAAAAAATGATTCAAAACTTGGTGCAAAAACAAATGCAAAAATAGATGAAAAAAATGGCTCAAATTAAACGTAACATTAGACACAAAATGGGATTCAAAGCAACACATGGTCCAACATAGGGTGAAAATTTAGATGCTCAAAAGGATGTAAAATTGAATGCAACAAATGTTGTTAAAAATGATGCTAAATTGGATGCAACAAATGATGCAAAATTAGGGGCAAAATAGGATGCAAAAAAGGGAGACAATTGAAACGAAAAGATGGATGAAAAGAATGGTGCAAAAATGGATGAAAAATTTGGCACTAAATCAGATTCAATATATGGTGCAAAATTAAATGCAAAAAATGGTGTAAAAAAAGGCAAAAAAATTGGTGCAAAATTAGATGTAAAAATAAGTACAAAATTAGGAGCGAAAAATGGCATAAGACTAGATCCAAAAATTGAAACAAACTCGATATAAAAAAAGGCACTGAATTAGATGCAAAAGATGGTGTAAAACTCTATGCAAATTACGACACAAAAATAGAAGCAAAGAATGGCACAAAACAGGAAGCAAAAAATGATGCAAACAATGGCACAAAACTAGAAGCAAAACCTGTTGTAAAACCAAATGCAAATCTTGGTGCAAAATATGATGCAAAATTTGGCGTAAAAAAAGATGCAAAATTTGGCAGAAAAAATGACGCTTTAAAAATTGTACAATAGAGCCAGATTTAACGTCAGGCTGCTCATCCCAATGGAGAGAAAAATACACTAAAATCTGGTGCTAAATCTGGCGTAAATTGTCTGTTTCGTTGTAGTGATAATGAAATATGGGGCTGAGGCCCATTAAACAAATAACAAAAACACTAAAAGGAGTTAAGAATGAATAGGATGATAAAGTACTTAAGAAAATAAGAAGGATCAAAAGTATAAACTTTAATGAAGAATAAATCAATAACAAATACTATAAAAAGGACAGTAATACCTACATAGTTAAATAAAAAAAAATAAAAAAAAATCTAAAAAGAAACCTTAAAAACTAGGAAGATAGGACACAAACCCAACTTCTACTATTAATTCAACCATCGTCTCTATTCAAATTATTGGGTCTTTTTTCAATTTCTAGGGCCTCCCTCAATTTACGATGATGGAAATGACTAACCCGAGCAATGACCTGGGCCTCCTCAATGTAGATGTGATGCTTAGATTTATCTGCATGCTCTGCCAAAGCAAAGGAGTGGGTCCTACCATGTTTGATGTCAGTGGCAAACTCACGAATCATTTGATTAATCGAGCGACCAGTCTGACCAACATAGGGAGTCTGACAAGAGCATGGAATAACGTAAACACCCTTCATATTCTTGGGGTCCAATGGGCCTTTTATAGAGCTAAGGGAGCTCCAGATGGTATTTAAAGGCCTAAAGGTTGAAGCTACCTTATGCTTCCTTAGGATCCTCGCAATATTGTCAGTGGTCCCTTAGATAAAAGGAAGATGAACACCAGAAAATTGATCCTTGGTATCTTTCTTAACACGAGGACCTTTCTCAGCTCTGAGGAAAGCCTTAGTACATTGGTGTCTACTATACCCATTAATACGGAAAACACTTAGGAGATGGGATTTCGCTTCATTGAGATGGTTCTCATAAGAAACTCTTAAATCTCTAGCCACTAAGGAGTTGAGAACACCAAGCTTTTTAGCTCGGAAATGATGAAAATTAGCATGAAGATATTATTCCGTATGAGTTTTCTTGCAAAATACTTGATGAGGAAAAGAGTCATCATCATTCCTTGAGAGGAGGACATCAAGGAAGGAAAGACTACCATTACTTTCAAATTCCATGGTGAACTTTATGGAACTAGATTGATTGTTAAGATGGAGGAAAATCAATTCCAACTCTTCCTCACCATGGGACTAGATGACATGAGTGTCATCCACAAACCTCTTCCACGTCTTAGGCAGAAGATGAGAAGAATCTAAGGCTTTTGATTGAAAATTCTCCATGAATAGATTAGCTACCACAGGGGAGAGGGGGAAACCCATGGCGACGCCGCAAGTTTTCTCATAGAAATCCCCATCAAATGAAAAGAAAGTAGAAGTAAGACAAATGCCAACAAAATTAGTCATATCAGGATCCGTAATGCGCTTCATGACTTCGATGGCCTCGTTGATAGGGATATTAGTGTAGAGGGAGACCACATCGAAACTCACAAACTTCTCATTTGGATCAAGCTGGACACTCTTCAACTCATTGACAAACGATGCAGAGTCCTTCATGAAGGATTCTGTATGGTCAACATGTGGCTTAAGCTTCTGGGCTAAATATTTAGCAAGAAGATAAATTGGCCCTCCTAACGCGCTGACAATAGATCTCAGGGGAGCCCCTTCCTTATAAATCTTTGGCAGGCCAAAAATTTCTCTTATGTAATTTATACGGAAAAACTTTTCTTAAAACAATTAATATTCTACAAATTGAAAAATATACTAAAATAAAATGGATTTATCATAAATAAATAAATTTATATAATATCTATATAAATTATATAAATTAAAAACTAAATAAATAACATCAAAACCACCCTATTATGGAAATGTAAACAAAACAAAAGCTTAAATAACAAACTCATATTCTTCACATAAACAGTAAAAGTAAAAATACGAGAAAATTTAGCTTGACAATGAAATCATAATCTGAGTCCTCCATGTGGACGTGTTTACTCACCTTTAACTTTATCAAAACATAGACTTTGCGAAATGAACTTACATATAGTCTTTGGTTATTCCTATGGAAATGGACATTTATAGAATGAATTCATTATCTTTGGTGATTCCTATGCACATGGATATGTTTATTCAACTGAATTCCCTGGAAATAAACCATATAATCTTTGTTTATTCCGATGGAAATGCACATGCACACATTGAATTAATAGTTTATGGACATACTTATTGAACTAAATTCTCTAGAAATGCACCAATTAGATGTTGGTTTCGTGGATTAAAACTTACCCATATGCAAAAATTGTAGACCGATTACGTGGAGAGGGCGATTCATGACATCATCGAAGGCCCGCCCATAGTAACGACCCTGATGTTATGAAACCTCGTGCTCAAGAAAGTTTGACTCTTCGTTTAGGGTTAAGCACAAAAATGGGCCGTGTAACACCCCATATAACAACGAACCAACACACTTTCAAATCAACATGGCCGGAAATTTCCCTCCTGTCATCTTGCGACGTTCCACTAGTTACCTTGCCAAGAAAATCCAGCCCCGCCATTGCAAGACATGTGATTTTGCATTCACACATTAGAGTCAAAGTCAGAATCAATAAGTATATTCTTATGGTTTTCTTCATCAATAATTGAACAAATTCATTTTTTAAGGCGTAATTGCCAATTCTTCGTAAATTCGGAACGGATTTTGTGGTAAGCCTATTTCGAAATTTGATTATAAAATTTCGTCTAAACTTTCGTAACATTATTAAAAGATAGATATTTGAAATTTTGAAGAATGATTAAATTAAAATAAAACTCACTCGGTAAAAATAATTCCCACATGTTAACTGTCTCTCTTAAATAATACCTGTCTGAGTTCGATCCTTTTATCTCCAACACACTGCTTTAGATAATACTCAGTTTCTGAGATCAAAGCCTTGCTTTGCTCACCAAAAATACGCAAAAAGTATGGGCAACTATCTTTCCTGCGCGGCCGCGGTAGGCATGAAAGAGGACGAAATCATCCAGCTTGTTAGCTCAGATGGCACTGTCCAAATTCTTCAAAAGTCCCTGCGGGCAGGCCAAATAATGCAGGAATTTGCTCACCATTTAGTCTGCGACTCCCACACCTTGTTCATCGGGCAGAAGACGCCGCCGCTTTCTCCAAACGAGCAACTAGAGGTGGGGAAAAAGTATTTCCTTCTGCCAGACCATTTTTTCCGGTCTGAATTAGCGCTCGGATTGCTGGCTTCCTTAATATTACCGCCGTCCCTAAAATCTCCAAGTACTTCCAATGGTAGCGTATCAGCCTCTCTGCGCAGTATCGAACGTGCGTCTGCTCTCTGCCAGCCGTTTCAGATAGAGAAACGCGACGTGGGCGGAGGCCTTCGGATTAGAGTGTCAGAGGAGTTTATTACAAAGCTTTTGGAAGACGCGAGGCTTAACGTTGATGAACGAAATCATGCATTGGTCAGTGATTCAGCAGATGACAAGCATAGGCTGTGCAATACTCTGGAATTGAGGAAGGATTATGAACAGTTGGTCACGTTCAGAGGCCAATGCTGGAGACCGGAGCTTGAGACTATCAAGGAAAAGGAGAAGAGGGGTAAGTGCCATAAGCTGATCTTTATAATGAAGGGTCTCAGCCTGAACAGATCTTGATCTGTTGAATGTATTGGCTTTTAAATGGCAGCACTTCTTACTTTTTGAATGTATTGTCAATAGTACATAAACACAATGTAACTGCCTTTTCACACTACATGATACTTTGGTGATCTTCCATGGATTCCTTGTAAATGTAACATGGATTTCCTTGTAAATGTAACATGGATTTCTTGCTTCACTTCCAAATTACTTTGTTGAAATTATTTCTTTCTTAAATAAAGAACATGCCTCATCTCTCTAAGAAGTCATTAGTTTGCATTATGTAATTTTATTCATACCTTATCATTTTAAGCAATTTTACATAATTAATCGTTACCCAAGCAATTTTACATAATTCATCGTTACCGAAATAAGCTTGTACAAAATCACTTTGAATATAATTTTGGAATATTTCTTATGAGATGTGCTAGGAAACCAAACCCCTAAATCTATCATCTAAGAATAAATATAGCTAGTACAAAATCACTTTGAGTATAATCTTGGAATATTCCTTATGAAGTGCGGCATGAAACTAAACCCCTAAATCTATCACCTAAGAATCAATAATGTTCTCTACTCAAGGGATGAAAGCATCTTCCAATGGATCACTTACTATATTTACTTCTTCATTAATTTTTTTTTGTTGTCCATGTCATTTTTTGCCTTTTAGAGATCCATAATATTTCTCTTTGTATCCTTTCTTTTCATGATGTTAACATTCTAGCCTCCTTCCTATTTCATGTTTTCTTTTTTTAGGCTTTCTATGATTCCACAAGTTTTTTCCTCTCCCTTTGTCTTCTCCTATTTTATACCATCAAAACATTAATCACATTTTTTCACTAAAGATAACACCGAAAAAATCAACAAATGTTAAACTAAACTGTTTGAACCAAAGACAAAAATACTCACAACCATGACCATATTGTTCTAGCTTTCTAGAAATAAGAACAAAATAAAAAGAGCCCTGACCTCATCATCAAGTTTAATTTTACATAACTTAGTTGACAAATGCCTATTATAATTCACTTAAATGATTAAGAATAGACTCGCCTTATAATATCTTCATATATAATAAATATTTCATAAGAAATAACTCGTTGGAAGAAAGAGTATTTCATACCAACGCTTTCATCAAACTCTCCATTGTTATTTCTTTTGAATTGTTGAAAGTCATTTATGCTTCAAGGCACAACCATTTTTTTCCTATATCCTTTGTGTCAAGAATCTTTCATTCTTCATCTTTCATAGTCACTTGCTTCTTTTTTATTCCACCCATTAGTAGAAAAATATTCTTTTGATATAAAGAGGCCTTAATTTCATCTTTTGTAGCTATAAAAATTTTCCATTAAAATTCTGAATCCTAAACCTTCTTCCACCATTCCTCCAACTTGAACTAGGAACTGTCTTTTCTTATGAGCTTATCATCCAAATAAAACTTCAATTATGATACAAATTGCTAGGAATAAGATCATGGAGTTGTACAATGAAAAAAAATGTGGAAATTAAAATTAAAATGGCGTAATAAAATGAAGAAACCGATAAATATGTTTTACTCAATTTGGGATACATAAATGGAGAAACAACCAATCCTTCCTTTTATTACTTCTATAAAAATGAAGGTATACAACCTATAGTACATCTACTACAACCTCCTCTCCAGCCTCTCTCAATCTCCTCTCTCTCTCTCAGTTACAATACTCTCTTAATAATACATATTTGTAATACTATTCCCTGAAAAAGGAGGGTTTTCTTATAAAGGAAAGGGAATAACATTTATGACCTAATGATGAATGGTCCAAATTCATTACAAAAATTTCAATATTTTACAAGGAACATTTTTCAAAAAAAATCTCTTTGGGGGTGCTCCGCTTGAAACCCCACTAGGAACTAGGATCCAATCCAAACATGGCTATAAGCAAGAACTATGAATTAGGAAGATAATTAGGCTCCATAAACTACACAAATTAAAGTGATATTTACATTGCTAGAAATGTCTTGTTGTGTATAATAACATAAAGGAGATAGTGACTATTCTCACAAAGTTTTGACCATCAATTTTCCATTTAATGCCTCAAAATGGATTTGGAAGGTTTGAAATTCCAGATTTCTTAACTGAGGCCTATCACTAAAAAGGGTCCTAGAAGCCAAGCTTGCTAATTTCTCCTCCTAGACTATATCAAGATAGATGAAAATTAATATAATGATCCATTCGACACCAACAAGTATGTATTTGAGAAGCCAAAGGCTAGATATATATAAGTTTATTGTCATAGAATCCATATGATCATACAAAGTAATAATTAGAAAATAGAGAGAAATGGATGAGTAGATTATAACTTCATCATCAAGTCAATCTACCTCATTCTTCCATTGTGCATGCAGAGAATATGAGTTTGTCCATTCAAGCGTTGTTATGTTTAACATTCTCGTAACATAGTGGTATTGATATGTTTCTTTAATTTTAAATCACACAAATGTTATATCAAATTATTCATTGTTGGAAGAAAATATACACCTCATAGAAAAAAAATTAATATTATAGAAATTGAGATATATATTATCTCATTTAAATATTTTCATGAAACCATAATTAATCAAACTTATATAATATTAATGAAATTATTAAGAAATATATATTATTTTTCAAAAATAAATAAATTTATATAAAATTTAGATAAATTATACAAATTAAAATTAAAATAGTAATCTAGAATTTGACCATATTATGAAAAAACAAAACAAAACAAAAACATGAAACAACAGACTCATATTCTTCAGATAAACCATTAAAACAGAAACACCAAAAAAATTAGCTTTGCATTAAAATCATAATCTAATCCTCCCTTCTCCTTTGTTTTCTCACCATTAATTTTAATTAACACATAGAATCTATGAAATGAACTTATAGATAGTCTTTGGTTATTCCTATAGAAGTGGACATGTATTGATTGAATTCATAGTCTTTGGTTATTCATATGCAAATCAACATGTTTATTAGACTAAATTATCTAGAAATGAACCACAAGTCTTTGTTTATTCCTATGGAAATGGATATGTAAACTTTGAATGAATAGTGTTGCTCTTGAACGCTTATTAGGAATTGTGATCTAATAATGGCTATCAAAAAGACATATGAATCGAGAAGATAATCAGACTCCACGACCAACATTGATGAAGGTGGTTTTTACAAATGTTTTAGTGTATATGAAAAGGGGGCTAGGAGGTATTCTCCCAAGTTTTTGACCATAGAAGTGTCATTTAATGCCTCAAAATGTGTTTGGAAGATTTAAGTCTCTAGATTTCTAAATTAAGACCTGCAACTAAAAATGACCCTACAAACCAATTCGTTTAATTTCTCCTCCTAAAATCTACCAAGATAGACAAAAAATTATACAATGACTTAAAAAACCAAATTCTATATATAATTTTATTTTCATAAAATCAAGTGACCATAAAAATTAATAGTTCGAAAACAAAGAGAAATAAGAAACTATATTATAACTTCATCATTAAACCAATCTAACTCACATTTCCATTATTCATACTCGAAATATTCGTTTATACTTTTTAAGCTTGATTATACTTGATTTTCGCATAACATAATGATATTGAAATATTAGTTTAATTTTATTTCACATAAATATTATATCAAATTATTCATTCTCTGCGAAAAGAAAAAAAACAAAAACATATACGCCAACAAAACAATGATTACACAAATTGAAATATATACTTTCTCATTTAAATAGCTTCAAATTAAAAAATATATATCTAAACTTATACAATATTAATTATGTCACTGTAAAATACACATAATTTATCAAAAATAAATAAATTTACATAATAGTATATAATAATTAAAATTAAATCTGGAAAACAAAACTGAACAAAAGTTTTGAATAACAAACTCATATTCTTCATAGAAACCAGAAAAGTAAAAACACGAGAAAAATGATCTTGACATTGAAATGATAATCTTAGTCGTCCATGTCTCTTTGTTTACTCACCATTAACTTTATCAACCCATAAACTTTGTGAAATGGATTTACATATAGAAGTCTTTGGTTATTCCTATGGAAATGGAAATCTATAGAATGAACTCATTTTCTTTGCTTATTCCTAAGCACATGGACATGTTTATTCAACTAAATTATCTGGAAATGAACCATCTAGTCTTTGTTTATTCCTATGGAAATGGACATGCGCACCTAGTCTTTGGTTATTCCTATGGAAATGGACATATATATTTAACTAAATTATCTAGAAATGCACCAATTAGATGTTGGTTTCATGGATTACAACTTACCCATGAGGGCGAATCATGACGTCATCGAGGCCCGCACAGAGGGAACGATACTGTTATGCAACCTCGTGCTGAAGAAAGTTCGGCTTTTCGTTTAGGGTTAAGCATTAAAATGGGCTGTGTAACTTCCGGTATAACAATGAAGCAACACACATTCAAAGAAACATGGACCGAAATTTCCTTCCTGTCATCTTTCGACGTGCCGCTAGTTACGTTGCAAAGAAAATCCAACCCCGCCATTGCAAAACGTGTAATTTTTCATTCAAACATTAGAGTCAAGGTCAGAATCAGTGAGTATATTTTTATCGTTTTCTTCATCGAGCTACGCGCTCTGTAACTTTAACGAGGAATAGTTGAACAAATTCATTTTTTTAAGGTGTAAAGCGGAAATTCTTCGTAATTTTGGTACGGACTTTGTGGTCAGCATATTTGGAATTTGGATTATAAAATTTCCTTTCAAGTTTTGCAACATTTTAACGGAAAAAAGATTCCCACTTTTGAATTTTATTTTTTAAATAATATTAGTTTGAGTTTGATTTTTTTTATTTTTATCGGTGTACATGTATTTAGCTAACCTTAATTACGTCGTAAGGCGTTCTCTTTTGAAATCTACTTTCTTCTTATCTTACGTGTCAAACTATGATCCGTTTGATTTGATGTTAGACGATTAAAATGTTTACTACCGTTAATCAAAAATTTAGTTATAACTCAAAAAATAACAATAACAATCTAAAGTTCATTATCATTTTCAAGAACCAGGGAACTGTGAAGGTAGAGGGCCATGGCCTGCGTTGCAAGTGAACGTATATGGCCATGGTTCATATCTTTTTCAAGAACTAGCGAACCGTGAAGCTAGACTGCCATGCCATGGCTTGGGTTGCAGAATGAAGGTAGACAGCCATGGCTTGCAATGGGCTTGCGTTGTAGAATGGAGGTAGATAGCCATGGTTGCAACGGGCTTGCGTTGTAGAATGAAGAGAGATGATTCTCCTTGTGTGAAATAGTGTTGTGGAGAGAAAGAGGGTGTATAGAGGCAAAGGCAAACTTTCTGTTTTAGTCGAAAGATGGGTTCAAGGGAAAGAAAAGCCATGGTGGGTTTGAAGTTGCCAATCCCAGCTCAGGGAGATGCATTTTCCAAGCCACTTCCATTGCCGCTTCCACTGCCTAAGCCCATAACATGAATTGTTCCTGCAAGTTGCCCTGTGTTCCTCTTGAAGAAGTTACATTCGAAGATCTCTAGAAAATTTAAACTATGGGGTGCCGGAGTAGTGGCAAGGTCTACAATCGTTTTCAATTATTTGTATGAATCTTAGATCCATTACTAATTCTCTTGTTTGGGCATTCAGTAGTACTGGATACCTTACCGGATTTCAGAGGCATTATTAATTCTCTTGTTTGGGCATTTTTCAGTAGCATTGGATACCTTACTGGATTTGGCTTTCCTTCATGTTTGGATTTTTCTTATTGCTTTGGGAAATAATTTGGGTTATATTAACATTTTCCTAATTATTAACTGCATATCTCTGTACACAATGCAGGTTCATTTGGAAGGGCATCAGTCTGAATACAAAGAGCAGTTTGCCCTTATTTATTAACCATTCGGTTAGGTTGTGCCAAGCTCCTAAATTTAATATGGGTTCATTGTCAACTGAAGAACGCTTGGATTATCTAGAAGCGAGGAGAGATGAGTTTGTAGTAGACAACTATCATGGGGTTGTGGTAGACAACTATCACGAGGTGCTTGTACGTGATCCTTATAGAGTGTAATTAACAACCAACATAGAAAATGATTTGTCATTTATCTTTTAGTAGAGAGAAATGGGATATAAGGACTATCTTTTGTAATATGTTTCTTTAACCTAGATTTTGTATATCATGTGGTTATAAGTTTTTTGAACCATTAATTATTAATTATATAGAATTGTTTTCAAATTTTGCAATTGGAAAATAGGTGAAATTTTTAGCCATTACTTGGACTCATGACAACAAATGTTTCTTTTATAGTCGTTATTCAGTGCCCAAGTATGTACTAAAAGTCAATTATTAGTTTCTTAGAAAGGCACACAATAACGTTGAATTTGTGGCATCTTGGAAGGCCGTAAGGTAAGATTTAAGTATAGTATTCTTGAAGGGGACTTGAAGCTGATAATAGATATCCTTAATAAAAAGTCTGGAAGCTTTCGATTGGCAGGTGGATCTCGAGGCATATCAAAATGAGAACACGCATAAGCTAGCTGAGGAAGTTAGTGCATGGAGGATGGAGCATCAAACAAGAATGGACGCGCAAAGGTTGTGGAGAAGGCATTGCACTAGAGAGACTCGGAAGAGGTATAAATTATGTTAGATGATCCAAAAATACAAGTTTATCATAGGTTATAAAATTAGAATAAAATAATTATTAATTTAAGATATTAAATTAATAATTATTATTCTAGAATGTTTAATTATTTAATGGAGACTTTTAAAATTAGCATATTGTTGTAACTAGATATGACTCTCCAAATGTGTCGTATCTTAGGCTCTATTTTAGGAGATTAGTTAGCTCGTTGGTTTGAATAGCATTTATTGTAAATGGACACTTGTTATTTAATAAGTGATCCATAATTAGAGGTAGTTAGGACATGGAGCTTATATATAGCTCATTGCAAGAGTATTTGTGTTGTTCGGGTGTAAAATCTTGCAAAATCAAATTATGTAATTATTTTTTCTGATTAATAAAATTACGTGTCTGAGGACACTTCTACCATTATTGTGGTATCAGAGCTTCAGTAATGCTGCAGTTGATTTGAGGAGGAGATTCCAGCTCTATCAGATCGTGGAAAACTCAACTCCGTTGAAGTGATCAGCAAAAGATTGGTATGAAATTTGCAAATTTTGTTATTGATTTTAGATCTGCAAATTCTAAAATCATTTTTTAAAGCTGCAAATACAAATCTGTGTGACTTTTTCAAATTGTTTGAATGAATAAAAACAAAAACAAAAAGGACAGCGCTGTATATTTTAATTGTTTTTAAAGTATTTTCAAAACATTCAAATTGATTCTGCATTTTTATGAGAGTGGTTTACATTAATTTATGCTCAAATTTCCTGCATTGAGCATTTTGGCATCGATTCCGCGTTTTGTGGTCTGGCATTTGAACCAGCGTCCTCCAGCTATAAGAACCAGCGTTCAATGACAGAAATTTTCTGAAGTGAATTCTTTACCTCTGTGGCTCATCTCCATTATGCTCATCCCCGAGCCCCTCCAGTTGTAGAGCTCTGCCTGAGCTTTTTTTATAACATTTTCAGGGAGAGTCGTTGGCCCTACGGAAAAATTGAACACGCGACCTTCATATTGCACTGGATCTGAGAATCCTGTTCGTAGGGTTGTAGAAGATGGTGCCACGGCTGTGCATGTGATAGACAGGGTTCTGCGTGATGGGTCGTGGGCTTTTTCTCTTAGGTATAACGATGGTGTGCAGGAACCGAAATGGTTATTGAGTAGGAATGCCTGTTGGAAGGTTGCAGAGACTGCCATTGATTGAAAGCTCTAAAGGATAATCAAGAAAATCGGTTTGGTTCCACAGTCGCGTGCTCGCGTTAGAGCCAAGAGTTTTTTGCAGTTGCAGTGCTAGAATTTCCAGGATTACTATTCTTGTCCGCGTATACATTACTTGTGTTGTTTTGGGCACATGTATATTATCAGGCACCGGGAAGCCCACGGATTCTGGCCGGTCTATTTTATTGTGAATGGTTTGATTTTACCAAGGTGTGTATTTGGGTATTCATATGCAGGGATCTAATAACCAAGGGCAAAGGAGTAAAACGAAAATGAAAACCAAGACACTGGATCTGCAGTATTCAACTTCTACAGCTAAAAGCGTATAAAAAATCTTCAAAAGTGTGTGAAAGATCTGAAAGCGCTGAAACTAGGTTTTTGCAATATATCATTGAAGCAAATTGTTCACATTATAATTGTTTTCAATTGTGATTTGTAAATGACATCATATTTGGAGAGATAAGGAAGTTCTTTGTGGCAGATTGGGAGGAATTTGGAGGAATACGTAGAATTTTTTTTTGTAATATTTTCTAATTGGAGTAATAAGGGTATTATTTTTTTTTGGAGTAATAAGGAGCTTTTTGTTTTGTAAATTTTTTTATGGAGTGACAGTGTAACTCAAAGTAATTTTACTTTGAGGGGGGGTAATTTCTTTTTTTACCATATTGTGCAAAAGCACCATTGTAAAAAGTCAAATTTTTAAAGTTGCCTTGTAAAAATTTGAGAAATTGACTAGAGCCAAGTGCAAAGCTCAGTCAATTTTCTCCTGTTTTGACGACTATTTGAGGGTCAAGGCCAAGCCCCGATAGATCGTGTTTTTTTTGCGTGGTGTGTTGTGTTGACTATCTTGTCATTTCTGTTCTGATTCTTGGTGCGACGCTTCAACGTTAAAATGTCTAAGTTGATTAATTTGTTTTCTGATTCCGACAAACTTGAGGGCACCAAATCTTATAAAACATGGCATCGTCTCATCGAAAGCACACTCATTTACAATGAATTATGGCAGGGAATATGTGATGGAGATGTTAAGCCAAATAAACCCACAGATGCAGCTGCACTAGCAAAATGGGAAATCAAGAATGCTAAAGCCTTAGCTCTTATTAAATCGTCTGTGAATGATGAAATGTATGTCCATATAGAAAATGCTATAGATGCTTGGTCTACCTTGAAAACTTTTAAAGACCTCTTTGATACACAGCCTGAATCAAAGAAAGTTGATCTACAATTGAAATTGTTGCAACAAAAATTAACTGAAGGCCGTGATGTTCTTGAGTATATCTCAAGACTTAAAAATATTAAGCAAGAAATTATTAATGCTGGTTTTCCCGCAATTGATGATAGCTTTATGGTCACAATTGTAATTGTTGGGCTTCCTTCTTCCTATACACATTTTCTAGAGACTCTACAAGTAACTAGGAAATTAGAGAAACTAAAGTTTGATGAACTCTATGAAATGTTAACTCAACATGATAAACTTTTGGGAAGAAGAAGAAAGTTGGTGAAGATGTTTTTCTCACAGAAGCCAACACTAGTAAGTCATCAGCCGATAGTTCTCGAGGTAGAGGCAGATGGAATCAAAATCAAGCAGCACATAATCGAGGTCGAAGCCAAAGCAGAGGAAACAATTTTAACAGAGGAGGAAGAAATAATTTTCAAGGTAGAGGAAACAACCAAAGAAGAGGCAATTTTCAAGAACAAGGATATAGTAATCAAGGTAGAGGACAATCTCAAAATAGAAGTCAAAGAAGAGGCAGAGGACAATCTACAGGAAGAGGAAGAGACTTAAGTCAAATTGTGTGTCGAAGATGTAACAAAGTTGGCCATTATGCTGAAGATTGTCGAACATCACTTAATAAAATTCCCAAGTTTCAGCAGCATTCAACACAATTTGCAAATGATCAAGATGAAGATAACTCAGAATATGTTTTTACTTCCTCACCAGCATTACAACTTTCATCCCATCTTAGAAGTGACTATGAAGATGCCTGGATCTTAGATTCCGGGGCAACTCAGCACATGACTTGTCGACGTGATTTTTTCTGGAATTTTCAAGATTGCCAACTTAATTCCATTTTTCTTGCTGATGATACAAAACATACTCCATATGGAAAAGGAGTAGTAAAAGTTTTTCTCCCTGGCATTGGAGAAAAAATGATTTCCAATGTATGGTATGTACCCAGTTTCAAGAAAAATTTTCTCTCTTTAGTCACGATTTGACAAGCAGGACATCAGGTGATTATGGAAGATGGTTTAGTGAAGATTAATTCAGTGAAACAGAACTTGAAAATAGTCATGAAAGGTTATGAAGATGGAAAACTGTTACGGATGAAAGGGACAGTTATTCCAAGGCATTCTGATTTTGCAGGGGCAGTGACTACAGGTATTTCACCTATAAGACTATGGCATGTAAGATATGGACATTTGAATTTTGAGAGTCTTTCTCAATTGCAGAAACAAGGAATGGTTAAAGGACTTTCGACATTCAAAAGGGAAAATGCAAAATGTGAAGCTTGCATTTATGGCAAACAAAATTGAGAAAGTTTTCCAACAAGTTCATGGCGTGCAAACAGGTGGCTACAACTAGTTCACAGTGATGTTTGTGGTCCACTACAAACTTCATTTGGTGGTTGCAAATATTTCTTACTATTCATTGATGATTTCAGCAGAATGACTTGGGTTTACTTCTTGAAGAACAAGTCAGAAGCATTTGATAAGTTTAAAATTTTTCGCCAACTTGTTGAAAATGAAGTCAAAGAAAGATAGGTACTCTCAGGACAGATAATGGGGGAGAATTCACTTCAAATGAATTCAAAACTTATTGCAGTGAAAATGGCATCAGACGACATCTTACTAATGTTTACACTCCACAGCAAAATGGAGTAGTCGAAAGAATGAATCGCACTTTGTTAGGCATGGCGAGATCCATGTTAACTTTCAAAAGGTTAAGTCCAACATATTGGGCAGAAGCAATCCATACAGTTGTCTACTTAAGAAACAGATCTCCAACTGCTTCTTTAGACGGAATCACACCTTATGAAGCTTGGTTTGGTTTCAAACCTCGAGTTAAACATCTTAGAGTTTTTGGGTCAGTGTGTTATGCCTTAGTTCTGAAAGAAAAATGAACTAAGCTTGACTCAAGAAGTTTAAAATGCACAATGATTGGCTATTCTGATGAGAAGAAAGGGTATCGTCTTTTGACCAGTTTATTGTCCTTCCGAAGATCAGATCTCCGACATTTTCACGAAACCGCTTGGCCGAATAAAATTTACTAAGTTCAGGGATGAACTTGGTATCTGTTGTAATGTATCTTTGGATCATAGGGGGGAATGTTATATGATCCAAAAATACAAGTTTATCATAGGTTATAAAATTAGAATAAAATAATTATTAATTTAAGATATTAAATTAATAATTATTATTCTAGAATGTTTAATTATTTAATGGAGACTTTTAGAATTAGCATATTGTTGTAACTAGATATGACTCTCCAAATGTGTCGTATCTTAGGCTCTATTTTAGGAGATTAGTTAGCTAGTTGGTTTGAATAGCATTTATTGTAAATGGACACTTGTTATTTAATAAGTGATCCATAATTAGAGGTAGTTAGGACATGGAGCTTATATATAGCTCATTGCAAGAGTGTTTGTGTTGTTCGGGTGTAATCTCTTGCAAAATCAAATTATGTAATTATTTTTTTCTGATTAATAAAATTACGTGTCTGAGGACACTTCTGCCATTAAATTATAATAAATCTAGAAGGATTCTAACTCATAATTTACAACTCAAGTTATCAGTTGAAAGTCATCATATAGTACTATGAATAACCATTTCTCAATTTCTTTCCCAGTTCTAGGTCATGATATTATGATCAAGGGGCATGGGCTTTACAAAAATAATGCAACATATGTTAGTTGTGCATACAAAGGAACAAAACTTATCCTCAATAGTTATTAATAATTATGATTTCATATTGTTTTACATTAAGATACAAAAAATTCAATTAAAATCTGGTAAGACAAAGATAGTTATGCTACTAATAAAGACAATTAGTTAAATTTTTTAACCAAAATAACCATTGGTGAAACACTGGACATCCAAACCAACATTGGCAGCTACTGGCTGGAGGGATCTTGAAATTTGAACAGAACATCCCTAGAGGTAAGCGTAACAGTGAGCTGAGGTGGCTTTGAGGGAGCTAATTGGAACCTATATTATTGTTTTATAGTTGTAAGTTATGTGACTTCTCAATCACACAAATCAACATTTTCTAATTTGTCTCACATACCATTTTGTTCTAACCTCACAAACTATTGGTCAAAAGAGCAGAACATGAACAAAATGTATATTCTTTTATAGTTGTAATTTTTGTGATTTTTCAATGAGACAAATCAACATTTTCTAATTTGTCTCACATAATATTTTGTTCCAACCTTACAAACTATTGGTCAAAGGAGTGAAACATGAACAAAATGTAAAAAACACTGGACATCCAAACCAACATTGGCAGCGATTGGCTGGAGGGACCTTGAAATCTGAACAGAACATCCCTACACATAAGCGTAACAGTAAGTTAAGGTAGCTTTGAGGGAGCTAATTGGAACCTATATTATTGTTTTATAGTTGTAATTTTTGTGATTTGTCAATCAGACAAATCAACATTTTCTAATTTGTCTCACATACCATTTTGTTATAACCTCACAAACTATTGGTCAAAAGAGCAGAACATGAACAAAATGTATATTCTTTTCTAGTTGTAATTTTTGTGATTTGTCAATCAGACAAATCAACTTTTTCTAATTTGTATCACATACCATTTTGTTCGAACCTTAAAAACTATTGGTCAAAATAGCAAAACATGAACAAAATGTAAATAAGAAATTAATGACAGTGTAGTCAGGACTCCACCATTGCTTCTATAAATAACAGTCAAACTGTCTATAGAATGATTATGAGATGTTTCACCAATCCTCTGATCACATCTAAACACATAATTCCTGATAGATATGTAGCAATAAGGAAATTTCTTGTGTAATTAGTATTGTTCTATGAACATTTGGAGAATTAAACTATCCCAAGGCATGACCAAGCTCGACCGAGTTTCACACAATCCTGGTGATAGTATCCCATAGGTGGACAGATTAGTCTTCCATCCAACATTGGGGTGGCCCCCAACCAAGGCTCAACCTAGTTAGAAAAAAAAACAACATTGCTCTTATCTCTATTTAATGCAACATGTAACCAAGGAAATTGCTAAGAAAAATGTAAGTATAATATTCTATATAAAAAAAATGTTTCCTGTCAACCTGCATTTTTCTGTAATAAACGTTGTTGTTTTATAGATTTTTAAAAGAACATCTCTTAGCCCTTTTACCTCATGACCTATTCCATCTTTCTAACAACTATCAAATTTTAGTATTCTATCTATGTGCAAAAAAGGTTGTCTAATGTGTGAGTTAAAGAAGGAAACATGCAAAACTACAACAAACTTGAAAAGTGCTCACTGTTCCAAAATGTGGGCTAAAACCAAAAGTTGGAACTAGTAAAGGACTTGAAATCAGAAGATATTTCATCTGAGACTCTTCTTTGAGAGGTTCCTTGAAGCAAGCCCACCTAAAAGAGTGCAATGGCACATAAAAAAAGTCTCTAATGACTGATATTTGTTAGTGATTCCTTCGAACCCTGCATCTTACACTGAAAAGTATTTTACCTTGATGTCCAGGGATGTCATAGCTTATGTTGGTAAGCATCCTAAAGGGAAACCAAAAAGTTAAAAGTTGGTATTCTAGCCAAGATATGAAGTTGAACAACAGTTGTAACTTCCAAATTGAAAAGATCTAGCAAGAACAATTTTTCTGAGAGATCTTAACAACAACATTAGCATACGACAAACAATCCTCTAAAACCATGTTAATATCCTTGGGCCAAGTTTAAGCTTTCTCGTCATTCTAACTAAGGTCAAGAAATATGTCACAAAAAGATCATGAAGGAACAGTTGTGCATAATCACATCCTAATTCTTACTTAATTCGAGTCCCCAGGGGGGAAGTCAGCCTAAGAAGGCAATTTATAAGGTTGTATTTAGAAGCAAATTAAAATAGGCCAACCTATTTTGTTAGAAAGGCAGAGGTCAAAATCATTCTAGAATCAACCTGAATTTTAGTATACAAATATTTCTAGTCTTGCTTAATCATTATTCCTCCTCTAGCTTTCTCCCTTCCTCAGTAAACACACTTTATAAGTACCCATGCACATTTCAAAACTATTGTTCAATGGAAGCAAGTCCAAGTTTGACTGCTTTAGAAGACTAAAAAAATCAGTTATAGATCCTCAACGGTATTTTGTCCCACTGGAATGGTCAGTCCACAATATATTCCATACTCAATCTATTGAGAGAAGAATTTGGCAACATGTACTATTTTTGAATAGCCTCAAGGGTGAAAACTATGGCCTGCGAGTGAAGCTGACATTCTGTGGAGACAGTTCTCAACATCTTTTGATAATATCATGTATTTACATGTCATTCATTACTACTGTTAAATTTTACAATTCACATATTCCCATGTATTTATCCTTGGGTTTCATCAAGGGTACACAGACTTCTTTCGAGAGATGAAATTGCCTAGTTGTGTTTTGGAATTAATTTTTGTAGTTGTTTATTCACAAATGTATGCATTCACAATTATGTTTATGAGGTTTAAGGTCAGAAAAGTATGGTGACATCAAGGGATGAATTCCATGAAGTTAGGACGATGTTCCTAATGTGGAAATAGGGTCACAGACAGTTTCTCATAGTCAATGTCATGGATGCCTATTTTTTGAGGCTTAAGGCACCTAGAATAAAAAATCATGATGACATCAAGTGATGAATGCAACAAAGATAGGATAGCATGCTTATTGTCTAAACTGTGTTGTAGAATGCTAATGTTTTCAACACTATTGTTATGAATGTCTATTTTGGAAACGGGGTTTTGCATCTCATAGTGGAATTACTTAAGTTAGGCCATGACATGTTTGAATTTTTAATTGTTGATAGGTTACAGCATAGTAAACTATGTCAATGAGACAACCAAAAGATGATCTCATTTAGATATTGGAAAGATTTGCCTCTAAGATGAGGGTGCCACATAAACTTAATTAGCAGTAGTTACATTTCAAGAGATGAGCTACAACATTAAGATAGACTAAACGTTAGCTAAAATACTTCCCTTGTGATGGATTATAAAATATTGTCAAAGAGTATAAAATTTGTGTGCTAACTGCAATAAAGACATGAGAATTGTTGTATTACTGAGATTTAGTAGTGAGATGCTACCGACATTTTCGCATAATAAAAAAAATTCACATAAAAATATTACTTAGCAAATTCACCTACAATAATACA
Organism: Pinus tabuliformis; assembly: GCA_031772625.1. NCBI lineage: Eukaryota > Viridiplantae > Streptophyta > Pinopsida > Pinales > Pinaceae > Pinus > Pinus tabuliformis. The sequence goes on along the minus strand of CM062808.1, from coordinate 260,297,460 downwards.
ACCTTTGATTATATGTTTCTTTAACCCAGCTTCTGTATATCATGTGGTTATAAGTTTTTTGAATCATTAATTATTGATTATATAGAACTATTTTCAAATTTTGCAATTGGCAAATAGGTGAAATTTTCAGCCATTACCTGGACTCATGACAACAAAGGTTTCGTTTACAATCTTTATTCAGTGCCCAAGTCTATACTATTCTTTGGAATATAGTGTTGGTTATGTACTTTATAACAATTTCTTATTTACTTTCTTCAATTGTCTGATTTACTTTATCACATCTGTTTAGATACTTATGTTTTTCCCTGACAAAGAAGGAGAAAGGCTAGATGCAGGGACAAAAACAAATACCAATATTGATCATCAAGTGTTTTACCATTTCTTGGGCACTAATCAATCCGAAGATATTCTCTACTGGAAAGATTCATTACATCCCAAGTGGCTATTTCTCTCAAATAAGTGAAGATGGAAAGGTTGATATCTTAAGTACTCGTTTAGATGGCTATTTCAATTTTATGGTTGTACAATACCGTGTCTTTTTTTGCTTGCACTTGTGCATTCTTGTGTATATTTTTTATAATTTGTATTCTTGCATGCTTTTGTGGGCTGGTCACAACATATAATAATAATGCCCTCAGATCCAACTAGCTACTAAAAAGGCATGTTCATAGATAAGATCTGGATGATGTTTCTTGTTAAGATTTTATTTGGCTTTGATGTTTTTCAAATATTAAAAGAAAAGTGTAGCCTGTAAAAAAAAATTAATCTCCAAAATGATCCTATTCTTCTACCATCAATGATCATATGTTTACGAAATTTCACCTAATGAAAATTTCTTGCAATCCCTCAATCTACGTTGTCGTTTTGTTGTTGTTGGTCCATCCGCATTTTCACCCTTTTGTATTTGATATCTTTCCTTAGGATTTTGACAACCATCATATTTTGAGACAATGCGGGACCCTTATTAAAACCATGTTACAACAAGAAGTTCAAATTTAATTTAGCTCTATCAAGTTCAATTCATTTGCCTCTAACACCAATATGATGCATGTTCACTCAGGAGGATACTCAAAGACTTTGTTTGTACAAATTAGTTCCCATGAAAATGACATGGGAGAAACTCTGTGCTCGCTGAACTTTTCCATTAGAGTTTAAGGATTAGAGCTTGGTCCTACTCGGAGGCAGCAAGATGTAAATTTCACTGAAGCATTGTCCTTGCCTTTTCTTGGCATTTTTCTACCTTTAAAATTTTTTCAAAGAAGCATTAAGTAATGTTATATGCTATTTCCTTAGGATTTTGACAGCCATCATATTTTGAGACAAAGCGGGACTTTTATTAAAACCATGTTACAACAAGAAGTTAAAATTTAATTTAGTTGTATCAAGTTCAATTTGTTTTCCTCTAACACCAATATGATGCATGTTCACTCAGGAGGATACTCAAAGACTTTGTTTGTACAAATTAGTCCCCATGAAAATGACATGGGAGAAACTCTGTGCTCACTGAACTTTTCCAGTAGAATTCAAGGATTAGAGCTTGGTCCTACTTGGAGGCAATAAGATGTAAGATTTCACTATAGCATCGTCCTTGCCTTTTCTTGATATTTTTTTGCCTTTCAAAAATTTTCAAAGAAGCATTAAGTAATGTTATATTCTATTGACTTACGGCGTTTCCATTGTAACATCTGGTGCAATTGCTAGTTAGTTTTAGTTTCACTCTAGTTATTGCATGTGGTGCGTATTTGGTTATAGTTAGTTAACTCGAGTGCTTACATGTGATGTGCACTAGATTTTAGCTAGTTAACTCTAGTATTTGTGTGTGGTGCATGTGCACATTAAATGAACATAAACCACACTTATCTTTAGTTAGATTTATTTATCCATAGTTATTGCATGTACAATTAAGCTTAACTTAGTTGCTTTATGTATTGATTCTCAAACCAATATTGGCTAATCAAATTCATTCTCGATTCCAATTTTCATTTTCAATTTCTTGCAAGTTTCTGCAATTATTCTTGAGCTAGATCCGTATTTGTGTTCTAATAATTTTACATGGTATCAAAGTTACAGGGGTGTGGAGAAGGTGCATGAACAATATTTTGCAAGTTTTAAGATCAAAGAATTGGAAATTGTTCGGAGATTTGATTTGCAGATCAAAATATTGGAGAAATGTCTGATCCAAGAGGATATTGGTGGCCACCTGCCAAGTCCACTTGGAGCTACACCATTGTTTCTTTCATCTTTTCAGTTTCCTTAATTGTAGCACAGTTTATTATTTTTAGCAGTTTCTTTGGGTCCTAAACTTTCGGAGCTGTTTTGAGGCCCTAAACAATGTTTTTTGGTAAAACTGGGAGCAACATGGGTCCATGGACCGACGCTGATCTTCTCAAAGTTGTATTTCTCAGATAGATCTTTCTAATGAGATATTGTGCGCGTCAAATAGAGATCGTATGCCAAAGTTACAACCCCGGGAAGTTGATGTACCAATTTACTCAAAAGAGGCTCACAGTTTGGCATTTCATCTTCTAGGGTTAGGTTTTTGGATGTTTAGGGTTTTCCATTGTTTCTCAACAATAAATAGGCCTTTGACCCTCATTCTAACATAGTTCAGAGGCATGTAGCCACCACGTCTCTTCTTAGAGATAAGCTACCATTGCCCTATCTGGTTTATTTCCATTGTTGTTTGTAAGCATATTTCAGTATTTTACATTAATGAAATGAAGTATTATTTCCACTGTATCTTTGTGTTTATGGTTATCTCTATAATTTGTTGTATTCCTGTTTAAATTTGGATCAGTGATATCAGAGCGGTCTATTTTTTTCTCTGTTTTTCTTTGCATGTCCCCAATGAGGTTGGGATATAAGGAGTTAGGGCTTGAACTGGTCGAACCTTTGCAAGACCAGCCTTGCAAATCCCGACGGCCTCCCATGGCAGATGAGAAGAAAGATGAGGGGGCAAGAGATCCTATCAAAATCTTGCTCGAAGAAGCCCTCAAGCGATAAAGGAATGCGATGATGGACAACTTTTCCCAGATCCTTCAGCGGCTACCCAGGGGAGACGCATCGGCTTCCAACAGCTACTCTGAAAATGCCACACCATTTAAGATACAAGGTAATTTTGAAATCCCCATATTCGAGGGTGAGATAGACGTAGATGCCATCAATAAATGGTTAAATGTACTAGAGGGTTATTTTTCTGTTCATGATTTTTCCAGTTGGGAAAAGATCATTTTCACTCTTCTCAAAGCAGCCCCCCATGTCAAATACTATTGCTAAACCTACTGCGAGCAGGAGAATGAAAGCACAGGCTCAGTATTTTCAGTCGCACCCACTTGGTATTCATTCCAGGATGCCATCAAAGAGTAGTACTACCTTGTCGGAAGCTATGAGGATCAATACATAAAGTGGACCACGCTGCGATAGGGAAGGGACCAAGATATGTTGGAGTTTACCAATATTTTCCATACCCTTCGCAGAAAGTTGGGTATGAAGGATTCAGAGCAGCATTTGGTACTCAAATACCGTGACTGCCTGCACAAGTATATCCAGGAAGAAATAGAATTCGTAAACATCCCCTCGCTTGGCACAGCATATCGATATGCCATCAAGGTCAAGCAAAAGTTTAAACAGAAGAAGTGAGACTTTGGATCTGCGAATCCGAAGTAAGGGAATGGTGCACCCAAACTACAAAACAAAGGACAAAGCCAAGCTAGGGCGGCCCAAGACAACCCGCCAAAACTGATAGCAAAGAACAACGCAGTGAAGCCGAAAAATGACATGGGGAAGTGGTGTGAGTTCCATAAGTGCTCCACTCACAACACAAGTGAGTGTTGGGCCAAGCAGTCACTGGTGGCCGAGCTAAAGGTTTCTGAATCAGATGCATGTTTGGACTCTGAGTCAGAAATCAAGAAGGGAAATGACAAAGGGAAGCAGATTATCGATGTGGAGCCCAATGCCACCGTTGCAACCACGAAGATCCAGAAGGAGGAACCCGAAGATCCAAAGGAGGAGGAGCGTCTCTTCCACTCCCAGATGTGGGTAAAGGGCTCCTTGCTACAGTTCATTGTCGACAGCGGGAGCCAAAATAACGTCATTTCAGTAGAGGTCATGAAGCGGCTAGGCTTACCGACCACAGCACATCCACAACCATACACCATTGGGTGGCTTCACCAAGGACGGGATCTTGGCGTGAGCCAGAAGTTTCGCCTTCCATACAACATCAAGCCCTTCATGGATGAGGTATTGTGTGACATTCCTCCCTTGAAGTTTGTGATGTGTTATTAGGACAACCATACTTGTGGAAGCGACATGTTGTGTATGAATAAAGGCCCCATGCTATTTTGTTACTTTGGGAAATAAGTTGTACAGGATACCGGAGGTAGCACCGCCTACCACCATCTCTTTGGTTACTGCAAAACAATGCAGTAAGCTCATTTCCAAAATGGGGAAATTTGTTTTCCTAACGATACCCCCTCAAGGAAAGAAGAAGATGGTGGCCACGACCTCTAGACAGAGCCCCTCCGCACGACAACTACAGATGGACAAGGTTGTGGAGGAGTACAAGGACATCTTCACCTCCCCCGCAAGGGTTCTTCTACACTGTCAAGTCAAGCACTCCATCGATATAACCCCAGGTGCGCTGCTACCCAATGGAATCATCTATCGGTGCTCCATTTTGGAGAATGATGAAATCAAGAGACAGATTTAGGAGATGCTGCATAAAGGTCACATCCGTATGATTTCATGGCCCTATGGGAGCCCGATCGTGTTGGTACAGAAGAAGGATGGGACTTGGAGACTCTATATTTACTATTGGGCGCAGAACAAGATCACTATCCTTAATAGGTACCCAATACCATAGATTGATGACCTCCTGGACAAACTGAAGGGTGAAAAATATTTCAGCAAGATCGATTTGAAGTCATGATATCATCAAGTACCAATCAAACCGTCCGATGTGTGGAAGACTATCTTCAATGCCAAGGAGGGTCTTTTGGAATGGTTGGTTATGCCTTTCAGATTAACGAATGCTCCTACAACCTTCATGACGCTAATGGATGACATCTTGTGGCCATTCACCAACTCATTTGTAGTGATATACTTGGATGACATCCTGATCTTCAGCTAGAGTTGGGAAGAGCACCTCCACCACATTTGACAAGTTCTACAAACTCTGCGGCAACACATGTTATGTGCCAATTTGGAGAAATGCACTTTTGGCATGACCGAGGTTCAGTATCTAGGATAGATTATTAACGAATAGGGGGTGCATGTGGATCCAACCAAGATCCAAGCCATTCGTGATAGGTCATCTCCAACCAGTCTGATAGAGATCCATAGCTTTCTAGGTCTTGCCAACTTCTACCGGAGGTTCCTATTGGGATTTTATCATATCACTTGGCCCTTGAGTCAAGTCACCAATGGAGGAGCGAAAGCAAAATTCTTTTGGTCTGAATCTCAACAAAAGGCATTCATAGAGTTAAACTATCGCCTCTGCATGGCACTAGTGCTTGCATTACCAGACTAGCAACAACCATTTGAGGTCGAGACAGATGCCTCTAACTATGCTATTGGGGTAGTCCTTACTCAACACGAGCATCGAGTGGCATATCACAGTGAGACACTTCCAGACACAGTCTAGAAGTATCCCACTTATGATAAAGAGATATATTCCATTGTGCATGCCTGCCGACAATGGAAGCATTACATTTTGGGGAAGGAAATGGTCATCCACATAGGCCATTGACCCCTGCAATTCATACAGACCCAAGGGAAATTGCAGAATGATCGCCATCAGAAGTGGTCCACATACCTGCAACAGTTCCATTTGAATATCAAGTATAAGAAGGGCAACACCAATAATGTTGCAGATTGCCTCAGTCGACCATTGATCATGGCGTTAACCACTGTGCTCAACTCTTGTGGGCATGAGACTTCTAATTAGCCACTTCTCTACAAAAGCGACCCAGAATTTTGCCACACATACCAGACACTCTTGGAGGGTCAGCATGCTCCAGATTTTCACCTCCAGGATGCCCTATTATGCCACTTAGGTCACCTTTGTGTTCCTTCAAGAGAGCTTGCCAAGATTATTTGGGAAGCATACTACAGTCAGGCTGCTGGGCATTTCGAGGTCGAGAAAATGGTGGCAGTACTACAAAAGTATTTCTATTCGCCCAATCTTCGATGGGATGTTGGGAAGTACATCAGATCATGCACTACCTACCCATTTCCAAACCGACCATCAAGACGCAAGGCCTCTATACCCCACTACCTACCCCTAGTCGACCTTGGGAATCCATCTCCATGGATTACATGTCAGGCCTTCCTTCCACTAAGCATGGAAACGATTATGTTTTTGTCGTCATCGACGGGTTCTCGATGATGGCCATTATGGCTGCCTACAAGAATAATATCACAGCAGAAGCCATTGCTAAACTCTTCTTTGAACCAGTGTGGGTACACTTTGGGATCCCATAGTTTATCATCTCAAATCAGGACAACAAGTTCCTCAGTACATTTTGGTCCAGTCTCTGGTCGATGTTGAACACCAAACTCACAAAGTCCACAGCCTTCCATCCTCAAATTGATGGCCAAATAGAGGTTGTCAACAAGATGATCGTACACATTCTACACATGTACAACTCAAAGAATGCACGCCCATGGGATGAGAGCCTCCCTTATGTTCAGCATAGTTACAACCGGGCTCTCCATAGCTTGACTGGCCACAACCCTTTTTAGGCAGGCTTGGGATTCCAACCACTATGTCCCATTGATGTGGCCCTCCCATTTGCAGTTACTCACGCAGATTCGGCTCATGTCTAGTCTGAAACAGAGAAGGAAAATAGCTTCATTGAGCACAACCAACATATTTTCCAGCAGGTCCATGACATTTTGGAGAAATCAAATGCCAAGTACAAGAAGCGACATGATCAACATCGGGTGCTACACAAGTTTTAGGTGGGCGACAAAGTCTGGTTGCATTTGCAAAAGGAACGCCTTACCGACGCCTATCAGAAACTCAGACCACTCCAATATGGTCCTTACACCATTACAAAGGTTGTGGGAGACAATGCATTTGAGCTCAGCATTCCCCCATTCCTTGGCCTACACCCAATTTTCAATGTGGACTGCCTTTGGCCATACTTTCCACCATTATTAGACACATTCGACATTGCAGAATAGCTCACACCCACAGAGTTAAATCCATATTGGATGGAACAAGCTGCAACTGGTCAGATCATGGACACACAGATCAAGCAAACTCACCAGCAGAATATCCAACTGTATCGAGTCGTCAAAGTAGGCCAACTCCTTCACCAGGGCAAGTGGCTCACCAGGGACCAAGTTCAGCAAGTTTCCTCATCTCATGGAGGAACTCAACATAATGGGGACCATTGCTTCCTAACGGGGGAGGAACGATCCAGGTGGATATTGGTGGCCACCTACCAATTCCAGTTGGACCCCCACCATTGTTTCTTTTAGCTTTTTAGTTTCCTTAATTGTAGCAAAATTTACTATTTTTAGCAGTTTTTCGGGTCCTAAACTTCCGGAGTCATTTTGAGGCCCTCAACGATGTTTTCTGGGAAAACTGGGAGCAACATGGGTCCATGGACTTATGTTTCTCTTCCCAAAGTTGTAGTTCTTGGATAATATTTCTAACGAGATATTGTGTGGGTCAAACGGAGATCGTATGCCAAAGTTACGACCCCGGGAAGTTGATGTACCAATTTACCCAAACGGAGCCCACAGTTTGGCGTTTCATCTTCTAGGGTGATGTTTTTGGATGTTTAGGGTTTTCTATTGTTTCTCAACAATAAATAGGCATTCGAGCCTCATTGTAACACAGTTCAGAGGCATGTAACTGCCACATCTCTTCTCAGATATAAGCTACCATCGCCCTAGCTGGTTTGTAAGCATATTTTAGTATTTTACATTAATGAAATGAAGTATTATTTCCTCTGCATCTTTATGTTTATGGTTATCTCTGTAATTTGTTGTGTTCCCGTTTAAATCCGGATCACTGTCACAATTGTTGCTACAACTACAAAGTGAAAGGATGGAGTTCTCATCTTAAGTTATTCTTGCTTTGTATAACTACTTCTAATGGAAGCCATATATTTTGCTTCACCTTAGAGGAAAAGTCTTGTATGAGATAGTTATGAATATAGAACTTGAACCAAATTCCACCATTGAAAAATTCAAATACTTCAATGGGATGGACAAGGCTTTTGGTCTTCTATTGTTGTCCATATCTCCAACATTGTGTTTCCATGTGGACACATGCAACACTCCAAATGAGGTCTAGACAATCTTAGAGAATTTATTTAGAAAGCAGGATTAGATGCGGGCTCATATTTTCGAAAGTGAGCTAAATTCCTTAGATCTAAATAACTTTGAGAATATTCAAGATTTCTTTACAAATTTAAAATCATTTCTCTCATAATTACATGATTGCGGGATCGATAAATCTAAACAGGAAGGTCAATTGATACTTTCTATTTGTTTAAATTAGGCCTGGAATATGTTGTTTTCATTTCTACATTTCATACTGTGAGACTTGCAATTACAAATAAATGGAAAATGTCCAAACTTGATGCATTTATTGAGTCTCTCATTCATGGGTTGGATAAGCTCATCAAAATGGGTTCATTAAAGTCTCCAAAAGCACATGCACTTGCCATGCATGAGAAAGGAAATTCAAACTCGAAACCAAATCAACAATTCAAAGACAAAGGAAAGGCAAGAGATCTAGATCCAAGAAAGGGAGGAAATCAAAAACCTCCAAATGATTCTTCCAATTCCAAGAGTAAGAAGAGAAAGAAAGGAAACTCCAAGTGTCCTTATTGTAATAGAGGTTATCATCCTGAATCCTCTGGCATGTAGAAGACTATTGATTTGATGGTAAAGACCCTTCAACAAAATAATCTTGGTCATCACATTCCAAAAAGTGCTAAGAAGAAAACGGAGGGAAAACCATCAGAAACAAAGAGGTAATGGTCACACTTTGATTTCCCTTCATTTTACACTGCAAGAATGGATCATCTATTCAGGAGTTTCACATCATATGGCTTCTTCAAAGGAATCATTTTCTTCTCTACATGCATACTTGAGACCTCCTATTCTCATGGGGGACAATTCTTCACTTGAAACAATTGGACAAGGAAGAATGAAATTCAAAGATATACATTGTGAGAATGTCTTGCATATTCCAAGGCTTTCCGTGAATATTCTTTTAGTGTATCAGATGACACACACAAGCACTGGAAGGAAATTGGAATTTAACCATGATTCCATGAGAATTTATGATATGCAAACCAACTTGAAGATTTCATATGGCAAGGTAAATGATCAATCTCTTATGTATACATTTTCTGTTTTTGTTCCTCAATCAGATTCTATTTTGTTCCTCAATTAGATTATGCAAATGAAGAAAGTAGGATTTGGCATGAGAGATTTGGGCACTTGAATTTCACATATATGCAACAAGTTAGCAAGCAAGGGATGGTTAAAGGATTGTCATCCATTGTAGTTTCAAATGATGTTTGTAATAGATGTGCTCTTGGAAAGCATCCACAAGATGAGTTCGAGAAGGGGCATGCATGTAGAGCCTCTTCACCTTTGGAGCTTGTACGCAGTGATCTCGTGGGTCCATTTCTGGTGCTTTCAATGAGAAACAAAAGATATGTGTTGTCATTTATAAATGATTACACAAGATTCACTTGGGTTTACTTCTTGAAACTCAAGTATGATGTTTTTCAACATATAAACATTTTCAAAACAAATGTAGAAAATTAGTCTGGAAAACACATCAAGATACTCCACACAGATAATGAGAATGAATATGTCAACAAAGATACATAAAATCTTTGTAATGACACAGGCATACAGTTCCTTATACTTTACAACAAAATGGAGTGGTCAAAAGGAAGAATAGATCTTTCAAAGAGATGGCCAATTGCATGGTGCATGCAACATCCCTTACATGAAAATTGTTAGTCGAAGCTATTAATTATGCCTCATACATCTATAATAGATCTCCTCATAAATCTGTTACTCGAAAAACAACTTTTGAGGCTTAGACTGACATGCAACCTGAAGTTAGTCATTTCCGCATTTTCGGATCTTGAGCATTGGCCCGCATTACTTCAGTGAAGAAAAAGGCTTTGAAACCTCAGAATAAGCCAGGGATGTTTTTTGGATACTTCAGATAAAGTTAAAAAGTACAGATTACTTGATATCAACACTGAAATTCAAATTAAAAAAAAAAAATGCTTTACATACGCCACATGATGACCCTGTTACAAAATTTCCCTCACCATTAATTGATAAGTACCCAGATGATACTTCAGATCAAAATTCTGATCTAAATGAGCCTTTGCCTATAACATCGGTTGGACCACCCGTGGTCGAACCCTCTATCGGTGGTCCAACCCTCTATCTCCAAGCTACGCGATACTCTAGAATTTCAGAAAGATTATGAACAATTAGTCTCGTCACAATTACGTATTGTGTCTTAATTGGCAGACTTTTCTATTAACTCCACCATTGCTCAGCTTATCGTTTTGTCAATACACATGATAATAATTTATTGTATGTAATTCAACTGAAGAGGGGTTCCCCAAAAAAATTCATCCCATAATGAATTTTCCAGGCTAGGTGTGAGGTCTCCCCCATGTACTCTTTTGGATAAGAAAAACATGTATGAAAATGGGGTTGGAATCATTTACGTTAAATCTATTTTGGTTATTTTATTTGAAGTTTGTGTTTTTTATTAAAAATAATGGTGTAATTTATTTTAAGTGGGGCTCTTGCTTTGTTTGGTTTCGACTGTATTGATTATTTTATAAAAAAATAAAATGCTTTAAACAAAGTTTTTTTTTTGTGTTTTTTATTAAAAGTAATGGTGTAATTTAGTTTAAGTGGGGCTCTTGCTTTGTTTTGTTTCGACTGTATTGATTATTTTATAAAAAAATAAAAGGTTTTAAACAAAGTTTTTTTTTATAAAAAAATAAAATGTTTTAGACAGTTTTTTTTATAGAAATTATATGAGAGAATGGTTTTATTTCAACTGTATTGATTATTTTATAAAAAAATAAAATGTTTTAAATAAAGTTTTTTCATAGAAATTACATGAGAGAATTTTTTTGGCCGACGCATAGCTTAATTCTAATAGGTTTTTTCAAAAAGCAAATTATTATATTATTATGTTTGTATAGACAGATCATTTATAATGTACATGCCATATATATGTATGTGGTAACTAATCTATTATATTATATTGTAAGTCATTGACAACGAATTATAAAATCCTTTGCAAATAATCTACATAAATTATTAAAATAATTATAGAAAGTAGATTTTATAAAATAATTAGGTTGATTTTTGTTGGTTTAGAGGAATATGAGATTTTCTTTCCTTAGGTTTAATTTTTACAAGTGATATGACAGAATGGTGTTTGATATAATAGACTAGATATATATATTCTTCATATAGGAAATATAAATATTAATATGTAAAAACAAAGTAAAATATTTATATAAAAAAAAAATAAAAAACACATGAGTTAACTATTCATATAATAAACGTAAAAATTTATTTAAATTAATATTTAACATTATTAATTCAACATTTAAACCATTCAAATATTTGAGGAGAAAAAACATATTACTAAACCATGCCCATAATAAACATAAAATTTTATTTAAATTAGTTTGTAACATTATTAATTCGAACATTTAAGCCATTAAAATATTCAAATAAATTGCAATAAAAAAATTTATTGCATTTTTTGTTGGAGTTTAGTATAAATAAGAAAATTAACATTTTTAAAATAAAGAGAAATTTTAATGAGAATTATAGTGAAACTTTGATGTTGGTAGATTCTAAAAAACATTATGGAATGGAAGAACTTGTCACATTTAAAATAATAAAAAAATAAAAGATGAAAAATATTTTTTCTTAAATTATCCAACTTATATATATTTAATCTAAATTTCAAAATATTTATCATATTATTATTATTCTTAACTTTTAAAATAAAATTAAAAAATTATTATAATTTTAAAACACTTTTCTTGATATTTACTCAACACAAAGCATATGATTTTAAAACAATTTTCTTAATATTTAAGAAACATATAAATAAAATGTTAAAAAAATTGAATAATATCTTGGTTTGTAAATTTTGGATACAACATTTTAATCCCACTAAATATTAATCATCATTATAGTCACCATAAAATAGAAAAAATATAAAAATAAGGATTTTACTATTCATTATATGATAATTTTTGTTATAGCAATGGGAAGTTAATTTACGTTTACTTCATTTTGATAAAACCGTATTCAGCGAGAATCTAAGTAGGCACGATGTCGGCTTTCAAAATAATTATTAAATACCTTAACGAGGTTTTGGAAATTTCATAACCTTCCACAATAAATGTTGAACCTTTTTAAAATGATTTATATAGAATTTTTATTTATTTATTGATTATTTAAAATGAATATAATTTTGAAATTAAAATAACGGTGTAAATATTAAAAATTAAATAAATAAATCCTTTATTTTTAAATAAAAATGATTATTAAGAGAGGAAATCATTTTAAGGAATAAAGATAATATTAAAAATATTATTTTAAATTTAAAGACAAGTTTTCATACTATGAATTAGAGAGAAAAAAGAAGCTAAGATATTATAAGAAGATGATAAACCTTAATATAGAAAGTTAGAATTATCTTTTTGTCTTGACTAATGTTATGAAGAAAATGAATATTGACAAGATAATATTTAACTCTCATGAGCCTCATAGTGAAATGGAGCATTGATCTATCCACGGTGCCAACAAGTCAACAAAACTGCATTGATCTAGGAAAGATTTTTCTCTCCATTCTTTTCAATCATAAAAATAAAATATTAAAAAATCTCAAATAATCTCTTATATTTTTAAAATAGATCAATCCATATTAATCTTAACCAATGTTAATCATTATCATATATAATCTAGTTTTACTATTATAATTTTATTATTTCATATCTTAAATAAATATTTTAATATAAAAAACATTTTAAAACTGGATTCTTCTTCTCACACAAGTACATACTCAATTTGATTTTTTTTTAAGTGAAGACATGTTATCTATGCAATATTCTTTATCCCTACAAGAAAACGAATTATAATACTTTTAAATTAATTAATTAAAATTATTTGAAATATATTGATGATGATGATGATGATGGTAGTTAGCATCCACTGAGACCAAACTTTGGTCTATCGGACCTAAAGAAACGAATTATTTAGTTTGATTTAAGATTTTATTCCTATGCTCGAAAAACTTGGAGAGAAGCCTCTCGAGCTCGTTGTAATTTTGACATCGTAAAAGGCTAGGAAGGTCAGTATTGCAACAAAGATTTTGAAACTGAGATCTAATGTGGTTGTACGTGGGGCACTCTAAGAGGAAGTGATTTTCATCCTCGATGTTCGTATTCTCACAGAGATGGCAGAACCTTTCCATCCATGGTGTTTTAGGAACTGCCCAACGACCCGTTTCACTATGGAGCTCATGAGAGTTCGTTCTAATCTTGGCTATATTAATTTTATTCTTTGAGTTGGTTAAAATAGAGAGATACTTTTGATCTTCTAGAGTGGGGTTGATGACCTCCTTATAATATCTTAATTTTCTTTTAGTTGCTAAATCTTTCTCACACCACGTTTTTTCTTTCAACTTAGAAGTAACAATATTTTTAATGTTATTAATGTTTTGCAATGCAATATTCTCATCGATATCCCGATGGTTTAACGAGGCCCTGGTGTCTTTATACCAACCTCGTTTGAGCCTTAGGTGGTTTTGGTTGGAATTTAAAGCTAACTTAGGAAGTCTATGGTCTCCTATGTTATTGAGTTTGTGCTTTTACAACAGAAGCCTAGTCATAGCTAGGCTCTCGATAGGGGAAAGACCCGCTTCTATAAGGAGAATAGGATAGGGTGTGTTGCTTTTAATTTTGAGGTTATACATTATAAAATGCTTCTGGATTTGCTCAATCTTTCTCCAGGATTCTCTAGAGATGCTACAACCCTAGACCTCACATCCATATAAGATAACCGAAGGATTTGCTCAATCTTTCTCCAGGATTCTCTAGAGATGCTACAACCCCAGACCTCACATCCATATAAGATAACCGAAGTGACTAAAGTTTCGAAGAGGAACTTCTTTCTATCCCACATTACGAGGTTTGCTGTTTTACAATTATTTTCAAGACCAAAATAAGATTTCCATCCCCCATTAATCCTTTTATCAATGCTATAGTTCCCGTTGTGCTTGTGATGAATATCAATTCATAGGTACTTGTAGGAAGACACTTCCTCCAAGTTACTATTGTCATACATAAAATTAGCGTAAGTGTCCTTCTTGGATTTGATAATCATAACTTTTGTTTTGTCAATGTTAACAATCATACCCATGGTAGAGCAGAAATCCTCAAGAAGTATAAGTTTCTTATCAAGATCAGATGGGCACCTTGTGAGAAGAAAAATATCATTAGCGTAGAGAAGAAGGATGATGACTATCCCAGCTAAGATCGTGCAAGCACATCCTTCTTCCTCTAAACAACCTTCTGTCTTGTCGATGTAAATGCCAAATAGGGTAGGGGAGAGGGGAAACCTTGTTTAACTCCGATATTACACTTAATATCTTTCGACCACACCTCATTGCTCTTTAACATGGAAATTACATTCTCGTATAAACTTATAGCGGCAGATCTCAACTCAAAAGGAACCTTTAGCTCTTCTAATCTGTTCCAAAGGTTGTTTCTAGGAACCGTATCGAAAGTATTTCTGAAGTCCACAAAGCAACAAAAGAGATTGGATTTATCATTGCAACATTCCTCCACAATGTTCCTAAGCGTAACAAGGTGGTTTGTTGTTGAGTGTTTCTTTCTAAAGCCTGCTTGGCCTTTAGCCCTCTTACCTTCACTTTCAAGCCATATGCTCAACTTCTATTCCAAAATAATACCATATAACTTGGTTAGGAGAGGGCTGATCATAATTGTCTGATAATTAGAGGGGTTATTTGTATCCCCACTTTTAAAAATAGGGATAATGAGGCTTTGAGTCCATGGTTTAGGGAACCCTTTCTTAACCGCTTCATTAAAAAGATTGTGGATGTGGGGGATGAGGACAAGACATCCAATTTTTAAGATTTCCGCCTGGTAACCTTCAATGTCCTTAGCTTTCCCATTAGCGAAGCGATTAACCCAAAAATCAATGTCTTCTAATGAGAAAACTTCTTTCATTGTGAGCAGGGTTTCAAAGTTATCCATGACATTTGGAGATTCATAAAGCTTTTTAAGATATGAATTCCAGTCGAGTAGAGCAATTTTATTATTATCTTTAGTTTTCCTAGTTAGAATCTGCCTCCAAAATTTCTTAAGAGCCACCTTAGAGAGGTGTAAGAGATTCTCTTGTCTTTTACGAATATACTATCTTTTTTTTCTTTTAGTTAGGGCTTTGTATATTTTTATCTTGCCAATTTTAAGAGATTCATCAACAACTTCCTTAATTTCTCTCCTTGCACTTTTACAATCTTTGTCATACCATGGGTTGGTTTTGTTATTTCTTTTATTACCTGAAACTTCAATTGACAACTTGTTAATAGAATATGAGAGGGTTGTAGTAAAATTATGATAGAGATCTTCTATGTTGTCTATACTAGATAAAGGAATCAAATTAGTTTTTAATTCATTTAGATAGAGGTCTTTTTTATTTCTATCAAAGATTAACTTTTTTTGGCTATAAGGATTATCTTCTATGGGATCTCTGTGCATGAAAAAATTGAGAGTTATAAGTAAAGGCCTATGATTAGAGTCAGGCTCGTGGTTGTTTAAGATGTCAAAATTTGTTATTTCATTGTATAGAGGGAGATCGAAGATAACATAGTCTACCACGCTGCTACCAAGCCCATGGATGCAAGTCATCTGGCTAGAATTGGGCCAATTCTTTAGACCATTGCAAATTATGAGATCATGAGCACTATAGAGCTTGATTAGCTCTCACCCAAACAAATTCTCCCCTTGGTCTTTAGAGCTCCTTTTGTATCGCTAACCAGAGGAAGGTCTTCGTCTAACCAAAGAGGATTAGGGTTGGAATGATTGCTTAGAAGAATATCTTGGTTGCTCGAAGTTCGAGCATTAAAGTCACCCATTAAAAGGATATTGCCTTCATTCCTTAGGCTAGAAATATCATACTCTAAACCATTGTAAGGACTATTTTTATCTAGATTCTTTTTCTTATAGAAGTTAGAATTGATGGGGGGGAATAACAAATTTCTATTTAGGTCTTTTTATCATAAATGTCAGTAATTTCTATCCAACTATATTTGTTGTAAGGGTCGTTTTTATAAATCCTAGCGTGGGGAGAGATGTTCGTCTTAATGTAACAAACTATAACCCCAATGCCCCTACGGGAGGATCGCTCATTCCAGGTATACCATAATCTAAAGCCACCTATGTTAAGGACCTTAGATTCTTCAGGCTCCCAGGTTTCGACAAGCAAAATAATATCAACATCATTCGAGATCCAGCTTAGCTTGCGACCTTTGTTCCATGGAAAGCGCCGACAGTTCCAAGAAATAATCCGGAGCATGTTGAATTGCTATTTATTATTATCTTTTTGGTTTCTATCTTGAATAATGACTTTTCTATTTCTGATTATTTCCCATTTTCCTTCCTTCCTAGCTTCCTTTACCTTTTGAACCTCCTTTCTCAATTTTGCTTGATCTTCTGGAATGAGATCTTATATATAAATATTTGTGTTCCTTTTAGACTTGAGGTTTTACTAAGTATGTCATACTTATGGTCAGTAGAACTCACCTTTATTCGAATCAGCCTTCCTTTATTCTTAGTTAGTTTCCCCAACTTTGTTTCTTCTGTGAGACACATTGTTTCAATTTGTAATTTGTTATGTAATTCTCTCTGGGCTATGGCTAAAGTATCCTCATCTACCTCCTCTTTTAAACTGAAGATTATAAGGTTCAAGGCCCTTTTGTTATGCTCATGGTCTAATTCTTTCAATTTTTTAATTTCATCTTTAATTAGTTTGATATCTAATTTACCTGCCACACTATTTAGGGTGAGGCGACTATTAACTTTTTCTTCTAGCTCTTTAATCATGTCCTCCATTTTAAGACTCTCTTAAGTATCAACATCTACTTGCTGGGATGTTTGGTTCATATCTTGGTTTTGTTTTTCTATAACCTGCAACCTAGTCTCTATTGCCTCCATCTTATTATCCAATAGTTCTATTTTATTTTCTATTTTTTTTTTATCTTGTCTTCAAGAGATGTGAATTTATTTTCCAGCATGGCTGCTAGCTCTGTTTGTAGCTTGACTTCTCTTTCTCCTCTACGTTTCTCTAAAGACTCTATATACTCATAGAGGCTTTGTAGAGTAACTGTGCTAGGTCTACCTTTGGTAATCTTTGGTAATTGTGGTGAATTATTCATACTTGAAAATATATGAGCAGATATGTATTAGAAAAATATAAAGAATGTGTGCACCTGCTATCAGCAATCCAGACCATAGACCGACGTGCCCCAGATTGTTTTTCTATTACCACAAAGATATCATGAATTATTACTGATATCAGCAAGTCAGACCTCGCGCGCACGTGCCCCAGATTATTTTTCTATTATCTATTAAATAATAACTTTATATAAGTAATTTTGATTAACTAATTTTTATAAATATTTTATACTATTTAAATAAATAATCTAATAAAATTATTAATTTAATATTTTTATTTTTCATTTTAATAACTAATATATATTTTTTCAAGGGGATATATATATATATATATATATATATATATATATATATAGATATATATATAGATATATAATTTTATTTTATATTTTCTTAATTAAAAAATACATTAAATAATTAATGTATTAGATTTTAGCTTTTTGTGATCCATAATGTAGTAAGCATGTCAATATTTTTCTAACTAGTTAATGTGATTCATCCTCATACAAGCGTGAAAAAATCTATAGATCCTAATGAATAAATAACAAGGATACATCAAAGTCCAGAATTACCCATTAGGAAATTAGTTTTTTTAATTAATGTATTTTTAATTTTTAATCTCAATTAAAAACTTAGCTGTTATAAAATAGTCGTTAATAGATATTTAATTATTTATTAATAATATTAAAGTTATTATATATAAATTAATTATTATAATAAAAAATAACAAATTATTTATTAATAATACTAAATTATTATATATAACCAATTTTTACTTATAAAAAAAATAACCCTATTTCTATTTCTATTTCATAAATAAATAAAATAGATAAATTAATAGAAATAAAATTATTTATTAATATTATTATTATGTATGATAATAACGATATAAGAAATTATTTATTATTTATTAACAATATTAAATTATCTATTAATAATTTTATATGAAATAATGATTTTAATAACCATTTTTGTTTATAAATTGATCTAGTCAAATAAAAACAAGTTAATAATATCAACTAACCCTATTTCTATTCCATAAATAAATCAATAATTAGAATACCAAAAATAAAAATATAATATAATATTAATATCTACGAAATTACTCATAAAGAAAAGGGGGGTGACTAATCAAGATAAAAGAGTTGGAATCCATCTCTTACTCAATTTCCACCCATCATCCCTATTGAAATTGATAGCAGTTTCTCAATCTCAATAGCCTCTCTAAGCTTCCTATGGTGGAAATGTTCAACCCTAACAATGACCTTAACATCCTCAATGCAAACATGGTGCTTATATTTCTTTGCATGCTCTGCAAGGGATGATGAGTGAGATCGATTGTGCCTTATGTTTGCAACATGTTCTTGGATTCTTTGTTTAGTAGAGCATCCAGTCTTGCCAATGTAGGGATGCCCATGATGTATTTTTTCTCCTGACCTTCATAAGCTCTCCTATTTTGGCCACGGCAAAGGAAACGGTGGAGCCACGGGGGCTTCACTCAATGAACCACTGACCTGTCACGTGTGTTTGTGGCATATTAAACAATATCCCTAATTTGACTACATATTTGAAATTACCCCTAAAAGTCACATTATATAACCTGCTACCAATACGAACCCAATACAACTTCCCAATTAAAAAAACCCCTACTTTCACTAGATATTGTAGGTATCCATTTTTTCATTAACATTTTTTATACCCCTTTATATTTTTTCATTAACTTTTAGCTCCATTTTTTCTACTTGCAAATATAAAAACCCTTTAACCCCCATATATCCCCCAATATATGATGTCATTTTCTCCTCAATATATATCCCCCAATATGAACCCACGTGGTATGGTATTGCTCCCCCAGTGAAGCCCCCATGGGTGGAGCCAATGCCCAATCCCAATACTATTCCTTTATCCACATGTTCCATGGTGTATATCACATTGAAGGCATTGTATTTCGTTATGCCTGCGAGGCCAGTGAAGAAGCGAGTAGCTTTACCGAGGTTGCAGAGGTAGTGGACAATGATATTTGCCAGAGCTTTTTAGGTAGATTTCTGGTAGGATTGGAACTTGGTACTTCCGCACCTACGCCACTACTATTCTAGCAACCACTCGGCCGAAGGAATCCACTCCTCCAGTGGGATTTTTCTCATTGTTTGTCGGTGTATCTGTTGTTGTTTACTATGATGGTGTTATTAGTGTTCCTCCATTGGTGGCCATCCTCGTTACTGAATCATAAAAACTGCTTCACTATGGTTTTCTATGTTAAAACCTGACTGAGTATTTCCTGAGACGGTGGTAAAGAAGAATGAATAATTTTGTGTTAAAACGAAACAAAATTGTGGCTACTGCTTCTTTCTGGCATGAGTGATAGTGCCCTTTTCAGTGCATATGTTATTCCATTCATGGTGTTCAAGAGATTAATTCATGTCTTCAAACATTTATAAACATGCACCTTGTGGGTTCCATTCAGATGTTGAGCATAATACAGGTTAAATTATATGCTTGTTGATGTATTGAATACCAAAGCATCCATGAGCATTGAGCTTTGAAGTCAAGTCATTTATATGTGCCATTTCCAGCACTGAACATCTATGTACAGTCAACTGCGTTTCTGGAAGGTCTACTGAATTTCTTTTATAGAGTTGATATTGTTTCAAAAGAAACGAGGCTAAAACTCA
The DNA here is from genome assembly GCA_031772625.1 of Pinus tabuliformis. NCBI lineage: Eukaryota > Viridiplantae > Streptophyta > Pinopsida > Pinales > Pinaceae > Pinus > Pinus tabuliformis. The sequence goes on along the minus strand of CM062808.1, from coordinate 260,277,269 downwards.
AATTTCTCCAACAAAAGCTCAAAAACGTTGAAGTGGTGTCTCATTTTGAGATGTTTGAATTTAACCACATTGGTTGAACTTCTATTACTATAAGAGGGTGGAATTTTAAGTGCTAGTTGTGAGTTTTATTTTCATATTATTTCTAAAATCCTCTTTATCAACAATATGTGATTTCAAGACTTGTACAAGGCAGTAATATCTCCCTCTCACATCTTTGTTGAGTTGAATTATGCACCTAAAAAAACCCTTGTGTTGGTATCATTTTCCATCTTTAAGGTCAAAATGTTTACTAGCACTTATTGGTTGAGTTTGAAAAATGGTTAGAATTAGTTAGTTATTAGAGCTACTAAATATTCTAATTTATTCCACTGTTGATGAGATGGTACAAATCAATAAGGACACTATCTCGATATTCGAACCTGTTTACAAAATGCAAAAGAAAACATAGAATTTTTGCAGCTTGAATCATAGCTACAACAAATTGAGTTACAAAAAAGACAACATTATGAACTTGTTTTTGTTCAGAACATTGAGACAGACACCCATCAATAGCTAGAAAGTCATTAAATCAATAATGTTGAGGTTGATTCAGATCAAGTGCTCATTTCAAAAGGATATTTGAATACAGGTGTGGAAATTCAGTCTGCACTTCCCAAGCCAATCACTAGACCTTGGGAAGAGCTTGTCCATAACAAGCACATAACTAGTCTTGGATATGAAAAGGATGTGTCATTTCATATTCCAGATTACTCAAAGCCCATCAAATTTTAGAGTGCTAGATTTCTTCATGGCAGTTCACCTTCAGTTGTTCCAGATTCTGCTCCCCTTCCACAAGAACAACAATAGAATGTTATATGCCAACATTGTGATCGAGTTGGCCATATGAAAGATCATTGTTTTGATCTTCATTTGTGGAAGCATTGTGGTCAACATACTCATTCTTCACATAGATGCTTCAAAAACAAGCCTCTTGCAAGAACAAAGATTCATCTTGGATGGATTGCTTCTTGGCAGTGGGCTTCAACAACCAAGAAGATATTTCAGTGATATGTCAGAATTTCTTCTAAAATATTAAAAGGTCATGTAATTGATTTTTTACCGCCTTCTCACATTGTATCTGACAGGGGGAGGAATGATGGTCATATACAAGCTTCAAAGCCACATCAAGTGAGCCTGAGCCACAACCTTCCATACCAATTTCAGAGTTGTAGCCAGAGACAAAGATGCCACTGAGCATGCCTTCGGTTGGTGATCGGCCTTAAACCATCTATGCGGGATTGAGCCATATCTTCAAAGAACTGGGGACACTTCCTCTAGCAGAAGACTTCAACTTCTTGACATTTTTGGAAGAGTTCCAGAAATTGCATTAAGCATTCTAGAGTTGGTGGTCATCTTTAAATCATCACAGGTTGAGACCTCCCTTTTCAAGGTGAGGTTCTCCCTTTTAATGCGGGGTGAGACTTCCCTTTCAAGGTTGAAGGTTTCCCTCTTCAAAATATTAGGAGCACTTTGTCTAGTACAAGACCTTAGCTTTGTGCCAAATTTGGAAGAGTTCTGGGAACTACACTAAGCGTTCCAGTGTTGGTGGTCATCCTTAAACCACCCCCCTTATACCAACATTTCAGAGAGCACATTCAACCTAGTGTCGTCATGCAGTTTTTGCACACTTTGTATTACGACTCTGTTATTCGACTAATACATACCCTTCGGATTAAGGGGGGAATGTTGGACACCTAATCCTCTATGGGTTGGTGTGGAATGTGAGTAGCCACCGGAGTCCAAGAGAGCACTTGGAATATGAATCCAAAGGTGAGACCATTTATTATAAATGTATATCATGTCAATAATATATGCAATCTAATGCTTATCCTTCATATTCTATCTTCGCTATATATATCTTTAACATATTAAATTTTACTTTAAATAATATTATATCAATCTATTCATTCTTAATAAACAATACATAACATATAACAAAACAATTTGTATCATATAACTTGAAAAATATATTATTTCATTTGAATACTTTTAATTTAAATAATATATATTCAAATTTAAATAAATTAATATAAATATAAATTAAATTAATAATCCCAAAGCCACCCAATTATGAGAAAACTAACTAAAACAAAACGCTGAAAGAGCGAACACATAATCTTCATATAAATCGTAAAAATGAAAAACGAGAAAAATTAGCTCGACAAGGAAATCATAATCCTCCATGTACCTTTTTTTTCTCACCATTAATTCTATCAAACACACAGACTTTGAGAAATGAACTTGCATATAGTCATCGGTTATTCAGGTGGAAATGGGCATGTTTAGATTGTATTCATTGTCTTTGGTTATTCCTATGCAAATGGACATGTTTATTCAACTAAATTCTATGGAAATGAACTACATAGTCTTTGTTTATTCCTATGGAAATGGACATATTTAAGTAAATTCTCTACAAATGCACCAACTAGATGTTGGTTTCATGGATTATAACTTATCCATATGCAAACATGCTACATGGATTACGCGAAGAGGGAGATTCATGACATCATCGAGGTCACTTCTTTAGTAAATGATCCTATGTTATGGAACCTCATGCTAAAGAAAATTGACTCCTCGTTTAGGGTTAAGGACACAAAAATGGGCCGTAACTCTTCCTAGATAACAATGAAACAACAACGCATTCAAATAAACATGAGTGGAAATTCCCCTACGGTCATCTTGCGACGTTCCACCAGTTACCCTGCCAAGAAAATACAGCCCTGCGTTTGAAAAACGTGAAAATATGCATTCAAACTTTAGACTCAAAGTCAAAATCAATGAGTATATTATTATGGTTTTCTTCATTGAGCGACGTGTTCTGTAATTCTAACGAGGAAGAAGTGAACAAATTCATTTTTTTAATCTGTTAAGTGGATATTCATCGTAAATTTCGTACGTATTTTGTGGGAGGCATAATGGGAATATTGATTATAAAATTCAGTTCAAAGTTTTGTAATATTTTAAACGATAAATCTTTGAAATTTGATTAGATTAAAATAAACTCACTCGCGAAGCAAAATTCAGTGTATAGATTTTCTATTAATAAAATAAAATAGTTTAGTTTCAATGGGTCTATTGCTTCGTTTTATTCTAATCCTATTGGCAGTTTAAAAAAGTGTCGTTTAATTCCATTGTTCTTTTTAAGACGACAACGTAGTTGGCACTTTAAAAATGTGTCGCCTAATTCCTTTGTGTTTTTAAGAAGGCAATCGTAACGGATTTTATAAATTCCCATCGATTTTATTTTATTTTTTGGTTTCGAGTAGCGTTCTATAGTTTAGTAGGAGAGAGATAGGGTTAGGTAATGTTACATTTAACTATATAAGTGATGAAAACGAGACTAGGTTCTGCCATTTTTCTATGTCAGATATGATGGATATCAGGCCTGAACTAAAAATACACCAGGATAATTTTATGAAAAAATCAAGATTACATCTCTGCGCCTGATAGGCTTGATTTTCATCTAATGGCCTCCCTTTAACATGTCCACAGGTTACATTTGTAATAATAAATAAATACAATCACGATAATTCGATCTCATCCCTAAATGGGCCCATGATCTCTACAAACGGGTAAAAATCAGTGCATTCCAGAAAACTTTATCCTCATGGGTTTCTATAAGCATCCATAAAAGTGCTAATGGAAGCATATCTAAAAGCCCTAATGGTCCTCAGAAATTGGAAAAAATCAATGCATTACAGAGAATTTTATCATCAAGGACTTTCTTGAAGATAGTTTTTTGGTTCGATTTTACGAGGTGGGCAGTTAAAAATAAATAATTTTAATCTATTTTTTAATATAAGGGAGATATTTTATTTTTTACTATTTAATATTCAGCAAATAAAAATATTATTATTCCTATTTATTTTATAAAGAATGATAAAGATTATCATAATTCACTTGTCAAATTAACAATAAAATTCAAAATATTTTTATTGATATTTTTATTTTTAAAGAGTGAGAAATCTTGTCATAACTTACTTGTTAAACTAACAACAGAGAGAGCCATTACTAATTGCTATTTGCAAAAGCAGGTTGACACATAACTATTATATTAGGAAAGCTAGACCACCTTAATTACCTATTGGTGGTCTGTAAAGGGGTAGACTTCCACTCCTACCAAGTGCCTCTATGTATTGGGCCATTAACTTGTTTCTGTATGTAGCAGGAAGACTAGCTCTTATCCAAGTACAAACAGTTTTAGGCCATATTAATATTACATGATGTCTAATTTATTTTATGTTAGATTGATATGTAACATTTAAAATAAAAACTATTAATTAAAAAAAGTATTTGAGTGTTAACTATAAATAAAATATTTCAATATTTGTATTAGATAACATAATTTTATATCAACTTTATGTTGGGAAAAATAAATAAATTTATATTAAATATTTTTATATTTTTATTTTTTTTATCCATTATAAGATAACAAAATAAAATTAACGAGTTATAAATAAAATATTTTAATATGCAAACTGAGCAAAATATTTTATCACATATATATAGCATTAGAAAGTTTTTAGTTCACTAATAGGTGTTTTCTAATTCAAAGTGCAATGGAGATTTGTAATTCCTAATATGTAACATTTAAAAAAATAATAATAAAAATAATTTAATGGATGTATGACTTTTTATTGATTGGGCCCCATTATATTATGTTTATATCAATAAAAATAATAAAATAATAAACATCTCAATAACCATACATTAAAATAAAAATAAGAGGAAACTACTCTTTATTTATAGAAATTAAATTGGCCAAAATCCATCCTAACTCTCGATCTATTAAGTGTGAAGAGGGATCAAATCTCTTTTGCACTCCCATCTCGGCCCTTAATAGATCCAAACTTAAAATGAAACTACATTAGCTTTTAGATTAAAGAGTTGAAATTTTAAATAACCTGGATCCATGATATACTATCCATCCATCCATAGGGGTTAGATAAAAGAAAATAAACATTATTAAAATAAAAACAAATTTTAATGAAAGTTATTGTGAAATTTTATGTTACAAATTCTGAAAAATCTTGTAATCATTTTCACATTAAAAAAATTGAGATGAAATCAATTTCTCTTATATTATCTAACTTATATTCATATTACATCTAAATTTCAAAATATTTATTATACTATCAATACTATAATAATCTTGTCATACTCCTCTTAATGATTATTAATCATTATAATAAAATATTATGAAATTATAAGTAACATTTCAATCTCAACCAAAGTTATTAATCATCATTATCACATCAAAAAAATAGGAAAACAAACAATCCAACTATAATTATTATATTATTATCCATATTTTAATAATGGTGACTTAATTTGACACGCACTTATGGGCTATTTCAAAATTTTCATGTTATAAAACATTATTCACTTAGAATCTATATTTGCAAATTGTTGAGTTTAAAAACAAGTTGGATAGTTGCATAAAGCCTAGGCCTTGCCTCTTTGGTAGTTATATTACTTAAATGAATTGCAACATGACATCACTTAAAACCTCACACTTATTTTTAAAAGGATGATGTTTTTAAGCGATGGAATTAAGTGTAAGGTTCTAAGTGAGGTGGTTATTGTTAAGTATGAGGTTTTAAGTGATGCTTAAATCTCATCACTAACATTTTCATGTTATAATGTTTTTTTAGTATTATATTAGAAATTGTTGGAAATTAAATGTTTAGAAAATGGTGCAACTCAAATGGGTGGAATAATATTTTGTTATCGGTATGGCTTGACAGGACTCTCGGGGATTGTAGTTTGAGGATAGGAATCTTGAGTTGTGACTTCAGCATCTTGTAGATACATAGAATTATAAATAAATACTTATTGCTAAATAATATTAAAAATTAGCAATAGCAAATCAAATAGCTAACTTTCAACTATAGAGGTATGCCGACAAGGTGCAATGTCCATGCATGGCATATTGGAGATGAGTACTTGAATAGGAAACCGATTGGGAATGTTAGGAGGTTGGAACATTTATGAAACACCTTGTAACATGGAAAATAAAAATTAGCCATTAGATTTTTGAGACGTTGTGTTCATATATGTCAATGCCCATAAATGGGATATTGAACTTGATGATAATGAAATCATAAGTGAGACGTTGTGTTCTCATATATGTCAATGCCCATAAATGGGATATTGAACTTGATGATAACGAAATCATAAGTGAGATACCCAGAGAAAATTTGGATGGTGTAAACTGGGATAATTAAAATGTAGATCAACCATATCGAAATGGGAATGGTTTTAAAGTATATAAAGCAAGCTATAAATGTACTCTCAAGTTTATATATCATAGTCTATTCAAGATTCGAATGAAACTTTGTTGCATAATTTTAACTCAATAATTATTATACCATGATACCATGCCTCAAAGAAATTCTAAAGCGCATGTAGTTTTTGAATTATGAACATGTTAGTAGTTTTTAACATAGATTAATGATGCTTTAAAGCGCATGTAGTTTTTGAATTATGAACATGTTAGTAGTTTTTAACATAGATTAATGATGCTTTAAAAGATAGATTGAATGTTAAAAAAAAACATTTTAGGAATATATTCTAAGAATTTAACATGATAGTGTTATTTGATGGAAAAACACCCAATTTAAGGATTTTAGTCCATCAAATTCAAATCTTGTAATTTACAACCATCATTGTATCTACTTATGATTAACCATAGTTTGGTGATAAAGTAAGTATTGTTAGAAACGACACAGTGGAATCAAGAGTTATTTAGTGCAAGGCCAATCTTCCTCCATTGTGTGGCAATTCTTTCTTTTCTTCTCTTTCACAATGATGAGAACAAATGGAAATCAGTATAATCATTGGGTCATGCTAAACAACATGTTGGATATAAGTCAAGATCTCTCTATAAAATTCGCATTCCTCACTTAAAAGATGTTGAAGGGTAATAAAGGTGACCAATTACTGCTTCAAAAATACAAAGGATGATTACAATATCAATTGATCATACATTATAATTCAACAAAGGATGGGATATTGTTCAAAAGGGTATCCTAAAATTAACGGAGATTCTGAAAACATACTTAAAATACGAGCTTCTTTATATCATAGTACATAAACATTTATACATCTATCTAAAATATGTGCACTCAAAAGCCTCGTTATGTCTTATTAACGCCAAATATTTTCTATTATTTTGATTATTATTTTTTATAATTCTTTTTCGATTCACTCACAAAAGTTGGAGTCGTGTGTCTATGTGAGCTAGTTTATCGTGACATCTAGATTAATGTGAAGAACACAATGTTTGAACTGATTAATCTAGACCGCAAGAGAGAATCAAACGATAAGTTGTTGCTTATAAACATTGTAAACATTGTTGTGGAGATTGGCATGGGTCACATGCATTTCTACAAGAATGATTTTAAAGATCCCATACTAGATGAAACTACATATTACTACTCTATGAAGGCTTCCATATGGATTTTAGAGGATTGTTGTCCAAACAATATGCTAAATGTTGAAGAATATTTGAGACATGAGAAAAAAATATTTTCTCATTATTTGCACACTAGCATCGAGAAAAAGAAACTAGAGAGAACAAAATAATTTAGAATCTTATGCTATTGTAAAATCAGAATAAGAATGCCAAGGGAGGGTCCTTAGTGGTTTTGGAAACCACTCGAGGTAGGCTATGTAATGGCTCTACCACTATCACAGGAAACCACTCGAGGTAGGCTATGTAATGGCTCTACCACTATCACATTAAAAAAAAATGGTATTCACTAACAAATAAAAGGTCTGCCCCCGATTAAATATCAAGCATGTAAGGGAGGTAATAATGATCCATGATCGCTAATCCATTTGTATTTATTTGATCATGAGGTTGGACATAGGTTGGATCTATACAATGAGCTCAAGTTTTTGCTCTAGCTAGTTGATGTATTTTGATATTACTTGAAAATCTTTTATGGCCATTTTTGCAAACAACATCGTAGGAGGATCCATCTTCCAACTTAAGGGATTTGATCTACTCCTCTATATACTGGAAGCAATATTCAAGTCCATGCTCAAGGAGTCGCTCAACAATGTCATATGCATTAAAATTCCCCACATAACCCCAGCCTTGGTAGTAGCTTAGGCTTAATGTTGTAGTGAAACAAAATAATATTTTATCTTAACTACTAATAAACGATTAATTATTTTTTATTATTGATTGATTTATTAGTTTATTTTTTTTATTTTTTTTTCAAGTTTGACTGTTTATTATTTTTAAGTTTTTAGAATTAATTGTTTCTATTTAAGTTTGAATCATATATATATATATATATATATATATATATGTTAATTATATTATTATATTGGTTTTATCAATTGTTTTATTGTTTTAATTATTTATGTTGGACCAAAATATTATTTTCGAATTCAGATTTTTGTGATCGATATTGAACAATTAAGAAAATAATTTCGGTAGTAATCACATAGTAGAAGTTTTGTTGACGTGTTTCGAACCATCCATTCTGGGTCATTGTCACAATAAGATGAAGAAGTGGATCTTGACATCATATTAAATAGAGAGCAATGTAGAGACCCTTTAACAACAATGTAGAGACCCTTTAATGACAATGTAGAGACCCTACTCATTTATTATAGTTGTTAAAGGGTCTCTACATTTATCTATATTTAATCTGATGCCAACAACTGCCTCTTCCTCTTGTCTTGACGATGAACTAAACTCGATGGTTCAAAATGTATCGGCAAAACTTCTACCATGTGATTACTACCGATTTTTTTTTCTTAATTGTTGAAATATTATTTTTATTTTTATTTTTAGATGTTCATTTCATTAAAATTTTCCTTTTGATTAATTATTTTTCCTAATTCAGTATTAACAATTATTTCTTTATATTAAAATATTATTTATTTAGTCAAATCTAACCATTTTCTTTATATGAAAATATTACTTATTAATAATATTATTTATTTAGTAAAATCTAATTTAATGGCTAAAATTTTTCTCTTCATCTATTTATCATGATGCCAAGATCTTGTTCTTCATCTTGACGTGACGATGAACTGTACCGAATGGTTCGAAATGTGTCCACAAAACTCTAATCATGTGATTTTTACCAAAACTTTTCTTACTTTTCATAATATAAATCACATAAACCTAAATTCAATTAAAATAATAATTATCCTTAATGATGTTGGTCAAATAATAATTGTTGCACACATTGTTTAAAACTGGTTAAGTGATTAGGTACATGAACTTCGTAGATAAGCAATGTATTGATAATATAACTATTAGATACCCATAATAGTTATTGCACACATTCCCTCACGAAGAACACATTGTTCTTGCCCGTGAATGGCCAATCACTTTTCTATCTCACAAGGATGTGGTGTTGAAAGCAAGTTGAAACATACATATTAGTAAGATGGAGTCAAAGCATTGACGTAAGACATTTGATTTAACCCATAAGCTAGTTGTCTCTACAGGTCATATAGCTTTTATCGTGGTTGTTGCATGGAAAGACAACACCTAACGCTTTGGCATTATGGGATGGTATCAAGTGTCTTTTAATTCTATTCTATACTTTATTTCATACCCTCTTTTTATCGCCTTTTTCAGATTCGAAAATTTAAGATCTATTGTTTTGGTACTCGTGTGAGTTAGTTAAATTATTAAGATATATATTTTTATGTTATTAGTTGGTTAAAGTCCCTCTCATGTTAGTATTCATGGTTGGTCTCATTTGTTGTCTTTTCGCTCACAATGTGTTGTTGACCTTTTTAGTCGATCGTAAAAGAGACTAGCGCTTAACGTGTATATATATATATTTCAACATCCACATGACCATTTGACACTTTCACCAAACAAGAGCATTGATGTCTCCACTGTCAAATCATTCATTTTCTTCCAAAATTTTACTATGCAGAGAGATTGGATCAAACAAGAAGTCATGGAAACCATAATATTTTTAACTAATGTAAAAAGGATTTTTTTTCGATATACACATCGATAAATTCTAGATCTTATATAAACTATAATGTTTTATTATACATTTTAGAGTACCCTTTTTACATGCTGAGATTTCGAGTGCCACAATGAAACGATTTCATGAAGGAAAACTCTGAAAATGGAATTTCTCAAATATTTTATAGATATTTATGAAATTTAAATCTTCATAACCTATAATTAAATTAAAATTATAAAAAAAATATTTGTATTCAAAATACAATATTACCATTAACTCTGTCACATAATCAAAAGTTGGAAATTAAACAAATCATAACAATTATTATATTATTAATTTTGAACTTTTTAATGGTATTAATATTATGTTATAACATTTCAATAACATGTTTCACATTCCATGCGATGTGAGATGTCCAACCTTCTCTATAACTCCATGCATATGGATGTGTTGTCACTATCTAGATCATATGAATAGCCTTGACATGCATCTTGAGTGTTATGGTTAGGGCTAAATATGTTACCAACTTCCCTCGACCTCACACTTATACTTAGTTTGACCCAGTTATGCTTATTCTAGATAGAATAAAGCACAACTATTACCTCAAGGTCCATTTCTAGCTAAATAGAGGGGAGAGAAGCATCCTTTTCAATTCACATTATATTGTGCATCTCAGGGACATTTCATGCATGCCAAATCAATTAGAATGATGGAGAGAGAAATATTAATGGCAACATTTGGAGTTATCGTAATGGAATTGAAGTGTGAGTCCTCCAAGTAACACAATTTAGGTATGGGATTCATAATCAGGCCACTACAATGGATGCATCTATAATGGATGACATAAATATAGGAAACTTGTACCAACAATATCAATGGAAGAAGGTGCTACTAATATTGCAACTTAAATACTTAGGCCTAGGGAGGTGGACCTACATTTACTAGTTGCAGGTCTGCATTGAAAGAAAGACCCTATCAAAAGAAAATCGAATCAAGGTTGATATGAAGCAAGGTCAATGCAGGTGTGTTGGGTCTTAAACCATTCAATAGCTGATAGAAATTTCAATCGCCATAAATTTTAGATCAAGGAGTTGGTTTGATTTCAAATAATGACATGGTTAGGGAAGATCATTGCACCAAATTGTTGAACACATTATAAACCCAATGAGGAGATGCAAGGTAAGTTCACTTAAAAAATCCATGGGTTGTTCACTTAAGTGAATCATTCAATAATAGACTCATGAAATATATTACAAGTGGGTTCACTAGATAAAACGTTTACCATCTCAATTTTCATTTACAAGGATTTGGAGAGATATTCATAAATAATCAATTGTCCATACCACTCCAATTGAATTCCTTATAATATGTTTGTCTCTCCATCGAGGGTTGTACTTGGATTTAGCATTGTCATTTTAAAACCTTCTTTCTCCCCTATTTTTTGTAGCCCTTCTCCTACTCCTTTTTTGTTTAAAGTCCCCTTGTACACTCTCACCTTTATACTCTAACATTTAGCCTGTGGTTAAGAAACGTTGACTATGTATTATTGATGTATGCATTTTTGTGTATATTATTGTGTAATTAACACTGTCTTAGGTTTTGAAAAATCGTATACACTTGCAAATTCATCTACAATTCTGCATTTTCTTTAGGAGCAGGAATTTCCTTGTCAACTTGATCAAGAATATGTGTCTTCCTTGCTCTATCATTACCTTGAAATTTTACGCCAACCTCCGTTTTCCCTCATAAAACAAACATGGCATATGTTATAATTGGGTAAACCATTAGGTGTTCATTAATATATCTTACATACATCTTTTAAGGTCAATTCAACATGTTTTAACTTTTTGTTCAACACAAATTGATGGGAAAATATATGCGTTTTCATAAAAATAAGTAGAAAAACAAATTGCGTAGCAAAATGAAAATTTACAATTTGTGAGAGGGGGTATAAAGCACCACAAAATCTTGTACTAGATGAAGTGAATGTTATTTAAATGGTATATAGAAATATATAATTTATAATTTATGATAATTTAGAAATTTATGAACTAATTTACTTACGTTTTTATGTTGGAAAGCAAACCAAAATATTCAATTAAAGATTCTACCTTTCTCCTTCCCAGAAATAGACCCGTAAATAAATGAAGCAACACCAATAGCAAAAGTCATAAGTAACTAGAGAATCATGGGGTGACTATTGTGGTAAAAGTAGAAACCACTAAAATATAAGATGTTTCTAGCATTGAGTTGGCATTGATATCTACCATGGAACTTGTTGTGTTGGCAATGATGTAAATTAGCTTGTTGAGCTTGTGATAATGATCATGGGCTTGCTAAAGTGTTACAGGTGTTGAAAATATGTTTGGAGGTTGTATAAGTGATATGCAGGATGTTGAAGAAGTTGGTTGTGATTATGATTGAACAATTTTGAGTTTTCCAAATTTTTAGATATGAATTCAAATTAAACATGGCAAATTTGTGTCCTTCGGGGATAGACATAGATTCCTAGTGAAAAAACCACATCAATAACCCATATTATTAGTTAATAACCTATGTTTGTAGTCGTGTAGGTGAAGAAATCCACATTTGAGAATCTTATGAGCACATAATAAATTCCACGGGCTCCTACCATGGAACTTTCCCATGGAATTGGCTATGATTGAAGTGTCAATTTGGTATTCGTGTAGTGAAATTCCTTAATGAATAAGGATTGGTCCATAAAGTTCTAATTGAATTAGCCATTGATTGATTTGGTCGAAGGTATATTGAATGAGTTTAATGTGTTGATCTAGTTGATTGTGAAGGAGTGAAACACATTGAGTGCTATTCATTGTGGCTTGATTGATTTTGACTTGAGATATATATATATATATATATATATATATATATATATATATATATATATATATATATATATATATATATATATATCCATATGTATACATATACATACATTTTTGATCATGCAATGGTTAGATAATGTGGTGGTGGACATAGAGTGAGCCAATTATATATATGTGCACATGGATAGAGCTTGAGGACTGAAAAGTGTGATTGATAATTTTGACATGTGCAGAGGAGTGTGATAGCATATTCAAATCATTTTTTCATCATGAATTTGTATAAAAGACCATAATAGCGAATTTGGTATTGATGGCCATAATGTAATGAAGTGTGTTTTAGAGTCCCTCATACATTTTTTTAGTAGAGATCATTGAAGAGGAATAGTAGAGATTGATGGCTAGGATTTGTTTTTCTACTAACAATGTGGTTGTAGAGGTCAGAGGATAGTATTTTAGCCACTGGGTTATTTTTATCCTAGAATCTTGTTATTATAGAGCATCATGGTTGAGCAATAGTTTATATGCACAAAGTATCATTCTTGGTTATGTTGATGTCATCATTTACCTTACATATGCTCTGTAATTTGTACACCTGAGTATTTTTATATGGGATGTGTTTTGTGGTATGTGAATATCATTATAGTTTGTTGTCGTCTATGAGAGAGATTATGGCTAAGTGATTTTGTTAGTGTATTTTGATTATTCTTGAGATGTAGTTTTTAGCTATGTATGAGTGTGATGACATATATATCGGTTAGGGAGTATTTGTGAGCATTTTGATTATGTGAGCAGAGAATGGTTGATTGATTTATAGAGAGATTGTTATGTTCAGATGAGAAGAAAAAATTTAGCGGGTCTATCCTGAAAATAACATGAAACGAGGCCTACAATTGTTTCGATTGATGAAAGTGGATACTAGGTTGAAAATGCATGAAAAGTGGCCAACGAGAGCTTGATGGTTGGGGCCTTAGTTGAAAAGTGGCGGCTTTCCAGTAAGTGATGAATTTCAAATTTAGGAAGTGGTGGATTGATCTAGGTGGATATTGGTGGCCAACTGACAATTCCACTTGGACCCCCACCATTGTTTCTTTTAGTTTTTCAATTTCCATAATTGTAGCACAATTTACTATTTTTAGCAATTTTTCGGGCCCTGAACTTCCAAAGATGTTTTGAGGCCCTAAATGATTTTTTTTGGGAAAATTGGGAGAAACATGTGTCCATGGACCAATGTTTCTATTCTCAAAGTTGTATTCATCGGATAGATCTTTCCAACAAGGTATTGTGCGCATCAAATGGAGATCATATGCCAAAGTTACAACCTCGGGAAGTTGATGTACTAATTTACCCAAAACGGGGCCCATTGTTTGGTGCTTCATCTCCTAGGGTTAGGTTTTTGGATGTTTAAGGTTTTACATTGTTTCTCAACAATAAATAAGCCTTCGAGCCTCACTGTAAGATAGTTTAGAGGCATGTAGCTACCACATCTCTTCTCAGAGATAAGTTACCATCGCCCTAGCTAGTTTATTTCCATTTCTATTTGTAGCATATTTTAGTATTTTACAATAATGAAATGAAGTATTGTTTTTTCTGCATATTTATATGTATGGTTATATCTATAATTTGTTGTGTTCTTATTTAAATCGGGATCAGTGGTATCAAGGCAGCCTGCTCTTTCTCTGTCTTTCTTCACATGTACCCAACGAGGTCGAGATATAAGGAGTTAGGGCTTGAATAGGTCGAACGTTTACAAGACCAGCCTCGAAAATCTTGACGGACTCCCATGGCAGATGAAAATAAAGATGAGGGGGCAGGAGATCCTATCAAAATCTTGCTCGAAGAGGCCCTCGAGCAAAAAAGGAACATGATGATGGACAACTTTGCCCAGATCCTTCAACGGCTACCCAAGGGTGACACATATACTTCTATCAGATACTTGGGAAGCACCAGACACTTTAAGGTGCAAGTTAACTTTGACATTCGCATATTTGAGGGTCAAATAGATGCACACACCGTAGATAAATGGTTAAATTTTCTAGAAGGTTATTTTTCTGTTCATGATTTTTCTGGTCGGGAAAAGGTTACTTTCGCTCTTCCCAAAGCCAACCCCCATGTCAAGGACTGGTGGGAAAGCTACTACAAGCAGAAGGATGAAATTACGGCCTCATTGTTTTCAGTCACAACCACTTGGAATTCATTCCGGCCTACCATCAAGGAGCAATACTACTCTATCAGAAGCTATGAGGATCACCTAGGAGTAGTACTACGTATCGGGTGGCTTCACCAAGTGTTATAGACATATTTCGGCACTTCAAACCCAATCTTATATGTCAATAAACTAGGGCTCTTTAACCCCTAAAAGTGTTGTTTCATACCCTAAAGGATCATGGTCAACTGATTACATCATTCTCCAAAAGTTCCACCTGAAAAACCATCTAGAACTGGCCAAAACAGGACCATATTGACTGCTCCACTGTCAGGGTGCGATGCATAGTGGCTCCTACACTAGCCAGGTGCGATGCATACTGAAGAGGACTTCTGTAGGGTGCGATGAGAGAGAATGGACAAATGTTCGAGACAGTTTGCTAAGTGGATGCTCATGGAATCTTCTAGAAACATCTGCTATGACACTTGCCGCTCTGAATTTGCCCAGGGATGAGTGAGAGATCCAAGAAATCTCCAAGTGGAACCAAAAACAACAAGTGGAATGACACTAATCAAAACCCTAGAGATGACTCACACCCTTGCACACATCTATAAATGGATCCCTCATCTGAGAGATCTGGAGGCTGGAATTTCGTAATTTGCAAGGAAGTGTTGATGGTTTGAGGTTGAGAGAGAGCATTGTATTATTGGTGTGATCTTGCTTTTCATGAGGTGAAGAGGGCTTTGATGCTGGGAGGATGATGCTGGATCAGACAGCTGGGTTGTAATTCTCCCTTCTATTTAATAAAGTTCTTTGAGTTTTCTTCCATACAACTGCAAATTGTGAATGTTATTATTTGTGAATGCCATTGTATGTTCATTGTATTTTTGATTTTTCAATGCTTATGATATAATAGATCAAGATGCTTTGACGGTGTTTTGTTGCCGTGTTTCTATAGGTATTCTCTAAGCGGGATAAGTAGGAGAGGAGTTGCAAGCTCTATCGAAGGGGA
This sequence comes from Pinus tabuliformis, assembly GCA_031772625.1. Classification (NCBI taxonomy): domain Eukaryota; kingdom Viridiplantae; phylum Streptophyta; class Pinopsida; order Pinales; family Pinaceae; genus Pinus; species Pinus tabuliformis. The sequence goes on along the minus strand of CM062808.1, from coordinate 260,261,273 downwards.
GAGAGATCAAGCAAGGAGTCAAGTGGAAGATCCAAGTCGGTTCCTTTGGCTCTCTCTTATCTATCATACATAGAAGAAATCCCAAATCGCTTTGATTGTTTTTTTCTAGGATAGCTGCCAATCCTAGAGGGCTAGCCGATTGAAAAGACACTAGTTTTCCCGGAAACAAAATGGCAACTCTGCTGGGGAGCGAATAAATGTTTGTGTGTTATAGTTGTTTGTTTTATAAACTATAGACAAAGCCTAAAGTTAGCCAAATAGCCTTCAAACTGCTCTTGCTCTGTAATTGCATAGTAGATGAATGTTGCTTCAATCAATCTCCGGTTTAGTTTATAGTTGAATAGTCCAATTACAAGCATTCTAGATGCCCTTTTGGTAGCTCAATAACCTCCCAAGATCATTCCTTTGTACTTTTCTCTTTACTGTCCATCATAGCTCAGCTCAGCTCACTGAAATCAGTTGCAATTTTGAGCCAAAACCCATCTCAATTGCGCTCCCTGGACCATCGCACTATCAATCATTGTCAACCATTATGCATCACACTTCCCAAGTGTAGCAGGTGTGATTCCTATTTGTTTCTATGAAGACCAGGTGTGATGACTGACTGAGCCTATTTCCCTTCTTGGAATTTGGGGTTTTTGGCCTTGTTTTTAGTTCGGTTTAATTGTTTTGCTGCTTATGAATAGTACCTCATTTCTGAAGCCTGCTTGCATTACATATATCATCCTCCATTGATTAGGATTAGTAAAATTTTTAATGTATTTTTCCATCATTTACAATCCTTTGTCGAAAAGTTGCTTAAGTGGATCTATCATTTTGGTACAAAAAGTGTCGTCACTATCATTTTGTGTCAAAAAAGAGAAGTGTTGTAAAGTCTTCCTTCTCCAAATAGTCGATTGAATATTTTGTCATGTACTTGATTTAATTTGTTGTTATTTGAAGTGTCAAAAGCATTTTCTATTCAAAATTGAAAAGTGTCGTTTAGTCTTCCTTTCTATTTTTAAAAAAGAGATTGTCGAAATGTCGCTTTGAAAGAAATATTTCAGATCTTTGCTATACTTAGTTTTCCTTTTTGGCATTTTCACAGTAAGGGGAATGAAAAACAAATACATGCATTTAGACTGTGTGCAAAAAATGATTTAGGAAAAGTGCATTTAGTGTGTGCTCTTTGCTCTTTGTTGGAAAGAATCACAATTTTCTTTCCCTAGTAGCTAGGATTTTCATTGATCAAAATAAACAATGTTTGTTTATCATTGTAGATTACATTTTTAGGAATTTAAAATCAACATCACGCAGTGAACCATTGAAAGGAAAACTTTTAAACAAGATCAACTCTAAAATAAATCTAAATGAACCTAACAATGCTTTGGAACCTAACACAACACATCTAGAGGTTTAGGCTAGAGACATGTTCCAGCATCGTAAAATCTAGTAATTATCGTTTTCATCGAAGGTTGGGTGATTCCTCCTCTTTGATATGACAAGTGCTACCACGGACTTGTCCTCCCCGTACCATCGCGTATATATTAGGAGACCACAATAGGCTTACATCCTTTATCCATAGGAAGCCATGTCTGCCGCCCTATCAATCGCAATGCACTGAACACATCATTCGGGAAGATTGACTGCCATACATAATTCCTTAGTAATTTCTCTTTAATTTATCACCAAGGTGTGTATTGTAGTTTTGCGATTGGTTTGGTAATCCCTCTGTCTATATTTCCAGAGTAGTCACTTTCGTTCCTTTTCTACTCCTTAAAAGAAAAGGTCCATTTGAGCACTTGTCACTTCAGGCTCATTAAAAATCGAAGGGGACTAGAGTCATCTTTAGCTTTTTTTCGACTCTTAAAAATTGAAAAAGCAAAGTTGTGTCAAAGCGTCATTAAAATTTATTTAATTCGAAATAACATTTTTCCCCTTAATTTTGAGTTGATCAAGTAATCCGCAATCGTGGAAGAAAGTCAATCAAAACCCCATTGTTCACAGAGACTAGCAAGTCAATCGTCTTTGACTCTGGAAAAGAAACCATTTCAGGAAAAACGGTCTTGTTTAACTGAGTCCAGTTTGCCTGGTTTATTTGGAACTTTTGTTTCAACATCATCATAGACTACAGTTACTCCGATCATTTCTGGTACATTTTCCTTTAGAGAAGAAGTTCCACAATTACAAGAGGACATTAGAACTGATCATATTGTAACGGTAGACACTTCTATACATGAAATAGATCTAGACACTGAAGTTTACTCACCCGAACATCTGAAAGTTGAATTCCAAAATTCAGAAGGTGTCACCCCTTCAGTATCTGTCACTACAGAAGCTATACCTTCTTCGGCTCTAGAAACATTTTACGGAACTGACGGTCTACCTCTTCCACCTGGACAGATTTCTATAGAGGAGATAGTAGAGGATACTCTAGTACCCCGTTACATTTTGGGACTCGGATTCATCTGTATCCTTCCACTCCTGATGTTGCTTCTTTTCATTATCCTTCATCACAAATTCCTATCAAATCACTAGGAAATCTTTTGGATAGACTAAACATGTCTGAGCAACCATCAACATCTAGGACTGTGTCACCCGATACAACTACGACAGAACTTCCTGCTGCCATTCCTAAAATGTTTGCTGGTATACCATATGTCATGGCTAGTTATCAATCACTCGCTGGAGTCCACTCAGGGACTATTTTGATGACATGGTCTACTCCTATTTATTCATCCGGAATCTCATCTGGTATTGAAACTCAGCAAATTGATCCTGCATGCCATTATTAATTTGGGTAGACTAGTCTTCAAAGACTGATATATCCTTTGAACACTGGATTGCCACCGTATGGAGGGAAATATGCTTTCTCATTGTTCTCTCCTCGAGAACGACCATATGAAAGTTCACAACAAAATTCAGGCCAAACTGAAATTACATCTAGTGGTTGGGTACCAATACTGCCTCAACAACCAAGGCTGGTATATTCAATGCAACCGACCCAACCTATGTTGAATATTCCCAGTACACTTGCTATTGTGACTGTGTCACAAGTACAAGAACTACCTGTTGTATGTCAACCTCAAGTATCTCAGGTTGCAACACAACAACCTCTTGTCTCTACGGCTCAATCACAAACTCAGGGTAGTGCTTCTTTACCTGGAACAACTTAGGCTCAAATGGGTATTATCACTCCACATCTTGGTCAATATTCTAGTATTGGGCAATAGGAAATGGTCTAACATCCATGGCTGGTACAATACCAACAACCGCAATTCCACCAAACCTACCGAGGACCTAAGAAACAAGGTTTTGTAAGTAATGGACAACTGCATTTTCAAAACGGTTTTCAACAACCACACTATAGTGGTTATGTCCAACAACCTTATCAAAGTTACCAATGTGAGATACATTATGCTAATATGCAAAGACCCACTGCTCAGGCAATCCCATCTTATCCTTGGTATGCTTCACCTAACCTGAATCAACAGTTGCCTTTCATAGCAACTCTGGAATTACCAGATTTGAACCAGCTGACAAATGATCCAATTGCATATGCCCCTTGGTGGCCAGTGATTCCTCATAAACTTTCCTCTGATATTCCTAAATTCAATGGAAATCTAGATGAAGATCCATTAAATCATGTAATGACTTTTCATTTGTGGTGCTCATCCAACGCCCTAAATGATGATTCAATTAGGCTTCTCCTTTTTTAGAGAATGCTCACTGGTCTGGCAGTGAAATGGTATATTGAATTGCCTAGAGCTTCATTTTATAACTTCAGCACCCTTGCCACTACCTTTCTAACCAATTTTCAATTACCCATACATTACGAAACGGGAATAGAACTCCTTACAAACTTTAAATAGACCACGACTACTCACATACTTGATCATATTCATGAGTGGCAATGTCGTCGTCGGATGGTAAATATGTATGTTCCTGATCAACTTTTAGCTGAGTGGTTTATTAAGTCCTTATTAGCATCTATAACTAAGGACATGGAAAAAGGAGGAGTTGTCATTGAAGAGCAAGTCATTTCTCATGCCCAATATTTAGACTTGATCTATACTCAGTTAGGTACACTCTATGACAAAATTCCTGATGTTCCCAAACCATAATTCTCTGTTCCTCCCCCTCCTAAATTGAACAGGGACTCTCACACTAATGATGGCATGATCGGTACCTCTAGCACGCAAACTGCAAATGCTGGTAAAGCCCCTGCAGTTTCTAGTAAAAAATCAAATGACAAACCTCTTGCCTCAAAGATTAATGCTATGTCATCTGACAAGGGAAAAAATCCAAAGCAATCAAGGGGAAAGAAGAAAGGGAAAAATAATAAGAAGAAACAGGAAAATTCAACTCCTGAAAAATATTCTAAAAACCCTACTGGGCAAAAGAAACCTCGTGTTCCATGTTACATATGTAATGAGGAGCATTGGAAGAAATATTGTCCACATCAAGCTGAGGTCGCAAAATTTTTAAAGACTTCAAGTACCTCAGCGGTGTTGAATGATCTGTTTCCAAACCCAGAAACTAATCTAGTTGCTATCGATCATGCTTCCACATCCCAAGTGCTTATGCTATCCATCTCAAAACAACAAAATGATGCTTTGATATTGACAAGGAACAAATATTATGGGAATCCACCATTGTCAAAAAACAAGGCGACAGATCAACCTAGTAGTTTGATGACGACTTCGCCAGAAGTTGTTCCACCCGTTATTCTTGAATTAAATTTAAAGCCACCAAAGGGAGTCGTACATAAATCGACGTTTAATCCTCGTGCTTGAGCTGCACAGAATTATAATGTAGTGGAGGACCTGGTTAATCACCATCTGCTATGTTGACACTTGAGGTACCGCAGAATTGCCCCTCCTAAAAGCAGGCTTTGTTATCAGCAATAGGCGGGATTGATCCAACAGATTCCAATCTTGTGGCCTTTAACCATAAAGGATATGCACCCCAGTTACTGGCCCAACTTTTTTTCCTTATACATGTAAAATCCCTCAATAAAACTGTTCATCGAACAATCATCGGTGAGGGGGAATCTACTTGTATTATGTCGATGAGTTGCTGGAAAACTCTAGGTTCACCACCCTTGTCGCGATCATCGACAACATTAAAGCATTCGATGGAAGAACATACACGCCATATGGGATTTTAATTAACTTGCAAATTTAACTGGGGGGAAAGACAGTAGAGATTGAAGTCGAGGTCATTGATGGAAACCTTGACTACAATATCTTACTGGGAAGGCCCTAGATTTATGCTATGGCCACCGTTGTGTCTACATATTTTTGAAAGATTGCATTTCCCTTCCAAGGTGGAATTACAATCATTGACCAAATGGCCTTCTTTCCTAACAGTTCACAAGATGCTGGAAGCATTCCATTGATCCATGGAAGTTCTCAATCGCTTCAAAATGTTAGAGTAGGTCTCCTAAAAGTCCCTTCCTTAATGGGTACTTTTGCCCTCCCGCCTCCAGCTGGTCTTGTGGAAGTGGTCACGGTGGAAACCTATCATATGATCTCTTCTACATCATCTAAGATTAAGAAGAACTTCAATCGTTTTGATAGTGTGGATCACCGCGAGGTATTGCCCCCAAGCCCCATAGAATCTTTGTAGCAATCAATTTTCTGCGCCTGGGCGACAAACCCGAATCAACACTCAATGTGTGCTTGGATAGATAGGTCTCTAAAGTATGGTACCTCTTCTGATCCTTGGTCGCGTATACATTCTACAGACGAAGGAATCGTTTAGAAGATGATGATAGGAGAGACGCCATGGGAAGATTACCACCATCGTTCTCACCTTCAAGATAACAATGAAGATTATTCAAGCGACCTTAATAATCCTTCAGATTTTGATTTTCTATCAAATACTGTAGATACAGTGGATTTTGAGCAAAATGTGTCCAATATTGAAGAAACTATCACCATTAATATCTCGACCAAACCTAATGTTGTAGAGAATATTCATGTTGGAAAATCTTGTTCTCCATCAGAACTGGAAGTTTACTGCACTCTCTTTCACGAATTTAGAGATGTCTTTGCATGGTCATATGAAGAAATGCCAGGAATTGACTCGAGAATAGTTGAACATGAAATCAAGATATATCCAGATGTCAAACCAGTACGACAACGACTTCGACCTGTTCACCCAAAGAAAGTCGCAACCATTAAGGCAGAAGTTGAAAAACTTCTACATCCTGGTTTCATTTACCTTATTCCTCTAATTGATTGGGTATCAAATATTGTTCCTGTGATGAAAAGACAAGGAAAAATTAGAGTGTGTGTCGATTATAGGGATATAAATCGAAGCATGTCCAAAGGACAACTACCCTACACCCTTCATTGACCAGATAATTGATGAATGTGCTAGATGCGAAATCTTTTCATTCATGGATGGATTTTCTAGGTACAACCAAATCAATATTCGCCCACAGGACCAGTCAAAGACTGCATTTATATGTACGTGGGGCACATTCGCATACCATAAACTACCTTTTGGTTTGAATAATGCAGAGGCAACCTTTCAGAGGGCAATGAACTACACCTTCCATGACATCAAACACATCGTTCAACTGTATGTTGATGATCTGTCGGCTCATTCGCGAAAGTGGACTGATCATCTGCAGCATTTGAGAGCCATATTTCTACGCTGTCGACACTACAAGATATGACTCAATCCACACAAGTGTGTGTTTTGTGTTGGTTCTGGTCGATTACTTGGTTTCTTAGTTTCTAAGGATGGAATTTGACTCAACCCTTTTAAGGTTCAGGTAATCCATGACATGCCTCCACCTTCAAGTTTTCTTCAGATTCAGAAACTCCAAGGGAAAGCTAACTTTATGAGGAGGTTCATTCCACATTATGTCAAAAAGATGGCTTTAGCAACCGTTCAAGTAGTACAGATATTTCAACACTATGTTCTCTTTTGTAAGACTACAATTGTGTCAAATTTCAACCCTATGACCTACATTTTGTCGCGTCAATTACTAGGGGGAAAATATTCCAAATCGATAGCCATTTTGCAAGAGTTTGATCTGGAATTCACCAAATCCAAATCAAAGAAGTCTCTCATCTTCATGGAGTTACTTTGTGACCTTCCATCATCATCCAATGATTTAACATCTAAAGCATCAATCGTGGATGAGACTTTGTTTTTGATATCGACAAGCAATCCGTGGTACGGATATGTACTAGTCTATCTCAAAACCCAAACTTTTATGCCTAACACCTCTCACTCTGAACAACAACATACTTGATACCAAGCCAAAGATTACCTGATCATTGGCGATACACTTTACCACTGTGGTATCGATATAGTTCTGCGAAGGTGCCTCACACATGAGGAGGCTGAAAAATTTTCAATGGCTGTCATTCAGGTGCTTGTGGGGGGCATCTATCTGGTTATGCTACTGCACAAAAGATCTTATGAGCTGGTTACTTCTAGCCCACCATATCCAAAGATTGCATTACTGTAGTCAAAAATTACCATGCTTGTTAGATTTTTGATCGCAAAACCAGATTACCACCTGCACCACTGCATCCAATAGTTGTTGTTGGGCCATTCGCTAAATGGGGCATTGATTTCATGAAATGTAACCCCACCTTGGCCGGGGGGCATGGGTATATTATAGTCGCAGTCGAATATTTTACAAAATGGGCCAAGGTGATGCCTAGATTAAACAACAGTGGCGAAACAACTGCTCTTTTATTTTTTAATCATGTAGTTTCTAGATTTGGTGTTCCACTGGCTATAGTCACAGATCATGGATCACATTTTCGCAATCATATGATGGTTGAATTGATTGCCAAATTAGGACTGTCCCACGATAGTTCTACTCCATACCATCCACATGCTAACGGACAGGTTGAAGTAATCAATAAAGTCCTTAAGCGCATGCTGCAAAGGATGATTGGAGTCCAAAAATGGAATTGGAATTTAATACTGTACTCAACTTTGTGGGCATATAGGACTTCGGTGAAAAATGTGACCGAATTTATGCCCTTTTAGTTGGTGTATGGTTTGGAAGTTGCCTTACCAATTCAGTGTGAAATCTCATCCCTTAGACTCGCAACTAACCTACTTCCCGAAACTTTGGAAGAAGAGGCTCATTTCTTGGAACTAATCTGCCTAGATGAAACCCGTTGTGATGCCACGCTGGCTAATGAAGCACATAAGAAATGCATCAAGGCTCAATATGACAAAAATTTCAAAGCCTCGCATCTTCTCAAAAGGTGACCTGGTCTTACTTTATGATTAGGACTTTGAAAAATTGGGAGTAGGTAAGTTCCAACCATTATGGATGGGCCCCTACATTGTTAAGTGAGTATTGACGAAAGGAGCCTACGACCTGGTTGATTATGATGGGGTTCCTCTATCACAGCCCCGTAACAGGTTGTATCTTAAACATTACTATGCTTCATTAAGTGTAGTGCGCTTATTGTATATATGCTCTTATTTCATTTTTATTTTTCTTTTTAGAGTTGTCATTTTGGTTAGGTAATCCACTTCGCTTTTGTTGCAGATGTCAGACTTTTTGGAACCATTTGTTTGGTATGTCGACAGAGCTAGTTGTAGTACATGGAACATGTCCTCTACGGCCTAGGCCATTTTTGCTCCAAGAGGTGAGTTAGTAAGTTTCAGGGGGATATGTATTGGCCAATCGATGAACAACATCGCTGAGTATAGCATGTTGATTGAACTTCTCTCTAATGCCATTTCACATGACATAAGCCGACTTGTTCTCAGGCTAGATTCACAACTCGTCATTCTATAGCTTACTGGAGTTTATTTCGTTCGGAACCCAGCCATTTATAGTATGTTCCTAAGAGTCAAGATTCTGGAAAGACAGTTTGATTCCATCCGATATCAACATATTTCCAGGAACTTAGACACATTGACTGATTCATTAGCAAACTATGTGTTAGATAGACATTTGCAACATTTGTAAAGTAAGCATTTAAAATTAACATTTGCATCAAGATTGCATAACTTAACCAAAATAAAACTCTGAAAAATAAAAAATATATAACTGTTTATAGTTTTTACAAAATGTTTTGTGTCCAAGACAAAATCGGTCCAAGAAGCTCAAAAAATGAATGGAAGGAAGCATCCTAGACTAATGATGTTGGGGATAACATGTCACCACCTGTGCAATCATGCACAGGAGCCTAGTCCATCGACTCGGCACACCAGTAGTATGGCGCTATAACCTCAAAGGTAACTCATCGGTCCTAACATCCTTAATACCGAGAGTGAGGCCCTCGATCTGATCTTGCAGCACTACCAGGGTGTCTAATATGTCTAGATCCTATAGGACGACCCTCCTTATAGCCTCTCCTACTGGAGCATCATCTGTCGCCCGCAGGCATGCTACTGGTCACACTGGTCCAATATCTTCACACACACACATGAGTTTGATTAGTCTTGGTAACATTTAAAAACACTAAAACATTATATAACTAATAAACAAATATGTGGTCAAATAATTTTACCTAGAGCACTCCACTGCTTGCTAGCTGGTAGCACCAAATCCGGGTCACCTCGGAAATCCATCCCGACGTATGGATACTCCGCAAAGACCATATCCTGATGGTCAAACCACTTGAAAAAGGCATCAGAGAAGGAAATTTGTGACTGACTGGCATGTCTAGGCATAAGATCAACCCATCTCTGCATCCGTGGTTCCCTCGGTGTTGGCAATCCCAGTGAAATGTTCTGAGGCTGCATCAGTGGAATCCTTTCCAAGGCAAAAGTAGTCAATATGGAACCATAGCCAAAATTCTTGGTTCTTCCATTCTTTACTTTGGAGAGTTGTTCTTTTATGACAGGAAGTACCACCTCACACCAGTTGAACACCTTTGGTTCCAAACATTCCAGGGTGTACTACATGTAAGATCTATTTGCCAAATGTAAAGCCGCACTGCTAGTCAAACTAGCAAAGGTAAATAAAATGGTCCTCAAGGGCCAATTAGTGACATCCCAGATATTGATCTTGCCATCTCTACAGAACTTACGAATATAGTCTTTCACGGATTCACCTCCATGAGCGAATCTTGATAGTGAAAGAGGGGCGCCTTTCCTCGACAACCACGTTAGAAAGTAAATATCCTCGACTGTTAATGGAATAGATCTGCCTATGATCTGGAATACCTAGTTGATCAGATCCCAAGCATCAAGGAAATATTGCAACAAACTGATTTGTTACCTCATGCTAGATATGCGGAAGAACTTCAGCAAGCCACAATTTCTTAATGCAGCAACTATGCCCGGGTCATGTAAAGTAATCATGTCCTCGTCTTCATGTTCACATTCATGCCATTTGACAACCATCTTGATCCAACAAGAATCTAAAATGAAAACAAAAGATAAGTTAGGATCCAAATTTGAGCAAAAACAGGCAAAATTTTGATGAAAAAACACTGTGTAAATATACCCTTCTGCGCCCATCGCACCTTGCCTTTGAGTAAGGTGGGATGCATACTGAATGGCCAATTGGTAGCTTAGTATGAATCACACCTTTCAATACTGGCAAGATGCGATGATTGGGGAACGAGATATTCAAACCCTAAGGGCCCAAAAATGTGAAAAAACATGGTCAAAATCAAAGAAGGATGGAATGAAAATGAAGAGCTTAGGGTTAGCTCCTACCTGGTCCTGACGGTGCAGAGAATAGTCCGCTAGATCTCCCGAAATCAACTAGTGTAATTTGAGGGGGAAAACCACTCTAGAGCTCCAAAATCCCAAATTTGAAACAGAATGATGAAAATGAAAGGTAAAACTACTTTTATTTTTACTATTCACGGACTTCAAGAAAAATGTTAGTTTTAACTCATTTTTCATATATATATAAATGTGTGTGTGTGTGTGTGTATGTATTTCAAATCAGTTTGATGGTGTGATTGAGTAGGTTGAATGACTAACGAAAGAATATGAGGTGCTAAGCAGTGAATTAGACATTTATGATCACCATTTGAGCATATGTTATCGCAGGGTTCAAGCTCGTTAAAAAATAAACCTACCACCGCGTATGGTTCCCCCACAGTTCAAGCTCGTTAAAAAGTGAACCTGCCTTCAGTAAATAACCTTTATGAGTGCCATGCTATCAGCCTTTTGAGCCTTGGCTGGCTTCCTGCCATCACCTCCATCCTTTTGGCCGATTATACACTTCCACTTGATTGTTTACCCTTTTGAGGAACAACTATGATGAGTGGTCCTGTTAGCCAACCTCTTCACATCACCATGTTTTGAGAAGTTCCAAGCTTACCCGAAACCAGTTGCTACCCTAAACACCACTCGTTCGTAAAAAAAAATGAGTCTCCTTTAAACTCTTTTTAGACTTGTTAAATATGAAAATATTGTCGAGCTATTGGCCTTTCCAGCTTGCTAAATTGATTTGAAGTGCCATCCCTCCTGTATATTTAATATTTTTCAGACCTGAGGGATTATCTAATGTAAAAGTTCGAGCGCTTGTCTTTTTGGCTCGCTAAAGTGATCAAAAAGTCATCCCTTTCGTATTATTTTATCATTTTTCAGACTTAAGGAATATGCTACGAAAAAGAACTACTGGAGTTTCCTTTTCTTCCCTTTTCAAAATCTATAAACATGAGAAGGACCGAGTTGTCTTTATCATTAAACTCATTAAAACAATCGCGACAAACTTGTCCACCTAGACAGGAATGAGTGTCACTGTCGCTAGGGTCGATAAAACATAGCAACAGGTTTGCCCGAAGGGCAAATTATAGAACAAGCATATGTTATCCTCCTCAAGCTTGACAAAAATAAAAAGGTACTGGTCAGCAATGACTGGGGAAAAAGGAAGAAAACTTGAATTATTTTATGGTAGCGGGTTTCTCTTGAACATGACACTTTCACTCCATCACCATGATTGAGTCGGGTTGGGTTATTCCGTTCAGCAGTCATTTCACCATTGGTCTTCCACACCATCCATCTGTTGGGGTTAATGTTACCAATCCATCTCATTGTCAGCGATATGTTCAAGAGCAATCATTCAGTTGAGAAACCACCATCTAGTTAATGCCTCATCCACTGCAATACCTTCACCCTCCAATTTTCATGATCGCCATTCCTGAGCCTTGTGTCGTCAGATCGTTTTCACCTCCAGAAGATCATTTGCTTCATTTCGTGTCGTAGATGTGGGATACATTAAGGCCCTCCTACGATGGGTCACTTATTGTTGACATCAGCTCATTATCCAAGAAGTTGACTTAAAAACACCCCTTTTAGTACGTTGAAGCTTGCAAGCCACAATGACAAGTTTCTCACTTCTGGTGATAGGTTAACATCAATGGCCCTCAATCGAAATATTTTGTGTGGTGTTTGACATCAAATCATATATTCACATCACGTGAATTGTACTGTAGTACCTTGGGGTCATCATCATTATCGGTGATTCCTCTCGCGTCTGTTAACAACCCACATTATTGGCTGGTAATCAGGCGATGTCTTCCATGTTCGACTTTAGAACATTTCTTCACATGGATTGACTTGTACGTCGGGCTAAGATTGAATGAGTTTTGAAGAACCCAAATCTAGTTTCATCCATCTAGGTTGCGATATATTCAGGGATATAAAGACATCAAATCTACACAGACACTGCACACATGGTCATCCGAGCCAGGGATGATGAATCTACATTTGAAGAATCACCAGTCTGCATATGCAGATGACTATCTTTTCTATGTACATGAAATGAATTTATAAAGTTGAGCATGGGAATTCCCACCTCATATAGATCATGAAAATTATATTATGATGATGTATTGTATTGTATCTTATACAGGTCACCTTCCAGTTTCAAAAATCTTAGATCCTCATGATAAAGCATTTCACCCGACATCAAAGATTTATGACTTCATGCTTTAGGGGGCAATTGTTATAGACATATTTGGGCACTTCAACCCCAATCTTATATGTCAATAAACTAGAGCTCTTTAACCACTAAAAGTGTTTTTTAATACTCTAAAGGATCATGGTCAACTGATTACATCATTCCCCAAAATGTTCCACCTGAAAAACCATCTAGAATTGGCCAAAACAGGACCATACTGATTGCTCCACTGTTAGGGTGTGATGCGTACTGGCTCCTACACCAGACAGGTGCGATGCATACTGAAGAGGCCTTCTGTAGGGTGCGATGAGCGAGGATGGACAAATGTCTGAGACAGTTTGCTAAGTGGATGCTCATGGAATCTTCTAGAAACTTCTCCTATGACACTTGCCTCTCTGAATTCGCCTAGGGATGAGTAAGAGATCCAAGAAATCTCCAAGTGGAACCAAAAACAACAAGTGGAATGCCACTAATCAAAACCCCAGAGATGATTCACACCCTTGCACACATCTATAAATGGATCCCTCATCTAAGAGGTATGGAGGTTGGAATTTTGTAATTTGAAAGGAAGTGCTGATGGTTTGAGGTTGAGACAGAGCATTGTATTGTTCGTGTGATCTTGCTTTTCATGAGGTGAAGAGGACTTTGATGCTAGGAGGATGATGCTAGATCAGACAATTGGGTTGTAATTCTCCCTTCTATTTAATAAAGTTCTTTGAATTTTCTTCCATACAACTATGCAATTGTGAATGTTATTATTTGTGAATGTCATTGTATGTTCATTATATTTCTGATTTTGCAAAGATTATGATATAATATATCAAGATGCTTTGATGGTGTTTTTTTGCTGTGTTTCTACAGGTATTCTCTAAGCGGGATAAGTAGGAGAGGAGTTGCAAGCTCTGTCGAAGGGGAGAGAGATCAAGAAAGGAGTCAAGTGGAAGATCCACATTGGTTCCTTTACCTCTCTCTTATCTATCATACATAGAAGAAATCCCATGGATTGATGACCTCCTCAACCAACTAAAGGGGGAAACATATTTCAGCAAGATTGATTTAAAGTCAGGATATCACCAGGTACCAATTGAACCCTCCGATGTGTGGAAGACTGCCTTCAAAGCCAAGTAGGGCCTTTTCATATGGTTGGTTGTGCCTTTCGGGTTGACAAATGCTCCTACAACCTTCATGAGGCTAATGGATAACATCTTGCTACCATTCACCAACTCATTTGTAGTGGTGTACTTGGATGACATCCTGATCTTCAGCTAGAGTTGGGAAGAGCACATCCACCACATCCAATAGGTTATTCAAACACTACGACAACACAAGTTATGTGCCAATTTGGAGAAATACACTTTTGGCATGACCCAGGCTTAGTATTTGGGATACATTATTGATGAACCAAGGGTGCATGTGGATCCAGCCAAGATCTAATTCATTCATGATTAGCCATTTCCAACCACTCTGACAGAGCTCCCCAGCTTTCTGGGTCTTGCCAACTTCTACCGCAGGTTCATGTTGGGATTTTCTCATATCACTTGGCCCTTGAGTCAAGTCACCAAGGGAGGAGCAAAATCAAAATTCTTTTGGTCTGAATCTCAATAGAATGCATTCACAGAGTTGAAATATCGCCTCTACTCAGCACTAATGCTCACATTACCAGACTTGTAACAACTATTTGAGGTCAAGACAGATGCCTCTACCTATGCTATTCGGACAGTTCTTACTCAACACGGGCATCTAGTGGCATATCATAGTGAGACACTTTCAGACACAATTTGGAAGTATCCCACTTATGACAAAGAGATGTGTTCCATTATGTAGGCTTGCCGACAATGGAAGCATTACATTTTGGGGAAGGAAATGGTCATCCACACAGACCACCGGCCCCTACAGTTCATACAGACCCAAGGGAAATTACAGAATGATTACCATCAGAAGTGGTCCACGTACCTACAATAGTTCCATTTGAATATCAAGTATAAGAAGGGCAGCACCAATAATGTTACAGATTTCCTTAGTCGACCAACGATCATGGCGTTAACCACCATTCTCAACTCTTGTGGGCATGAGACTTCTGATTGGCCACTTCTCTACAAAAGCAACCCAAAATTCACCCACACATACTAGACACTCTTGGAGGATCAACATGTTCCATATTTTCACCTCCAAGATGCCCTGTTATGCCACATGGGTCACCTTTGTGTTCCTTCAAGCGAGCATGCCAAGATTATTTGGGAAGCACGCTACAGTTAGGCTGCTAAGAATTTCGTGGCAATGGTGGCAGTATTGCAGAAGTATTTATTTTGGTCGAATCTTCGAGAGGATGTCAGGAAGTACATCAGATCATGCACTTCCTGCGCCATTGCCAAACTAACCATTAAGAAGCAAGGCCTCTATACCCTGCTACCTACCCCTAGTCGACCTTGGGAATCCATCTCCATGGATTACATGTTTTCCTTCCTTCTACAAAGCATGGAAATGACTATGTTTTTGTGGTCGTCGACAGGTTCTCAAAGATGGCCATTATGGTGACCTACAAGAATAATATCATAGTAGAAGCCAATGCTAAAATCTTCTTTGAACGAGTGTGGGGACACTTTGGGATCCCACAGTCTATCATATCAGATCGGGAGAGCAAGTTCCTCAGTATAGTTTGGTCGAGTCTATGGTCGATGCTGGACACCAAAATCACTAAGTCCATAGCCTTCCATCCCCAAACTGATGGCTAGACAGAGGTTGTCAACAGGATGATCGTACATATTCTACACATGTACAACTCAAAGAATCCACACAAATGGGATGAAAGCCTCCCCTATGTTCATCACAGCTATAACCAGGCTCTCCACAGCTCAACTAGCCACAACCCTTTTCAAGTGGGCTTGGGATTCTAGCCACTATGTCACATTGATGTGTCCATGCCATTTGTAGCTACTCAGGTAGATTCGCCTCATTTCCAGTTCGAAATAGATAAGGCAAATAGATTCATTGAGCACATCCAACATATTTCCAGCAGGTCCATGACATTCTAGAGAAATCAAATGCCAAGTACAAGAAGCAACATGATCAACATTGGGTGCCACAAAAGTTTCAGGTGGGCGATAAAGTCTAGTTTCATTTGCAAAAGGAACCCCTTACTGTAGCCTATCGAAAACTCAAACCACTCTAATATGGTCCTTACACCATTACCAAGGTTGTGGAAGATAATTCATTTGAGCTCAGCATTCCCCCATTCCTTGGCCTACACCTAGTGTTCAATGTGGACTACCTTCGACCATACTTTCCACCATTACTAGACACATCCGACATTGCAGAACAACTCACACTCACACAGTTAAATCCAAATTACATGGAACACGGTGCAACTGATTGGATCATGGACACACAGATCAAGCACACTTTCCAACAGAAGATCCAACTATATCCAGTTGTCAATGTAGGCCAACTCCTTCACGAGGGCAAGTGGCTAAGTAGGGACCAAGTTCAGCAGAAGTTTCATCATCTCATGGAGGAACTCAAAGAAATGGAGACCATTGCTTCGTAAGGGGAGAGGAATGATGCAGGTGGCTATTGGTGGCCACCCACCAATTCCACTTGGACCCCCACCATTGTTTTTTTTAGTTTTTCAGTTTCCTTAATTGTAGCACAGTTTACTCTTTTCAATAGATTTTTGGGTCCTGTACTTTCAGAGCTGTTTTGAGGCCCTAAAAAACATTTTTTGGGAAAACTAGGAGCAACATGGGTCCATGGGCTGATGTTTCTCTTCCAAAATTTGTAGTCCTCAGATAGATCTTTATAACAAGGTATTGTGCACATCAAATGGAGATCATATGCCAAAGTTACAACCCCGATAAGTTGATGTACCAATTTACCCAAAACATGGCCCATAGTTAGGTGCTTCATCTCCTAGGGTTAGGTTTTTGGATTTTTAGGGTTTTCCATTTTTTCTCAACAATAAATAGGCCATCAAGCATCATTGTAAGAAAATTCAGAGGCATGTAGCTGCCACATCTCTTCTTAGAGATAAGCTACCATCGCCCTAGCTAGTTTATTTCCATTTCTGTTTGTAAGCATATTTCATTATTTTACAGTAATTAAATGAAGTATTGTTTCTGCTGCATCTTTGTATGTATGATTATATCTGTAATTTTTTGCGTTCATGTTTAAATCTAGATCATGGATTCCATCAAGTTGTGCCTTGAGAACTTGGGAGTGGATACTTTTGTTTAGTGGTGGCTGGAAAACCTATTGTGTGTCAAGGCATATGGCAAATGGTGGCCTACATAGTTTAGGGTGTAATGGCTTGTTAGGTCCTATAATACTAATGTATCCATATTGTTGTTATTGTTGTTCCCATCTAGTTCCCATATTTTTATTGTTGTGCCCCATAGAAGCCCACTATTGTTATTGTTGTTCCCTTACATTATTATTGTTATGTAGGCTCTAATTATATTGTGACCCCTTAGATCCTTATATATACCAAGGAGGTATTTTGATTTTTATCATCCAAGAATTATTCATTTATGTGATGTAAAGTATGTTTCCCACATGAAGAGGCTAATTTTCAATTCGTTGGTCTATATTTTCTTCTATTTTGTGATATGGTAGCATAACATTTGGTATGAGAGCTTTCAATTCTATGGTTTTTCTACTTCAAATAGGTCATCCTAGATTTTTTTGTATAATTTTTTCTATGAGGCTTCAAATGGTGAAATTTCTACCATGTGAGGCTGAGATCTTGGTGAAATTCATGTAAAAATTTTAGGTCTTGGTTCACTAATCTTTTTGCAATATGGTTCAAAGAAGTTAGGGTTTTTGCATGCTACATAATTCAGTATCAAACATGTGACATGGGCAATATTGTCATAACATTATCTATGGCCATCATATTTTAATTTTGTATGAAGTGACTAAAATTGAACATATTTTGTTTTGTCATGTATCATTTTCAAGGCCTAAAGTTGAAATAGTGACATCTAGAATTCCGTACAAGTTAGTTCTATTGAACCTATCGACAATGAGGTCATTGTGGAGATTGGGCATAACTTTACCTTGAAGAATTCTATCTTCGTTTGACTTGTGACATTAGAAAGAATAATCATTTGGATACCATAAGACATAATTTTAGACCTTGGGGAGCTGAAATTTAAGAGATACAACAATTTCAATATTGAGATCCTAAAAGCAAGAAAAAGGTGTGTATTTTTTTTTGTTTGAAGTGATTCAAAGAGCATAGTGAAGCATAGAAATCATTATTTAGTTCCAATATGATTCATAACAAGAAAATGGATATTCCTAGTAAGGCAAGAAAAATCTCTAGTATGATGCATTAAGAAGAGGAAGAAATGCAACATGATATATCAAAATTATAAGACCTAGTGAAACAAATTTCACTCTTGCAAAGAGTAACCAAAAATGAAATAGAAGCTAAGATGGATGGTTTGAAAAATTATTTAAAATTAAACGTGGAAGCAAGGATGAATGTCAATATGGTAGGTTTGAAGTATGGTTTAAAAACATCAATAAAAAGGGACTTGGAAGGTTTGAAAAAGTTGCTACAAGAAATTATTCCTAGTGGTGATAGGGTACTCCATGAAAAATCATGATGAGGCCAAAAGGAAAATGAATTAGGATTTTACAGACTCCAATAGTGGGTTGAATACTAACCATATTCCAATGAGGAAGTTTGATGGTAAGGATCCAATAACATGGATACTACATGTGGACTAATTATTTGATCTACAGGATGTGCCACACACACAAAAGGTAGGCATTACATTTTGTATTTAGAACAAAATCAGTTTGTGTGATATCGATGGCTTTGTTCTCATAAATAAATAGTCTCTTGGAAAAATTTTACTGAAGAATTGGTAGCACATTATGAGGATACAAATAGAAATACCTTCTCTAGCCAATTGATAAATCTCAAACAAAAGGGTTCAATGGTGGAACATATTAAGGACTTCGAAAGACTGAATATCAAGGTAAATCATATTACATAGGATAAGAGGATTGATGTCTTCATAGGGACATTAAAGGATAACATCCAACATGAGATTCACCTTTGGGAACCTAATTCTTTGGAGAATGCATTCAACGTGGAAATAAAAGTTGAAAGAAAAATTATGACAACAAGGAAGTCTACCAATCACAACTATAAAGATGGAAGTCTACTTAAAAAGTTGACACCACAATAACCGGAGGAAAAAAGTGAAAAATGGTTTTTTTATAGTTGTAATAGAAAATAAATTAAGGGTTGTAAGTGTGCTGGGAACAAATCATTTTACATAGATTGTGAAGAGGAGGAAAAAAAGGAACAAGCAACATCAAAAGAAAAGGATATACACCAAGAAACAACCC
This sequence comes from Pinus tabuliformis, assembly GCA_031772625.1. NCBI lineage: Eukaryota > Viridiplantae > Streptophyta > Pinopsida > Pinales > Pinaceae > Pinus > Pinus tabuliformis. The sequence goes on along the minus strand of CM062808.1, from coordinate 260,242,069 downwards.
TAGAGAAAGAAAAAAAATCGACCATATTATAATGCTTTGGCAGGAATTACCACTACTCAAACTCTCAATATAGAAGGATATATCAAGAAAAAAATAGGTAATAGTGTTTATCTATTTTTGTAGCACCCATAATTTTATTCATTGTAATATAGCCAAGGAATTGAATTGCTTTCTATATCCAACACAAGAGTGTCAAGTGATGGTTTCAAATGTAGGAAATATAAATTACTCAAGGAAGTTCCATAATATTAATCTAACCATGTGGTCATATGTATTTAATAGTCAAATGATTTCCATTCAAATGGGTGGTGATGATGTTGTGTTAGGAGTCCAATGGTTACAATGTTTGGGGATGATAGCTTTTAATTTTCAAGAATTTTTCTTAAAATTTTCTGGGAATGAAAGGAAATTGAATTAAGGGACATCACAAGGAAATCAGGGAAGATAATCAACTCTAATGGTATGAAAAGTATTTTTAAGAAAGAACAAAGAGGCATAATTGCACAATTTTTCTCATTAGATGTTCAAACATCGAAATCATGTATTTCTCCAAATCTTCAAACAATCTTGGACAATCACTCCAAGGTATTTTAGACTCCCAAAGGCCTCCCGCCTATTCACGATCATGATCATGCTATTCACTTTATTCCTAGAAGTGTTCATCCAAACATCAATCATTACACAAGAATGATGAATCATGTTGTATGTGCCTACATTATAGGGAGCACAATAAGCTCTCTATTAAAGATAAATTTCCCATATCTTTCATTGATGAACTTTTGGATGAACTAAATGGAGCAATTTTCTTCACCAAGATAGATCTTGACTCAATATATCATCAAATTAGAATGAAGGTTGAATACTTTCTGAAAACAACTTTCAAAAATCATGAGGGTCATTCAAAATTTTTGGTCATGCTTTTTGGCATTACGAATGCACCTTCCACATTTCAAGGTTTGATGAATTCCATTTTCAAACCCTTCCTTAAAAAATTTGTCATAGTATTTTTTGATGATATACTAGTCTATAGAAATTCTTGGAAGGATCATGTTCAACATATTGACAAGGTGCTCAAACTATTAGAGGAGAAACAACTATATGCAAAAACCTTCAAATATTTCTTTGAGGTATAGGAGCTGGAATATTTCAGTCATAATGTATCTCTTGAGGGTGATAAGGTAGATCCTAACAAAATTAAATCCATTAACACATGTAAAATCCCCACAACCCTAAATCAAATTCAAGGATTTCTTTGGTTGAAAGGGTATTATCGCAAGTTTGTTAAGGATTATGGGAAAATAGTAGCACATGAAAAAAAATTACGGAAGAAAGATGCATCATTTTGGAGTACAAAAGTAACTAATTTATTTGAAGATATTAAAGAGGAAACATGCCAACTTCTGATTTTAGCTACTCCAAACTTCTCCAAAACCTTTATGGTGGAATGTGATGCCTCAGGAAATGGAATTTGTGTTGTTTTAATGTAAGAAGGAAGATCCATGTCTTTTGACAGTCGTCTAATCAAGGGAAATTATTTACACAAAACTATTTGTGAGAAGGAAATGTTGGCAACACTACATGCCATGAAGCAATGACAATTCAAGTTAAAAGAAAATCATGAGTCTTAAATACTTTTTGGAACAAAGATTTTCTTCAGAAGATTAACAAAAATGGGTAACTAAGATGTTGGGTTTTGACTTTGAAATCATCTACAAAAAAAGGGAAGCAAAATGATGTTGTGTATGCATGCTCAAGAAGGGATGAGGATGTGGAAGCACTTGTCTATGCCATTTCTATTATCCAACCTCAATAGATAACTAAATCAAGGGAGGAATGGAATAATTTTCAATAGGTGTGAACACTCATTAAAAATTTGTAGGAAGATTCTAGTACATCTGATACCTTTATATGGGAAAATGACTCTTTGTGGTACAAATATCGCTTATATCTATGTAGGAATTCCAAACTCAAACAAAATATTCTTTTGGAACTAAAAATCTCTCCTTTAAGAGGGAATTCATGATTACCACATCAACAAAAATGATTTTATTTTGGGATGGCCTTAAATCTGATATTCAGAAGTTTTTGGCACAATTTTTTTTTTGCAAACAAAATAAAGTTGAGACAATTAAGATCCTAGTTCTGTTAGGACCTTTATCCATTCCAAGTTAGCGTTGGGAGGAGGTCTCAGTGGATTTTATCATAGGTTTACTCAGGTTCAAAGGAAAGAGTGTCATCATGGTGGTAGTTGATAGACTTACCAAGTATGCACACCTTTGAGCATTATATCTTCATTTTAAATCCAATATAGTTTCTACTATATTTAAGAAAACAATTCAAAATATACATGGAAACCCAAAGATTATTGTAAGTAATAGAGAACCCATTTTCACTGGAAATTTTTGGATGAAATTATTTTCTTGTCTTGGTACTCAATGAGCTCATAGCTCATCTTATCATCCTAAATTTAAAGGGAAAACTAAGATAGTGAAGAAATGTTTAGAATGATATATTTGTTGCTTTTTATATGATAAAAAAACACAATGGATCAAGTTGTTTCCTATATTTTAACGGTTGTATAACACTTCATTCCATACTGCAACAAAAATGACCCCATATATGGCACTTTATGGATATCATCCACAGTTAGTCACATAATCTTTAATAGAAATTTTTTATGTTCAAGCAGTGGAAGATCACATGAAGCATCAACTTCAAGTTCTCCAAATCTTAAAGGATAACCTCACTCTAGCATATAATCAAATGAAACAACAATAAGATTAGCATCATAGTGAAAGAATTTTTGAACTAGGCGACTAGGTATTTTTATGGCTACAGCCATACAAACAAATGTCCCTCAACCAAGATAAGAATGATATTAAATTATCACCCAACTATTATGGTCCTTACAAGGTGTTACAAAAGATTGGTACTATGGCATACAAATTTGAGTTTCTTGTATATTCATGAGTACACCCAGGTTTCCATGTTTCATGCTTAAAGGAGGTTATCGGTGATAAGCTCCCACTTCAAACAATATTTCCATAACTTGATGAGGAAGAAATAGTCATATTGGAGCCTGAAGTGGTCATGGAAACAAGAATGTGAAAACTACGAAATCGATCAATTTCAGAGTATCTAATTAAGTGGAAGAATAGACATGTTGAATATTCCACATGAGAGGATGAGAATTTTATATAGAAGCATCCAAAACTACTCAATAATTGAGGACACCACTCTTTTTTTAAGGATAGGGGCATGCTAGGTCCCTATAATATTAGTGTATCTCTCTTATTGTTATTGTTAGTGTATCCCTCTTATACTTATTGTTGTGCCCATGTAGCCCCTATATCGTTATTGTTGTTCCCCATAGAAGCCCACTATTTCCTAGAGTGATTGGTTGCTTCCATGAATGGAAATTTGTAGCTTGCACATTGGTGATGACGCGTCATATGATGATGTAAAAATATATTTTAAATAATATTAAGAAGAAGACAAAGATAGGCATATGGCATTTTTTCTCCTGTAAGGGTTTCCACCTTATATCTTTTGATCATGTGTTGATGTGTTGTCATTCATGGATTATTTGTTCATGTGTTGTTCACCATGTTTATATGTTTGTTATGATGTGTTCATAGATTTTTTGTTATAATGTGTTGCTCACTAATGAATGATTTGGTAAATTTTAAAGAAAGGCTAAAAGTATTAAAAGTTGATCCATCAACACAATAATCATTCACTCCCCTCTTACTATTGTCAAGCTCCCAAAAATTTGTAACAAACATTCTAAAATTTAGTATCATAGAAAGTGTTTTTAGGTGTAGTTTGACCACTAGAAAGAAGATATACTAAATAAAAAAAAATAAAAAAATGGAATGGATCATCGAGGAGTGTATCTGTTGAGTGCTACAAATTACTATATATGGGTTGAAAAAGTCAAATATGAATTATTATCTTATGAATCTAACATTTGGAAGATGGTTTCTGAAGCTTGTAGCAAAGATCCTATCCGAGTTAAAGTGATGCAACACAATTCACAAGAAAAGAACATGATTGATGAGAATCTTCATAATGTTGATCTAGAGAAAATGATAGATATGACATCTGAAAAGGAGATTTGGGATTTATTGTGGGTACTAGATGGAGGATATAGTAGCAACATAAATTGAAAGAAGCAGAGTGAAAAGAAAATTAAAAAGAGGGCCTCTCACAACATGGAATATTAGTATAATGAAATAAATCCCCCTAGTGGGAATCAAGTAGCAAATCACCATGATAAGAAATCAAAAGATAAAGGCTAAAGAGATTTGGATGTGCTCCAATGAAGTAGATTTGAAGGAATAAGTAAAGATAAGTTATTTTTGAGTTATGTTTTATATAAATCTAATGATAGACATGTTGAGTAGAATAATGAAGATGAGAATTATGGTAGGCTTATTAAATTTGAATATGAGTACGCAATTATGGTTATTGATAATTTATTAGCTAAGGTTGGAAGGTTAACAGTTATCTATAGAGTTCGTCAAAAGTTGTAGATTTGTGATGGCGAGGAGCTTAAACTCAAGGAAGAAATGATTAGTTTAAAAATCCATGTTCAATAATTCAAAAGAGCTGAATATGCAAATTGAAGCTAGCTAAAAGAGAGAGAGGGCCAAATTGAAAAACTTGAAGTTGAACTTGTAATTTCCATGAGAAAGTAAATAAAAAAGAAAGGCATTCAGCTAAAGCAAGTTAAGAGTATGAAGGCTTTACACAACATGATTAGTAGTCAAATATCTTCGATGAATAAAGTTCAGTCTTGGTTTTCACAAGGGAGAGTCTAGTACCAATGCACATGTAAAGAAGAATCTATATCCAAAGACACTTGTAGTAGAGAATGACACTAGCAAGAGAAGCAAATGAGGACGAAAGAAACAATAGGTCCAATAAAAAAGATGTGTACCAAGAGGAGAAACTAAATTTCAAGAGGGTCATTCACTACTAACGCTAGAGATTGTGGCATATCAGCTAGTTTTTGAAGGAGAAGCAACAATACATTATCTGCTTTCATGGATGATGTAGTGTTACATCTATCACAATTATGGACATATTGTAGCTCTTTGTAGACGCACAATGTACAAATCTAATTAGAAAAGCATCTAATAATATGGTCATCTAAAGTGACCAATGACATTCAGGTTTACTAGTGCTTTTAATGGTTACTTATTTTCTTCTAAAATTTTTTTCCACAAGGTAGTTGATTGTAGATCTCATGCAAGGAGTAGTAGCGTGATTTATGTAAAGTATAGATATGACATGTTTAGTAGGATATGTGATCCCCCTTATTCATACCTTTTTCATGTGAGGTGATATACCTATGAAAATATTGGTCACATGGAAAGAGAATACAAGTTTCTCAGTTCCTCAAAGAACATTAGGCAAAATGAGCAACAAATCTAGAGTAGGACAAGCAAGAAACAAAAGGAGAAATCATTAGTTCAAGTAGTGGCAACAACATGGTGTGAATAAAAGACCAAATGAAAGATAAGCCCCCCAAAATCAACCTTCCTATTGGAGGTATAATGAGCTTAGGGGGAGCTATGCATGGTATTAGGGTTTCAAGGGTTATATGTAATTTCTATGTTTTTCTCACTCCTTTCTATTCATAACATATTTATGTATTGTTATCATGAGTGAAAATCATTTATCTCATCCATATATATGGACATGTCCATATTGGTATTGTGGGTTATGATTCCTTGGTTGTGTAATCATTTTATTGGTTTGCATTCTAGGGAGCATCACTTGGTTTGACATGCATAGTAGAGGGTATTTATTTTAGCCATGTATGCACCCTAGAGTGTAATATTTAACCTTGTGCTAGTATCTCTTTCATCATTGGACTACTGTTTATGCAATCTTGGTGATAGGCATGCATATAAGAGTCATACTTCAGCCATGTATGAGATATTTGGTATAACTATTATAACTTTGTATTACATGATTAATCCTTGTACTTACATTGTGTATCATTGTTCTCATTTTGTCTTGGTTGCATGGTGCCATTGGTTGGGTTGGAGTGGAATCTGACATATGAAAAGGAGGAAAAGGTAGAAACAAAATTGTTGAATAAAAGCTATGAAGTGTCAATTCAATTCCAATGCTAATACATGTTTAGGGGGAGTATGTTTAGCAAGAAGAAGGTCATGGCATTGGTAGAGAGGCATTCTAATTGCATGTTAGTGGTAGATGTTGTATTTGAATGATTATCTTGCAGGTGTTGGTAGTTGATCATGTTTCTTCAACAAATAAATTGATATTAGCATTATTTTTTGGTGTCAACACGACATATTAGTGAAGAAATGCATTATATTGTGACCCTTTAGACTCTTATATATACAAAGGAGGTCTTGTCATTTGTATCATCCAAGAATTGTTCATTTATGTAATGTAAAGGAGGTTTCCCCCTTGAAGATGATAATTTTTAAGTTGTTGATCTATCTATTTTTCAGTTGGTTGCATAGCATTTGGTATCAGAGCTTTGGATTATAGGGTTTCTCTTCTTCAAACAGGTCATCTTGGAATTTTTTCTATTATTTTTTTTCTACGAGGGTTCAAAAGCTGAATGTTTTACCACGTGAAGCCGAAATCTCAGAGAACTTCATGTAAAAATTTCAAATCTTAGTTTGATATATCTTCAAAGATATTTTCTGAGGAAGTTAGGATTAATGTGGGCTTTGGAATTCTGTCTCAAATAGAAATTTTAGGGCCAAACATTGATACCATCACACGTGGAACCCCATACAACATCGCTCTATTGAACTAGTCCATTGTTAGGTCATCATGGAAGAATTGGCATAACTATTTCTTGAAGAATCCAATCTCGATAAGACTTATGGGTTTGTAAAGAGGACTCAGAGAGATAACATAGGAAGAAATTTTAGATATTGGATATTTGTAATTATAGAGATACAACAACTACAATATCAAGCTCCTAAAATGCAAGAAAAATGTGTGTATTTTTTGCATAACGTTTTTTTGAAAAATCAATTTGAAGTGATTCAAGGGGAATATTGAAGTATAGATATCAATCTGTGATTACAAAATGCCTTGAAACAAACAAATGGACACACCTAGTAAGCAACTAGAAATATCTTCGATGACACATGAAGAAGAGGAAGAAATGAAACATGATATAGCAAATTTACGAGACCAAGTGCAACAAATTTCACTCTCGCATAAAGTAACAAAAAATGAATTGGAAGCCATGATGAATTTTAAGATAGATGGTATAAAAAGGGACATGGGAGTTAATATAGATGGTAGAAAAGGGACGTGGGAGCTTTGAATGATGGGTTAAAAGCAAAGATGGAAGCAATTATGAATGTAAAGATAGAGGGTTCAAGGAAGGTTTGGAAAAGTTGTTATAAGAAAGGCTTCCCAATGGTGACAAGGAAATCCATGAAAATCATGATGAATACAAAATTAATATGAATTATGATTTTAGAGACTCCAATGTGGGGTTTAAGAACCACCCATTCCAAAGATAGATATGAGGTATTTTGATGACAAGGATTCAGTATCTTGGATACTATAGATGGAGCAATATTTTTATCTACAGGATGTGACACCCTCACAAAAGCTACATATTACATCTTTATATTTAGAACCCAATTAGCTTGTATGGTATAGATGGCATTTTTATCGTAAACTATTTGTCACCTGGTCAATTTTTATGGAGGAAATGATAACATCTTATAAAGATACAAGGATAAACACCTTCTTTAGCCAATTGATAAATCTAAAAAAAAGGGGTTCAATGGAGGAGCACATTGAAGGCTTCCAAAAATTGAATATTAGGGTAACCGATATTCTATAGGAGCATAAGATTGATGTATTCATAGGGACTTCAAAAGATAATGTCCAACATGAGGTTCACCTTTGGGAACCCGATTAATTAGAGAAGGCATTCAGGGTGGAAAGAAAATTTGAAAAAAAATTATGGAAACAAGGAAGTCTACCACTCACCACTATAAATATGGAAGTGTTGTTGCTACTACTCTTCCACAACCTACAAGGTTGACACGATAATAATTGGAGGAAAAAAGAGTAAAAGGGCTTTGTTACAGTTATGATATAAAATACACTAAAGGTAATAAGTGTGATGAGAAAAAACTATTCTACATAGACTATGAAGAGGAGGAAGAAAAGGAACAAGAAACATCAAAAGAGGAGGATATACACTAGGAACCAATCCCAGAGTAAGAAGAAATGAACCTAACCATATCTTGTAATACATTGACAAGAATTACCACTCCTCAAACTCTTAAGATAGAAGGATAAAACAAGAAGAAAAAGGTAATAGTGTTGATTGATTCAGGTAGTACATATAATTTTATTCATTGTAAGATAGCGAAGGAATTGAATTTCTTCCTATATCCAACACAATAGTGTCAAGTGACGATTGCAAATGGAGGAACTATAAATTTATTTGTAAAGTGCCATAATATCAAGCTAACTATAGAGGAATATGTATTGAATAGTACAATGCTTTCCATTCCAATGGGAGGTGTTGATGTTGTACTAGGAGTCCAATGGTTACAATATTTGGGGATGATAGCTTTCAATTTTCAAGAACTTTACTTTATTTTGTTGGGAAGGAATGGAAGTTGAATTAAGGTTGTATCACAGGGAAACTAGGAAATATAATAAACTCTAATGGAATTAAAAAACTTCTGAAGCAAGAAAAACGAGGTGTAATTGCAAAATTATGCTCACTAGGGGTTCAAACATTGAAATCATCTATTTCTCTAGATCTCCAAAAAGTCTTGGAAAATCATTCCAAAGTGTTTAAGACTCCCAAACGCCTCCAACCTATTTGTGATCATGATAATGTGATTCACTTGATTACAATAATTGTTCCTCCAAGAATAAGACCTTATAGATATCCTTATGCCCAAAAGAGTGAAATTAAAGATATGGTTGAAAAAATGCTAGAGGTTGATATAATTCAACCTAGTCAAAGTCCATTCTTTGCTTTAGTAGTATTGGTGCACAAGAAGGAGGGATCATGGCATATGTGTCTAGATTATAGGGATCTCAACAAGATCACTATTAAAGATAAATTTCCCATTCTTGTCATTGATGAATTGTTGGATGAATTACATGGAACTTCACTTCACCAAGTTGTATCTTCATTCAAGGTATCATCAAATTACAATGAAGACTGAAGAAATTTTGAAAACAACATTCATAACTCATGAGGGTCATTATGAAATTTTTATCACACCTTCTAGCCTTACTAATGAACCTTCCACATTTCAAGGTTTGATGAATCCCGTTTTCAAACCATTCCTTAGAAAATTTGTGTTGGTATTTTTTGATGATATACTAATCTACAACAAGTCTTAGAAGGATCATGTTCAACATGTTGATAGGGTGCTCAAACTATTGGCGAAGAAACAATTATATGAAAAAGCCTTCAAATGCTTCTTTGCAGTACAGGAGGTGGAATGTTTGGGTCATATTGTATGTCATGAAGGTGTTAAGTTAGACCCTAACAAAATTACAACCATTAAAGAATGGAAAATCCCCACAACCATAAAGCATCTTCAAGGATTTCTCATGTTGATAGGGTATTATCACAAGTTTTCTAAGAATTATGGGAGAATAGTGGCACCTCTAACTTCATTACTAAAGAAAGATGCATTTTCTTGGATTCCGAAAGAAACGAAGGCATTTTAATATCTTATAGAGGAAATGTGCTAAGAACCAGTCTTAGCTACGCCAAACTTCACAATTTTTTTTTATTATGGAATGTGATGCTTCAGGAAATAGAATTGGTGTTGTTTGAATACAAGTAGGAAGACCCATTTCTTTTGAAATTCATCCAATTAAATGAAATTGTTTGCACAAACCTATTTATGAGAAGGAAATGTTCGCAATACTACATGCAATAAAACAATGATGACCTTACCTAATGGGAAGACAATTCAAGGTAAACACAAATCATGATAGACTTAAATAATTCTTGGAACAAAGATTAGCTTCAGAAGAGCAGCAAAAATGGGTGACAAAGATGTTGGGTTATGACTTTGAAAACATCCAAAAAAAGAGGGATGAAAAGTGTTGTTGCAGATGCACTCTCAAGAAAGGATGAGGATGTGCAAGAATTTAATTATGCCATTTCTATTATACAACCTGAGTGGATAAAAGAAGAAATGGATGAATGGAAGAACGATGAAGAGGTGTGGTCACTCATTCAAAAGTTGCAACAAGATCTGAGCACATCAGATAACTTTAGCTAGAAAAATGATTCATTATGGTACAAAGATTGCTTATATCTTTGTAAGAATTCCCAACTCGAAAAAAATATTCTTTTGGACTTGCACACCTCTCTCTTAGGAGGGAACTCAATATTTTTAAAAACTTACCATAGGGTCAAGAAGAAATTTTTTTGGGATGCCCTTAGATCTAATATTTAGAAATTTGTGGTAGAATGTTTGTTTTGGCAACAAAATAAAGTTGAGATAGTTAAGACCCCAGGTTTTCTATAACCTTTAGCCTTTCCAAGTCAACATTGGGAGGAGGTATCAATGGATTTTATCATAGGTTTACCCAAGTCCGAAGGAAAGAGTGCCATCATGGTGGTAGTTGATAGACTTACCAAGTACGAATACTTTTGTGCATTATATCATCCTTTAAATCTAGCACAATTGCTACTGCATTTATGGAAACAATTCAAAAGATTCATGGAAGTCTAAAGATGATAGTAAGTGATAGAGATCACATTTCACTAGAAATTTTTGGATGGAATTATTTTCTTCTCTTGGTACTCAATTAGCTCATAGCTCATATTATCATCCTCAATCTGATGGGAAAATTGAGATAGTGGACAAATGTTTGGAAGGATATATTTGTTGCTTTGTATCTAACTGACAAACACAATGGGTCAAGTGCTTACCTCTAGCTGAATGGTGGTATAACACTTCCTTCCATATTGTAGCAAAAATGGCCCCATTTATGGCACTTTATGGATATGATCCACCATCCATCACATCATCCTTAAGAAAAAAATTCTAAGGTTCAATCACTAGAAGATCACATCGAGCATCGACAACAAGTTCTCCAACAATTAAAGGACACCCTCACTCTAGCATGAAATTGAATGAAACAACAGGTACATAAACATCGCAGTGAAATATGTTTTGATGTAGGTAACTGGGTATTTTTACAATAGAACCATACAAACAAATATCTCTCATGAAAGCTAAGAAGGATAATAAATTATCACCCAAGTACTACGGACCTTACAAGGTGTTTCAAAAGATTAGTACTATGGCATACAAATTGGAGTTGCTTCAATCTTCTCGCATACACCCAATTTTCCATGTTTCATTCTTAAAGAACATTATAGGTGACAAGATTCCAATTCAAATAATGTTGCCAAAAATTGATGAATAAGGGAAAATCATATGTGATCCTTAAGCAGTGACGAAAACAAGAACCCGATTTCTACGAAATTGATCAATTTTAGAGTATTTCATTAAGTGTAAAATTTACCTGCTGAAGGTTCCACATGGGAGGATGAGAATTTTATACAGAAGCATCCAAAACTACTCAAGCATTGAGGACAACACATTTTTGAAGGATAGGAGAATATTAGGTCCCTATAATACTAGTGTATCCCCTTATTGTTGTTATTGTGCCCATGTAGGCCCCATATTGTTATTGTTGTTCCCCATAGAAGCCCACTATTGATACTGTTGTGTCCTTACATTATTATTGTTATGTAGGATTTTAATATAATGTGACCCCTTAGAATCCTATATATACAAAGGAGTTCTTGTCATTTGTATAATCCAAGAATTATTCATTTGTGTAACATAAAGGAGGTTTCCCCCTTGAAGAGCATAATTTTTAGGTTGTTGATATATCTATTTGTGAGTTGGTTGCATAACACAAATCCACCTCTTTAGGGGATGGAATCAAACTTGGAATGGAAACCCATGCTCATAAGCCATATTATCAAATCATAACCTATATTTTGACTCCTACAAGGGAATATATTTGCATACATGAACCTTGTTTTTGAATAATAAAAAACAGAGGATCCTACCATGAAATATTCCCATCGAATTGGTTTTGGTCAAAGTGTTGATTTTGTCTTCATGTAGTTAAATGCCTTAATGAAGAAGGGTTGGTCCATAAATTTCTAATTGAATTATCCAGCGCTTGATTTGGTCGAAGTTATATGGAATGAGTTTTAATGTGTTGATTTGGTCAACTATAAAGTAGTGAAATGCATTGAATGCTACACATTGTGGCTTGATTGATTTTGAATTGAGAAAAAAATATATCCCATATTGTTGATTAATAAAAGGGTGGATAATATGCTAGCACACATGGAATGTGGCTAATTATATACTTGTGTGCATGGGAAGATCTTTAGGACTGAAAACTATGGTTGATAGTGTTGACTTGTCTAGAGGAGTGCCATGGCATACTCTTACCATGGTTGAATCATGAGGTTGTAGAAAAAATCATGATAGAGAATCTGAGATTGATGGCCATAGCATGATGAAATTTGTTTCGGAGACGCCTATACATTGTTATACTAGAGATTGTTGAAGAGGAGTAGCAGAGGTTGATTGTTGTGCTCCTCTTGTTCGCTCATAGTGTGGTTGCAAATATCATAGGCAATATTGTATTTGTTTACTTATTTTTTATCATGACATCCTGTTATTGCAAAGCATCATGGCTGAATGATAGTGCATATGGACAAAGTATCAGTCTTGATTATCTTAATTTCATGTTTTTGTTTACATATGCTTTGTAATTTGTATGCCCAAGGTTTGTTGTAAGGGATGTGTATTGCGGTATGTGACTATCATTATAGCCTACTTTCTATGAGGGAAAGTATCATTGAGTGAGATTTTCAATGGAGTTTGATTATTATTAAGTTGTGGCTGCTAGTTATGTATGAGTGTGATGCAATGTATATCAGTTAGGGAGGGTTTGTCAATATGATGGTTATGTGAGAAGATATTGGTTAATTTATTTGTAGACATATTGTCATGTTTAGTTGAGAAGACTAGTTTTATTGGGTCCCTCCTAAAAATATGATGAAACAAGGCCTACAATTTTTTTTTGTTTTTTGATGCGAGTAGATCCTAGTTTTAAAATTCCTGAAAAGTGATTCATGAGATCTTAAAGGTTTGGTCCTTCATTGTGAAAGTGGTGGCTTGTTGCTTCCAAGAGCGATGGCTATAAAAACTATTTGGTGTTGGGGCATCCAACATGTGATGGCCTATAACAGGTGGTGGCCTTCATAGTTAAGGGAGTGGTGGCTTCCAGTAGGTGGTGCCCTACAATGTTCCAAAAATGGTGGCTTCCATTATGTACTGGTCTGGAGTAAGTAGTTTCTTTCATTAATAACAAGTAATGGCTTTCACACTGGTTGTGGCTAGTGATAGGATGATTTAAAAGAATATTTTCAATAATAAGGAGGAGAAGAAGAAGACAAGAAGATGGTTTTTTTTTTTCTCCTAGAAGGGTTTCCACCTTATATCTTATGTTCATGTGTTGATGTGTTGTTGTTCATCATTTATCAATTCATATGTATTGTTTCTCTTGTTTATATGTTTCTTATGATGCATGCTTAGATATACTCTTATAATGTGTTGCTAACTAATGAATGATTCAGTAAATTGTAAAGAAAGGTAAAATTTGGTAAAAGTTGTTCCATCGGCATAATATTATTCACAGTCTCCCCTGTTTATATTTTCAAGCTCCCAACAATTGGTATTAGAGATTCCAACATCACAAGCAAGCAATGAGAAAGTAAAACACATCTCCCTTTGGAATTCCACTGACTATGAGGACAATCATTCCCAGTATGGTTTGGTATAAGCGCTCAGGGTCATTACTCACCAAGAAGCACTGATAAAAGTGGTAGAATAACATTAGTTTTTTATTGAAACCAATCATGCATGGAAACAACAGGTGACCACTGAGCAGGTGGCAACTTAGGTATCACCTATAGTGATGCATGTAAACATTAGAACATGATGCTTGTCAGTGTCAGAGCCTCCCTCGAATGCACTTACTGATGCGATGAGAATTTAAAAATATATCCTTTTTTCATTTTATAATTATTTTTTAGGAACTAAAAAATATGAAAACAAAAATGCACACAATAAGGCTATTAAGTTCAATAAATTTGTTGTAGGTGAATAAAAAGATGAGAAATAATATTTTTTTTAATGTATAAAATTGCTTTAGTAGCTTAAGGAAAAGTCTCAATTGAAAAAGGAGAAAATAATTGTGAAAGCTTTGGTTATAGGTATGAAAATGGACCAAATAATAGAGAGTCGATGCTTATTGACCACAAGGTGTGTAGCTTTTAACCCTGTGCAGAAATTGCGTACATAGGAATTCTAAAAACATAAAATAAACAATGACAAGAGCATAAAACATAAAACATATATACACAAAGATTTTCCCTTGGATCCCAAAACTGAGACTACCAGATTGATTTTTCATTATATTCCTTTCAATGTTACAATACATATATATACATGCCAAAGCATCCATAAACAAAAATCCATTATCCTTGGATTAGAACATAATTGTAGTTCCCTTGACCGGATCTACAAAATACCATGGATTGAAAACATCATTCCCAAGACCATGTGTGAAATCCATGCAAAAAACCATAGGTAGGTCCTTCCACCTAATATAGGGTCCAAAAAAATATTCCTGGGGCGCTGCCCCAGACCTCGCATACCCCCCAACAGGAGCGGTAGCCACCACCTCTAGGAGCCCCCGACTTGTGGGGTAGTCGTGGAAAGAATATAACATAACCCAACAACGTGAAAATTATAGTCCCTGAGGTAGAGACTCAATTATTGAATATCTCAGGTAGGTTTTGGGTTTTCTATTACTCTAAATCATAAAATTTGATTATATTTTAAAATGATTTGCATCAAAGATTATTTTTAAATTTTAAAAATATTAAAATAAATAATAATTTATTTAAAATTAATATAATTTTGAAAAAAATGATATTTAAATATAAAAAATAAATAGATAAATTATCTACATTTAAATGCAAACTAATTATAAACCCCCCAAAAAACACACAATAGAAAATCATATAGATTATTTAAACTTAGTTATTTTCCTTTGAAATGGTATATATTAGGATTGTAATATAAAGTAAATGGTTGGAAAAAGTACTTAGGCATCAATTTATAACAACTATTGGGTGGTAGCTTGCCATTCAAGTTAGAAATTATGCTTCGGAAAAAATAACATAAAATTTTATAATTTACATTGATTAATGAAAAATTAATAGTGGTCAATAGAAAAATTAAAACATATTATTTTTCTTTGCTGGGAACTAATAAATTGATATGTGAAGTGGATAAATGAACTGCTTGTTTAGGCACAAGGACTTGCATAATTTTTAGTCCTACATAAGTGGCATCAATAACGGCGGGGAGAAAATCTTGGTAAGTATATTTATTTACATCTTATTTATATCCATTTTTATCCACATGCCATTATATTGTGCACATAGTCTAATTAATAGAAAAATGGAATGGTCCTGTTCTGGTCAATTTTGTTCAAAAGTTGGTACATATTTTTGAAAACCAGAAGCTTAAGTTGTTTAATTTGCATAGATCGAATGCTTAAGGGCTTTTTTAGGTGCTAGATCCATTTATGCATTCAAAATGTCATTTGGTAGATTAGTTAAACTACACCTTTTTTTTGCAAGTGCTTCAATAAGGCCTTCAAGTTATGGTTCAATGAAATGGTTGAAATTTGTTTTTTTTTTTTTAAACAATATTGAAAAATAAATATTTAATTTTCAGAGTTAAACATTATAAGTTGAATTGGTAAATGTTAAACTAATAGTGATCGACAAGGAAATGGATTGTTAGATTCCTTCCTTGGTAGGGACTAATAATGGTCAAATCACTTACTTCATGATACAACTCGCAATGCCAAGATAAAGAATAATATAAATCAACTAAACTATAGTTTTATTATTATTGTTGTTTTTGTTATTATAAAAAGAATTAATAACATACACTCACACATATTTAAAAAAACAAACATACACAAATATTTTTTACTATGGAGATTCTTTAATTATAAGTAAACTTTTTTAAAATACCATGTCTTATCAATACCACATCCCATAAAAATCCATAACTCATTTCACATGACATTTCTTTTAATTAATCAATTTAATTAAAAGGGTAGAATGTGTTAAAATTGGAAGCTAGGGTTAAATTGCACTTTGGAAAGCTCATTTGGTGGAGATGATGATTGCATTAAATTCTTATTTTTGAGAGGATCAAAATCGACCTAAATATTTTCAAATTTGGAAAAGAAAAAATGTACTTTTGAATTTGTTGACATTGTTGGACTCGCCAACATGTAAGGGGATGTAGCACAAAGGAAAGTAAGATAACTCTTTCAGTAGCAAGGATGTGATCGTTGCAGTGAGTCAAGGAAGGTGAATGAGAGGTTCTAACACATGGGGGGTGAGATGAGTGTGGCCCTTAGCAACCTGCAGTAGTACTCATCTGAGAAGGGAACACACGAGAAAAGATGCATCACAAGCTGGAAAGTAGATCAGTCAACAATCCAAAGTGATGGTTAAACCAACATCACATCTACAACAAGATTCATCTAATTGCATACAAAGCAATTCATACACAAATATGTAAGTTAAACAACATATATTACTAAGAAATCGGAGCAGTCTAACTACAATAACAACATAAGCATGAAAATGTTTTGGCTCTTATTATATAAAGAAGTGTAAGTCACAATCATACAATACATCCATGTAAACCTGTTAGCCCCAATAGTGAAGCGTTATAGCCACATCCACCTTCTCCTCCAAAGAGATGAACTAGCTTCGTGTAGTGGAGAAGCCAAGGCACATTACTATATTGTACAAGATTTCCCCAAGATAGTCTTATCAGAATCTTGGCTGACCAAAATCCCTTACAATGAGTTATGAGGGACTATTTATCACAAAGGGTAGGGTGACCCTTCATAGGCCCCTTCGTGACAGTTCAACTACCCTCATGACTCTTCACCTACTCTATGACTATTACATCCAACTATTGACACTTGACTTACACTTGACATGACTCAAAATTACAATGCACATGTACTCATGTGAGACAAGATGGCTTAAGCAAGCCATGCAAGATGTCACTGACACTTGGTTCATCATGATGAGACCAACTCTTTGGTATGCTTGTGATGGTGAAGGTTTTGAGCTGATGCCAAGCTTGCTCGTTCATTATGGTGTGCATGTACCTCATGGTGACATCTTGCTGAAGTGAACTCTTGCCTCCATTGCAACGGGTGCATTGGTTCTGCTCCTTCATCCAACTCATCTGCTAACATGCGCATGGTCTTCTTGGGTGTGGCTGAACCGACAACACATTGATGCATAGTGTCCATGCTGATCTTCAAGCGTGTGATGGTGGTCATACACATCAACTTGCCAAAGTACATGTTTAGATCCAGTTGGACTTGCCTCGTATCTTGGCCTTGCTGAGTGTGTTGAATGGGTTGGATTTCATGCACACACATAATTACATGCATGTTGTTGAATCCCTTACATGCGCTCAACAACACTTCTCACCATGTCTTCTTCGTGTCAGCTATTGGGATGGATCTTTAACTTGTATGGGTGTAGTTTCATCCGTGAGTGCATGTTGCGCCCAATGCTGTTCTTGCTCCTACTGCAACTCATTCATCTGCCTATGTAGCTTCATGTTCTTCCCTGAGTCATTGCTTCAGCACATGCAACTCCTTCTCTGTTCCATTCTCTATCTTTGTGTGATCTTCATGTCATGCCATCACCTCATAACCTGAGTCTCACAAGTTGCTTTCATCATCAGTGGATCTTCTTGATCTTGTAACTTTGTTCCGCCTCTATGTTTTCAACAACCTTCCTCTTCCATTCATTGCATTCACTTCATTCACTGTATTCGTTGCATTTGTTTCATTCGATGCACTTGCTACATTTGGTATGATGCCTTCAACTGTTACTCATGATGTTGCTTACTATGATATCTTGATGTTTTAGTCGACAAAAAACTTGATGTCTTCATGAGTAGGCAAGCTCATAGACATTTGATCGATTGCATCTCTAGGTGTGCTCTAAGCAGTGTCTTCGAATCTTTCCTCTTGGAAACCATTGTCCCTGCACTGTTGAGAGGCACATGAACTCTTGTAATACTTGGAGACATAGAAACACTCATTGCAAGCAATATGTCAATCGAAAACCAAAATGAACTTGAGAACTGACTCACAACATACCTGTGATTGATCATGAAGTTTGTGCAATTTCGGCCGAGAGGTTGGGAGACTAACTGCCAGGACTGCACAAGGCATAGTTTGGGCTACTGGGAGACTGATTGACTATTGGAACTGCGCAACGCATAGTTCAGTTTGGCTACTGACTGCTAGAATTGTGCAGTGTGCAATCTCAGCTGGCAATGGATGCAGGCTCAGTGACTGCATTGCGCAATTTTCTAGGCCAACAGTCACTGTCACTCAGAAATGTGAAAAAAGGTCCTAGGGGATAGTCATTGGGTAGAAATGTGCATTTCCTGAGAGGAAGACAGAGCCTTCCCTCTCAAGATTGCGTAATTCTATCTTGGTGAGGCTCTTGGTTTGGCAGAGTCCTGGCTAAGGTTTCCCAAACTCGCTGATGGGTAATTGGAAGTGAATGTGAGTGCAAATGCATGGTGATAATTATTGTAAGAATAAGTGAATGATCATGCATGCAAACGGTGAATGAACGATTCATAAAATAGAACAACATGCATGTGGGTGAGGCGAACTATTAAATTGACTGCCATTCGTGAAAAACAATTTCATGCATATGACAGCAGCGAGATAGCAAAAAAAACTAAAACAGTGCTAGGAAAAGCTAATATACATGTAAATGATAGCAGGCACTCACTGAAATAAAGAAAATAGTACTCACTCAAGCGAAAACACAAAAAGTGACAGAAATGCAACACAAGGAATGGGAAGCGAGCTTACCCCAAAACAACTGAGTTGAATGTGCCAACAGCTCCTAGCTATGATGTGGGATGTCAGAGATGGAAGGTTGATGTG
Source organism: Pinus tabuliformis (assembly GCA_031772625.1). Taxonomy (NCBI): domain Eukaryota; kingdom Viridiplantae; phylum Streptophyta; class Pinopsida; order Pinales; family Pinaceae; genus Pinus; species Pinus tabuliformis. The sequence continues at coordinate 260,222,926 of CM062808.1, read as the reverse complement.
AGGAATGAGCTCTACAACTTCTGGTTGATGAGTTTTGATAACATCGAGGTTGTGACATGCATGCCACAAATCTAGGGAAAGCGACACTTGGTGGGAGGTTTCTGAAATGATCCTTGCACATAAGCTCCAATTGCTAGAAAAATATCCCTAAAATAAGGGATGCCTTTGCATGCTGCCTTCGGAGAAAAATCACATGCATGCAAGCTAGTTTTTCTCGATCTCAAAGGGAACTGGTCAACTGAGCTACCCATGCAAGATATTGCTCAATTTCTAGGAGAAAATGTGCATTTCTGGATGGGAGTTGGGCTAGCTTCCCAAGATATTTGCGCAATTTCTAGGCAGAGCAGCTGATTGCTACCTAGATTTGTGCAAATTTTGGGTTGAGCAACCCTGCTTGGGAAAATTCTACAATTCCTTCTCGGAGTGTTGCGTTTCATAATTGTGCAATCTTGGAGCCCAGCAAGCTACCAGAGAGTATTGAACACTTTATAGAGGGAAGGCTAGTTGCCCTCCAGAAATGCACATTTTCTTGGGAAATCTGCTCAACCTATAGTTGGACCAAGTCCGGGTGAACACCCTGTGAGTTGAATGCATCAAGCTATGATCGACAGTTTGCCTTTGCACAAGAAAAATACTGAAACTTCTGAACCTAATGAAGCGAGACAAGCTGCTATGAAGGTTGGAAGGGAGGCTCGAAAATGAAGCTAAGGCAAAAATTTTGAGGGTGGTTGTAGCCGCTACAACACTTGGTGACACACTGGTAGAACTCCAACTCTCTAAATGGACCTTGTTCATGAAAAGAAAGTCTAACACCTCTGGAAGTATTTTTCAATTATAAGATCCTCTTGGTTTCACACTAGCTAGATTGTAAGATGTAGCATTTGCCAAACTCTTGGTCGATTGACACACATTCCAATCCAAGTTAACACAATTGTTTTGATTTGGGTTGAGGGGTATATTGATGCATAAGCAGTATAGTCATCAGAGTCTTGGTTTCATCTCTAATGTTGCTTCGTTGCTAGCAGGCCTGGACAATACCCTGGTGGAGTCACATAGGAACACAAGAATGGCTCCGTTGCCAGTGAGCCTGATCAGTACCCCGATGAAGTTACTTGCATCACCTCTCTATGTAGGAAGCATTTCTCTTCTTTCACCTTATTCATTTTCATTTCTTTCAAACTTTTTTCACTTTCTCATTTTTTTTTTTCATTTTCATCTTCGTAACTGTGCATATCACTTACTCATTTCTGAGGCGGAAGCTGGGCTCTCGAATTATTGAGAGAAGAAGAGGTTTTTGTGTCACAGAAGTAGTTTATTATGCCTCTGACGTGCCTATTATGGTTTTCCCCCTCACCTTACTGTTGGTATCCTAAATTGCCCTATTTTCTACCCCATTTCCATCAATATAAACCTCGGTTTTATCTCAATAAAATCCCCTTTTTTCCTGCACTAGTACAAGATAGTTACCCATTCCCGCACATGCTTATGTTTTATATTAATATTTACTACATCACTTTATTAATATTTTTATACATATTTCATGCCTATTTACATAATTCTTGAAACTCATATTGATTTCCTAGAGTAATCATGGAACTTAGTGTTAATGATGAATGGGTTGACTAGTGTAGGTAGATTCTTGCATCGCCATGAAGACTATCTAAGATTTCCGAGAAGCTAAATCTTCCATGGGAATGGGTCTTGATCATTGACTTCGAGTCTAACTGCTGATGAAATGAAGTAGGATAATAGGTGGCGCACATTCATGGATTATTCTCCAAATTTAGGTTATGGCCAAGCAAAGTTCATGTGTATTATAACTTTGGCCAAGTTTTTAATTTCGGTTTTCTAGGTCTGTTCAGCTGAAAGGCCTAAGCAAGAAACATATGTAATTAGTGTAAATAGCCTAGAGCCGAAAGGATATATATATGATATAGATCATATGTAGGAATGTAGTGAACCATCGATTGTAATTTTTTTTATGTAATCTGGTTATCGCCTTAGCTCTAGGGTTGGACTGCTTTGTAATGTAAATTTGCCAAATCAAGTAATACAAGATAACCACCATGATTTGCATACGCAATGTTTAGTTTATATTTGATGTCCATTTGAAGTACTGAGCTTTTTCATTCCTTAGTAGGGGAACGAGCTGGTTGGCTAGGGCCTAGCCAACCCAGCTCATTTACCCCTCTCGCTTTTCCTATTTAGAAAGATAGTGTGGGTATTTATTTTGCAGCTATGTGATGATATAGTTTTAATCATTAATCTTTAAGTTCTGAATTAAAATATCTTTTATAGGCTAACATGTGAAATGGATCTATGGTTTGAGAGTATCTGTGTTTATTTTGTTTATGAAATATATTTTTCACATTTCCTTTACTCTCATTCTCTGTTTTAATTCGTTTTCAATTGGATCATGCAAGGAACTCTTTCCTGCACCAGTGCATGTTGTTGCCTACACTTTGGTCTAGTCATTTGTTACAGCAAAAAGTGAATCACTTACCTACATATTATTTTCCGTTATTTCGCAAGTGAATGAACCATTAATTCAGTAACTATCTTCAGTACTAAAAGTTCATCTTTAAAAGATCTAGAAGAAGTTGTATCAATTATCATATTATACTTGCAAAGTACATAAGCATTTTGGGTGAAGTACAAAAAGTTGATTAACACATGCAAAATACTTAGACTACTGTTTGATTCTTTTAAAGTGCTTTTATTTCATGAACTTTATTTCCTTTGAAAAATTTAATCAATTGAAGCATTTCCTTTTTCACACATAATTTACTTCAAAATTTCATTTGCAGTTGCAATTCTTTTCCATCACATCTTTCAGTCTTTTCAAAAGTAATTTGGAAACTAGGTGAGGGAAACTCTGCTTTGGTGCAAGAGCTGTTCTTTTGTTATAGAAACAATGTGCTCTAAGCCTAAGGCTTAGAGCACCTTCACCCATACATAAGTCTTCAGTTAGGAGGTCAAATATAATCTTACACAGAAATACTATACATGCACTAGTGCAAGCACATTGCAACAGTGCAAGGACAGGTTGTTTGTGTGAGAGGAAGATCAGAAGGAAGACAGAATTCTGCAAGGGCCCACTTGTTTGACTGTTCACCATCCATTTGAAGATGAACATAGCATTTCATTTCAGAATTTAAGATTTTTTCCATTGTGTGGAATTTATTTACTTGATTTACATGCAAATTGTCTTTTACATTCCAGCACTAGAGTTGCCTTGGCACTAACTGCCTTTCCAATTGTTTTCTATCTGATTCTGCAAAGAATTTCCTTTAAGAAGTAGGATTAGAGATAGAAAAATTTCATACCATTTCTAGCATTGCCTATGCTTCATCTCTAAGTTTATGAAATCTTCGGGTTGACAATTAAGTGTTGAGGAGTTTGCTCAAGCGTAATTCCTGCACCCAACATTTTGGTGTCGTTGTTGGGGAGGCAATTTGAACTAGTAAGAATTTTCCATTTTTTGCAACAGGGGTAAGTCTGCTATTATCTTTTCCTACAATGTGCTTCTATTGTTTGAAGGAATTTATAGGTGCCATTTTTTTTTTGAAACTTGGAGTTTTCATTTGAATTTTGTCTTGTCATTTTTTTGAAATGAATGCCTAAAAGAGGTAGGGTTCCTAAGCCCACTAGGGGAAAAATAACTAACGACAAATATGAAACCAAAACTCATATTGGGCCTTCTTTTGCAGGGAGAAAGTCAAAACAAACTCAGACTCATCACGTATGAACAGTCCACCTAAGCCCTGGTCTGACATAGCCCATAAAGGGGAAGAAGGGGACTGTTGGAATCCATAGTCATCCTTCTCAGCTTGTTAAGAGTGGTTAGAGTGGAAGAACAACAATGGAAAAGATGGAACACCATGTGGAAGGAAGTGGTGAAAATCAGGTAAATGAGGAACAATCCACTTTTGGATTCCCAATTGTGGATCCTGATACACAAGTACAATTGAAAAACATTTCACCATCAACTCTTCCTCATTTTTATGGGAAGGTATATGAAGACCCATACTCTTTCTTATTTGAGTTTGATATTTTGTGTAGGAGTTATGATTATTCATCTGATGCCCAGAAGTTAAAGTTGTTTCCTGCAACCCTCAAGGACGCAACACTCTGCTGGTTCATGGGACTAAAAGGAAACACTATATCTTGTTGGGAGAAAATGAAGAGAGTGTTCTTGTCAAAATATTAGGAATATTATAAAACTAGAGATATTCTAGATGAAATCTTTACTATTGTGCAAAATGATGATGATACTTTAGAGGACTACTTGGAGAGGTTCTTGTATATCCTTCAAAGGTCCAAGCACAAATTTGATCTAAGTACCATTAGAATATTGTTCTTACATGGGATCACTAATGATGCTAGAAATAATTTAAATCTGTTAGGACAAGGGGATATTTCTCAAAAGACTTTTGATCAGATCTATGAGTTGTGCAGGAAATTCTAGAGGAATCAATATAGATCCGATAAAGGAATTCAGGATAAAAATAGAAAAACTGAATCTACTGATGCTATGATTATTGGATTAGAAAACAAAATGGACAATATGAAAATTGAAATAATGAATATTGCTAATAAACAGATAGACTCTTTGAAGTTTCAGCAGAAACTTGTAGAAGAGCAAGAGATATTGTCTATTTGTTGTCCTAAATGTACAAGAAAGTATCCTTTAAGAGAATGTCCTCTAGATATTAAAGAAACTAATAAATATGTAATTTGTGCAGATAACCATGTTATGGATAAATGTCCCTCTATACCTGGGCTGAAAGCTGTATTGGAAGGGGGACAACTTGAAGATGAAGCATTGTATGCTATGGGAGCATGAAGAAATTGGCCTGAGGTAAGTACAGGTATGGTTCCTGAACCTCCACCACATTGTTTTGGTTATAATCCACACTCATATTCCTATTCTAACACTGGTCACACTCAGCATTGGCAACATGGGAATCAATATGAATATGGAAAAACCTCCCAATCTTGGCAACAAGGATGAAGAGGGCCAAACGATTCACATCATTCACATAATTCATATCATGCACATGTGTAATCATACCCTCCTACATATGCACCTTACTCGATGCCACAACCATCATTTCCTCAGCTGAGTCAACCTATACCACCATTGCCTTTACCTCCATTGTTTCGACCTTCTCAGCTTCCTGCTCAACCTTTACCCAACCCCAATAATAAAGTGGTACAAATGATCCATTCTATGACCCTGCTTTATTCATCCATTTTTCAAACTATTCTAGTTGGAATCAATGATCTCCAATTGAGATTAGGGAAAGTGGTAATCTCAAAAAATAAAAAGTAGCCCATGGTTTTTATTAATGAGAGAGGAGAGGAGGAAACTCGTGATCATTTTGAAAAAGATGACACCATTTAGCCTATCCCTGTACATTCTGAGCCCTTTTCATCTTCTTCCAACCGACCTCCCTATCCAGAGAGGTTAGTTATAGAGAAGAAAGACCCAATTCTTGAGTCTAGCCTGGCCTCTAAGCTTAGGAACCTTTTTATTAGGGTAACTTTGCTGCAAGATATTAAAGATATACCCATATGTACAAAAATCATTAGGGAACTTTGTCTCAAGAAGCCAAGAAGGGGAAGATTGGAACCCCAAACCATTCAATTTGTTGGTAGAGAAGTAGATTTAATGACGGGATGTATGCACATGGAAAAATATGCCGACTCCAAAAAACCTGTTGTCTCTGTTCAGATAAGTGATGTTCTTGTCCCCATTGTACTTATAGATCTAGGGGCAGCCATTAATGTTATGACCAAGCAAACCATGGATGAACTTGGATTGATCCATATTAGTCCTACTCCCACTGTGCTTGAATTTGTAGATAGATCTAAAATAAGGCCAGAATGAGTATTGGATGATGTGGTCATTTTCCTAGATTCTTGGGAATATCCCACAGATTTCATTGTGCTTCAGCCAAAGAATCCTATGGGAGGGAATACCTTGATCTTGGGGCGACCATGGCTTGCTACGGCCGACGCTTATATCGGATGGCGTTCTGGTGATATGTATATTTCCCATGGAGATTCTAGAAAGAAAGTCACCCTATATCCACCCTCTAGATCTATTCAAGAGCTCTGAGACACTTTATAGCTAGACTACAGTAGTGATCAGAAGGCCCAACCTAGTTCCTTGATACATCATAATGGTGAGTCCTCACAAGAGGGTGAAATTCAAGACTTCCTAAATGATCTAGACACCATGCCTAATTTTGATCCGTTGAGTCATATTTTTAGTCTAGATTTTTAGGAAGGATATGACTCTCTACCTCCATCATCACCATCTCTAGTGACACCTTTGTGTACTCTTGAGCCTGACACTACTCTTGTTGAGACTAGTCCAGGTAAATCCTTGTATATTAGTTCAGACTTGGATCCTTCTCAGCGAGATCGGCTTGTGAATTTGTTGCAAAACCATCTTGATGCCTTTGCATGGAGTTATGAAGATATGAAAGGCATCCCTCCTGAGACTTGTACACACCATATCTATATTCAGGATGGAGCCCGACCTATCCGACAACCCCAAAGGAAAATGAACCCAGCTCTAAGAGACATTGTAAAAGAAGAATTGCAAAAGCTCTTAGGTGACGATTTTATCTATCCCATTTCTGACAGCCAGTGGGTCTCTCCATTAGTATTAGTCCCAAATAAATATGCGAAATGGCACATTTGTATTGAATACAGGGAATTGAATAAATCCACTGTCAAAGATTACTTTTGCCTTCCTTTTATCGATCAGGTACTTGATACCCTCGCTGGTAAGAAGTAATTTTATTTTCTAGATGGCTTTAGTGGATATAACCAGATACAGATAGCACCAGAGGATCAAGAAAAATCCACTTTTACATGTCCATGGGGTACATTTTCTTATCGAGTGCTTTCCTTTGGGCTATGTAATGCCTAGGTTACCTTTCAAAGGGTAATCTTGGCTATTTTTGTTGACCTTGAATGTGTAGAAATCTATATGGATGATTTCTCTATGTTTGGTGATTCATTTCAGGAAGCCCTCAAGAATATAGAAAACGTGCTTCTTCACTCCCAATAAGCCCATCTCGCCTTGAGTGACAAGAAATGCAAATTAAAGTGTAAGGTGGGAGTAGTTCTTGGCCATCTTATTTCTGACAAAGGTATCCAGGTTGACCTTGCAAAAATAGAAGTAATTTCGAGTCTTCCTATACCCAAAACTCGAAGGAAAGTGAGAGGTTTTCTAGGACATGTGGGTTACTATAGGAGATTCATTAAGAATTTCTCAAGGACAGCTATCCCCCTTTTCTGACTTTTGTCTAAAGATAGTGAGTTTTCTTGGTCTGCATCTTGCCAACAGTCCTTTGAGATTTTGAAGGAAAAATTAGTTCAGGCACCAGTTTTGAGAGGACAAAACTAATCCCTACCATTTCATATTTCCTCTGATGCCTTAGATATTGCTATAGGCGTAGCTTTAGGACAGGAAGAAGACAAATAATCTTATGCTGTTTATTTCATTAGTAAAAACTTGTCACCTGCTGAACTCAATTATATAGTTATTGAGAAAGATTTTTTAGCTATAACTTTTTCCATTAATAAATTCAGACATTATATTAGAGGATATGATGTTTTGTACATACTAACCATTTTGCTATAAGATATCTGATGAATAAACCATTAACTAGTGGTAGAGTGACTAGGTGGTTGCTATTATTACAGGAATTTAACATTACCATTATTGATAGACCAGGAAAGTCAAATGTAGTTGCAGATTATCTTTCAAGATTAAATAATCCTGGTGAAGCAATTCCTGTGATGATGATTTTCCTGACAAACATCTTTTTGCCATGTCAAAAAAATCTCCATAGTTTGTTGACATAGCTAACTATTTGGTCACCAGAAAATTACCACTTCACGTATCTTCTCGTGAAAAGTGGAATATCATTCAGAAAAGTGCTTCATATTCCTGGATCCAAGGAGACCTCTTTTACATCGGAGCAGATCTCATTATCCGTAGATGTGTAAGAGATGAAGAGGTGTTTGATATCTTAAAATCTACCCATGATGAACCTTGTGGAGGTCACTTCTCCGATAAGTGAACTGCATACAAAGTATTACGAGCTAGCTATTTTTCGCCTTCCTTGTTCAAGGATGCCAAACAACATGTCAAGCAGTGTGATAGCTGTCAGCGAAATGGCCAACCTAATCAAACCAATGAAATGTCTTTATGTCTGCAGGTTATGATTGAGCCTTTTGAAGAATGGGCCATTGATTTTGTAAGACCAATAAATCCTGCATCATCAAATAAAAGGCATATTTTGGTTTGTACTTATTTTGTTACAAAATGGGTAGAAGCTAAAGTTGTTTCTTTTTCTACTGAAAGATTTGTTGTTGATTTTCTTTTTACTGAAATCTTTACTAGATTTGGTGTGCCTAGAGAAATTGTTTCTGACAATGGATCACAGTTTATTTCTAATTTGGTACAGGGTGTCATGGAGCAGTACAAAACATTTCATAGGAAATCTACACCGTATCATCTGCAATCAAATGGTCAAGTGGAGTCCATGAATAAGGTAATTGAGTCCATCCCCAAAAAGACGGTAAACATGCACAAAAAGTATTGGGATAACAAATTACCAAAAGAATTGTGGGCCTATCGAACCACTTGGAGAAACAACACAGGACACACACCATATGAGTTGGTGTATGGGAAACAAGTCCTCTTGCTGATAGAATTCTAGATCAAGACTTTTAGGACTGTAGTCCAGTTGAGACTAGATCTCTTTGAAGCACATCAACAAAACCTTCTACAATTAAACGAGTTAAATGAAATCTGAAGGGATGCTTTTAAGAAGAATATCTTGGTTCAACAACAACACAAGAAGTGGCATGAAAAGTCCATTTAGAAGAAGCAGTTCCAACCAGGTGATTGGGTACTGCTTTACAATTAAAGATTCAAACATTTTAAAGGAAAATTCCATACACATTAGATGGGACCCTGTGAGGTGGTCAAAGTGTTCTTAAATGTAGTGGTAGAAATAAAAACTATTGATGGACGAAATTTTGTGTTCCCAGTAAACAAGCATAGATTGAAGGCATATTTTTAGCCCCTTACTAAAGTAGATTTTATGCAGCAAGTCCAACAACCATTTGAAAATGGGTTGGTAGGTGGTAACACCAACCCATTGAAGAATTGATTCCTTCTTCTCCTTATTAAGAAAAAATAATCAAAGAAAAAAAATGACAAAAATAAAAAGTACAAATAGAAAAAAATTCTTGTAATTATGAAAATCAGTTGACTGACATGATTGCAGAAGGATCAACCTGAAAACCAGCATGCTGGTAGGAAGATAAAATTTTTAATAAAAAGGGAATGTTACTTGATTTCTAGATATGTTGGTTGCCACCAAGAAGAAGCAGGTTCACGAAACCGAGTACTCACCCAAGTTTGGGGTAACTATGTTATGAAACCAGCTCAAGAAAAGATAGAAAAGATAGATCAACGCCTTAGAATTCAGCCTCTTCGAGGGGGCAACCTCCTTTACATTACACAAATGAACAATTCTTAGATGATACAATTGACAAAACCTTCTATATATAGGAGTCTAAGGAGTCACAATATAATCCAGCCAACCTAATAATAATAATATAAAGCCACAAAAATAACAATAGAGGGATTCTATGGGGCACAGAAATAACAACATGGGGGTAATAGGGGCACAACAATATAAATAAGGGGTATAACTACAATAGTAATGGGGTAATCACTAGTATTATAGGGACCCAACATGCCCCTCTCCTTCAAGAAAGTGTTGTCCTCAACGCTTGAGTAGTTCTAGATACTTCTGCATAAAATTCTCATCCTCCCATGTGGAATCTTCAGCGGATAAGTTATTCCACTTGATAAGATACTCTGAAATTGATCGATTTCGTAGCTGTCGAGTTCTTGTTTCTGTGACTGCTTCCGTTTCTAATATAATTTTTCCTTCCTCGTCAAGTTCTGGGAATATTGTTTGAACTGGGAGCTTGTCGCCTATAACCTTCTTTAAACATGAAACATGGAAAACTGGGTGCAATCTAGAAGCTGCAGGAAGCTCCAATTTGTATGCCATAGTACCAATCTTTTGAAACACCTTGTATGGACCATAATACTTTGGTGATAATTTATTATCCTTCTTAGCTTGCTTTAGGGACATTTGCTTATATGGTTGTAGCCGTAGGAATACCCAATCACCTACATCAAAACTTCTTTCACTGCGATGTTGATCTGCCTGTTGTTTCATTCTATTTTATGCCAACATGAGGTTATCCTTTAAGAGTTGGAGGACTTGTTGTTGATGTTCGATGTGATGTTACACTGCCTGAACCTTAGAATTTTCTCTTAAATATGATGTGATGGATGGTGGTTGATACCCATAAAGTGCCATAAATGGGGTCATTTTTGTTGCTATATGGAAGGAAGTGTTATACCACCATTCAGCCAAAGGCAACCATTTGACCCATTGTGTTTGTTTATCAGATACAAAGCAACGAAGATATCCTTCCAAACATTTGTTTACTATCTCAGTTTGCCCATCAGATTGAGGATGATAAGATGAGCTATGAGCTAACTGAGTACCAAGACAAGAAAATAATTCTGTCCAAAAATTTCCAGTGAAAATGGGATCTCTGTCACTTACAATAATCTTTTGGTTTCCATGTAGCTTTTGAATTGTTTCCATAAATGCAGTAGAAACTGTACTGGCTTTAAATGGATGTGATAATGCACAAAAGTGTGCATACTTGGTAAGTCTGTCAACTACCACCATGATGACACTCTTTCCCTCAAACTTGGGTAAACTTGTGATAAAATCCATTGAAACCTCCTCCCAACGTTGGCTTGGAATGGATAAAGGTTGTAATAGACCTGGTGTCTTAATTGTTTCAACTTTATTTTGTTGGCAAACCAAACATTTCGCCACAAACTTTTGAATATCTGATTTAAGGCCATCCCAAAAAAATTCCTTCTTAACCCTGTGGTAAGTTTTTAAAAATCCTGAGTGCCCTCCTAAGGGAGAAGTGTGCAATTCCATAAGAATCTTTTGTTTTAGCTGGGAATTCTTACAGAGGTATAAGCGATCTTTGTACCATAATGAATCATTTTGCCAGCTAAATGTATCAGACGTACTGGAATCTTGTTGTAGCTTTTGAATAAGTGCCCACACTTCTTCATCATTCTTCCATTCCTCCCTTGCTTCATTTATCCAATCTGGTTGGATTATAGAAATGGCGCACAACAATGCTTCCACATCCTCATCCTTTCTTGAGAGTGCATCTGCCACCACATTTTGCTTCCCTTTTTTGTAGATGATTTCAAAGTCATAACCCAACATCTTTGTGACCCACTTTTGTTGCTCTTCAAAGGATAATCTTTGTTCTAAAAGGTATTTAAGGCTATCATGATCCGTTTTTACCTTGAAGTGTCTTCCCATTAGGTAGGGTCGCCATTTCTTAAGTGCATGGAGTATTGCCAACATTTCCTTCTCATAAATAGCTTTGCTTAAAAACTTTCCCTTGATTGGACGACTTTCAAAAGCAATGGGTCTTTCATCTTGCATTAGAACAACACCAATTCCATTTCCTGAAGCATCACATTCCACAATAAAGGTTTTTGTGAAGTCCGGTGTAGCTAAGACCGATGCTTGGCACATTGCCTCTTTAAGATGTTCAAAGGCCTTTGTTGCTTCCGGAGTCCATGAAAATGCATCTTTCTTCAATAATGTTGTTAGAGGTGCTGCTATTCTCCCATAATTCTTAACAAACTTGCGATAATACCCTGTCAACCCAAGAAATCCTCGCAAATGCTTTATGGATGTGGGGATTTTCCATTCCTTAATGGCTTTAATTTTGCTAGGGTCTACCTTAACTCCTTCATGAGATACAATATGACCCAAATATTCCACCTCCTGGACTCCAAAGAAACATTTGGATCTTTTTGCATATAATTGTTTCTCCTCCAATAGTTGTAGCACCCTGTCAACATGTTCAACATGATCCTTCCAAGACTTGCTGTAGATTAGTATATCATCAAAAAATACTAACACAAATTTTCTAAGGAATGGTTTGAAAATTGAATTCATCAAACCTTGAAATGTTGAAGGTGCATTGGTAAGGCCAAAAGGCATGACCAAAAATTCATAATGACCCTCATGAGTTCTAAATGCCGTTTTCGGAATGTCTTCAATCTTCATTCTGATTTGATGATATCCCGAACGAAGATCCAACTTGGTGAAGTAAATTGATCCATGCAATTCATCCAGTAATTCATCAATGACAGGAATGGGGAACTTATCTTTAATAGTGAGCTTGTTGAGCTCCCTATAATCCGGACACATGCGCCATGATCCATCCTTCTTGTGCACCAATACTACTGGAGCAGAGAAAGAACTTTGACTTGGTTGAATTATACCAGCCTCTAGCATTTCTGCAACCATACGTTCAATTTCACTTTTTTGGACATAGGGATATCTGTACGGCCTGATGTTTGGAGGAAAACTTCCTGGAATCAGATGAATAGCATGATCATGATCACGCATAGGTGGGAGACCTTTGGGAGTCTCAAATACCTTGGAATGATTGTCCAGGACTTTTTGGAGATCTGGAGAAATAGATGATTCCGATGTGGAAACATCTAGCGAACATAATTGTGCAATTACACCTCTTTGCTCCCTTTTTAGAAGCTTTGTCATACCATTAGAGCTGATTATCTTTCCTGGTTTCCCTGCAATACCCCTTAATTCAACTTCCTTTCCTTCTGTAGAAAATTTGATGAAAAGCTCTTGAAAATTAAAAGCTATTGTACCCAAGGATTGTAGCCATTGGACTCCTAGTACAACATCAGCACCTCCCATTGGAATGGAAAGCATTGGGCTAGTCAATACATATTCTCCCATGGATAGCTTGATATTATGGCACCTTCCAGAGCAATTTATTGTTCCTCCATTTGCAATCATCACTTGACACTCTGGTGTTGGATATAGGAAGCAATTCAATTCTTTTGCTACCCTACAATGAATAAAATTGTGGGTGCTTCCTGAATCAATCAACACTATTACCTTTTTCTTCTTGATTTGTCCTTCTATCTTGATGGTTTGAGGAGTGGTAATTCCTGCCAATGCATTACAAGATATGGTCGGATTTATTTGTTCTTCATCTAGGCTTTGTTCCTGGAGTATATCTTCTTCTTTTGACCTTTCTTGCTCCTTTTCTTCTTCCTCTTCACAATCTATGTAGAATAATTTCTTCTCAGCACACTTATGACCTTTAGTGTATTTGCTATCACAACTGTAACAAAGCCCTTTTGCTCTTTTTTCTTCCAATTGTTGTGGTATCAACCTTATAGGTTGTGGAAGACTAGGGGCAACAACACTTCCGTCTTTATAGTTGTGAGTGGTATGCTTCTTGGTTGCCATAATTTTGCTTTCCATTTTTCTTGCTAACCTGAATGCCTTCTCTAATGAATCAGGTTCCCAAAGGCGAACATCATGTTGGATATTATCCTTTAAAGACCCTATGAACACATCAATCCTATGCTCCTCTGGAATATCTTTTACCCTTATGTTCAATTTTTGGAACTCCTCAATGTGCTCCATTACTGAACCCTTTTGTTTGAGACTTATCAATTGGCTAAAAAAAGTGTTTCTTTTTGTATCTTCATAATGTGCTATCAATTCTTCCGTAAAAATTGCCCAAGTGATAAATTGTTTACGAGAGAAAAGCCATTGATACCATACAAACTAATTTGGTTCCAAATATAGAGTTGCCATACGTACCTTTTGTGTGTTTTGCACATTATTGAGATCGAAGAACTGCTCCATCTGTAATATCCATGTGGCGGGATCCTTGCCATCAAACTTCCTCATATCGATTTTTGGAATATGGTGGGTCTTCGATCCAACATTAGAGTCTATGGAATCATGATTAACATTACTTTTGTTCACATCATGAGTTTCCTTTACAACCTTTTCACCATTAGTAAGTATTTCTTGTAGAAAATTTGTCAAATCTGTCTTTAAATCTGCCATGTCTGTTTTCAAATCTGTCTTCAAATCTGCCATGTCTCTCTTGAAATCTGTCTTCGAATCATCCATCTTAGCTTCCATTCCCTTTATCTTAGATTCCACGCCATTTATCTTAGATTCCACGCCATTTATCTTAGCTTCTGTTATCTTTTGTGAGCGTGACATTTGTTGCACTTGTTCTTGTAATTTTGATATATCATGTAGCATTTCTTCCTCTTCTTCATGAGTCATGCTAGAGTTTTCAGGTTCCTTACTAGGTGTTTGCATTTTCTTTCCTCGGGGCATCAGTTACCGATAATAATGCTTTACTATTCCCTTTGAATTCCGTTAAACCAAGTTTACACAAAAATTTAAAAAAAAATTACACACCTTTTTTCACTTTATATAAGCCTGATATTGAATCTGATGTATCTCTGTAATTTTGGATCATCCAGTTCTGAAGTTGTGATCTGTAGTAGCCTTCTGTGTCCTCTTTCCAATGCCACAAGTCTGACCCGAATTGGATTCTCCAAGGAAGAGTTATGTGAAATCTCCCACAGTGACTTGCTTTTAGACTAGTTCAGTAGAGCGAACTTGTACGACGTGCCACGAGTCACTGTTTCAACCTTTGGATCTGAAACATGTATACAAGAAACTACAGTCCGTCCTCTTTCTGTACCTTCTTATGAAATTTCAATCCAATCCCCAGAGAGAAAGTTATGATGCTTTTCCCCAGGTCACCTGTTTTGAATGTAATTCAGGAGTCTGCAAAAAGACTAACTTCCTCAGATCATGTCTCCGCAAATATCGCGTGAAAAGTTCTGAAATTTGGACCCAAGGTTCAACGCGATTTCTTCTCAAATAGGTTTCTTTTTGTGACTTCTGAAACGTCACAGAAAAAAGTTATAGTGAAAATGCCACGATGACCTATTTCGAGCAGCGAAACCCTAGAATCCAAAGCTCTGATACCAAATGTTATGAAACCAGCTCAAGAAAAGATAGAAAAGATAGATCAATGCCTTAGAATTCAGCCTCTTCGAGGGGGCAACCTCCTTTACATTACATAAATGAACAACTCTTGGATGATACAATTGACAAAACCTCCTTTCTATATATAGGAGTCTAAGGAGTCACAATATAATCCAGCTGACCTAACAATAATAATATAAAACCACAAAAATAACAATAGAGGGATTCTATGGGGCACAGAAATAAAAACATGGGGGTAATAGTGGCACAAAAATATAAATAAGGGGTATAACTACAATAGTAATGGGGTAGTCACTAGTATTATAGGGACCCAACAAACTAGCATGGACATTTTAATCCAAGTAAACACTTACTTCCCACTACAACTATTTTTCTTGCATAAGTGTAGGCAGATTTCAAGGTAAAAGAATGTCTTTCTTCTATTTCCCATTTCAAAAATTCCCACTATTTCTTTTCTAAATTACCCAATGAATTACCTTCCTCTTTCTTCTAAGAAACTACCCTTACCCGATTTCGTAAAATCCCTCTTTTCCCTTAATTTTTTTCCCACGTCCCATTTTGTTTATCCCTCTTGGTGATATTGTTTCTCGAATCCCTGTCGTAATATTCCTTCCCATTCTAAAATTTTTACCCCTTTCCCACTTCTTTATTCCCTCATAAATTGATTGCAGAATTAGATGCAGTCAATCCAGAAGGCATGTTCGAAAAACACCAAAGGATGACGAAAAATAATTTCTTGTATAATGAGGAAATTTCCTTTTTTTTGTAAAGTCAGGTTACAGAATTATGTTCTATCATATTCTATATTTGGTAAAAGTATCTCATGAAAGAACAATGCAGTGCAGTGCAAGCAAGGTTGATGCAAAAATACAGTTGACTATGAAAGCAACTTACACAGTCCTAAAATGGTTTATCAAGGGTTTATGGGCCTGTATTTTTTTTCACATGTGTTGATATGTTCTCTCATTCCATGTTTCAATTCATACTTTGTTTCATTAATTACTAATCTAGGAACAAATATTTAAATTGCAAGATGTGTAAGGTTTGAAATCTAATATTTTTTTTAATAAATGCTGAAATATGTTTGATTGAATTATGATGCTAACTGTGGAAGGGTACTACTATCTAATAACCTACACCCACCCTCCTTGCAATAATTCTGCATTTCCTGACCATAATTAACTTACCCTTAATCCAACCATTATAACCGTTGCATCAATGCCACCCATACCACCACTACATCCAATTATCATGATTCACTTATAACGAGCTAACATGAATCTACACCTGATATTGGGGGGGGGGGGGGCATTGTTCCATCATTGCTTGGTGAGAGGGTTTGAAAAGACAGCGGGAGAGGAATCTCTAGCACAAAACTCTAGGAGAACGTTGGAGTCACTCCAGAATTCCTTCAAGGGTGTGATCAGTGAAGTGGAGGAGGTTCGAAATGGCACTTGTGAGGAGTGAACTATTGTCGCTATAGGAGATTGAACAAACTTCTGAGTACAGGAACAATCCTGCACTATTTCAAGAATATCGATTCCTATCATTCCTACAAAATTTTGATGGGTTTGACATGACTGTAGTGTTAGATTTTGCAAGGACATTCAAAAAAGGAAAAGTCAGGGTCGGGTCCTTAAAGTTCAAAATTATACAAGAGTTCATTGCAAAAGCCACAGGCCTGCCACTCACAGGGGACTGTTGGTTTAAAATGGAATGGCTTGCAAAGAAGCATTGGCACTGGTTCATGGTTGATAAGAAAATTAAAGTTGATTGGAGAAAGGGACTTCCACAGACCACCATGGTTTGGAAGTGGCAAGATTTACTATTTATATTACAGAAGTTTGTGACAGGGGAAGGACCCTACACCTTTTCATTTGTATACCACCTTCGATTGTTGTTGAATTTCGAGGCAGAAAAATGGATTAATTTTCCTCACTTCTTTCTCAGAAGCCTTGGAAACATGGCGAAAATTGTGTAGAGCCAAAGTGCTAGCCAGGTTGCAAACAAACTCTACCATCATTGACTCATTATGATGGTGGTTAAGAAGAAGTTAGAAAAACGGGAATAACATGGGAGGCATTTTTGAAAGAATTCTGCGCAGGGGCTGCAGAAGAGTTTGTTAGCACCAGTACAAGCAAGAAGAGAAAGGTGGGGACATTGTCTCCTACCAAGCGGCAAGGTAAGTATTCACCAGTGCAAGCAAAGAAGAGGGTTGTTGAGAACACTCCACCCATGGCAAAGAAGAGGAAGACTAGAGCCTCGACGAGGAGGAAAACTATCACCCAATGGATGAACCAGTCAAGTTCTCCAATCTTAATTGATGAAACACCCCAAAGTTCCCCCACAATTCATAACCTCTCGGTGCTTGCGGACGTAGTGGCACACATTGTGGAAGATGACGAGAATGCATAAGCTGATGTCCTGTTGTCAAAATTTGTCAGCAGGCTAAAGAGAAGAAAGATGACGTCCACATTGCATATTGGTGAAGTGCAAGCAAAGGAGGATGAAGAGGAGCAACATGAAGAACCACTTGATAATTTCAGTGAACCAGATGTGGAGACCCTCAATGATTTTGAGGAGTAGGGTATTGAAGACCATGCGGTTTTTGAAGGTCAGGGCATTGAAGACCCTACGATTTTAAAAGGTCAGGGTATTGAAGACCCTATGGTATTCAAAGGACAGGGTACTGAAGTCCCTATAGTGGTAGAAGAACAGGTAATCGAAACCCCTACTGAGCCGAGAGGAATCAAGTGCACAGGGTACTGAAACCCTTAGCACAAAGATTGGTGAGGGCATCAAAATCCTAAATAATGAGAAAATCTTGAGTATATAAACCCTTAACGATGTTATAAAGTAGGTTTTTGACAGCCTTGACCTTGATGATGATGGGACTTATTTTGAGTCCATGGCAGAAAAGACGTTCACACCCAAAGATCTTCGCACAACACCCTCCACTATTTTCCTCAATAGTAGAATAGTAGGCCTAGAGCAACAAGTCCATGACCTGGAATCTTTGAACCAGGTCATGAAAGAGAAGAGTTGGCAGAAACAGAGTGAGGTGGTGTTACTGGCAGAAGTAGCAAGTAAATATATGGAGATACTGGGCTTTTAGATGCTATAGACGACTGAAGAAGGTGACTAAGAATCTGCAAAAAGCTTGAGACAAGAAGCCAATATAGTAACAGTAGGAATAAACATTGAAGTGCAGAACTGAGGAGTTGGCCATTCATTTTTGAACATTTTTTTGTAGAGGTAAAATTTTGTGTGAGGACACACAACAACTTAGGGATGGGAGGATGTTGGTATCCTAAATTTCCCTATTTTCTACCCCATTCCATCAATATCAACCTCTATTTTATCTCAATAAAAGACCCTTGTTTCCTGCACTAGTACAAGATAGTTACCCATTCCTGCACATGCTCATATTTTATATTAAGATTTATTACAACACTTTATTAATACTTTTATACAGATTTCATGCCTATTTACATACTTCTTGTAACTCATATTGATTTCCAAGAGTAATCATGGAACTTAGTGTTAATGATGAATGAGTTGCGTAGTGCAAGTAGATTCCTGCACGCCATGAAGGCTGTCCAAGATTTCTGAGAAGCTAAATATTACATGAGGACGAGTCTCGATCCTCAGCTCTAAGTCTAACTAAGTTGATGAACTGAAGTAGGATAATAGGTGGTGCACATTCAGGGATTATTCTCCAATGTTAGGTTATGGCCAATGGAAGTTCATGTGTATTATAACTATTGGCCAAGTTTGTAATTTCGGTTTTCTATGTCTGTTCGGCTGAAAGGCCTGAACAAGAAATATCTATAATTAGTGTAAATGGCCTAGAGCTGCAAGGATATATATGATATAAATCATAGGTAGGAAGCTAGCAAACCATTGATTGTAATTTTGTTTTATGTAATCTGGTTATCGCCTCAGCGCTAGGGTTGGACTGCTCTGTAATGTAAATTTTCCAAATCGAGTAATACAAGAGAACCACCATGATTTTCATACGCAACGTTTAGTTTATCTTTGATGTCCATTTGAAGTTCTGAGATTTTTCGTTCCTTAGAAGGGGAACGAACTGGTTGGCTAGGGCCCAACCAAACGAACTCGTTTACCACTCTCGCTTTTGCTATTTAAAAAGATAGTGTGGCTATTTCTTTTGCAGTTGTGTGATGATATAGTTTTAATCATTAATCTTTAAGTTCTGAATTAAAATATATTTTATAGCTAACATGTGAAATGGATCCGTGGATTGAGAGTAGCTGTGTTTATTTTGCTTATTAAATATCTTTTTTGCATTTCCTTTACTCTCATTATCTGTTTTAATTTGTTTTCAATCAGATCATGCAAGGAACTCTTTCCTGCACCAGTACATGCTATTTCCTGCACTTTGGTCTGGTCATTCATTACAGAAAACAGTGAATCACTTACCTGCATATTATTTTCAGTTATTTTGCAAGTGAATGAACCATTAATTGAGTAACTGTCTTCAGTATTGAAATTTCATAATTAAAAGATTTGGAAGCAGTTGTATCAAATTATCATATTATACTTGCAAAGTACATAAGCATTTTGGGTGAAGTACCAAAATTTGATTAACACATGTAAAATACTTAGGCTACTGTTTGTTTCTTTTAAAGTGATTTTATTTCATGAAGTTTATTTCCTTTGCAAAGTTTAATGAATTGAAGCATTTCCTTTTTCACTAATAATTTACTTTAGAATTTCATTTACAGTTGCAATTCTTTTCCAGCACATCTTTCAATATTTTTCAAAACTAGGTGAAGGAAACTATGCTTTGGTGCAAGAGTTGATCTCTTGTCATAGAAACAGTGGGCTTAGAGCACATTCACTCAGACATAGTTCTTCAGTAAGGAAGGTCAAATATACTCTTACGTAGAAATACTATATCTGCACTAGTGAAAGTAGATTGCAATAGTGCAAGGACAGGTGGCTTGTGTGAGAGGAATATCAAAAGAAGAAAGAATTTTGCAAGGACCCACTTGTTAGACTATTGACCATCCATCTGAAGATGAATATAGCATTTCATTTTAGCATTTAATATTATTTCCGTTGTGTGCAATTTGTTTACTTTATTTACATGCAAAGTGTTTTTACTTGATTTACGAAACGAAACAGGCGAACTAACAAACAACAAAGCAAAGAAAGAGAAGAAGCAAAAATGAAAGAAAAGCAAGTAAGAAAACAAGCATGCAAGCAAACAACTCAAAAGAAAACACTACTCTTAATCCTAAGCTAATAGTGCATGGATCATCTGACGTGAAGTGATACTTCCAATGTAGCCACTAACACATTGGTTGACCCATGTTGGTGAAGGCAAGGTTCACGCACAAGATAGTTGTGCAAACTAGCAAACAAGAAAGATGTAATAGTGAAGACAAACACACCTCCGAGCTTACAAGTGACCACAGAACAAAGATGAGTGATAGTGCATGACATGCATTCTATGGTGCTGCCATGATGTTGTGCTACACTGCGTGTAGATGACAAGCGTATGCATTCTCTTGATTGTGACATGCAAGCAAACGTGAGAAAGGTAGACCACTTGTGTTGTGTGTGTGTGCTTGTTGTGTAAGATTCCTCCAACGCATGAGTGATGGGATCGTGTTGTTCAAGTGGAGGAAGTGAAATATGGGTGTTTGGTTGGTCTTCAATGCAAAGTAGAGAGTGATGAGGAGCCTTGAGTGTTTCAACAATTTCCTAACTGGAAGTGAAACCAACCTCAGGATAGTGAGGGCCTGACATAACAATTAGCTCAAGCTAAAGTGCCTCGACAGTCTGGGGGATTTCAACCTCATGGATAGATAAATCATCATAGACCAGTGTCTTAGATAGATTAACAAAGGTTGAATCAACATTGTGATCAGATGAGGAAGTGAATAGATCATGAAAACCAAGATCAGAAAATTCAGGATGTTTGTCATTATCCTCATGATTTGATGAACCAGGCAGAGGGGTAAATGAGAAGAAAAGATGTTCACCCTCTGTGTTCTCAAGAAAGATAAATGACAGATTGAACGATTTTTATGAGGAATATGTGTCCTCGCCACACTGTAATGATATGCTGACATCTAAGGTGTCCTGTGAATGATCAGAAGTAGAAGCATCTGAAATGATTTTTCACAGGGGAAATCAGTACTGGCAAAATCACAAGGGATGTTAGGATCAAGCGGATGATGTATGGATGGAAGAGAGCCATCCTTCATCGTGGGCTATTCTTTAGGTTCCTTCACACACTCATCATGAGTGATGGCGTAGGTTGGTTGCATAACACCAACTCTATCGACAACTTGATCCTTGTTCACAGCAAGTGAGGAGTCCAGAATGGGAGAACACAAGACAATACAATCCAAAGGATCAACAGAATGTGAGGACGGAGGTTGAGGGAACGAGTCCACATGACAACCAATAGGATTGTAGGCCAATCTTGCACAAATCTCAAGAGCAGGTGGGGTGGGAGGATGTGACAATTCAATAGTGGTGTCTGCATGATCTCCCACATTACTCCACAATGGTGGAGTTGCTTGATGAGGTGAAGGCAGACAGTCACTTGTGATAACGACTGTGCCAACTCATGATTGCACAGCTCCATCACCGAAGTGTGCTATGTGGGGTTCGGATATGTGAAGAGGATACTCAAATATTCCATCAAGAAATTCTCAATCAATATCATCTACCAGGAATTGGTATGCCAGATTACAAAAGCACATGTAAAACTGTTCAATGGATTCATCAGGTGCTTTTCGTAATTTCATGATTTCTTTGTTGAGTGCTTTACAGTCAAAGTGATTGAAAGAATAGTCTATCTCAGTGATGATATGAGCGAGAGAATGAATTGATTGTTTAGGCAGCGTGGCACACTAGTGCATTGGGTGCCCTTGAAGCGTGTAGAAGAACAATGAAAAGCTCATGTATTCTTCAAAGAATCCATGTCTTTGCATGATCCTAAAACACTGACAGTGTCCCTAACCAAGGCTACGTAGCCTCCAGCATCAAATGTTTTATGAGAGGAGTTATCTGAGAGATTTTTCGGGACGATGAAATTGTTTCCATAATACATGCATTCCGGAAGAGTAACTCAGTATTTAGTCATGATAGATGTTTAGAGATTCAAAACAAATGTGAGGACTCATCTTGTCATGTGGCCCTGCTTCTAGCGCCAAAATGTTGACAGTGCTAGACCCGCCAACATGTAAGGGGATTTCCTTGGTAAGAAGTCCCAATTAGACCTCAGACTATTTGGTATAGGAGCCCCAGCAGTGAGTCGTAACGTAATTCCTTGGACACGATGTTGCACAAAAGCAAGTTAACTCTGTCAATAGGAAGAGTTTGACCGCTACAATGATTTAAGGAAGGTTAATGAGAGGTTCTAACACATGGGGGTTGAGATGAGTGTGCCCCTTAACAACCTGTAGCAGTACTCGGCTAAGAAGGGAACACTCGAGTGAAGATGCATAAGAAGCTGGAAAGCAGATCAGTCGACAATCCAAAGTGATGGTTAAACCAACACCACATCTGCAACAAGATTCATATAATCACATACGAAACAGTTCATACACAAATAAGTAAGTTAAACAACATATATTGCTACGAAACTGGAGCAGTCCAATTACAATAACAACATATGCATGAAAATGTGTTGGCTCTTTTTATATAAAGAAGTGTAAGCCCCAATCATTCAATACATCCATGTAAACATGCTAGCCCCAACATTGAAGCATTACAGTCACATCCACCTTCTCCTCCAAAGAGATGAACTAGCTCTGTGTAGTGGAGAAGCCAAGGTGCATTACAATACTATCCAAGATTTCTCCATGATAGTCTTATGAGAAGCGGCTGACCAAAAGGACTTATAATGAGTTATGAGGGACTATTTATAGCAAAGGGTGGGGTGACCCTTGACATTCCCCTTCGTAACAGTTCAACTACCCTCATGACTCTTCACCTACTCTATGACTATTACATCCAACTATTGCCACTTGACTTACACTTGACATGACTCAACATTACAATGCACATGTACTCATGTGACACAAAATGGCTTGAGAAAGCCATGAAAGAGACTAACTCTTTGGTAATCTTGTGATGGTGAAGGTGGTGAGTTAATGCCAAGCTTGGTCATCCGTGATGGTGTGCATGCACCTCATGGTGACATCTTGCTGAAGCGAACTCTTACCTCTGCTGAAACCAGTGCATTGGTTTGGCTCCTTCATCCGACTCATCTTCTAACATGCACATGGTCTTCTTGGGTGCATATGAACCAGCAATGCACTAATGCATAGTTTCCATGCTGATCTTCAAGTGTGTGTTGGTGGTCATGCGCATCAACTTTCTGAGGTACATGTTTAGCTCTAGTTGGACTTGACTCTTGTCTTCATTGGTGAGTGTGTTGAATGGGTTGGATTGCATGCATGTGCACAATGACATGCATGCTTCTGAATCCCTTGCATGCGATCAACAACACTGCTCACCATTTCTACTCTGTGTCAGCTAATGGGATGGATATTTAATTGTACAGGTGCAGTTTCACCCGTGAGTGCATGTTGCACCCACTATTGCTCCTATTCTTATTGCAACTCATTCGTCTACCTATGCAGCTTCATGTTCTTCCTTGAGTTGTTTCTTCAACACATGTAACTACTTCTTTGTTCCATTCTTTGTCTTTGTGAGATCTTCATGTCATGTTGTTGCCTCATAACCTGAGTCTCCCAAGTTGCTTTCATCATCAGGGGATCTACTTGATCTTGCAACTTTGTTCTGCCTCTATGTTTTCAACAACCTTCCTCTTGCATTCATCACATTCACTGCGTTCACTACATTCGTTGTGCCCACTGCATTTGGTATGATGCCTTCATCTACTGTTCATGATGTTGCTCACTTTGATATCTTGATGTTCTTGTCTACGAACAACTTGATGTCTTCGTGAGTAGGCAAGCTTATAGACATTTGATTGACTGCATCTTCAAGTGTGCTCTGAGCATTGTCTTCGACTCTTCCCTCTTGGAAACCATTATACCTGCACTGCTGAGAAGAAGATGAACACCCGCAATACTTGGAGACATGACAACGCTCATGGAAAGAAATATGTTAGTCGGAAACAAAAATGAACTTGAGAACCAACTTGAAACATACCTATGTGACTGATCATGAAGGTTGTGGAATTACGGCGGAGAGGTTGGGAGACTCACAACCAAGATTGCACAAGGAACAATCTGGGCTGTTGGGAAACTGATTAACTACTGGGACTATGCAATGCACAGTCCAGTCTAGTTGCTAACTGCTGGAATTGTGCAAAGCGCAATCTCAGCTGGCAGTGGTTGTAGGCTTAGTGACTGAATTGCACAATTTTCTAGGCCATCAGTCACTGCCCTTAGAAATTTGCAAAAAAAACCTGGGGGATAGTCACTAGGCATAAATACACATTTCCTGAGAGGAATATGGAGCATTCCCTCTCAGGATTGCACAATGATATCTTGGTGAGGCTCTTGGTGAGGTAGAGTTTGGGCCAAGGCTGATCAGGCTCGCTGATGGGCAACTGAAAGTGAATGTGAGTGTGAATGCATGGTCATAGTGACTGTAAGCATAATTCAATGATCATGCATGCAAATGGAAAATGAATGATTCAAAAAATATAACAACATGCATGTGGGTGAGGTGAGTTGCTGAATCGATGACCGTTCATGAAAAATAGTTTCATGTACATGTTATAGCAGTGAGATAGCAACGAAAACTGAAACAATGCTAGGACAAGCTAATATACATGTAAATGACAACAAGCGCTCACTAAAATCAAACAAACAAAACTCACACAAGTGAAAACACAAAAAAGTGACAGAAATGCAACACAAGGCTTAGGAAGTGAGCTCACCCCAAAAAAACTGAGATGAATGTGCCGATAGCTCCTAGATGTGATGTGCGATGTCAGAGCTACAAGGTTCATGTAGGAATAAGCTCTATAGCTTACAGTTGATGAGTTTTGATAATGTCAAGGTTGTGATGCACATGCCACAAATATAGGTAAACCGACACTTGCTGGGAGGTTTCTGAAATGATCCTTGCATGTAACCTCCAATTGCTAGAAAAAGATCCCTGAAACAAGGGATGCCTTTACTTGCTGCCTTGGGAGAAGTAGACCATGCATGAAAGTTAGTTTTACTCGGTCCTGGAGGGAACCGGTCAACTCAACTGCACATGCAAGAGACTCCTTAACTGTTGGGAGAAAATGCGCATTTCTAACTGGGATCTGGGCTCGCTGCCTAGAAGATTTGTGCAATTTCTGGGTAGATTAGCTAACTGCTACCAAGATTTTCACAAAGTCTGGGCTAAAAAGCCCTGTTGGGGAAAATTGCACAATTTTCTACTGGGAGTGTTTCCTGGTAGAATTGCACAATCTTGGAGCCCAACAGGCTACCAGACAGGATTGCGCAATTTATGGAGGGAAGGCTAGTTGCCCTCCAGAAATGCACAATTTTCTTGTGGAAGCTACCGAGTGAACAGCCTATGAGGTGAATGCATCAAGCTTTGATCAATAGGCTTCCTTTGTGCAAGCAAAACACTGAATCTTGTGAATCTAATGAAGCAATACAAGATGCTATGAAGGTTGGAAGGGAGACTCCAAAACGAAGCTAAGGCAAAATTTTGGAGGGTGGTTGTAGCTGCTACAACAAAATTAAAAGCCCACATGTGCTTATTTGATAAGGTCAACCCTAAGAAAGCTAGACATGCTTGGAAGTCTATAAATACAAGTGACCTCAACCTAATTTAGACATCACCATGATACATTCTTTTATTATCTTTCTTGGTTTTCTCTCGCATAGGTCAAAGGCATGTCCATGTAGAATGGGTTCACACAAAGGGGAAATTCCAAGTTCTCAATCTCACATTTTAGTTTTAGCATTTTGGGCCTCAGTCACAGGCATGACACAGAGATATCTCGACTACAGTCATTCGTTGACTGGCTCATCCATTCAACTGAATTTTTTCAATCACAAACATAGGACGTCCTCCATGCGACTGACATGTAGCGATTCCAAATCACAGTTGCGAGATTTCCAGAGGCTGATTTTGAGTATAGTTGTTGTCTTACAAGCTAAAGCGAGTGAATCGAACCTCCTAGTCTCATGCATGACTCATCTTCCATGTGACTCGGTCCCAACTGTTGAAATTTCAATTTTATGAAGTGTTTGGTCATTGACCGCAGTGTTTGACAGCTGATCACAGATAGTAACAGTTCATTACAAGCCTCTAAATCTAGTTTTTGAGTATGAAGCATTATTGGGTTCATTTCATGGATGTTGTTTAGTTGATTTTTCCAGATAGTAATATGGATGAGATATGAATCATTGTACTATTTTTTGCTGAATCATTTAATGACAATCTAATAAGAAGAAAAATTTAAATGTTTTTGCCCATAATGGGTTTTTCCCTAGACTTTGAGTAATCTTCGTGTTTCTATGCGTGAATTGTTTTTTTCTATTGTTCATTTATGTTCCACTGCATTGATGATGATGATATTTTTCTTTTACGTATTTGCACATGTTTCTAAATAATTATGTAAATCTGAATAACGTTATGATGTTATGGGGTGAATTTAATGTGTAAATGAGGAAATGTAATTATGAAGCAAAGAACAATATAGCCCTATAATTTTATTACTATTGTGGTTGTTGTTGTTATAAAAAGAATTAATAACAAACACACACACATTTAAAAAAATCATACAATTTTTTTTTACTATGGAGATTCTTAAATTATAAATAAACTTTGTTGCAATAGTATGGCTAAGGAATACCACAACCCATAAAAACCTATAAATCATTTCACGTGACATTTTTTTAATTAATAAATTTAATTAAAAAGGTAGAAAGGACATTGTTTTAGAAATCTTAAATATGCAATGTGATATTGTAAGTGGTAGAATGACCTTTCTTCCACAATCCAATGAGATTCAACTCTTGGTTTCCTCAATTCAAGAAAAAAAAGTTCCGAGGAGTAGCTCAATTGATGATAAAAGTAATGTGAGTCCTAATAAAACTGAGAGAACCAAGGTTTAAATCCCCCTAGTTGTTACCTAGTTTATGGAGAGGAGGACAGGTTGTATGTAACAACCTTTGTTAAAAATCCATGTAGTAAAGTTATTAAAGGAAAAATAATAACCAAGGTCATGGGACATGTATTCCAAGCTAAATTTTGGGCAAAAAATAGTGATGGGGATCACTTTTGAATAACTAATGGCTATGAAAATTGGCAAAGGCAATGACAAGGGCTTTAGAAAGACATGAGTCATTTATTAATATTTTATTTATGAAAATAATGGAAAATAGAAGAAAAGGGAGGTGAAAGGTCACAGGTTGCATGTGAGGATAA
The DNA here is from genome assembly GCA_031772625.1 of Pinus tabuliformis. Lineage (NCBI taxonomy): Eukaryota > Viridiplantae > Streptophyta > Pinopsida > Pinales > Pinaceae > Pinus > Pinus tabuliformis. The sequence continues at coordinate 260,195,492 of CM062808.1, read as the reverse complement.
AAATTAAGGAAAAATAATGGAAAATGAAGAAAATAGAGGCCTCATCAATAAAAAGGCTTTTGAGGATCATTTTGTAGCTTTTTTTTGTCAAGTTAACTTTTGGAGCTCTCATTTTCTACTCTCTATCTCAAACTTTGGACAATTAGAGTTTTCTTGGAGAAATCTATTCGGTGTGCAGCATGATTATTTAGAGGTCTTTGTTTCAACTGGATGTATACCCCAGGAAGTTTGTACACCCCTCCACGCGGGGGGGTGTGGGGGGCACTTGTCCCCCCCCGTGGGGGTTCGCGGGAGGGTGCCGATCCGCCCTGGCTAGGGAGTCCAGAGGCCAGTGGTCCCTCAGTGCTAAAAAAAGATGTAAATTTCCTTGTAAAAGTATAGTAATTTCTAGTCAATCTGGGTCTTTCATTAGGCAGATGATCTGACAGTAGAACTTATGTTTTGTTTAGGGTTTTTTTCCCTAGAAGTCAACCCCTCTCTTGGTATGAGGGCATTGTATTGAGGCTCTGTATTCTCTGAGAGAGAAATAGATAGGTAAGGCTGTGAGAGAAAACAGAGGATATTACAGCGGATCTGTTGTAGGTTGTGTCTCTTCATTTTGTTGGATAATAGAAAGGAAGGACTGGCTGTTTGCGGTGGACGTAGCCCAAACTGGGTAAACCACATATTTCTGTGTCTCTTTGGTTTTATGTGTTTTCTACGTTTATATTTATGAAATATTCTATGGGTTCCATTGCTCTGTAATATACAATATTCTAACAACTAGTATCAGAGCCAAAGGTCTATTTGGCTCATAAACTTGTAGGAAAGAAGGGTTTCTCGTTCGAGTGGGAGCAATAGTGGAAGATGGTAAGTTTAGGGTCGAGAAATTTAACAACCAAAACTTCTCGTTGTGGAAGATGCAGATGGAAGATTATTTGTATCAGAAAGATCTGTACCTACCATTGGGCAGAAAAACAAAGATGTCGATGAGTATGACAGATGAAGAATGGAACCTTCTCGATAGAAAGGCACTCGGAACAGTACGATTGTGCCTCGCAGCATCAGTCGCCTTCAACATTTCAAAGGAAACAACGACAGAGGGTTTGATTAAGGCGTTGGTGAAACTATATTAAAAACCATCATCCTCAAAAAAGGTATTTCTTATGAAACGATTATTTAATATGAAGATGTCGGAAGGTGGATCTGTTGTAGACCATTTAAATGATTTTAATACTGTTACAAGTTAGTTAAGTTCTATAGGGGTAAATTTTGATGATGAAGTTAGAGCTCTGTTATTCTTGTGCTCATTGCCAGAAAGTTGGAATGGTTTAATAATGGCCATTAGTAACTCTGTTTCTGGATCTAGTACTTTAAAGTTTGATGATGTTGTCGATGTTTTCCTTAGCGAGGAAATGCGACAGAAAAGCTCTTGTGAGACATCAGGTAATGCTTTGAGTGCAGAGTCTAGGGGAAGAAAAATGGAAAGAGGAAAGAGCTCACTATATCGCAGTAAATCAAGGAAAGGCAGATCCAAGTCTAGATCGGGGATAGTATGCTAGAAATGCGGAAAGAAAGGATACCTAAAGAAAGACTGTAGATCTTGGAAGGGAAAAGAAGAATATGCACAACAAGAAAACAATAATGAAGCAAATGTGACAGGTGAGGTGTTATAAATGCTTTTATTCTTTCTTTCAAAAATATTACTAATTCCTGGGTGGTAGATTCAGGGGCCTCATTCCATGCCACACCTGATAAGAAATATTTTCATGACTATGTTCAAGGAGATTTTGAACAAGTCCATTTGGGTGATGATAAACCCTATAAAATTGTTGGAATGCGTAAGGTTCTTGTAAAACAACAGAATGGAAACCAAAGGCTACTAAAGGAGGTAAGGCATGTTCTAGATCTAAAGAAAAATATGATTTCAATAGGGCAGTTAGGTGGTGAAGGTTGTGTGACAACTTTCACAGAGAAAGCTTGGAAGGTCACCAAAGGAGCTCTGGTAATAGCAAAAGGTGAAAAGGTTGGTACATTTTATTTATGCAATGGTATTTTTAACTTTGTTAATGCTTTAACTTCCAAAGGAGTAGATGCATCATTATGGCATCATAGGCTCGGACACATGAGTGAAAAGGGGATGAAGATTCTTCACTCAAGGAATTTGTTGCTGGGTTTGAAGAATGTTGATTTGAACTTTTGTGAGAATTGCATTTATGGAAAACAGAAGATAGTCAGATTTCTCAGAGTTGGGAAAGAAAAGAAGAGAGAAAAATTGGAGCTTGTGCATACAGATGTATGGGGACTTGCTCAGGTATCATCTCTTGGTGGTTGTCGTTATTATGTTACTTTTATTGATGATGCAACTAGAAAAACTTGGATTTATTGTATTAAGAATAAATCTGATGTATTTGATACTTTCAAGAAATGGAAAGCTTTGGTTGGGGTTGAGACAGGAAAGAAATTGAAGTGTCTCTGATCAGACAATGGAGGTGAATATTGTAGCAAAGAGTTTGATAGGTATTGTTCAGAGCATGGAATTCGTAGAGAGAAGACAGTTCCAAGAACACCACAAGAAAACAGTGTGTGAGAAAGGATGAACAGAACAATCATGGAGCGTGCAAGGTGCATGAGATTGCATGCAGGATTGCCTTTACAATTTTGGGCAGATTCTGTAGATATTGCTATTTATCTAATAAACAGAGGGCCATCAAGTTCCTTGGATGGTGGTGTTCCAGAGGAAGCATGGACAGGTAAAAAAGTAAACTACTCCTTTTTAAAGCGTTTTGGTTGTGAGGCCTTTGTCCATATTAATAAATAAAATAGAACAAAGCTTGAGGCAAAGTCAAAGAAATGTACCTTTATTGGATACGGTGTTAATGATTTTGGTTATCACTTATATGATTATGAAAATCAAAAAATCATTAGGAGTAGAGATGTAATATTCAATGAAAATGTCTTTTATAATAATCAGTTGCAGGAAAAGAAGCAGGAAAAAGAAAACAAGGAATATGCATTCCTTAATGAAATCACTGAAAAAGTAAAGGTTCCTGAAAATAATAATAATCCACAACCACAACAACAACAACCACCACAACAACAACAGGCGCCCCAAACACTTGAAAGTGGTTGTTAGAAGATCTACCAGGATAAGTATATCCCCTAAACGATACTCTCCTTCATTATATTATTTATTGTTGACTGATTCTGGTGAACCCGAATGTTATGAAGAAGCAATGCAGGTTGAAAGTAGGAAGAAGTGGGAGGTAGCCATGGAAGAAGAGATGGACTCCTTAATGCATAACCAGACTTGGGACTTAGTTAGGTTTCCTGCAAGAAAAACTACATTGAAGAATAAATGGGTTTACAGGCTGAAGGAAGAAGATGGAGGAAAACAAAGGTACAAATCTAGACTTATGGTGAAGGGGTTTGCACAAAAGAAAGGTATTGATTTTGATGAAATATTTTCTCCTGTTGTTAAAATGACTTCAATCCGAACTATTTTAAGTCTAGTAGCAGTTGAAGATTTGCATCTTGAGTAGTTAGATGTAAAGACAACCTTTCTCCATGGGGATTTGGAGGAAGAGATATATATGCAGCAGCCACAAGGATATGAGGTGAAAGGGAAGGAGAAACTAGTGTCTAGGTTGAAGAAGAGCTTGTATGGCTTAAAACAGGTTCCAATGCAGTGGTATCTAAAATTTGACAAGTTTATGTCTGAACAATGTTATACTAGATGTCACTCTGATCATTGTGTTTATCTGAAAAAAGAAAAATGATGGCAGCTATATTATATTGTTATTGTATGTAGATGACATGCTTGTTGTAGGTTCTAACATGTAGGAAATAAATGTGCTTAAAAGAAAATTGGCAAATTCATTTGCAATGAAGGATTTGGGAGCTACAAAACAGATCCTTGGTATGAGAATAACTAGAGATAGGAAAAATTGCAAATTAACATTGTCTCAGAATGAGTACATACAAAAGGTGTTGAAAAGATTTAATATGCACAATGCAAAACCAGTTAGTACACCTTTTTCTAGCCATTTCAAACTTAGTTAGGAAATGTGCCAAAAGACTCAAGAAGACATGGATTATATGTCTAAATTTCCATATGCATCAGCAGTTGGAAGCTTAATGTATGCAATGGTCTACACAAGGCTTGCTATTGCGCATGCAGTGGGAGTTGTAAGCAGGTACATAAACAATCCAAGAAAGGAACATTGGATGGCAGTGCAATGGATTCTCAGACATTTGAAAGGTACCACAAATCAAGCATTATGCTTTGGTAGTTCAAATATTTCTCTACAGGCATATGTTGATGCAGATATGGCAGGTGACAGAGATAACAAGAGGAGCACTATAGGATATGTATTTACTGTAGGTGGAACAATTGTCAGTTGGGTTTCAAAAATCCAAAGTGTTGTTACACTTTCAACAACAGAAGCAGAGTATGTTGCTGCTATAGAGGCTAGTAAAGGAATGATTTGGTTACAAAGGTTTATGGGTGAATTGAGTAAGGATCACGATATGGGCACATTATACAGTGATAGCCAAAGTGCCATTCATCTTGCAAAGAACTCAACATTTCGTTCCAAGACTAAACACATACAACTCAAGTACCGTTTCATGTGATCACTGTTGGAAGTTGGAGAGTTGAAGTTGGAAAAGATACACACTAGCCAGAATCCTACAGATATGCTAACAAAAGTTGTAACTAGGGAGAAATTGAGAATATGCTTAGTTTCAATTGGTCTTCAAGGATGATGATGAAGATGAGAAACAGCCAGGTCCAAAGAGGAGTCATTGTCCAGCAAATGAAGTAGCGATGGAGTTGCTACAATCATTCTCCAAGTGGGAGATTGTTGGTTGTGGAGCATGATTATTTAGATGTCTTTGTTTTAGCCAGATGTATACCCTAGGAAGTTTGTACACCCCTCCACGCAGGGGGGTGTGGGGGGGACTTATTCCCCCGGCAGGGGTTTAGACAGGGGGGGGGTGATCTCCCCTAGGTGGGGGGTCTAGGGCCAGCGGTCCCCCGATGGGGGTTTCAGGGGCAGTGCCCTCGAATCTAAAAACAGATGTAAAATTGCCTTGTATAGAGATCGATCTAGTGAAGGTTATTTATGTTTGACAATGATGTGGAATTATTAGTTGAGGGTTGAGGTGGTTTTTCCTCTGGAAGCCTTGGTTTGGTTTTCTTTGATTTGTTTCATGACATCCCACATTCATGCTTGGAATATGGTGTGAGGGTGATTGGCTGAAAGAGAGATTTGGTTCAACCAAATCTATGGTTAGGTGGTACGTGGAAGTCCCAGACTTGGTTGGATTTTCATATGTCAATAAGAGCTCCTTTTCCTCTAGTATTTTATGGGTAAATGTGCTTTCCATCAAGTGACTTAAATGGTTGTTTCCTGAGTGATATATCTCTGGTTATTTGTTGGTTATAAGCATGTTTTATGACAGTTATCATGTACATCTCTCATCATGTTTTGGTTAGTATATGAAATGTTAATGAATGAATGACCTAATAGATAGCAATGCAGCTATTGTAAGGAGATATTATGTTAGGGTCCAACCCTAATCCCCTTATTTATTTAATAGGGTCGAGTCATAGTTATAGTTATTTAAAGAGTCAATAAAGCCCATATTAATAATTGTAAGTGGTTGACCCGCATTTAAAGAAGGGACCACAGTTAGTTGCAAATGGGCCATGGTATTAGATAGATGGTATTAATAAGAACCGTGGTACTGACCCATGGTATTGCATGTCTGAATCCTATATAAAGGATAGAGACTCCCCTTGAGGAGCATCATGTCTTATTTTATAATCAAGCACTGATCTATTGGAGGTTGCCCCCTCGAAGAGGCAAGTGAACATTGCTTTCCTTTTTGAATAATAAAATACATGTTGTTATTTCTCATTGTTCTATGTTCTGGGTTACATTTCCTCACATATTTGGCATTCTAGTATCTTCTCGTAGGTCAAGAGCATAACAAGAGGTATCAGAGCACTTTCCAGGGCCAGTGGGATCTCCATTTTTAGCAGAATGTTTTTTGGCTAGAGACGTGTTTCGGCATCTTTAAACCATGGGATCTATTATTGAGTGCATAAGCTTGTGGATTTTGGGAGGCATGCACGCAGGAAATACAAGAGGTGGTCATGCTTGTTGGACTCCCTTGTAACCCCTGTGGGTACCCCTTCAAGTAGTAGCGCATTAGACAGAACCACACACGGACTATCTTCCAAGTACCCTTTGGGTATATCGGAATCCCCCTAGGCTCACCTGAAACCTCACCATAGATAAACCGTTAGCCATCTTGTTGTTACAGTACACCGAGAACAACACTCAGGGAGATTACTCACGCATACAATAGGGTAGTCTGGTAGTACGACTAAGGTTACGGTAGATCCTCCTTAGTTAGTGCCATGAAAGATTGGGCTGAGTACTACTGTTGGACCCTTATGTATATTGCGATCTGTAGCACCTAACACTCCTTGAGACCTTAGTTCCCTTGTCTCACTCTAGATCTCACCTGATCTTTGCAAGATCAGCTCTAGCAGGACGGGTTTTGTCGCTGCCGCAACATTCAGATCCGCCATTTAGATCTTGCAATAGGGGTTCGATCACTACCACATTCCTACTCATACTCTGCAGTTGAGGGTTTCACAAACAGATCTGACTATTTGTGCAGGGAGGCATGTGCCTCCTGTACCTAGGCATGATTCTCATAGGATATTGGGCAAAATTAACTTTTCTAGGAATTGGCGACTACAGTATTCTTGAGGAGTAAAAATCCTTTTAGAGACGCTTATAGGATACTTAGCCCATAAGAATCAGGTCGACGGGCTGAGCAAGGTTGTACCATTCCCTTGCCAGCACCATAATTTCGGGTGGTCCCAATTTTCTTTTTTCACAGTAATGACAAGTGCACCAGATCTGTGCATGGTACAAATTAGAGCTCAAGCTATGGCCAATGAGAAGATAAACACCCTTGAACACAAGTTGGAGGAATTAACGAAGCAGATCCAGTCCTTAAATGACACAATTACCAAGGGCAAGTTTGGGGAACAATTGGAGGCATATTCTTTTAATGAAATCCTTGAGGGTGAATCTAGCCATTCTATTCACTTCTATGGAAACCACCAATAGTCCCAGCCTCGACCACCCAAGCTGGACATGTATAAATTTGATGGCTCTCATTTGGCCATATGGATATCATAAATGGAGCGATATTTCACATTGAATCACATCAGAGATGATGCGACTAAGCTAAGTGTGGGAAGCCTGTACTTGGACCAGGAAAGATGGCAATGGTGGTAGTGGCATCAACGCTACTATGAAAGGCCAATGACTTGGAATATATTCTCAAAAGACCTTTCTGATCGCTTTGACCATGAATCTAACTTTTTGGGTCATCTTACTAAGCTCTGATAGACAGGCACAATGCAAGAATATATTAAAGCCTTTGTAGCATTAGCCTTCTGCATAGGAGGTCTAGCAGATGAATTCTACTTGGAATGTTTTATCAGTGGTCTCAAAGAGACCATACAAGCCCACGTCTTGATGCAACACCCAGTCTCATGGCTGGCATCTTGCACGGCATCTCGTGAAGGAGAACGCACGTTAGCAGTCCAGTCGACTTGTCCAAATATCATAGCCAAAGGATGCCCCACCCAGGCTCCGCCCACTATCCAAACACTTGAGGTTCAAAAGGTGTCACCAGTAGAAATGGTGAAAAGAAGAAAGAAAGGATTGTGTTACTACTATGATGAGAAATACTCCCCTAGGCATAAATGCAAGGAACCCAAATTCTTTCAAATTGACGCTACTAATCACATTTCATATGAGGAAGCACCACCATGTGAGGGACCAGAGGAGGAAGATGAGGACAACTAGCCAGATAATGAGCTCCTAGCCATACCAGAAGAAATAGTTATCTCACTCCATGCTTTGGCAAGAATTTCTTCTCCCCAAACTCTCAAAATCAGAGGTTTTATTAAACATCACCCTATAGTAATCTTGATTGATAGTGGCAGTACGCATAACTTTATCCATCAAAGAGTCACCGAAGCAGTGCATTATTTTTTCAGAGCAATCTCTAATTTCTAGGTCCAGATTGCTAATGCGGGCACAATGAAATGTGAAGCCCGCTATGAAAATGTTAGACTTCAGATGGGGGATTATCACCTAAAGACCCACATGTTTGCCATCAACACGGGTGGTTGTGACATTGTCTTGGGTGCTGAATGGCTCTGCACACTCGGCCCAATCACAACGGATTTCCAAGAGTTATATATGATATTTAAGCAAAATAACCACAGACATACCCTCTGCGGGCTCCAGGTAGGTGCTATTTCTATCATCAAATCACATAGGATGGAAAAGTTGTTAAAAAAGGGCCACCATGGAGTTATAGCCCAATTTAATGCCATCCAAGCCTTCAAGCCCACTTCTCTTCATATTCATCCTGAGATGCAACAGGTCTTAAACAACCATCTATAGGTCTTTGACAAGCCTCATGAGTTTCCACCCTCAAGAGGGGAACATGATCATGGAATTACTTTGGTCCCAGGGGCACAACCACGAAATGTGCACCCATATAGATATCCTTTCACCCAAAAGAATGAAATTGAAAAAATCATCAAGGAACTCTTGGAAGTCAGTGTCATTCATCCTAGCATTAGTCCTTATTCATTGCCTATGGTCATGGTGTTCAAGAAAGATGGGGAATGGCGTATGTGTGAAGACTTTAGGGCCCTCAACAAGCTGACGGTCAAAGATAAATTTCCCATCCTGGTTGTTGATGATTTGTTGGATGAACTAAATGGGGCTCAATTCTTTACTAAGCTTGACCTTCGCTTGGGCTATCACCAAGTTCGCATGAAAGAAGTAGACATTCCAAATACTGCTTTCCAAACTCATGAAGGCCATTATGAATTCCTGGTCATGCCATTTGGTCTCTGTAATGCCCCATCCTCCTTTCAGAGCCTCATGAATCACCTGCTCAAACCATATCTCAAAAAAATTGTCCTTGTTTTCTTTGATGACATCCTCATCTACAACCTCATCTGGGAAAAACATCTTTAGCATGTAGACCTGCCCTTTCAACTGCTCTGAAAGCATAAGTTATTTGTCAAATTGTCCAAGTGCTCTTTTGGTATGAAGGAAGTCGAGTATTTGGGCCACATTGTGGGGCGTGAAGGTGTCAAGGTGGATCCCAAAAAGATCTAGGCAATGCAGGATTGGCCTCAACCAAAGACCTTGAAGAGTTTGAGAGGATTTTTGGGACCCACCAGCTACTATTGCAAATTTGTCCACAATTATGGCTGCATTTCTAGACCCCTCACTCACCTTATCAAGAAAAATTCATTCCTTTGGAATGATGAAGTGCAATAGGAATTTATAGCTCTCAAACATGGCATGTGTTCCACTCCCATATTGGCACTACCGGACTTCACCAAATCTTTTGTGATTGAATGTGATGATTTAGGTATGGGTATTGGGGCTATCTTAATGAAGGAAGTTTGACGCTTGGCCTTCACTAGCCAATAACTGAGTGGGGCAAATTTGGGACAATCTACCTATGAGAAGGATATGATGGCCATATTACATGCAGTGGACACCTCGCGACCATACTTATTGGGGCAACGTTTCCAAATCCGCACAGACCATCAAAGCCTTAAATATTTTTTGGAGCAACACCTATCCTCACCACAACAAAATAAATGGCTAGCCAAAATGTTGCGATATGATTATGAGATAATTTACAAGAAAGGGCATGAAAATGTTGTAGTGGACGCTTTATCATGCCAATTTGAGGAGGAAAGCACCCTGCTAGCAATCTCTCTTCTAATTCTAGAATGAATTGAAGAGGCTCGCAAGGAATGGTTTTCACATTCTTTGCTCTCCCAACTCATTAATAAATTACGGGCAAATCCAAATTCCACAACGGGCTACTCTTGGCAAGATGATATTCTTCGCTACAAGTACAAAGTAGTGATATCACCAACATCCACTCTCAAAAGTCGCATTTTGGCAGAGTTGCACTCATCTCCCACTGCGGGCCATTCAGGCTTTCAGAAGATGTATGCTTGCACTTAATGCTCCTTCTTTTGGACAAGCATGAAAAAGGACATTCTTACTTTTGTACTTGAGTGTGACGTGTGTCAATGCGACAAAGGAGAAACAGTAAAATCCCTAGGCACCTTACAGCCATTTCCCATCCCTGCCTCAATCCGGACAGAGGTTTCTATGATTTCATTACTGGTCTTCCGAAGTCCGAAAACAACTCAGTCATCATGGTGGTTGTGGCTCAGTATTTCATGGACCAGATCTTCAAATTACATGGCATGTGCGCCCTATCCCACGCTTTTACAGCCGCTTTTGTGGCTCAATATTTCATGGACCAGATCTTCAAATTACATGGCATGCCCACTTCCATTGTGTCTAATAATGACCCAATCTTCACCAGTAACTTTTGGCAGGAAATCTTCAGGATACAAGGTACCCAACTACAACTTAGTACTTCCTATCATCCCCAAACTTATGGTCAAACTGGAGCAGTAGACAAATATCTGGAGACCCACCTCAGGTGTTTCACTTCAGAGTAGGAACATCTATGGGTATAGTGGTTACCTCTAACCGAATGGTGCTATAATACTAACTGTCATGCAACCACCAAGATGACTTCATATGAAGCAGTTTATGGTCAGCTCCCCCCTTCACCTACTTCTTATATCTAGGGATGCTCTAAGGTACAAGCAGTGGATCAACTCCTACATAACCATGCAGCCATGCTTGCCCACCTCAAAGAGAATCTCCATCAAGCTCAAAATCACATGAAGCAACAAGAAAACCAACATCGTTCAGAGCACAAATTTCAAGAAGGGGATCAGTTATTCTTGAGGCTACAACCATATAAGCAAACATCACTCAAAGACAAGATTTGTCAGAAATTATCTCCAAAATTCTATGGACCATATCAAATACTTTAGCGCATCAGAAAAGTAGCCTACAATCTAGCCCTGCCACCCACTACAAAAATCCATCTCATCTTCCATGTCTCATGCCTCAAGAAAGTGGTTGGGAACAATTGCAAAATTTAAACCAGTCTACTGGAATTGGATGAAGAAGTTTAGTCTGACTCCAACTTGAACAGGTTCTTGACACCTGAGAATGTAACCTCCGTGGCTACACAAAAAAGGAATTCCTCGTTGCGTGGAAAGACACCTCTCCAGAAGATGTGACCTAGGAAACAACCACTGTTCTTCAACAGTTTTCGCAGCTTCAACCTTGACGACAAGGCTATTTTTATGGGGGAGGGCATGTTAGGGTCTAACCCTAACCCCCTTATTTCTGTAATAGGGTTGAGTCATATCTATAGTTAGTTAAAGAGTCAATAAAGCCCATGTTAATAATTGGAAGTGGTTGACCCACATTTAAAGAAGGGACCACAGTTAGTTTCAAATGGGCCGTGGTATTAGATAGTTGGTATTAATAAGAACCATGGTACTAACCCATGGTATTGCATGTATGAATCCTATATAAAGGATAACGACTACCCTTGAGGAGTGTCATGTCTTATTTTGTAATCGAGCACTACTCTATTGGAGGTTGCTGATCCGAATGGAAAATGGCATCAACCCATGGTACTCATTCACCCATGGAATTGGCCCGTGGTATTTTAACTGAAAAATACTATAAGTAACAAGTCACATTTTGTAAAAGGACAGATTGTCTACCACAATGTAGCCTTTACAGTTTAGAGGCATGTAGCCACCACATCTCTTCTCAGAGATAAGCTACCATCGCCCTAGCTGGTTTATTTCCATTTCTGGTTGTAAGCATATTTCAGTATTTTCCATTAATGAAATGAAGTATTATTTCCACTGCATCTTTGTGTATATGGTTATCTCTGTAATTTGTTGCGTTCCATTTTAATCTGGAGCAGCATTCGGAGTGGGTTCCCATTGGAGACGTGCCCTCCCACCCCACTTTAGTAGGCACCTGCTTCACATTCATCAGTTTCAACATAGCAGCATTCGGCTTGGGTTATTTGGAGACGTGCCCTCCCACCCCAGGCTATGTAGGCACCTGCTACTTCATCAACAACCAACATCATGGTTATGGGTCATCCACAAACCCACACTTCATCGAAGTCCATTTTCTAGGCCGCACACTGTCATCATCACAGTTGGTCACAAGAATTACAGGGTATCTCTATCCTCGGATCTTCGTTTATCATGGTTATGGGTTAACCACATAAAACCCTTATCTTCAGTGGTTCTTCATATTCAACAAAGGCTTCACAGGAGGGAACTTTACGCAATGGGGACCATTGCTTCTTAAGGAGGGAGGAATGATCCGAATGGAAAATGGCATCAACCCATGGTACTCATCCACCCATATTATTCATCGACCCATGGAATTTACCCATGGTATTGTAAATGGCATCCGCCCGTGGTATTGTAAAACCCACCCATGGTACTCATCCACCCATATTATTCATCAACCCATGGAATTTACCTATGGTATTGTAAATGGAATCTGCCCGTGGTATTGTAAAATCCACCCATGGTATTCATTCACCCATGGAATTGGCCCGTGGTATTGTAACTGAAAAATACTATAAGTAACAAGTCACATTTTTTAAAAGGACAGATTGTCCGCCACAATGTAGCCTTTACAGTTCAGAGACATGTAGCCACCACATCTCTTCTCAGAGATAAGCTACCATCGCCTTAGCTGGTTTATTTCCATTTCTGGTTGTAAGCATATTTCAGTATTTTCCATTAATGAAATGAAGTATTATTTCCACTGCATCTTTGTGTATATGGTTATCTCTGTAATTTGTTGCGTTCCTGTTTAAATCCGGATCAGTTGCCCCCTCGAAGAGGCAAGTGAACATTGTTTTTCTTTCTGAATAATAAAATACATGTAGTTATTTCTCATTGTTTTGTGTTCTCGGTTATATTTCTTCGCATATTTGGTATTCTAGTATCTTCTTGCAGGTCAAAAGAATAACATATTAATCCTCTTCAACAATTCTCAAATAAGTATGAGATATATATGCTCAGATATGTTGGTGTGACTTGTAGATTATTTGTTAATGATATGTTTGATGGAATACCTATCATGGATAGTAGGGGTAAGATCAATTTCTTGTTAAAGTTTTTTCATTAGTAAATTTTTTTCAATGTTATTTATCATTTTTGTAAGTTTCATGAATTTCTAGGCAATAACTTGAGTCTTGACCTTAAAAAAATGACACAGAATCTAGGGTCGCTGGCACTGAACTGCTTGAAAAAAATCCACAGTCACATGGATGCCTTGTTGTAGGAGAGACTAGAGGGTTCTAGTCACATGCATGACTTGTCATGGGAGCGACTAAGGCTCTAGGTCAATGAAAAATCAATTTCTCTTAAGGGTTGGGCACCTGAAGGGGTTTGTTGGCTCCGAAAGGTTCTATAGCTTCTGAGGAAGGTCATATTGGTCTTGTCATGTCGATTCCACTTCCTTAACTATACATGGGGATTTTAATCATATAATTGTAACTCTTCATCACATGTTTACCCCGATGGAGAGGCTAGCTTGGGTAAATGTGGGAGGAGTGTCTTACAGAGTGGCATTAGAGCCAAGTTTTGTTCTCTTTGGATGACTGTTCTGCTTGGATGAATGTGATGTCATGTGTACATATCAGTTTCATATGTGTAATTAAGCTTTTGGTCTATGTGCTTGATTTGTATCCATGGTGATGGTCATGGTTATCATTGTGACATCATGCAAAAGTGCATGGTGTTGTTGTCAGAATGTGTTCGTCATAAATGCATGTTAGTGTTTGTATGTATTGTGTATGCATGTGTGTCATACATATGTTGTTATGCATGCATTACATCTAGTTGGTATGTAGTTGTTGCATCATGCATGGTAACTAGATGATGTTTATATATTATTATTATTATGATTATTATCATTATACATGTATTGCGCTAATCTAGTTGATATTTCATACGTGATATCCTCCCCCTAAACAAAACTGAGGTATGTTGGTTTGTTTATGATTTGGTTTAGCTGACATGATATAACTTGTAGGAAGAGAAGATCAAATATGAGTAGCGAGATGGTAGACTACAACTCACGAGACTCTCCCTATAGATAATATCAACAACATGGTGAGGAATATTCTCTTGAAATAGAAGACAATCTAAGAAGTTTGAGGTAAAAAATAAGAACTTACAAAAAAGATAATGATCGAATCATTAAATCACAAGAGAGACTTGCTAGGGCACATGAGAAACAAGAAGCAGTTAATGTGGTGATTCTTCAGAGATTGCCAGACTTGCAAAGACAAGGATTACTTGCAATCAGTTATGGATAGAAGGATAAGACTAATGGAGCATATGGTAGCAGGTCACATGGTGGGGATAGGTTGGATAGAGATGACACAGTTAGAGATGGATGATCCTTGGATACACCAGATAGACGAGGCGGTGGACATGGGCTCTCCTCTATTTTTTATTTAGATAGGTATCATGGTCATCATCATTATCATCCTTACAAGAGGAGTGATATGGGATATTCCAAATGAGTTCAAGAAAGAAAAGGAACCTAAATTTGATGGAGAAATGAATAAGTCACAAGATGTCGAAGAATGGTTGCTTGAGACAAATAAGTTATTCATATTTCATGATTACTCAACGAAGATGAAGGCCATAATAGATACAATCTGTCTTAAAGGCAAACCATACATCTGGTGGGAAAATGTAAATAATGTTAGAGGCATCCAGGAAGAGTAGTTGACTTGGAGTGAGTTCGAGTTACTTTTTAGGAAGAAGTATCTATCAAAGAGATATTATGATCATAGAGAACAAAAATTATATGAGCTGAAGATGGGATCTATGACCGATGAGGAGTACATTAGCAGATTCTTGGAGTTATTGAGGTATGTGCCTTATCTAAAGGAGGAGAAAGAAAATATTCATAGATTCATCAATGAGTTGCTGGTAGCATCCAAGGACAAGATTGAGTTTGATTAGCCTAGATCAATAGAGGAAGCCATCATAAAGCTAAAGCATTATTATGAGAAATCAAAGTGAAAATCTGAAACTAATTAGGATTGGAAAGGTAATGAGAAGTATAAAGGGAAATGGGATAAGAAGCGAACAAGACCTTAGGACACAGGTAATAAATATAAAGAAAAACTTCCTAAGAAGTTCAATTCATCTGATAGACGATGGGGATTTTAGCCTTAGTAGCAAAAAAAAGGTGATGGTAGAAAGCCCTTGTAAAGTATGACTTTTGGAGGAGAGCGTAACATAAGAGATTGTCCATATTATCAATGTGGGAAACCACAGATCTACAGTGCTCAAGAGGCACAGGAAATTGGGGATGTTGGACACAATATTCCTCAGATTTATGCAGCATTGGATAACAAGTGGGAAAATCACTAGGCATACTATTATCGAGATGGATGGTAAGCTTTGTGATAAAGTTGTTTCTATTTTGATTAACCCTAGATATAATCATAGTTATGTTAATCCAGACTTGGTGGATAAGTGTGGTTTGAATAAAGAAGTCCATGAAGAATTAGATAACAGGTGTAAGTTTCATTTTAGAATTTGTTTTTGGATGTTGTGAATCTGTAATGTGGCCCACAGTAATTTTCAGTGACAAGAAACTAGGTCAAATTTCAATCGTATGATGGTCACATGTTTGCATCATAATGGATATCTAATAGATTGTTGATATGACTTATGTGATTCAACAACCTGGGTAGAGGTTGCATGGTGGAAATTCATGAAGGCCTCATGTTTTAGTTGCTTGTGGAGTTTGATTTAGAAACCAGTGAAATAATATTGTAGATAAGGGATATGATCAGTCACACAGTCACATTCAATGAAGGGTCGCATTTCAGGGTGTATAATTGAGGCTCTATGTTGCGACTTGGCCAAAAGTGGAAGAGGATATTAATTTGACACTTATGTGGGTCACGTAATAGAAATGATGGCTAGGTCGCATTTAACTCAAGAGTGCTATGGGATGGGAGTGGGATCTGTGACTTGGCCAAGTCACACTCTAGAACTTTGGTGCAGAAAAATAAATCTGATTTTTGGTATATCAGAGGATGTAAGCCCATAAGAAACCTCAGATTTTAACACAAAACTGATTTTCAAGGATCATATCCTCTACATCCTTATTCGTCGCAAATTGAGCTTCAATGGACATCGCATTTCTAGGCATTAGTGTTCGCACTATCTGATGAATCTAGCCCACTCGTAGCTTAGAAATGTAGTGTTAATCACAATTTTAGATGGATGATTGAGTTGAGCTACATATATCCACATCTTTCCCTTTTCCAATATATCACCATCTCTATCATGTATTTCCAATCGACATGTATTTACTCTTGGTGCATTGGAATCATCATAGTCTTAAAATAGGGGCATGTGCTTCCCTTTAAATATGCCTTTCCTTTTGTTGTAGTAGATGAACCTGTTGAAGGCTCGAAAAATCAGGACTCCAACAAGGGGGATAACCACCCGGTCTGGACCTTAATGCAACTCTTTTTTCGTTTGGAATAGTGGCTCCGACTGGGGATGATGGGACTAGTTTCCCAATCTATTTATGATGTGTGTGCTAACGGGATGATGTTTTTCTTTTTGTGGTTTTATGTGGTGAATACTTGTTCTAAATCTAATCTGTCTTCTAACTATCATATGCAATCTATCATAATCAAAGATAACATCTAACTTTAAACTATCCCGAGAGTAATGTTTACTTATGTGATCTAAAATAATTTCTAAAAGCGATTGATAATAGTGATCATTCAATCACAATAAGAAGAGAATCCATTTAGAAATGATTGTTTTGTATAAAACGTTAGCAGAAACCATATGAGAAATATATTGCATAAGAGTCATTCACATATTCAGCATAAAGAGTAAGTCATCACCATACAAACGTGCAATAATAATAACTTAAACATTCAAAATTTCATATATAAATAACTGAAAATGATTTATTGCTTGACACATAAGTAAAAAGTATTAGGAGATAAAAATACCATTTGTAATACGTCCTACTCATGAGCTGCAACAATATAGATCTATCTACAAATCACTTAACATCCACTAAGAGTACAAAACTAAAATTTAGTAGCAGATATTAAACTCATATAGAAAATAAATCTCATTCCATTAACTTTATCAAAACCTCCTTAGTGGGGGGCAAAATGCACATTTTGAAGAATTGTTTTTGATAAAACTCTGGACCCCTCTCTAAATGTATGAGAGGGGTTTAAATACTACTCTATGAAATCTAAAAATAAATATTACAAAAATAGATGAGGAGGTTTAAACGACCTACCGCATTTTAAGAAAAAATAAACTAAAATAAAAATACTCTACATCTATGACTAGTCCTGCATCTGATCCTTTAGATTGCAAATATTCAACATCGGTTTCAAGAGTGTCGGTTGGCCGACATCAACATTTCACTGTCCTGCAAATATGGTGTTGGTAAGAGCTAGCTCTATCTTCTCGACAAAAGTCATGAGGCACTTCAAGCTCATCCATTGGCTATGTGGCTTTACCAGATACTACTAGTGTGTTTCCCAGCTCAATATGTTTACCTATTTAATCACTTCTACCCTTTCCTCTGCTTCTTGTTTCCACATTTTTTGAAGCTGTTGTGCTTTTGGAAGGAAGCCAGAGGTAGTTTCTACCACCAAATTTACCTTGTGTATATTTTCATTTACGCATTCAATGACATTGTTCGCTGTTGTTGCTGCATCTTCCATTGCCTATTCTGCTTCCTTTAGTTGAGAATCCCATTTCGCGAATAAAATTGCTTTGTGTGATTAATCAATTTTGGGCATGTCTGCACTTTTCCCTTCTTCGGATCTCTACCAGTTCAAGAACTCTGAGACTTTCTTAAAAATTGAATCATATTCAAGTCATAATTCTATGACTTGATTTGTAATACTATCGCTCATTTCGCAATGGGAATTCCATTACGAAATATTTTGGCATAGTAGTTCTTTCTGTTGCAAGAGTCGAGAATTGAGAGCAAGTGCCTCTGTGATAAACTTGCCAATTTTGGGATCATGTTTGCGCAGTTCCATTATACCCTGTAACTGCTTTTCTTTATTGGCCAAACTGCTTTTATGTGTCAATTTCATTTGCTGGAAGTCTTGTTGAATTTTTGCCAATTGTGTTTCCACTTGTTGATTGATGCTGACTTAATGTAACTGTTGTTCCAAAAACAAAATCCTATATTCCTTTTCTTTAATTAATAATTGAGCTTTTGTTGCCTTATCAATAGTTGCTGAAGTGTAAACACTTGCTACTTGTAAGCCTAGTAAGATTTGCCACCGGATCTGTAGAGGGTCTTTCCAAAGAACATCCAGAGGTTCATCCTCGGGAGCTAGCACAAAATCCAATTTCCATTTCTTTCTTTGCCTTCTAACGACAGATTTATGTTGAGGGCTATAAAACACATCTAGAAGAGGAATTTCCTCTATTCTTAGTACAATCTCAGACGAGGGATCAATAGGAATGTGCTCCACTTCTTGAGTGTTGATAGCCCTTTATATTACCATCTCCGTAGTCGTCTCTTTTGGATTTGTTGGTGGCTCTATGCTCTGTTCTTCTGTGTTAAGTATTTGATTAAAATTCTCCATTCCCCTTCTAGATCAATTAAGAGTGGCTTTGTTTGCTTTATAAGAGGAGTGGAAACCTCATCTTGCTTTTGGGAAAAAATCTGTTGATTAGACTTTGTCATAGACTGAGCTATGTCTTTTATTGACTCCTGGCTTTTATTGTGTTCACTCTTGGACTGATCACCAGAATTTTTAGATGATTCTTTTCTAGAACTTTTTTTGGACTTCTCTTTTGAATCCTCACTTATGATAATGCTAGGAGTAGGCTCTCTTATTGGTTCAATGAATAATTGGTCCAATGGGACCTTAGGTAACCTTTGTTTTCTGTAATTGTAAAAATTTTGGAGATTTTCTTGGTCAAAAAGAATTTGTGTTGTATGACGAACCTATTTGAAGGTGTTCTTCTCCAGGAAAACATCATCAAAGAGATCTTCTTTATGGAAAATTACTTTTATTTTAACCATTGTAGTAAAATTACTTACAACAAAAAAGGGATCATATTGCCTCCCCAGGAAATTTGGTAGTTGTAAACATAAATTATTATCAACTTCTTTGAAAGCATGACCTAAGTCATGCAATGAAAATGCTCCACATATTAGAGGAAATTGAGGCAAAATGGCCTTCTTGGAATATTTCAGTACCTTGCTCATTCCCCCCAAGCAGCAGTTCTGATAGGATATCTCCCCAGCCATCAGTTTGTTTGGGATGTAATAAGGTAGCATGTGGGGTGTAACAATGTTGCTAACCACTCTGATATAGGTGAACAGTTCTTTCCCAAACCATCTTGCCACGGAGAGAATATCCACCTCAGCTTCTTGGGAAAACCTTGGGGCATCTCTGTTGTCGATCTTTTTATGGATCAGGAGTATAACTCCATGACAAATTTTGAAGAAATGTGGCACAAAATTTGATTCCCACATGACTTTGTGCTAAATCTGAATAGGAAGTGGATTTTGTACCATCCACTTCCATCCCATGATCGGAAATTTGGAAACAAAACAAATAGCATCCATAACATAGGCACTCAAAAAGAATGGAGGGTAAACCCTCGAAGCAATGCTTCTCTTTCTTCTGTATTCTAAAATTGCAGTGACTAAATTATTTGACAGGATTTGGGACCAATTTTTTATTATGGCATTGATAGCCGCATCCACTAGAGGTAACCATTATGATGAAAACTTGTTGATGTTTGGTTTGCCAAACAATCTACATAACATTGCAGTAGCAAAACAATAAGGATAACAAAGAGAACTAGTGGCATACATACCGTTTTTATCCCCTTTTAGTATTTCCTCATTGTTTGACCAATGCTTTGTGCATTCTGCCAAGTCTTCATTCTCGTTAGTGAACTTCTCGACAAATTGCTTGTTGTAGCTGGCCTGGGGTTCTGGTAAGTGGTACATACGCCTCAAATTATTTGGAGTAAATGATCCCATGACTTCCTAGGTGGTCATCATGAACTCTCCGTTGGATATGTTTGCGTCATCTATAATCCATTTCACCATGTCGGTGTAGGGAGTATCTTTGGCCTCGCCGCAATGTAGTGTAGAAACGAGCATGCAAGTTCAGTTAGGGATGCTTTAGAAGAGCCGTGTCCATCTGATGTAACTGTAACTTCTATAATTCTTGGCTATTCATCCTCTAACAACTGATATATAGCTTCCCACGTAGATATCTGTATGTCCTGACTATAGGTAGTGTTTGTGAATAATAGGGTCATTTCTGTCTTCTCATATGCGGGAGCCTTGGCTTTCTTCCCCATTTCTTCATGTATTACGC
The DNA here is from genome assembly GCA_031772625.1 of Pinus tabuliformis. Taxonomy (NCBI): domain Eukaryota; kingdom Viridiplantae; phylum Streptophyta; class Pinopsida; order Pinales; family Pinaceae; genus Pinus; species Pinus tabuliformis. Next base: position 260,175,071 of record CM062808.1, on the reverse strand, counting down.
TCTGTGTGTTATTCCTGAAAGTTACAAGCAGAGAGAAAAAATATGATAAAGATAATAGCTAATACAGGAATAATCAATAGAAGGAAAAAAATAAGGTGATGGGAGGTCTTTAATTTTAAATTACAACAAAAGATATCAACTTGCGTCATATAGTCCTTTACATTGATCCTAATAATTTTTAATAAATGGCCACTAATGGACCATTATGCTAAACTTTAATGTTCATAACTTTTCATTTAATGTCAGAAAGTACTTCTCCTAGAACCCTGAGCCCTTCGAACTGGATAAAAACGATTTTGTGATTTGCTTCGCAATATCGCAGATCACTATATCAAAAAACTTGTTCTCGTTACAAATCATCGTTACCTGAGCTGCTGCTATATGCGATTTGTGAGATGCTATCACATTTCATGATATTTGCTTATGTTTCATAAGGTAGCACTGCGTATTGGAATTTGCAATGTGATAAGGTTATATGCTTCATGATCTTGCGTTCTCGTGGATCGCATGTTCAAGGATAAACTTCTATAAGGGATATCCATTGTAACCTTTTGCAATGTGAGAGTAATCTTTTCTGAGGCGAGTTTTTTAAGGTTTTCCTTAATACTTGTGACATTTTGTTATAAATTTTTTCTTAGGCCTTACGTTCATGTAGCGCTTTTTATAAGAAACTCATAGTTTGTGAAGTTTTATGCGCTTGGAGTATGAAAAGGTAAATTTCCCTATCTTAGAAAGTTCCACTTGACATTTTGTTTCTTTATAAAAACAAAAAGGAAACATTAAATGCTAATATTTGATTTTTTGGAAGGGTCCCCATTTATTAATGTTATTACTAACACTAATAAAAGGGGGGGGGTTGTCAATAGGCACAACAATTGGCGATTCACTTAGAAGAACCAGTTATCTCTGAAGTTTTTTTTTGAATTTTCTAAAACTTTCAAAATAGAAATGGTTTTGAAAATGAAACTTCATTGTATGAAATATAAGGTAAATAGTGCTATTTATTAATAACAACATCTTATTCTAACTATCTTTATTCTGATTATCTTCTTCCCAAAGTTAGTCATTTTACCCACATCAGTCATTAATTTTGTTGTAAAGATAAAAACAAAAACATCTCTTTAGATCAGTTTAGGTGTACTCATTTGTTGTAGGTAGAGCCTCTCCTGCCAGAAGGCATTCATAGCCTCGACAGGGTTACCTGTTACCCAGCAATGATCTAGTGTCCTACTTGAGAAGCATGAAATTTTCAAAGATAAACCCTTATATACACTTATTGCTTTTTCTTTGCTTATTTCTCTTTTAATACTTAAAGAACAATGTTTTGGTTTGGTGACCAAAATTGGCAATGCCATTCACTTGATTTATAACTTAACTAAACAAGCTAGCTCGTGATGATACCCCTTGTCTTTTGATTGAAACAAACTCAAGCCATTACCCTGTTTTGATATGCAGTATGGCAATGTCAGTGAGTTATAATCTTTATGATCATGATAAGTAGGTTCTTGATGAGACCTCTTATTCTTTAAGTTTAAAGTGCATAGTTGGATTACTCTTTGAATCTCGCAATTTCCTCGAGTGGGGGGGAAGTCATTAGTTCCTAAAGAATTCTCTTGGATGACAATTGTAGATTTAAAAATTTCTTTTCCGTAGATAATTTTTGTTTTTTTATTGATACCTTTTGTGACTGATGTAAGGAAAATTTCTTCCTAAGGTTGATTCTAACCAAAACTTGTCTAGTTGAAACAAAATAACAGGTAAAATTCTCAAAATAATACCACTTGGCCCTATGTTTAAAAAATGGAGATTAATTTTCATAACCACTCCAACTTATACAAGAGAAAAAATGAAATTGACACGAGATACTATTCTTTTGTGGAAACCAAATGTAAACGTTCTCAACTTGTTTTATTATCAAAAGAAAATTAAACTAGACTATTATTTACAGCAAATAGAAGAGATCATCTTCTATGGGAAATATTTTTTTAGGATTTGTCGATTAACAGGTAAAGTCTCTCTTTTCTGTGTTAAATATTGTTACATGAAAGTTGATGGACTGATGAGTTCAATAATCTAGAATGGTCCAAGCCACATCCGTTGGAATCTAGTATGCTTGCCTTTCTCTTCATGGGCTTTATCCCATTTTAATACTAAGTCTCCAAGTTGAAAATATTTCCTAGACACCGAGTTTGAATCAAAAGAAGATTTTACTAATTGTTGATGATGCGCGTGGGCAATTCTGGCCTTTTCTGATTCCTCTTCAAGCTTGAGGATCTGCAATTGTCTTAATTTCAAGGATGAAGAGGGGGTTTCTTCAATGAATTGAACTAAGGCTAAAGAAGGAATTGGTAAAAAAACTTCTTTCCCATAAACTAAATTAAAAGGAGAAGTGCCAATGGAGGTTTTATGAGTTGTTCGATCTGCCCAAAGAGCATACATTAAAGATTTATGCCAGTTTCTATGATTTTGATCGATAGTCCATTTGATGATTCTAATAAGGTTTTTGTTTGTTGATTCAGCTAACCCATTCCCTTGCGGATAATAATTAATAGAATATTTGAGCTTAAAACCTCTTTTGAGAGAAAAATTTGTCATATCATTACCTGAGAAATATGACGCATTATCAAACATTAAAGCAGAAGGTAAGCCAAACCTGGTGATTATGAATTGATCTATAAATTCAATGATACTGTCAAAGTTGGTTTTCTTGAGTGGAACTTCTTCTATCCATTTGGCAAAGTAGTCGGTAGTCATAAGGATGTATTTATGCTATTTAGAAGAATGAGGAATGATCTCACCTATTATATCTAATTCCAATTGTTCAAATGGTTGATCGATGTTAACCAACTGTAATGGCAACGACGGTTTCTTTTGTCTTCCACCAAGAATCTGACAAATTTGACATCTCCTCATAGCTATGTGCATCTTTAAATAAAGTTGGCAGTAGTAGCCTACGCACAAGATTTTACGTGTTGTTGCATCTCCTGCGTAGTGTCCGCCTGTTGGTCCATCATGAAGTTCCTTCAATAATTTTTCTGCTTCAGATTTCTCATGGCATTTAAGGAAAACATAATCATAATTCATCCTAAAGAGTTCACCCTATAGATATATGAAATAGGAGCTTCCGGTCAGAACCACGTAATATCAGAGCTTTACAAACTAGTTCTTTGATTTCCATGAAGGTTGTTTCACATTCATCTGAACACACAAACTTTGCATCCTCAAGTAACAATTGAAAAATTGGGAATTCTATCTATATATATATATATATATATATTTTTCTATAAAACATATATAATATCTAGCATAACCAATGAAACTAGCAACCTATGTTGGTGTCTTAGGTGAAGGAAAATTTAATATTACCTCTACCTTGGTGATGGGCCTCCAAATTAAACATAAATTAAGGCCCATATGACCATCCTTCAACACATTAAACTTCTATTTTTGCATTATAGAACGTACTTTTAACTTTAATATGTTCATTAGGAAGGATTATGAACAATTTCATATTTTTGCCTAATATTATTTATTTTTGTGGAATATTGTGAGAATCTTGGGCAGATTATGAAGATTTGAAGGAGGAGATAATTTGGGGACTTGCTCCCTACTAGAGGAAGATCAATATTAAATAAAAAATCAACAATATCATGGAATTAGGGCACGGATTATAGAGCTCCAATGATTGAGAAAATCAAGGAATGTATTCCCTACCATTTAATGCAAATTCCTAGTATTGGGAACCAGATCCACTAATCAAGGGATTTTGATGGGGAAAGCTTCATCCTTTCATTGGGAATTAAAACTAATCTTATTATACAAGTAACAAGTCAAATTTTCTTCTAGGGGGGATTTTTAGTAGTCTTCTTCTAGAGAGAATTTGTAATTTTGTTGCTCCATTGTCATTTCTTGCAGGGATGTAATTGTATTGATGGAAATAATGAATATTGGTGTCATTTTTAGCTTCTAAACCTTGGTATCCTTCATAGGAATTTGATTTTCCTTAGTATTTTCCATCCTAGGAGCCTCAAAGCACTTTTGTATCATTTTTTTTCTTCTTTTCGCTTCTTATTCACGTGCATCTCTTCTTATTTCTTTCTATTTATGCATTTAGTATTAATGATTTCTTGTTGTAGGATTTGGTTAAATGGTTGATGTAAGTTCTCTTGCAGGATAAAAAACATCATTTCATCCTTGGAAAATATTTGGAAGGTTATAGTAATCATTGAGCTACTTGGACTAGTTTGCTTATTCCCAAATCTAGATTTATGGAACTCCTTTGTGGCAAATAATAGTAAATTTATGTTATTTTTTAGAGCATGCTAGATTCAATAAATCTTATCCCACTTTCATTATATCAAAAAATAATTCTATTTAATAAAAACATTTATCCCATTTCATTTTCACTTGATTAGGTTAGGCATTTGATAGATTTACTAGCTCACTAATTCTTGAATTTCTAGATTTTAGAATAGTAATTTTCTATAATTTTTTAGCATGGGTTAATAGAGGTCTCTTTTAGTGATTCCACCTAGAATGGAAACCTAATACATCCTACTCAATAAAATAAAATTTCCCATCCAATTTGGATTTTATTTTCTTGTCCATTTGATGAATTATAACTTCCAGTAGTAAATCTATAACATCTAGTAGTTTCTTGTAGTACTCTTCCAACATGCAATACTTGACTAGATTTTCTCAAGAAGCTTGGTTATTGTACCTTAGGGTTTAATAAAGACCCCTAGGCTCTAAATAAATGATTATGGAATACTAAATACCACTTAGGCTTTTCCTTTTTACTCGTGAAAAAAATTTCAACAATTTGTGCTAATGGACAAATTTATGGATTAGATAATATAGTGATGATTTCCTTGATTGCCACCTCCAATGAACTCTGTTAATGGATCTAAATTCTTTGAAATGTAATGGTTTACATTTATTTCATGATATTTATGCAATTATAATATGATTCGTTCCTTCTACTTTCTTTCTTGCAATAGGTTAAAGTTTCCATTTCGAGCATCTCATTTTCTGAAATTAGTTTAGGATTTGACTTCAGTACATACACTCCATTACATCATGACAACAAAGGAAGGACACATTTTGTGTTGCACATATAATGCCGATACCTCTTAAGTTTGTATGAACCCTGGGTTGATAATTAAATTCGGTAACCTTGGGACTTGCAACATTCTTGTTGTAATACTAAGGCTCATCAATTTTTGGTGCCATTGCTGGGGAGGTGTCAAAGTATGCATTCTTTTCTTCCCTAGTTGATTCATTTCATTTCACTTTCTAGAAAAACAAAAAATATTTTCATTAGGCATATTTCATTTCAAAAACAAAAGAGTGTATTGCATTATTTTTTTCATTCAATCATAAAAACAAAAAAAATGTCTCCAACAGCCACCCACCCCCCTATTTGATCACGTGGTGTAGTAATATCCACACCATAATCCACTTTTTCAGGTAGAAGAAGAAGAGTTGAAAGAAAAGGTAGAATAAATGGATGGAGATGATGAAAATGAAGAAGATCCTATTGTATTTCCCATTCAAGATACTGATATCAATGTGCATATGAATAACATCCCTCCATCATTTCTTCCAAACTTTCATGGTCTAAGGTTAGAGGATTTAGAAACGTTTCTCTTTGAATTTGAAACTGTTTGTAGATATTGTTATGCTCCTATACCAATAGGTGTCATATATCATGATTGACTTGATGAGCTATGTAATATGTTCATACCTTTCCTTGTTGCAAAGGTTTTCCATATTGTCAAAAAATAAAAAAATTTAAAAAAATGTAAAGAGGGTATACCCTAAAAGAAAAATCAAAGGGTAAAAAGAATAAAATGGTCAAAAAAATGAGAAGAAATGAACCCCAAACAAAAATAGACCAGGAAAGTGTGCAAGTCTAAATGCCATTACTTTTTCATTTTCTGTAATAAAAAATTGTGTGCAGCTTGTTACTTATGCCACAATACATGAAGAGTCAAATTGTTTAAACTTGGCTCATTCATTTTTCAATTTCATGCTGTAGAAATAGAGAATAAATAACTGACCAAACAGTGTAATCTTGGTAGATAAGTAGATAGGTAGAGTAAAAAAAAGGAGCTCAACAGTGTAATCTGAGCCCTTGAATGTAATAAGTGCAGACTTAGGTAGGCTTTCCATGTAAAAGAAAATGAAGATTTGATAAGGGTTTGCCAGTCTAAGTGCACCCAAATAAAGAAGAAAAAATGCTAGGGTAAAGTAGGTAGGGTAGGTAGATGATGTTGCAGAATCATATGTGATGGATAATGACTCTAAATGTGTTAATCTTTCACTTTCATCATAAGGCAAAGGCATACACTACATTGAAGAAATCACAAGCAACGCAAAGTCACAATGATTAACTCCCATTCTCATTTTCCCTATGCATTTACTAATTTCCCCTAAAGACTAAGGTATTTGCTAAATTGGAGGGGCTCAGAGCATTTCTCTAACTTCTGGAGGGATCGGACCCTCGGTCCAATAATTTCAAAAGCCTAAGTACTTAAAACCATCATTCATTCACTCTTATAAGTCTTTTCCTAAAGAAAAATCCTATTTTACTTAGGAAAAATACACAATATCACATAGAAACCCCTTTTTTCCAATTAAGCCTAAGTTAAATGTACACTCTAATGTTTTACTTAGCGCTTTCTCATTACATGTTTTCATATTAATTTTTGAATCGTATTATATAACTCCTAAATACAAGTTCGCCTTTTCCCCTATTATTAAATATATAAAAAACCCCCACATCACTATATATCTCGCCCCGTTAAATATAACCATAATCTGTGTTAAAATAGGATTAATGAGTTAATCGGTAACCCATTAAGAACCTCAACCTTTCGCTTTATTAAAAGGGATTAATTAACCCTATTGGTTAATTAATAACTTCCTTAGCCAATCATAACACCCCCGATATGATTAATTAACTCCTAATTATGTCGGGCCCGCCGTAGTTAAACTCCACCGCACCACATCTCCTGTTAGCCATCTGATCACGCCCCCATCATCCGATGGTTGTTATTGATATCGTGCCCCCTTGGTGACTGTGCATTAACGCATGATCTCCAGGAAGTTTTCCTCCTATACCTCTACCACGCATCGAGTAATCTATGGAATCGTTGGTTTGAGGCCAAATACTGCCCCCCTCCAAGAGCGGTGCGATAGAAACCGCTTACTGCCTTCTACTAAACGACAAAATGTCTCATCATTCAGTTGCCGCCAATTGTCATTTTCATTCACCCGCCAATACCAACCATTTACCCGTTTAAACACAAAAACCCCAGTTTTTCTCGTTTTCACCTAATTGTGCAGTAAAACCCTATGTAACCTAGTTGCGCCACCTAAAGCCTTTGTTAACTGATTCGAGCATGGTTTACCTCCTGAAAATCATTCTGGACTCACTCCACAGACCTCTTAAGCTCAAATGAAACCTTTTCAACCTCCCCTGAAAACCAGTGCTTTCTTAACAGTTCATTTTATTGTACAGGTGATTAGAAGACCACAACCTTGGATAAACAGTCTTAATACTAGTCATAAGACCTGTTTACTCCAAGATTGTTATCAGGTCTATTCAAATAGAGATGGAAGGTAAAAGGACACAGTAAAGAACAGTCAAAGTGTATCATGGTTAAAGAGTATCAGATTGAAGACCAATTCAAGTAAATCAACTAGCATGAAGATAAACAATAGGGAAGACAGTTACAAAACAAAACATACAAGTTCATGACAAAGTGAAGACAGATGAAAAACAGAGCGGTAAAAGTAAAAAGTAAACAGTAAACAGTAAACAGTAAAAGTAAACATGAAGACATTGAGGGTTAAAGAAATATGAAAACACTTTCACCAACTACAATGAATTTTATCCAAAGTAAAAGTGAAAAACAATCAAAAGAAGTTTAAGGTTAAAAGATGAAATAAGAGCAAAAATGGTACATTTTTCAGAAATTTCCTGTTTAAGTCATAGTTTTACAGAAACTATTGTGGTTAATACAAGAAGTATTTAGAGCAACTGGAAGAGGTTTGTGTTCCTAACAGGTGAATCTACAAAAACGTATCTCACTTTTTACACAGGTATTACCAAGAGGGCGATAAGTGCATGTCTTCATAGCTTATTTTTCAGTTTGTGCAAAGTCTTGTTTTTGACATCTTTTTACAGAGAATATTGTGAGTAGCTAGAGATGAATTTTGGGAAACTGAGAGACTTTTATTTCTTGAATGTTCTTATCTAAAAAAACCTCTCTCACTTTTTACATATCTATCACAGATTGAGATATACAAGCATATCATTGGACCCTAAGTTTGTAGAATTTCTGGGGTAGAATGCACAAAGGAAGGATGCAGTTAGAGACTGGGATGCCTCATCATCAACTAAGAGTTGCTATCAAATTTGAATTTCTCTTCTTTGTCACCATTAATCCATAGAAATAGTGCCAAATAGATCCATTAGTTTTGAATGTCCTTTATTTAAGTTCTATTAATGTAAATAGTTGGAGATATTTGTGAAACTAATCTTCATATTTTTTCAAGATATTTTAGTTTACAATTAGTATAAATACTTCTTCATTTGAATTATTTTGGTGTGGATTCATATACATTGCTGTAATATTGGTTTTTTGGAATAAATTGCTGATTGGATCAAATTTTCGTATGGCTTGTTGGATAAAGAATTGTGGCAAAGGACTTTCCACAGATTTCTTGAATCAAACACTAGATCAATAAGTCATCTATACCTTGTGTTTTAAATTTTTCTTTGTTTCTCATATCATCTATGTTCATATCTGAATGATAAACAAAAAGGAGTAATTCAGAATATGCTTGATTGCACTCTGTCTTCAAAAGTTATTATTCTCTATGTTTTCTTCCGAATTAGAATAAACAGTGAAACCTTGATTGCTCCTGTTTTCTATTTCTTTCACTTTGATTATTACTTAAAGAATACTTAACTACTCTTTATTAGTAATCAATTCAGGTTCCCTTTTTTCAAATAGGTTGAAGGATTCTTAACTGCTCTTCACCCATTTTGAAACCATTCCATTTATTTCAAATCTTTATTTATTCCTTGTTTGACCATCTTGCTCTGTAAAACCATATTTTGTTAAGAAACCAAGTCCAATTAAGCCATCTTCCTTGACTCCGTTAGCCCAATGGCCTAAACTAGCTAGTCCTACCCCTCTTCTATTGAATCTCACCACCCAAACTCAAACAAAATCCTAAACTTCACAACTAGCCTAATATCTTTAAAAAACAAAGCTAAAACTTAAAGGCAGAGCCCTCTCTGGATACGGAGGCTAGATTCTATATTTAAAAGATTGTTTTGTGGTTACCTCGGCCCCCTTTCCCCTTCTTACAACTTCTGGGAAAACCTGAGTGATAACATAGTGGCGACTCTGCTCAGGACGAAAAGTTTGTTTGTTTATTATTATTGTTTTCTTTACACACTACAAACGGAGCCTGAAGTTAACTAGGTAGCCTTTGAAAGGCTCTTGCTTTGCAATTCCATATTAGATGAATGCTGCTTCAATTTATCTCCGGTTTAGTTTATGAACTGAACATCTAATTTCCAAACATTCGACCAGTTCCTCATGTCAAATAAATCTTTAAGAAATTTTAAATATCATATCTATAGCCTCTTAAAGAAATCATAGAAGTTGTTTTGAAAATTCATAAAAAAAGAAAAATAATCATAAAATACTCTAAATTTGGTTTCATGGACAACTAACTTTTTCTTCAGAATTGTTTTACAGGTTTAGATCTGATCTATGATGGTGGACAGGGATCAGACACACAAAGGTTAAAATCATCCACCTGGTGACTCCAAAATCAATTTCACAATCAAGACTCCACTAGAGAAATGAACCTGAAAGAACTATGTGAAAAGATCAGGCTTTTAACTTGGATTATTATCCAAGACATTATGTTCTTTCTCATTGATAAATTTTTTCAATGTATATTGTATTTTAGAGATGATTTTAGATTAAATTTTTATTATTTTCCTTTGAAAAATGTAGATATAAAGTCTCCTTACACATTTGAACAAGAATATTCTAATCCTTATGAAGATCATTTTCCAATTAAGGAGAATAAAAAAATTAAGATTAATCATACAATCCCTGTACATATTCCAGTACGTCATAAAGTTCCTGATCGATATAAACCACTAATTTTGCCTCCTACACTCCATGCTTTCCCTAACGATTATCCCAAGTATCTCCCTAGGTTTGATGGAGAGAATGGTATCACTGCCCAAAAACATATTCAAGATTTTGAAGATTATCTTAGCTTATTTGAAGTAGATGAAGAGGATGTCAATATTAGGCTTTTTGCTCTTTCTTTGCAAGACAAAGTCAAGAGTTGCTTCAAAACCCTGCCTGAGGCAAGCATCTCAAATCTCAAGTAGTTTCTAAAACTCTTCCTTGATAGATGGATAATTAAAGTGAATCTTCTTGTGATCATAGAAGAATATATTCAGTTAAAAAGACAGCTAGATGAAACAATACAACAATTTTCAGATAGATTTAATCAAATCTATTATTCAATACCATTAAATATAAGACCTCCCCCTGATTCAACTCTTTTACATTACCCAAGAGCATTTTATTCAGAGATAGAGTTTCATCTAAGAGAAAGAAACCCCTCAACAATGGAACAGATGCAGAACATGGCAGTAGATGTAGAAGTTAATCTGAAAATTGGAAGAGAAAAGTTGAAAGAAGAAAAAGAGGAAAAACTTGATGTTTTGCTAAAGAAAATATAGGAAATGATTCATAAGATCACAATGAAAGTTGAATGTTTTGTTCAAAATAAGCATGACACATTTGTTTCACAAAATGAAGAGGTTAACATCTATGAACAAATCCATGTTAATTCCAACTACCATAAATATGAAGATAGAGTTATAGAACCATATGTGGAGGAGCAATCTCTTGATCTAATGTGTATATTTGATGACATTACTTCTTTTGATGATTTGCCCAAATATGATCAGTATGATGATGATTATGTTTCTAAAATCCAAATTAACCTTGCAGAGGAATCAGAAGCTAATTTGGGGAATAAGGAAGTTCAGGTTCAACAGCTTGAAAATAGTGATCAACTTGTTCATTTCAGCTATGAGAATGAGGAGGAAAGTGTAGAAAATTTTGAAATCAGTGAAGGAACTTTACCATTTTGTTTTGATTCATTTCAGTTTATCAGAGATAACTATCATGCAATTAGAAATCAAACGTCAACAAGTCTTGATATTAACTATATAGAGGGCAATAAAATCTTTGTTCAAGACTTCTCATATTTAGATTTGCAGCCCCAAAATGCCATTGAATGTCAGGTTGCAGAAGAAGACTTGGAAGCTGGAACATATGATCAAATGATCCAAGATGATTCTCTGCCTCTTTATTTTTAATCATTTCAATTTTTAAAGGAAATGTGGTATAAAATTTTTAAAGAAAAGGAGGAGAAGCTTGTAGAAATCTATGGAGTTCCATTTGAACCTATATGTAATAAGTTGCAGCAATATTTCCAAGTTCTTTATGATCCAATAGCTGATAGGTTGGATGATGAAAGCAATCATAATTTTTCTCCATTAATAGACTATGAGAGTCAAAATCAACATAATAATGGTTTCACTAGACAAACATTACAATCAGTAGAAATATCATCACAAAGATCAGTTGAAAACATGCACGGTGATAAAGATAAAAGTGATATTTTAGTTTCATGGCATGCAAGCCATACAAAATAGATGTACAGTTGTTTGAATCAGTTCAAGAATAGTGTATATATGTTACAAGATCCTTTTGTACAGTTTCTAGATTCGAGAAAGGAAATCAGGAATTTCCTGATCTTCTCAAAGGTTAACAAAGCTATATTTGATTTTAAAATCTCAATTTTAACCACTAAAAAGCACAAGCAACAAAAGTCACCAATGTATATGATGCTTGAGTGGTTGCATTGGGTTTTTCATTTTGCCTAACCAGCAGTTAGAAAGCTGATTAGAGTAAGTAGGTAGGGTTTTAGTTTGATTTAATTCAGTTTTTAGTAGATTATGAAATAAATCCTTAAATATTTGAATCCAATCAAAAGGCCCTAAGATCTTGATGAGTTACTAATTTGCTTTGAAGGTTGCAGCACCTTTTAGTTTCAGGTCAAATCTCAAGCTGTGTAGGAAAAGGTTAAAAAGATTTTTGATAAAAAGACCAAGACTAAAGATTCCTACCTAAGTTACAAGGTGCTCAAGTGGGATTCAAGAAGGAAGAATAAAGGTTTGGTGTTGATTGGATGGTAAGATTGTGAAGTTGAAGCCCAAAGAGAAGGCCCTAAGCTCCAGAAACATTACTGTCATACATACAAATAAAGAAACAACTAGAAGACGATTCCATAGTTCAGTCAAAATCCTTCGGAGGCCATCTGACCTGCTGTTCTTGACTTTCCACCAGGAAAAGCCATCCCCAAGTGGAGCCAGTGTTATGCTCCTATACCAATAGGTGTCATATGTCATGATTGACTTGATGAGATATGTAATATGTTCATACCTTTCCTTGTTGCAAAGGTTTTCCATATTGTCAAAAAATCAAAAAATTTAAAAAAATGTAGAGAGGGTATACCCTAAAAGAAAAATAAAAGGGTAAAAAGAATAAAATGGTCAAAAAAATGAGAAGAAATGAACCCCAAACAAAAATAGACCAGGAAAGTGTGTGAGTAAAATGCGACTACTTTTTCATTTTCTGTAATAAACAATTGTGTGCAGCTTGTTACTTATGCCACAATACATGAAGAGTCAAACTGTTTAAATTTGACTCATTCATTTTTCAATTTCATGCTGTAGAAATAGAGAATAAATATCTGACCAAACAATGTAATCTTGGCAGATAAGTAGATAGGTAGAGTAAATAAAAAGGAGCTCAACAGTGTAATTTGAGCCCTTGAATGTAATAAGTGTAGACTAAGGTAGGCTTGCCATGTAAAAGAAAAGGAAGATTTGATAAGGGTTTGCCAGTCTAAGTGCACCCAAATAAAGAAGAAAAAATTCTAGGTTAGAGTAGGTAGGGTAGGTAGATGATGTTGCAGAATTATAAGCGATGGATAATGACTCTAAATGTGTTAATCTTTCACTTTCATCATAAGGCGAATTCATATACTACATTGAAGGCATCACAAGAAACACAAAGTCACAATGATTAACTCCCCTTCTCATTTTCCCTAATTATTTACTAATTTCCCCTAAAGATTAAGGTATTTGCTAAATTGGAGGGGCTCAGAGCATTTCTCTGACTTCTAGAGGGATCAAACCCTCGACCATAATTTCAAAAGCCTAAGTACTTAAAACAATCATTCATTCCCTCCTATAAGTCTTTTCCTAAAGCAAAATCCTATTTTACTTAGGAAAAATACACAATATCACATAAAAACCCCTTTTTTCCACTTAAGCCTAAGTTAAATGTACACTCTAATGTTTTACTTAGTGCTTTTTCATTACATGTTTTCATATTAATTTTTGACTCGTATTATATAACTCCCGAATACAAGTTCGCCTTTTCCTGTATTATTAAATATATAAAAAACCCCCACATCACTATATATCCCGCCCCGGTAAAATATAACCATAATCTATGTTAAAGTAGGATTAATGAGTTAATCAGTAACCCATTAAGAACCTCAACCTTTCACTTTATTAAATAGGATTAATTAAACCTCTTGGTTAATTAATAACTTCCTTAGCCAATCATAACACCCCTCATATGATTAATTAACTCCTAATTATGTCGGGCTCACCGTAGTTAAACTCCATCGCACCACGTCTCCCGTCAGCCGTCCGATCGCACCCCCATCATCTGATGGTTGTTATTGATATTGCGCCCCCCTTGGTGACCGCACATTAACGTGCAATCACCAGGCGGTTTTCCTCCCTACCTTTGCCACACGTCGAGTAATCTATGGAATCGTTGGTTTGAGGCCAAATACCGCCCCCCCTCCAAGAGCGGTGCGATAGAAACCGCTTACCGCCTTCTACTAAACGACAAAATGCCTCATCATTCAGTTGCCGCTAATTGTCATTTTCATTCACCCGCCAATACCAGCCATTTACCTGTTTGAACACAAAAACCCCAGTTTTTATCGTTTTCACCTAATTGTGCAGTAAAACCCTATGTAACCCAGTTGCGCCACCTAAAGCCTTTGTTAACCGATTCGAGCATAGTTTACCTCCCGAAAATCATTCTGGACTCACTCCACATACCTCCTAAGCTCAAATGAAACCTTGTTGACCTCCCCTGCAAACTAGTGCTTTCTTAACAGTTCATTTTGTTGTATAGGTGATTAGAATACCACAGCCTTGGATAAACAGTCTTAATACTAGTCATAAGACCTGTTTACTCCAAGATTGTTATTAGGTCTATTCAAATAGATATGGAAGGTAAAAGGACACAGTAAAGAAAAGTCAAAGTGTATCATGGTTAAAGAGTATTAGATTGAAGACCAATTCAAGTAAATCAACTTTCATGAAGATAAACAGCAGGGAAGACAGTTACAAAACAGAACATACAAGTTCATGACAAAGTGAAGACAGATGAAAAACAGAGTGGTGAAAGTAAAAAGTAAAAAGTAAAAATTAAACAGTAAAAGTAAACATGAAGACATTGAGGGTTAAACAAAGATGAAAACACTTTCACCAGCTACAATGAAGTTTGTCCAAAGCAAAAGTGAAAAACAATCAAAACAAGTTTAAGGTTAAAAGATGAAATTAGAGTAAAAATGGTACATTCTTAAAAAATTTCCTGTTTAAGTCATAGTTTTGCAAAAACTATTGTGGTTAATCCAAGAAGTATTTTGAGAAACTGGAAGAGCAGTTTGCTTCGAATAATCTAAGCTACCAAAACCTATCTCACTTTTTACATGGATATTACCAAGAGGGAGATAAGTGCATGTCTTCACAACCTATTTTTATAGTTTGTGCAAAGTCCTGTTTTTGACATCTTTTTACAGAGAATATTTTGAACAGCTGGAGATGAATGTTTGGAAACTGAGAGAGGTTTATTTCAAAAACATTTGTATCTACAAAAACCTCTTTCACTTTGTACATATCTATGACGGATTGAGATATACAAGTGTATCAGTTGACCCTAAGTTTGCATAATTTCTGGGGCAGAATGCACAAAGGAAGGATGTAGTTAGTGACTGGGATGCCTCATCATCAACTAAGAGTTGCTATCAAATTTGACTTTCTCTTCCTTGTCACCATTAATCCATAGAAATAGTGCCAAATAGATTCATTAGTTTTGAATGTCTTTTATTTAAGTTCAATTAGTGTAAACAGTTGGAGATATTTGTGAAACTAATCTTGATATTTTTTCAAGATATTTCAGTTTACAATTAGTATAAATACTTCTTCATTTGAAGTATTTTGGTGTGGATTCATATACATTGCTGTAATATTGGTTTTTAGAATAAAGAGCTGATTGGATCAAATTTTCGTATGGCTTGCTGGATAAAGACTTGAGGCAAAGGACTTTCCACATATTTCTTAAATCAAACACTGGATCAATAAGTCATATATACCTTTTGTTTCAAAGTTTTCTTTGTTTCTCATATCATCTATGTTCATATCTGAATGACAAACAAAAAGGAGTAATTCGGAATATGCTTGATTGCACTCTGTCTTCAAAAGTTATTATTCTCTACGTTTTCTTCTGAATTAGAATAAACAGTGAAACCTTGATTGCTCTTGTTTTCTATTTCTTTCACTTTGATTATTACTTAAAGAGTACTTAGCTGCTCTTTATTAGTAATCAATTCAAGTTCCATTTTTTCAAATAGGTTGAAGGATTCTTAACTGCTCTTCACCTATTTTGAAACCATTCCATTTATTTCAAATCTTTATTTATTCCTTCTTTGACCATCTTGCTCTGTAAAACCATCTTTTGTTAAGAAACCAAGTCGAGTTAAGCCATCTTCCTTGACTCCATTAGCCCAATGGCCTAAAATAGCAAGTCCTACACCTCTACTATTGAATCTCACCACCCAAACTCAAACAAACTCCTAAACTTCACAACTAGCCTAATATCTTTAAAAAACAAAGCTAAAACTTAAAGAGAGAGCCCTCTCTAGATACAGATTGGCTAGATTCTGTATCTAAAAGATTGGTTTGTGGTTACCTCGGCCCCCTTTCCCCTTCTTACAACTTCTAGGAAAACCTAAGTGATAACAGATATTATGGTTACTTATTAAACACTCAAAAATTGAGATTGTTTCCGATGACATGAAGGATAAAGATCCTAAATGGTTCATGAGTTTAGGGACTAATTCAATAAGATCATGGAATGACATGCAAAAGATATTTCTATAAAAATATAAAGATCATGATCTTAAAGAATAAATATTCAGAATGAGTAAAAGATAAGATGAGGGTATAGGGGATCTAATAGAGAGGTTCATGTATAATGTTAAGAGGGAAAAATTATATCATTTAGGACTAGACACACTAAAAACCCTCTTACTTAGAACAATTAGGGATGAGTGGATTGATCTCCTTAATCTCATGAGTAGAGGTGACATATACCAATTATCATTTGAAGAAATTTATGAAACATGTAAACACATATCAAGATGAAGGGAAAGAGAAAGTAAATCAGCATCAAGATCTGTAAGTCAAGCTAAACTTGGAAATTTGTATGATGAATTTAAAATAGAAATTCTTAGCAATCTAGCCAAACAGGTAGAAATGTTAAGAATGCAAGATGAAGAAAAATAAAATGGTGCTATCTATGTTGTCCATGTAGAATCACATGATGTTAGATATTGCCCCTCATTACCAAGGTTACAGGAAGTTTACCAAGAGGACAATGGAGCAAGTCAATCACCAAAGCATCTATGTTATATAGCTATAAGATGACCATGGCAGCCTAGTGAACCTAGTATGATACACATGTTGATCTAAATATGATCTAAGATTGTCATTGATGTCAACCCAAGTAGCACCAGGGGCTACCCTGATATTGAAAGGGAATTTTTACTTGACAACTTACTCTATTTTGAGTCAAGTATCTTCTAGATAGATTCTACTCATCAATATGTTTCCGTTGATATATGGCACGCCAAGTAATTCTTCATGGTTTGAGAGATATTCATGTTTGACGTTAGTAACCACAGTTAGTGGGCTAACACCCTATAGGGTTGTGGCATGGAAATCATAATTGGTTTTGTTCATTGAATAGTCAAAAGTTAATAATTTTTTAAGCTCCTAAAATCCCTCCACATTCTTTATAGAAGCCCTCCTCAACTCTATAAAAATAAATTTCATATATCCTCCAAATGAAGTGATCATGGAATTTTTGCTATTACTTCATTTCTACAAAGTCTTGGATTCGGAAATTAAAACCCTTTTGATTTGCAATCCCAATGAACGTCGTGACTGAATTTCAGATCTTGGTTTGTTATATTTTCAAAGATACGATCTGTGAACGTTAGGATTTTTGCACACTGCTGAATTTAATCTCAAACAAGTATCCTTGGGAAAATCGTCATAACTCTCTTTTAGAGAAGAGGATTATAATTATATAAAAAGTGGCAGACATTGCATGTATTGTAGTTTCATGTGTATCAATTTCAAAGCCGAAGGAGGAAATAGTGGCATGTGGTACATCGTACAAGTTTGCTCTATTGAACTAGTCCATACTTGAAAGAAGACTTAGAGGGCCTCTATAGGACTGAAGATCACATGTTGGTGATCTGAAATCACAGAGACACATCATATTAAATATTGTGCTCATAAAAGGCAAGAAAAACTAGATCAAGTGTTATTAAGGGGTGCAAAGGACCAGACTTTCTAGGGAAGCAAAGAGCAAGGTGCAGCAGAGGTAAGCTACAGGTAAGTATCTTCTATATATGCACATTCATCTCTTAATTGCATTAGTTTCTTTGTATTCTAATTTGTTCTTTTTGTTTAGCACTGACATATGTTCTGCAGGATGAGGTAAGTTTTTATATTATAATTTCATGGGTATTACTTTGAAGATTTTTTGTAGGTATTATATATTCATCATGAGAAGACTCAATGCATAATCTAATGTTCTAAAGAGTGAGAAAGGGTAGCATGACAAGAGTAGCAATCAAGGTGTGAAACAATAGCAAGAAGTTCACCACATGAAGTCTTCAAGTGGGAAGCAGTACATACAATCATTGTAAAAGTATCATTGTATAGAGTCATTGTAAAAGTTGTACAAGTGTCTATCTGCCAAGAGTTGAAGAGGCAGTTTCGGGAGGTTTAGGATCATCATTAGGTAGTTGTGTCATAGTTGGGGTTATGGTCTAGTGTGTCTTCTTCTTCTACATCATTCTATATCATTGTAAAGTGGACCATTTTGTTATGCTCTTAACCTGCAAGACGTTACTAGAATACCAAATATGCGAAGAAATATACCCAAAACATAGAACAATGAGAGATAACAAAAAGTATTTTATTATTCAGAAAGCAATGTTCACTTGCCCCTTCGAGGGGGCAACCTCCAATAGAGCAGAGCTCGATTACAAAATATGACACGATGCTCCTCGAGGGGAGTCTCTATCCTTTATATAGGATTCATACATGCAATACCATGGGGCAATACCATGGTTCTTATTAATACCATCTATCTAATACCATGGCGCATTTGCAACTAACTGTGGTCACTTCATTAAATGTGGGTTAACCACTTACAATTATTAATATGGGCTTTATTGTTTGTTTACTTAACTATAACTATGACTCGATCCTATTACATAAATAAGGGGGTTAGGGTGGGACCCTAACATGCCCTCCCCCATAAGAATAGCCTTGTCCTTAAGGCTGAAGCTATGGAAACTTCTGAAGAATAGTGGCTAGTTCCCAGGTTGCATCTTCTGGAGAGGTGTCTTTCCACTTGATGAGGACTTCCTTGATCATGCAGCCACACAGGTTCCTTTCTCATGTATCAAGAACCTATTCATGTTGGAGCCAGATTGACCCTTCTTCATCCAGTTCAGGTAGATTGGTTTGAATTCTGCAATTGTTCCCAATCACTTTCTTGAGGCATGAGACATGGAAAACTGGATGGATTTTTGTATTGGGTGGAAAAGCTAGCTTGTAGGCAACTTCTCCAATGTGTTGAAGTACTTGAGATGGTCCATAGAATTTTGGAGATAGTTTCTGACAACCCTTGTCTTTGAGTGATGTTTCCTTATATGGTTGCAGTCGCAAAAATACCTGATCTCCTTCTTGAAATTGGTGTTCTAAGTGATGTTGATCTACCTGTTGCTTCATGCAGTTTTGAAATTGATGAAGATTCTCTCTAAGGTGAGCCAGCATGGTTGTGTGGTTCTGTAGGTGTGGATCCACTGCTTGTACCTTCAAGCATCCCTTGATATAAGAAGTAGGGGAAGGAGGAACTTGACCATAAACTGCTTCATATGGAGTCATTTTGGTGGTGGCATGATAGTTGGTGTTATACCACCATTCAGCTAGAGGTAACCACTATACCTAGAGATGTTGCTTTTCTGAAGTGAAACACCTAAGGTATGTTTCCAGACATTTGTTGATTGCTTCAGTTTGACCATCAGTTTGTGAATGATAGGAGGTACTGAGTTGTAGTTGGGTACCTTGTAGCCAGAAGAGTTCCTGCTAAAAGTTATTGGTGAAGACCAGGTCACGATCAGACACAATGGAAGTGCGCATGCCATGCAATTTGAAGATCTGATCCATGAAAGATTGAGAGACCAAAGTCAGTGTAAAAGGGTGGGGTAGGGCGTAAAAGTGAGCATACTTAGAAAGTTTGTCCACAACCACCATGATGACTGACTTGTTTCTTGACATTGGAAGACTTGTAATGAAATCCATAGAAACCTCTGTCCAGATTGAGGCCGTGATGGGCAATGGCTGTAATGTGCCTGGGGATTTGACTGTTTCTCCTTTGTGGCACTGACAGATGTCACATTTAACTACAAAAGTAGGAATGTCGTTTTCTATGCCTCTTCAAAAAAAATATCTTCGAGTGTGAGCATACGTCTTCTGAAAGCTTGAATGTCCTACAATTGGAGATGAGTTCAACTCTGCTAAAATGTGGCTTTTGAGGCTACATGTTGGTGATATTACTACTCTGTCCTTGTAGCGAAGAATCTCATCTTGCCATGAGTAGCCCATTATGGAATTTGGATCCGCCTACAATTGATTAATGAGTTGGGAGAGCCAGGGATGTGAAAACCATTCCTTGTAAGCCTCTTCAATCCATTATAGAATGGGAAGCGAAATTGTGAGTAGGGTACTTTCCTCCTCAAATTGGCAGGATAACACATCTTCTACAATATTTTCACGCCCTTTCTTTTAAATTATCTCATAATCATATCCTAGCATTTTGGCGAGCCATTTATTTTGTTGTGGTGAGGATAGGTGTTGCTCTAAAAAATATTTAAGGCTTTGATGGTCTGTGCGGATTTGGAAATGTCACCCCAATAAGTATGGTCTCCAGGTATCTACTACATGTAAGATGGCCACCATCTCCTTCTCATAGGTAGATTCCCAGATTCTTCCCACTTAGTTGTTGGCTCGTGAAGGCCAAGGGTCGAACTTCCTGCATTAAGATCGCCCAATACCTGTACCCAAAGCATCACATTCAATCACAAAGGACTTGGTGAAGTCGGGTAGTGCCAAGACTAGAGTGGAAAACATGGCATGTTTGAGAGTTGTAAAGGCCTATTGTGCTTCATCATTCCAAAGGAATGAACTTGTCTTGAGGAGTTGAGTGAGGGGCCTAGTAATGTGACCATAATTGTGAACAAGTTTGCGATAGTAGCCTGTGAGACCCAAAAATCCTCTCAGGCTCTTCAATGTCTTAGGTTGAGGGCAATCCTGCATTGCTTGGATCTTTTTGGGGTCCACCCTGACACCTTCACGCCCCACAATGTGGCCCAAATACTCAACTTCTTCCATGCCAAAAGAACACTTGGACATCTTGACAAATAATTTATGCTTGCGGAGTAGTTGCAAGAGCATATCTACATGCTGAAGATGTGTGGCCCAGGTGTGACTGTAGATGAGGATGTCATCAAAGAAAACAAGGACAAATTTTTTGAGATATGGTTTGAGCAGGTGGTTCATAAGGCTCTGAAAAAGTGGATGAGGCATTACAAAGATCAAATGGCATGACTAGGAATTGGTAATGGCCTTCATGAGTTCGAAAATAAATCTTTGGAATGTCTACTTCTTTCATGCGAATTTGGTGGTAGCCTGAGTGGAGGTCAAGCTTAGTAAAGAATTGAGCCCAATTTAGTTCATCCAGCAAATCATCAACAACCGGGATGGGAAATTCATCTTTGACTGTTAACTTATTAAGGGCTCTGAAGTCTAGACACATACGCCATTCCCAATCTTCCTTGAGCACCATGACCACGGTGATGAATACGGACTAATGCTGGGACAAATGATGCCTGCTTCCGAGAGTTCCTTGATTATTTTTTCTATTTCATTCTTTTGGGCAAACGGATATCTATATGGGCGCATATTTGGTGGTTGGGCCCCTGAGACCAAAGTAATGCTATGATCATGTTCCCCTCTCGAGGATGGAAGCTCTTGAGGCTTGTTAAAGACTGGCAGATGGTTGTTTAAGATCTGTTGCATCGCAAGATGAATATGAACAAGATTGGGTTCGCAGGCCTAGATGGAATTAAATTGAGATATAACTCCATGGTGTCCCTTTTTTAACAATTTTTCCATCTGATGTGAGCTGATGATAGAGGGAGCTCTTGCCAAGAGTCCGCGGAGGGCATGTGTGTGGTTGTTCTACTTAAAGCTCATATACAACTCCTGGAAATCCATTGTGATTGGGTCAAGTGTGCGAAGCCATTCAGCACCGAGGACAATGTCGCACCCTCCCATGTGTATGGAAAACATGTGGGTCTTTAATTGATAGTCCCCCATTTGATGTTTGACATTTTCACAGTGGCCTTCACATTTCATTGTTCCCCAATCAGCAATTTCAACCTGGAAGTTAGAAACTGCTCAGATAAAACAATGCATTGCTTCTGTGACTCTTTGATGGATAAAATTATGTGTACTTCCACTATCAATCAAGACTACTACTGGTCCGAATGGCATGACTAGGAACTCATA
Organism: Pinus tabuliformis; assembly: GCA_031772625.1. NCBI lineage: Eukaryota > Viridiplantae > Streptophyta > Pinopsida > Pinales > Pinaceae > Pinus > Pinus tabuliformis. The sequence goes on along the minus strand of CM062808.1, from coordinate 260,152,924 downwards.
ATGGCCTTCATAAGTTCAGAAAGCAGTCTTTGGAATGTTTACTTCTTTCATGCAAATTTGGTGGTAGCCTGAGTGGAGGTCAAGCTTAGTAAAGAATTGAGCCCCATTTAGTTCATCCAGCAAATCATCAACAATCGGGATGGGAAATTTATCTTTGACTGTCAACTTATTAAGGGCCCTGAAGTCTAGACACATATGCCATTCCCCATCTTTCTTGAGCACCATGATCATCGGTGATGAATACAGACTAATGTTGGGACGAATGACACCTACTTCCAAGAGTTCCTTGATTATTTTTTCTATTTCATTCTTTTGGGCAAACAGATATCTATATGGGCGCACATTTGGTGGTTGGGCCCCTGGGACCAAAGTAATGCTATGATCATGTTCCCCTCTCGAGGGTGGAAGCTCATGAGGCCTGTCAAAGACTGGTAGATGGTTGTTTAAGATCTGTTGCATCACAAGATGAATATGAACAAGATTGGGTTCGCAGGCCTGGATGGCATTAAGTTGAGCTATAACTCCATGGTGGCCCTTTTTTAACTATTTTTCCATCTGATGTGAGATGATGATAGAGGGAACTCCCACGAGGAGTCTGCGGAGGGTATGTGTGTGGTTGTTATGCTTAAAGCTCATATACAACTCCTGGAAATCCATTTTGATTGGGTCAAGTGTGCGAAGCCATTCAACACTGAGGACACTGTCGCACCCTCCGAAGTGTATGGAAAACATGTGGGTCTTTAATTGATAATCCCCCATTTGAAGTTTGACATTTTCACAACGGCCTTCACATTTCATTGTTCCCCCATCAACAATTTGGACCTGGAAGTTAGAAATTGCTTGGACAAAACAATGCACTGCTTCCGTGACCCTTTGATGGATAAAATTATGTGTACTTCCACTATCAATCAAGACTACTACTGGTCAATGCTTAATGAAACCTCTAATTTTGAGAGTTTGAGGTGAAGAAATCCCCGCCTAAGCATGCAGCGAGATAACTGGTTCTTCAGGTACATTGTCCTGTTGGTTGTCCTCTTCTTCCTCCTCTTGTTGCTCAAGTGGTGGGGCTTTCTCCGATGCATTGTGATTAGTAGCATCAATTTGAAAAAATTTGGGCTCCTTGCATTTATGCCCGGGGGAGTATTTCTCATCACAGTAGTAACATAATCCTTGCTTTCTTCTTTCTGCCATTTCTGTTGGTGACACCTTTTGAACCTTGAGTGTCTAGGTAGTGCTTTGAGCCTGTGGGGGGCGACCCTTGGTGATGAAATTTGGGCGATTGGACTGGGCCGCCAATGCACATTCAACTTCACGAGCTATCCTACAAGCATGAAACCATGAGCTAGGGTGGTGTGGTCAGACGTGGGCTTGCATGGCTTCTTTGAGACCACTGAAAAAACATTCTGTGTAGAACTCATCGTATAGACCTCCAGTGCCGAAAGCTAAGGCTTCAAAGGCTATAATATATTCATTCACTATTCCTGTCTATCTGAGCTTAGTGAGACGGCTCAAAAAGTAAAACTCATGGTCAAAGTGATCCATAAGAGCTTTTCTGAATGTCTCCCATGTCAAGGGCTTTCCATAGTAATGTTGATGCCATTGCCACCATTGCCATCTTTCATTTTCCAAGTACATGATACCCACACTAAGCTGAGTCGCATTATCCAGGATGTAATTTAGAGTGAAATATTACTCCATTTGTGCTATCCATGTGGCCAAGTGAGAGCCATCAAATTTATACATGTCCAGCTCGGGTGGTCGCTGATGGGGTTGTTGGTGGGTGCCAAAGAGGTGAAGAGACTGGCTAGACTCACCCTCACTATTTTCATTGCCAATATATGCCTCCTCGTATTCCTCCGCCTTGCCCTTAGAGAGTGTTGCAATTAAATCCTTCAGTTGTGATACCATCTCTTTCGAGGATGATTCAATGTTGTCCATCCTCTCATTCGCCATAGCTTGAGCTCTAGTTTGTACCATGCACTAAGCTTATTTACTTGAAATTTGGGACTGCCCGAATTTTTTGGCGCTAACAATTGAATGGTACCACCTTGCTCAGCTTGTCATCCTGATTCTTATGGGCTAAGTCACCAATAAGTGCCCCGGGGGGTCTCAGACTTTTTTTTTGAAATTTTTTTTTATCTCCTAATGGAGTTTTACTCCTTGCTTTGGAATACTGTAGTAGCCGAATCCCAAAAATGTCAACTATGCCAAATGTCCTTGAAAATCATGCCCAGGTATAGGAACCCACATAATTGCTTAGATCTGGATGACGGATCTGATGGATTTGTGGGATTTGAATGTATGATCTGATAGATCTGAACAGCAAAACTGATTGCTGCTGCGGATCTGATCGATCTAATAGATCTGAATGGTTGTTCTAATAGATCTGAATGGTGGAACTAATTGTTGCTGCTGTGACAAAACCCCACTTTGCGAGATCTAATCTAGTAGAGATTATGTGTGATCCAGAGATAGAGAAGGGAACTATGGTCTCCAAGAGTGTCAGGTGCTACAGATCGCAATATACGTAAGGGTCTGACAGTAGTACTCAGCCCAATTTTTCAGGGCACTAACCAAGGAGGATCAACTTTACCCTTAGCCATACAACCCGACTACCCTATCATATGGGTGAGTAATATCTCTGAGTGTTATTCTCGGTGTACTGTAGCAGCAAGACGGCCGATGGTTTATTTATGGCAAGGTTCTAAGGGAGCTAGGGGGCTTCTGATATACCCAAAGGGTAGTTGGAAGACAATCCATGCGCGGTTCTGTCTAATGCGCTACTACTCGAAGGGGTACCCACAGGGGTTACAAGGGAGTCCAAAAAGTGTGACCACCTCTAGTATTTCCTACGTGCATGCCTCCTTAAATCCGTAGTTTTATGCACTCAATGACAGATCCCATGGTTTAAAGACGCCAGAACATGTCTTTAGCTAAAAAAAAAATTGCTAAAAAATGGAGATGCCACCAACCCTGGAAAGTGCTCTAATACCACTTGTTATGCTCTTAACCTGCAAGTTGATACCAGAATACCAAGTATGTGAAGAAATATGCCCAGAACATAGAACAATGAGAGATAACAGAAAGTATTTTATTATTCAGAAAGAAATGTTCACTTGCCTCTTCAAGGGGGAAACCTCCAATAGAGCTGAGCTCGATTAAAAAATATGACACAATGCTCCTCGAAGGGAGTCTCTATCCTTTATATCGGATTCATACACACAATACCATGGGGAAATACCATGGTTCTTATTAATACCATGGCCCATTTTCAACTAACTGTGGTCCCTTCATTAAATGCGGGTTAAGCACTTACAATTATTAATATGGGCTTTATTGACTCTTTACTTAACTATAACTATGACTCGATCCTATTACATAAATAAGGGGGTTAGGGTGGGACCCTAACACATTTTCCCTGGTATGGGATTCCATTCTTCTTTTATTCTTCTATAAGGTGGTAGGGTGGTGCTAGGCTAGTGCATGAAGTCACCAACAGGTTCAAGCCTGTGAAAACTTCAGGGTGGTAGGGTGGTGCTAGGTTGAGTTGTAGCTTATTGGTAGTTGGGGCATCCATTCAGTTGACTACTGAAGAATCTCGAGTGTTGGAGCATCCATCCAGTGGGAGTTGGAGGAGAATGCTTTTCTAGATTCTAGGAAGTTGGAGATTTCTTTTCAATTGTAGTTGAAGATTAAAGAATTATTAGAAAACCGTTTGGTGGTTTTTGACCTAGAGGGGGTTTTCCACCTAAAATTTTTGTGCATGTTTTGTTCTTTTATTCACTGTTGTTACTTCATAAACATTAATAATAATTGAATATTAACTAATGCTCTGAAAATATTTAAAAGTGCTAATTTCTAAGGAATACTGATTCACACCCCCTCTCAGTATTCTCCAACAATTGGTATTAGAGTTTGGTTCCTTCAATAGCAGTTTAACAACTGGAAGGAGATCATGGAGCATACCAAGAATGATATACCTCTATTCGATGAAAATGATTATGCACTCAGAAAAGGAAGAATGGAGGTCTATCTCTTGGCGCAAGGTTATGAAGTAAGGGACACTATTCAAAATGGCTTTACACCAACCGCGGATGAACAAGGTAAGAAGAATTTGGTAAATGATGCAAAAGAAAAGAATATTATTATCAGTGGACTTATTTAATCTGCTTATCATAAGGTGTTGGGTTGTAAAACCACCAAAAATGTATGGGACAAGCTTGAGAATATATATGTAGGTGACTCAAATGTCAAAGAAGCAAAGCTTCAAATATATAGATAAAACATTGAGCAACTCAGAATGAAAGAAGATGAAAACATTGTTGCATACTTCCAACACATTGATGAAATAACCAACACTCTAGAAGGATTGCGAGATCCTATTGATGTGAAGACTATTATACGTAAGATTCTTAGAACGTTACCAAGAAGATTCAAGCCAAAGGTATCTGTCTTAGAATATAGTGGAAATCTATATAAACTCAACAAAGAGGAATTACATGGAGTTCTCATAGCATATGAAATGAGACTTGATGAAGAAGAAAGTACTTTGCATCTAGAAACTGCATTCGTTGCATCTAAGAAAACCAATAAGGACAAACAACCTTCAAAGGCGAAGATCTGCACCTACACCTGCAAGTGTGAAGAAAAGGAAGATGATGAATAAGGTTTTTCAGATGGAGAATATGCTTTCTTTACGAGAAAACTAAAAATTGTTAAGGGACAATTCAAAGGTAAACTTCCATTGATATGTTTTGGTTGTGGTGAGGTTGGGAATTTTTTAGCAAAATTTCCAAACAAAAGTGATGGAAACTCAAAAGGATAGAAAGGCTTTAAGAAATTCAACAAACAAGGGAAGAAGAAAGGATTCAAAAGGAACTTTCTCTCTAAAGAAGATAGCTCATCATCCGATGAAGAAATTGACAGTGAAGAAGAAGCCAATGAGAGACTATTTTTTATGTCCAAGCACAATAAACAGAAGGTATCAAACAATGAATAAGAAGTTTTGACCATAGAAGAATTTTCGAAGGAGGCAATAGAGCATATAAAAGATCTTGAGGTTGAGAAAATCCGTTCCAATAGTCTTGAAGAATAATTTCAAGGTATCAAAATTGAAGTTGAATAGCACAATTGTATTGAAGAGTCACTTCAAAAGAAGTTGGAAGAAAGCAACCGAGAAAGGGAATCATTAGAATCCGAAGTAGTTTCACTTCGTAAGGAAGTGAAGAAGGAAAAATTTGTCCAAAACTATGCCAACATCTCAAGGACATTGTAAGAACTCATCAACAATAAAAAATCTTACAGCGACAGAACTGGCCTCAGTTACAAAGAAGAAGTAGGACTTTCTACAACAAAATACAATGAACCTATGAGATCTGACAGGCATGTAGACTTCATTGGACAAGATTCACAAGAACAACCTTGGAAGACGATTTCCCGATGAAGATTTCCAACTAGGTACCAACATATTTTTCATGGCTATTGTTACTCGTGGAAAATTTGGTCATAAAGATGTAGAATGTTGCAATACCCTAGGAACCAATACAATTCTAGGATATCTGTCAAATATGAACCTCCCAGGGCTCAACAAAACATCAATAGATTTGAACATTTAAGAAGTAATATTGAATGTTACAAATGTTGAAACTTTGGACACATAGCCAGAGACTGCAAACTTGAAAATCCTCCCAAAGAATCTTCGAAGCCATAGAACGAACGGACATGGAAGAAGAAGAGCACTGATAATTGTGCTCTTGCTCTCAAGGCTAAAAAAAACAAAGATGTGTGTTATGTTGATAGCAGTTGATCAATGCATATGACTGGATATAGAAAGAAATTTGTATCTTTGAATAGAAGAAGGATGGAACCATGTCCTTCGGAAATGATGGATCTTCAAATGTTATAAGATTAGGTATTGTTAGTATCGGAAGCAAAGATTCTCTATCCAAGAATGTTCTATTGGTTGAAAACATGAATCACAATCTGCTCAGTGTTGGACAAATGTGTGATCAAGGACACACAATTCTATTCAACTCCACAAAATGTGAAATCAAAGGCAGGTATGTTAAAATTATGGCTATAGCAAGTCGAGCTCCAAACTACATATATGTTTTGGAGGAAGCAACTAAAGCATGTATACTAGCTAAAGAAGATGAAATTTGGTTATGACGTAAATGAGTGGGTCACATAAACTTTGAAACTCTTGTCAGGATAAGCAAAAATGAAGCAGTACGAGAAATGTCGAAAATCTCAAAACGTTCCAGCACACTATGTGAGGCCTGTCGGAACAACAAGTAGACAAAATGTAGATTTAAAACAAAATAACACTTTGCATCACATCCATTGGAATTGATACATGCTGATCTATGTGGTCCTATGGGAACAAAAGGCTTAGATGGAGAATTATATTTCATGTTAATGATAGATGACTATTACAGGATGGCTGCCGTTAGTTTCCTAAAGAAAAAATATGAAGCATTTGAGTGCTTCAAGATCTACAAGGAGTTGGTCAAAAATTAAACTAATTTAAAAATGAAGTGTCTAAGATCAAATAGTGGTGGAGAATTCACTTCCAAATTATTTCAGCAATACTATGACGAAAATGTAACAAAAAGACAATTTTCAACAGCACGAACACCTTAGCAAAATGGAGTTGCTAAAAAAATAATAGAACCGTACAGGAAATGGGTAGAACAATCCTGAAGGATTTAAAATTGAATGAAAAATTATGGGTTCAAGGAATTGATACAACAGTGTTCATTATCAACAGAATTCTTCTTAGAAATAATTGCAATAAAACCCCATATGAATTATGGAAAGGAAAACCAGCTAATGTAAAATATTTTAGAATCTTCGGAAGAAAATGTTATATCAAAAGAGAAGATCAAAAGTTGGGTAAGTTTGAATCGTGTGTTGATGAAGGTATCTTTGTTGGTTACTCACGCAAAAGAAAGGCCTATAAATGCTATAATCTTAGATGAAAACAGATAGTGGAGAGCTTAAATGTTACATTTGACGAAGATAGTGTTCTAACGAATAATGATGAGGATCTAGAATCTTTGAAGCTTGAGATAGAGGCTAAAAAAGGTACAGAGAAAATTCTAGAACAAGAAGCAATTATCAACCAAGAAGAAGTAAATAATGATCAAGAAGATATATAGGAACAACAAGAAGAAGCTCCCCCAAGGAGAACAAAAGAATGGATTCAAAAGAACCATCCATCAAATCAAATCATTGGTGATATAAATGAAGGAACTGGAACAAGAAAAGATCGACAGCTTCGTTTAGCACAACAAGCTCACATTGCTTTTCTAGCAACCTTTGAGCCTAGTAGTTTTGAGGAAGCCAGCCAGAATGAACATTGGGTAGTAGCTATGAATGAAGAGTTGATCAAATCAAGAAGAATAACACCTAGGAATTAGTTCCATGACCAAAAGATAAAAATGTCATTAGGACTAAATGGGTGTTCAGGAACAAATTGAATGAAGATGGACAAGTTACCAGAAACAAAGCAAGATTGGTTTGCAATGGATATGCACAAGTGGAAGGAATTGATTTCGATGAAACATTTGCACCATTTGCCAGAATGGAATCCATCCAGATGTTTCTCGCCTATGCATGCTCAAGAAAAATAAAAGTATACCAAATGGATATTAAGTTAGCATTTCTGAATGGAGAATTAGAAGAAGAAGTTTACATTGAACAACCTGAAGGTTCTCTACTATCAGAAAAAGAAGACTATGTTTGTAGGTTAAAGAAGGCTCTGTATGGTCTCAAGCAGGCTACCAGAGCATGGTATGCTCGTCTTGATGGATATATACATCAATAAGGGTTCAAGAAAGGTACTGCTGATATAAATATTTATGTACAAATAGATAAGGATAATTTAACAATTGTTGAGGTATATGTGGATGATATTATATTTGGTAGAAATGATGATCGAATAGGTAAGAACTTTGCTACAAAGATGCAAACTAACTTTGAGATGTCTTTACTTGGTGAGTTGACATACTTCTTAAGGCTTCAAATATCTCAGCAAGAGAAAGGAATATTTATATGTAAAGTCAAGTACATCAAGGAAATGCTCAAGAAATTAAAAATGGAAGATTACAAACCCATTCCTATTCTGATGGTAACAGGTTGCAAATTGAGCATAGACTACTCATCTAAGGATGTGGATAAGAGGTTATATAGATCTATGATTGGTAGTCCTCTATATGTCACAACCTCCTAACCAGATGTTATGCAAGCAGTTGGACAAGTAACAAGATTCCATGCAACACTAAAAGAATCACATATTATTGACTTCAAAAAGAATTATTGGATATCTAAATGGCACAACAGATTTGGCTTGTGGTATCCCAAGGGAAACAATATCATTATTCAATCCTTTATAGATGTAGATTGGGCAGTAAGTATTGATAATCGTAAGAGTACTAGTGGAGCAACATTCTATCTAGGTGGTTGTCTCGTATCATGGTTGAGTGAAAAGCAAACCTCAATCTCGTTATCTACAGTGGAAGCATAATACATTGTAGCAGAAGCTTGTTGTACTCAAGTCCTTTGGATGAAACAAAACTTGAAATGTCTTCAAGTACCATTCACTGAGCGTATTCCCATCTTCTGTGATAATACTAGTGTCATTAACATCTCCAAGAATCTTGTCATGCATTCAAAAACAAAACACATTCTAATAAAATATCATTTTGTTAGAGAACAAGTCGCTTAAAAGAATATAAAACTTGAATATGTTGGTACAAAAGAACAAACTATTGATATCTTCACTAAAACTTTACCTCATGAAGCATTTGAATATCTTCACTAGAAGCTTTAAATTCCCCCATGTTCTCATTATATTTTCCATATATAGAAAATAAAGGGGGAGTGGAAGTGCGTATAGGTTCGCAGGATGGTTGTGTGTCAAGCGGGGCTACCCTTTCCAATTGATGTCAAAGGGGGAGAGAAGGAAGTAGGAAGAGGTGCCCTAATCATAAGGGAAGTACTTGTGTTGCGATCAATGCCAAAGGAGGAGATTGTTGATCTAAAGATGATATGAGGTTTGCGTTGATGTCACCTCAAGTAGCACCAAGGGCTACCCTGATCTTGCGAGGGAATTTTTACTTCAAAACTCACACTATTTTTGAGTCAAGGATCTTTTAGATAGATTCTACTCGTCGAGATGTTTCTATTGATATATGTCACACCAAGTAATTCTTCACGGTTTGAGAGATATTCATGTTTGAAGTTAGTAACCCCAGTTAGTGGGATAAAACACTATGGGGTTGTGGCATGGCACTCATAATTGGTTTTGGTCATTGAATAGTCAATAACTAATCATTTTTTAAGATCTTGAAATTCGTCGACATTCTCTATAGAAGCCCCTCTCAACTCTATCAAAAGAAATCTCATATATCCTCAAAATGAAGTGATTGTGGAATTTTCTCTATAACTTCATTTACGTGAAGTCTTAGGTTCTGAAATTAAAACCCATTTGATACACGATCTTGATGAATTTCATGACCACATTTTAGATCTTGGTTTGCTATATTTTCAGAGATATGATCTGTGGAATTTAGGGTTTCTGCACGTTACTAAATTTAATCTCAAAGAAGTGACCTTGGGAAAATCATCATAACTCTCTCTCAGAGAAGAGGATTGGAATTTTGTAAAATGTAGTAGATAGTGCATGGAATTTAGTTTTTTTTTAATCAATTTCATAGCTGAAGGAGGAAACAGTGACACGTGGCATGTCATACAAGTTCACTCTACGAAACTAGTCCATAATTAGGTCATTGTGAGAGATTGGACATAACTTTGTCGTGAAGAGTCCAAATCAGGTCTGAACTATGGCATTGCAAAGAAGACACATAGGGATTCTATACGACCAAAGATCACATGTTGGCAATATGAAATCATAGAGATACGTCAGATTAAATATCATGCTCTTAGAAGGCAAGAAAACTAGATCAAGTGTTGTCAAGGGGTGCAAAGGACCAGACTACCTAGGGCAACAAAGAGAAAGGTGCAACAAAATGATGCAACAAAGGTAAGATATAAGTAAGTATCTTCTGTATATGCATGTTCATCTCTTAATTGCATTAGTTTCTTTGTATTCTAATTCATTTTTTTTGTTTAGCACTGACATATGTTCTGCAGGATGAGGTAAGTTTTGATATTATCATGTCATGGGTATTTATTTGAAGACATTTTGCAGGTATTATATATTCATCAAGAGAAGACTCAATGTATAATCTAATGTTCTGAAGAGTAAGAAAGGGTAGCATGACAAGAGCAAAAATCAAGGTGTAGAACAATAGCAAGAAGTTCACCACATGAAGTCTTCAAGTGGAAAGCACTACATACAATCATTGTAACAGTATCATTGTACAGAGTCATTCTAAAAGCATCAATGTAAAAGTGGTACAAGTGTCTACCTGCCAAGAGTCGAAGAGGTAGTGTCCGGAGGTGTAGGATCATGATTAGGTGGTTGTGTCATAGTTGGGTTTATGGTCTAGTGTGTCTTCTTCTTCTACATCATTCTATATCATTGTAAAGTGGACCATTTTCCATGGTATGGGAGTCCATTCTTCTTTTATTCTTCTATAGGGTGGTAGAGTGGTGCTAGGATGGTGCATGAAGTCACCAACAGGTTCAAGACTGTGAAAAATTCAGGGTGGTAGGGTTATGCTTGGGTGAGTTGAAGCTCATTGCGTGTTGTAACATCTGTTCAGTTTACTACTGAAGACTCTTGGTCGTTGGAGCATCCATCCAGTGGGAGTTAGAGAATAATGCTTTTCTAGATTCTAGGAAGTTGGAGATTTCTTTTCAATTGGAGTTGAAGATTAAATAATTATTAGAAAAGTGTTCGGTGGTTTTTGACCTGAAGGGGGTTTTCTACCTAAACTTTTTGTGCTTCCTGTGTTCTTTTATTCAATGTTGTTATTGCACAAAAATTAATGATAATTGAATATTAACTAATGCTCTCAAAAGATTTAAAAGTGATAATTGCTAAGGAATACTGATTCACCCCCACCCTCTCAGTATTTTCCAACAACACGAGCCTAATTCACAATTTCAAGGCTATACATATCCACTTCAAAGTAATTGGAGCACACCCTTTCCTTAGCAACATTGGCCGTCTCAACCACAAAACCAATCTTGCAACAAGGTTGGAAAGGAAATTATGGGAGCCATCCACAATATCCTCAATATTCTCCTTAATATCCTCCATACTCAACTCCATGTTATCCCTACCATCCACCTCCACCACAACCACAACTCCAACCACATCCATATCAAATATCCACTCCCACTAAACTACTTGTACCACCATTTCCAAACCCACACCTTGAAATAGCTCAACCCACTTATAATGCTGAGGTGGAACACTTCCAAACATCTCCTCTTGGGCTAAATGGTATTCACCATAGCTCAGGAAGAGTATTGAAAGGAATAGATTCTCTTGATATCATTGAAGGACCACGTCCAGAAGAAGAACATTGAAATGAGAATACCAAAGGATCATGGGCTGCATTTGATGAAGAGCATACAGCAAAATTGGAGATTGAGAAATCTCCCTCGTGGTTACCATCAAATCCTCCATGCGTTCAAGAGAACAATCAGCAAAAGAGGAAGATTTGAAGGTCATGCAAGAAGAAGACATGCAAGATGATCCAAATCAGCAAGTGGACCAGGGGCATCACAACTATATTGAAATATGTTTCCAGACAGTCACTAAGTTGCAACAATACTCTCTTCTTCAACTGTGCTTTATATCATCAAAGTCAAAGTATTTGATCTCTCAAATTCAGGTACATGTCAAATAATACATTTCAAGCCTACACATTAGTTTACTTTTCATCTTGATGTGCACATGGATCCATTGGAAGTATTCTTATACTTGAAAGTGATTTTGTTTTTTCAAGTAGAGTAAGAAAGGATAACAAAATAAAAAATGAAAAATAAGAGAAAAAAATAAAAATCTCAAGCGAAAACCTCCTTTGAGGTGCCTAATATTGGATCATTGATTGAAAACCTCCATGAGGTGGTCAAATGGGTTTGGAAAAAAGAAAAATAAAAGAGAAAAAAAATATCTTAGGTGAAAACCTCATTTGAGGCAATTAGGTAGACGTATGAGATGAAAACCTCATTGAGGCAACTAGTAGGCCTAAAAGAAGAAAAAGGAAAGAAAAACAAAAAACAAAAAATCTTCGCTCCATGTATCTCTCTTATGAATATAGGTGAACTCCAACATCTGCAAGAAACAAAAACAAGTTGGCACCAAAGGAAAGAAAATATTGGTCAAAACTATAGTTAAAGGAAGTCAAACACAAACTTTCTTTTCCTTTGCTCAGATCCTTTAGAAGGACCAAGGCTATGCTAATTTATCACCCTCTTCTATTTCCACCATTCACTCATCATTCCCAAGATTTTACCACTCATTTTCCTTCTTGTTCTGAAATACTACAGGAATGCTTTGTTTTACTATAGGAAACATAAATACATAGAGAAGAAAATTATTTTTGTCATATCTTAGAAACCATGCATCCATTTAAAAATACTTTTCATGGGAAGATGCATATGGATGATGGTAACTTTCCCAACAAATTTCAACAAATTCCAAAGCACGGGTTCCAAGAAATTGACTTCCATCAACTTCATCCATTTTAAATATTTCTAGATATTCATATATCCATTAACCAAGATTTATTTGTGGGGAGGTGAATAAGGATGATGGCAACACGCTAAAAAAATTTCAAGTTAATCCATTTTACCGTTTGGTAGATATGGACAAATCAAGTCTGCTACAAGAGGTTGTCATGAATTACTACAGGAAGATCCTGTAGTACTACAGGATGGCCGAGAAGAAGCTACAGGAGGAAACATGATTGGAGAAATAGTTAAAAAGGTGATGTATTCTTTAGGGAAAGTTGATATAGGTCCCACAACACCACTTCCATCACTCGTCCACTCCATCTAACCAAAATCCATCTTCAAATTCCACTCTACCTTACATGAAAAAAAATTAAAAAATTCATCTAATTTTCCACCACCGCCTCTTGATGATTTTAACCATATCCTTATACCTCTTATGAGTTCACATCAATCCCACATGCACCAATGAGATCTCGAATATGAATTAAATGACCGCTATAGGAAGAGGATTCCACCTGTAAGTAGCCTGCATAGTTACAATAGATTTCAACATCAATTTTTTTTCACTCACGCAGCAGAAGATCTAGCCACCTTGAGCATCATGAAGCCATTTTTGAAGATTTAAAATGGGGAACACCCTCCATAGGAAGTAGTCCATCAACTCCACCAAAAAAAGATTGAACGCTTGAAAGAAAATTGGACACAACAACCTTATCAGTCAAAGAATCAACAAGCTATGAACACCTATGAAGAAGCATGCAAATTAGCACCTCCAGGGAATCAGTGATCGATCATGAACTAAATAGCAACATGCATGCCTCTCCAACAACCAACAGGTAGGTACAGGCATGAAATATTATTGACCTCTTCTCTTGAGCATATTATAGCTAAAAATTTGTTGTTAACACATTAGATATGAGGTTTTATAAGCCAAGTATGGGTCAACAGTCTCAACCACCTTCAACTACTTAATTGCAACTCACTCCTTCACTCATGCAATGTGGAAAAGCGAAATTATGAAGGGTGATGATTTTCAAGAATGGGGGAACCAATTGAAAGAAAAAATTTCTACAAATTCCAAGTCACCAGAACACTCCAAGCCCTCCATCCACTTCATATGAACTATCTATTCATCATTCATCCATCGCATTTCATAAGAAAAAATATGATATTTTTCAAGAACAAACCCTACACTTTGTCTCACCCTGAAAATTTCTTGAAAAAAACACACAGAGAACATCCTCTCCATTTTCACAAACCTACACTACTCCCTCGGATCCCTATCATCATCCTCCAAACCCTCTACATCATTTCTCATCACTCCCATATGGTTGGAAGACTTTGAAAGAGAAGAAACAGTTTCTACAGGAAGACAAATTGTTGCTACAAGAAGGAAGAAAGGAACAAATGGCGCTAAAACTAAAAATAGTACTACCTAAGAGAGACCTAATCAAAACAAAGAACTCCATGGCCATTAGGAAACCATCTAGGAAAAAAAGGGAAGAAGGAAACAAAAGGCAAGAAGGCATTCACCATCAAAACATGACTCAAACTGCAGTGATAAAAAGAAACTTTCCAAGAGGTCTCTAATCTCTTTCTAGCTTTTGTCTAAGGCCTAAAAGATGTTATAAAAAATGGGAGAAATACATGATAGTAAAGTTGAGGGCCTATCCTAGGCTCAGACTATCATTTCTATTCAAAAAGGGTTTAAAAAGGGTTTCCTATAGTTTTTACAGGAATTACTACAAGATGTCCTAGTTCTCATCTAAAGGAATTTTGAAGGTTTTAGGGTGTCCAAATGGTGGAAAAAGGTAGAAGAAGGTTGGAAAAGGATGTGGGAGACCTTACCAAACTAAAAAATATTCAAGAACCCATCCTTAACAAGGGGAAAAAGGTAGGCTAATAGTCTCAAGAAAGACTGTGATTTTTTCTATGCACAAGCAATTTTGGAAAAATGAGTGAAAATAGCATGAAGGTTTCAAGGGAGAGGATATCAATGAAATGGATCTACAAGCCAATAGAATTCACTTACAAAGAGGAAAGTTATGCTTTTTCTTCAAAGTCTGTTAAATAATCATGAAAAGAACAAGTACATTTTTGTGCTTGTCCTTACAAAACTTACAACCAAAATTCTTAAGAGAAAGGACTCACTAATGCACAAGAGAGAGACCACCAAGGCCATGAATGAGGCACAATGAGGTCACTAAGTTTCTTAGAGGATGAGCAATGCTTTTAGCAGGGGGGTATGATGGGCCTTTAAATTGGACATAAATTAAGGACCATGCCTCTAAATTAAACATAAATTAAGGCCCATTTGATCGTCCTTCAACACATTAAATCTCTCTTTTCTCCAGAGATAATGTATTTTTAACTTTAATAAGTTGATTATGAAGGTTTATGAATAATTTCCTATTTGTGCCTAATAATATTTATTTTGGTGGAATATTGGGTAGATTATGAAGATTTGGAGGAGGAGATAACCTAGGGACTTGTTCCCTACTACAAGAGGATCAATATTAAATAATAAATCAAGAAGATATTATATAATTATGGCACATATCATGGAGCTCCAATGATTGAGAAAATCTATGAATGCGTTCCCTGTAATTTAATGCAGATTCCTACAGTTGGGAACCATATCAACTAATCAAGGGATTTTGGTAGGGAAAGCTTCCCCCTTTCATGGGGAATGATTCCTAGTCATTTTGTATAAGTACCAAGTCGAATTTGCCTCTAGGAGGAGATTTTTATTAGTCTTCTTGTGGACATAACTCATATTTTTGCAACTCCATTGTTATTTCTTGCAGGGATGTAATTGTGTTGATCGAAATAATGAAGATTGGTGTCATGTTCATCTTCTAAACCTTGGTCTCCTTCATAGGACTCTGAGTTTCCTTGGGCTTGGGCATCCAAGGAGCGTCAAAGCCCTTTTATGGCATTTTCTTTTCTTCTTTTCACTTTTTATTCAGATGCATCTCTTGTTCTTGTTTCTTTCTATTTGTGCATTTAATATTAATGATTTATTGTTGTAGGATAGGGTTAAATGGTTGATGTAAGCTATTTTTCAAGATCAAAGACATACTTTAATTCTTGGAAAATCTTTGGAATATCATAATAATCATTGAACTACTTGGATTATTTTGCTTATTCCCAAATCTAGATTTATGGAACTCCTTTGTGGATAATAATAGTAAATTTTTCTATTTTTTAGAGAATGGTAATGAGCTTCAATCAAGTTGATTCTATTTTCATTAGATCAAAAAAATCATTCTATTTAATAAAAAAAATTACCCCATTGTATTTGCACTTGATTAGGTTAGGCATTTGATAGATTTACTAGCTCACTAGTTCTTGAATTTCTAGATTTTAGAATAGTAATTTTCTACTATATTTTAGCATGGGTTAACAGAGGTATTTTTGAGCGATTCCACTTGTAATGGAGACCTAATACATCCTAGTAAATAACAAAATTTCTCCCATCCAAAATGGATTTGATTTTCTTGGTCATTTGATGAATTATAACTCCTTGTAGTAAATCTGTAACATCTTGTAGTTTCTTGTAGTACTCTTCCAACATGCATGTACTTGCCCAAATTCACTCAAGAGGCTTGGTTATTGTCTCTTAGGGTTGAATCAATGCCCTTGGGTGATAAATAAATTATTAAGGAAGACTAAAGAGCGCTTAGGATTTTTCTTTTTACCTATGAAAAAAGCTTCAGCAATTTGTGCTAATGGACAGATTTATGCATTGGATAATGCAATGATGACTTTTTTGATTGCCATCTCCAATAAGCTTTGTTAAGGGATCTAAACTCTTTGAAATGTAATGTTTTAACTTTATCTCATGATATTTATGCAATTAGAATAGGTTTCATTTCTTGTACTTTCTTTCTTGCAAAAGGTTAATGTTTCCATTTCAAGCATTTCATTTTCTACAATTAGTTTAGGAATTGACTTTAGTACATGCAGTCCATTACATCATGACAACAAAGGAAGGACATTTTTTATGCTACACATATAGTGCTAATACCTCTTAAATTTTTTCGAACCCCAGGTTGATAACTAAAGTAGGTAGCCTTGGGAGCTGCAATATTCTTGTTGCAATATCGAGGCTCATCACTTGGCAAGATCAACCTGAATTCCTACAATTGAAAGCATGTGTCCCAGCATTATTCCTTCTTTCATCATCATATCACATTTCACTGTACTATGAGAAACATGTGTTTCCTTACATATTTTAAGTACTTTCTCGAAGTTTTCTAGAGCTTCTTCAAAATAGTCCCCATATGGGGTGAGTTCGTCTATGTATAAGCCAACACTATCATTAACTAGATCAGAAAAAATTCCTAATATTTCCCATTGAAAGATAGCGGGTGCATTACAGAGACCAAATGGGAGGAATCAGTATGCAAAGGTTCCCTAAAGGCATGTGAAGGTAGTTTTATCTTGACCATCAGGAGCTATTTGGATCTAGTTGTACCCACTAAATCCGTCCAGAAAAGAGAAGAACTTCTTTTCGGCTAATGTATCAAGGACCTAGTCAATAAAGGGTAAGGTAAAATGATATTTTTGAGTTGCTTTATCTAATTTCCTCTAATCAACAGAAATACATCACTTGCCATTCTTCTTTAGAACAATGAATAGTGGGGATACCTATTGATTTTCTGAGAATGGGTAAATAAAGCCCACATCTAATAGCTTATGTAGTTCGTCTTTGGAAATATTCTTTAAAGCAGGATTCTTATTCTTTGTGGTTGCCTAATAGGTCAACATTCTTCTTTAATGTATATGTGATGAGTACATAAGTCAATAGGTATTCCTTTCATATCTGTATATTCCCAAGAGAAGGCTTCTTTTTATTCTCGTAGGACTTTAAGTAACTATTTAGGCTCAGAAGGTGAAAGGTCAGGATTAACTTTCAACATTCTCCCTAGTTCGATTTCTATAGTAAAATTATTACGGGTACAATTACAAGAACGTTTTTAAATTCATTCGTTGGTTCAATGGCTTCCTAAACATTGCAACTCATGAGAAATTCCTATAGCTAGCGGGAATAAGAAACGAAGTTGGTGCTATTGATAAAGGTAGTAATGGCATCATCTTTTGTGTCATCCTTAAAATATAGGGCCTCACCAATGGTAAGAATTGGTCTAATTTCTTCTTTTTTAGGTTTAGGCCATTTCGTAGGTAGATATTTTTGTATTAACGTAAATCGTTCCTGGTTTATCTAGTGAAATTGGTTCTGCAGGGGGGATAAAGGATAAGATTCTTTGTAACTTCCCCATTGGATATCACCATATTTCTTGACCGACACCCAATGTAAGCATCTATGGTTGCAAGCCATGGTCTTCCTAAAATGATAGGATGCCCATCGGCTGGGGATTGGGTATGTAATACCAAAGGATCGATAGGGTACTTCCATGAGTCTATTGAAATGGTTATATATTCCAACTTCCATACTGGTATTAGAATAGACTAATTTTCCAATTTTAGGATGATGGGAGTTGACTTAAGGTTTCACAGTCCCAATGTAAGCATCTATGGTCGCAAGCCATGGTCTTCCTAAAATGAAAGGATGCCCATTGGCTTTGGATTGGGTATTTAATACCAAAAGATCGATAGGGTACTTCCATGAGTCTATTGAAATGGTTATATCTTCCAACTTCCATACTGGTATTAGAGTAGATTGGTTTCCTAATTTTAGGATGATGGGAGTTGGCTTAAGGTTTCACAGTCCCAAGGTAATCATAGTTGTAGAAGTTATGAAATTAATTTCTTCCCCCAAGTCTACCATCACATTTGGGATATCAATCCCATTAATCTATACTATAATAATCAACTTCCCTATATCCCTGAATTTAACAAGGGTAGGCTTCCCCAACATTATGTCTGATAATTTTCCCATAATGTGAATAGTGAGCGGACCCATTGGTTTTCTTCTAGGCTTCTTAGAGAAATATTATTTGATCATTTTGGCATAAATCGATATGTCCCTCATAGCCTGAAGTAACGATATTTTGACAAATAAATTTTTCAATTCTCCTAAAAAGTCAAATTCAGGACGACGACTCTATTTTCTCAAGGATAGTCCCTCAGGATAAGGTGGACTAGTCTGACATCCTCTAGTAATAATTGTCTACAGAGGGGGTTGTTGTTCCATAGGAGTTTATGTTGACTCATCCCAAGTTGTTCCAGTAGATTTTCTAGGTTCTAGTTCTGATATTTCATCATCACTATGTTCAACAATTATTGGTGAGGTCTTAGTCTTTACTGCTCGACTAGACCAGAGATTTAATTCATTACATTTTGCAGTGGAAATACTGTATATAGGAAGGTTGAGTGTCTCACCCTATTGAGCCCCCCATTGTTGTGGCATAGGCTAGGATAAATTTCATTAAGGAGGAAGTCCATGCCAATTCTGGGACCATGAAGGGGTTGGACTAGATTGAGGGAACCATGGTTTCTAAGGCATTGGATATTTCCAAGATTGTAGCCATGAAGGTGAAAAAGATACACATTAAGGCCTAAAATTGAAATGATTAACATACTAATAGGGGTCTTGAGGCATAACTTGATTCATGTTCTGTGGCCGTGGTCTCCTTGATCCCATGAAGTACAACTGATCTATTTCTTCAATTTCTTCCTGAAAATTTTCCTTATGTCGAGGAAGAAATGGACAAGTGCTAGTGGAATGACTCTACTCACATATCACACAGAACTTGATATTATTCAATGGATATTCCTTTAGCGGGTGCATCTTCCTGCATTGAGGGAAAAAAATGGACATATCCTTCTCTGCTTCCATCTACTTTTGTTTCACTTGTAAAACATCCAATTGTGAGGAAAATGTGCTCAATATATTGATCCTCAAGTTGTCTAGAAAGATTCCAATTTATTCTTTTGTAACTCCACTTATCGATTTCTTAAGGGTTCGGATCCCTTGCCTATGCCTCACAGCTCCACATGAACACTTAATGAACAATTTACAAATGGTGTTCAATTATTCCTTTGATATATCGCCCTTTCCTCTTATGGTCAAAAGTTCTGAAGGTTCCTCCCTTAGTGCCTCAAGAAAACTTATCTTCAAGATGTCCTTATCCATATCACTATGGTCCGATTTCTGCAAACTGTATTTGAAACATTCCATAAAGTCCTCCATCTTCTCATCCTCTTTTTACATAATCTTAAATATTTATTCCTTAACATCTCGAGATTTGCATTAGTCTTGATATTTTTAGAAGGAAAATTGTCTTCATATCATCCCATGTAGTAATAGATCTTCCCCCTAAACCCATGAACCATCTCAAAGCTGTTCCCTTCAAAGTGGCAGTGAATATCTTTAATTTTTGGGCATCAGAAATATAGTCATACCCCCGATAGACAACGTCAAATTCAAATAGGAATGTGTTCAATCTTCAGAAGAAAGACAATGGAAGTTAGGTAATTTTGTTAAAGGAATAGGCTTCATAGGCACATCACCCCTGATATCGCCAATTCGGAGCTCAATTAAAGACGATGTAGGAGCCATGAATATCTTCCAATATTAACTGGGAATCTCAACAGGTATTGGCTACTCTATAATGCATGGATGAGGTTGTTTGACAACACTTCCTCGATCAAGTGGTGCAAAGAATTCCATCAAATCTTCCTCTTCTAAACTGAAAATGTTAAGTTCCTTTGATCCTCTTCTTTCTACTTCTTCCTCGAATTGTATTTGTGTTATTAGGGGAGCTTTTGGTTGTCAAACTGACTACCCTCTAGATCTCATATGAGATATCACCCTAACAATATCTCGCGATGATTCTTCTGACTCAACTTTTGAAATGATTTCTTAGATGTAGGTAATTCTACATAGATCTCTCCTTCCTCTTTTTGGGGGTCTTCCTCTGCCCCTTTTATTTGTATCTATGTTCATGCAATCAAAAAATAAGAGGAAAACATTCAAGCAAATTGAAATCTTAGGACCTAAAGTAGGGTGAAAACTTCCCTCCCCAGGATGAGAGATTGGCCCCTAAAAATAAATAAAAAGAAGGAAAACAAACCAACCACAAAATATAATCTCAATACTTGAAATAGGGTGAAAAACAAATTCCATTCATAGGATGAGAGAGTAGCTCCTATGAAAGAAACAAAACAATCTAATGCTCAGGACCTGGAGCAAGCTGAAAAAAATTTCCACCCCAGGGAAAAGAGTGGTAACATGGTTGATACTGGTCATACTTTCACACCTTCGATAGCCTCCCCGACAACAATGCAAAAATGTTGGTGTTCATATATGAGTCATTCAATTCACCCAATTCCACATTAATTATCAGCCCGGGGCTCGACTAGTTATTTCAAGGCTATCATGCAAGGTATATGTAGGCCACAATTTCCCTACCCAACATTGAACATTCAGTTATAAACATAGCAATCTGTAACAACAAGTAATAACTGTAACAGTAATCAAGGTAACAAAAAGCTAAGACTCACACCAACACACTCATAAATCATTACACATCAAGAAAATAACACAAAGAAAATAAACCTACACACACAACTAATCCCGAAGTGTCCAGTCAGGAGAGTGGGCCCAACTCCTTGATCAGGGCTACGACAAGATCAAGAACTATGAAATGATAGGAAGATCAGAAATTGCATTAATCAAAATAACATTACAGAGTTCTGCTATTGAAACTCATAATTCTCGTGTATCTCTTAGTGGTGGCTTTCCAAGTCTCATAGCACTAATTATACATTTCATTTAACAACTGACAATTCCTAAGATTATGGCAATTTTCTGCTTACAAATACATAGTGATTCTCAAGATACAACAGATTATAAAGATACCACTTGTGCTAGTTTATAATTTTAACCACCATTGTAGCTGATATCCAAAGATAGTGTTGCCAACTCAATAATCATCATATGTTGAATCATGGTATTTATCATCATTCCTTCGAATCTGCAAGGAAAATTATGTTAGCAAGCCCTATGACTATGATTCATCGATTAATAATTCACAAAGACATGACAATGGGTATACCTTTGTTGTTTAGAATACAAATTGACCAACAAGGACATGAAATGAGTAGAGGAAAGGGATAAAAAGGAGGGTAAAAAGTAGGAAAATTTAGCGACCAAAAAATAGCATTATCATGATCACGAATAGGTGCGAGACTTTTTGGAGTCTCAAATACCGTAGCATTATTTTCCAAGACATTTTGGATATATCGATAAATAGATGATTACAATGTTTGAACATCTAGTGAGAATAATTGTACAATTATGCCTCATTGTTTTTTATTTGGAATATTTTTCATGGCATTAGAGTTGATTACGTTTCCTGGTTTCCATGTGATACCCCTTAATTCAACTTCCTTTCCTTCCCAAAAAAAATTCAAGAAAATTTCTTGGAAATTAAAAGCTATCATCCCCAAATATTGTAACCATTGGAATCTTATTACAACATGAACACCACCCATTGGAATGGAAAGCATTGGACTATTCAATACATATTCCCCCATGGATAGCTTGATATTGTGACACTTTCCAAATAAATTTATAGTTCCTCCATTTGTAACCATTACTTGACACTTTGATTCTGGATATAGGAAGCAATTCAATTCCTTGGCTATCTTACAATGAATAAAATTATGGGTACTACCCGAACCAGTCAATACTATTACCTCTTTCTTCTTGATACATGCTTCTATATTGAGATTTTGAGAAGTGGTAATTCCTTCCAATGCATTACAAGATATGACCAAATTCATTTCTTCTTTCTACGAGGTTTGTTCCTAGTGTATATTCTCTTCTTTTGATATTTCCTGATCATTTTCTTCCTCCTATTCACAATCTATGTAAAATAATTTCTTCTCAACACACTTATGATCTTTAGTGTATATTATATCACAATTGTAACAAAGCCCTTTTGGTTTTTCTTTCTCCAATTGTTTTGGTGTTAAACTTGTAGGTTGTGGAAGGCTAGGAGTAGCAACACTTCCATATTTATAGTTGTGAGTGGCAAACTTCCTTGTTGCCATAATTTTGCTTTCAACTTTTCTTGGGACCCTGAATGCCTTTTGTAATGAATCAAGTTCCCAGAGGAAAATGTCATGGTGGATTTTATCCTTTAAAATCCCTATGAAAACATGAATCCTATGCTCCTTTGGAATATCAGTTAACTTGATATTTAATTTTTGGATGTCCTCAATATGCTCCACCATTGAACTCTTTTGTTTGAGATTTATCAATTGGCAAAAGAAGGTGTTTCTCTTTGTATCCTTATAATGTGCTATAATTTCCTCCATGATAATTGAGAAAGTAACAAGTGGTTTACAAGAACAAAGCCATAGATACAATACAATTTAATTGGGTTCTAAATATAAAGTCGCAATGTGTAACTTTTGTGAGTGTTGTGCATCATGGAGATCAAAATATTGCTCCATATGTAGTATCCATTTTACTGGATCCTTGCATCAAAATTCCTCATATCGATATTTGGAATGTGGTGGACCTTAAATCCAAAGTTCAAGTATTTGAAATCATTATTAACATTCTTTTTGATCTCATCATGAGTTTCATCTAATACCTTTTCGCCATTGGGAAGCATTTCTTTTAGCAACTTTTTCAAACATTCCTTCAAGCCTTCCATGTCTTCTTTCAAACCATTCTTCAAATATTTCATGTTGCCTTTCATTTTTACTTCTATGCCATCTTTCAAACCTTCCGTGTCTTATTTTAAACCATTCTTCAAACTATCCATCTTAGCTTCCATTTCATTTTTGGTTACTCTTTGTGCGATAAAAATTTGTTGCATGTGGTCTCGTAATTTTGATATATCATGTTGCATTTCTTCCTCTTCTTCATGTGTTAAAGAAGAGTTGTATGTTTGCTTACTAGGTGTGTCCAATTTTTCTTTCAAGGAATTTTGAAATCAAACAATGATATATATGCTTCACTATGCCCTTTAAGTCACTTCAAACTAATTTTTGAAACAAAATCTAGCAAAATTAAAAATTATACACCTGTTTATTTCTTTTTAGGAGCTCGTTATTGCAGGTGTCGTATCTCTATAATTGAAAATATCCAAGGTCTGAAATTTCTTCTTATAGTACCCCTATAAGTCTTATTTCGAACTCAACAATTGATACCAATATTGGATTCTTCAAGAAATAGTTATGTTTGATCTCTCACGATGACCTAATTATAGAGTAGTTCAGTAGAGAAAACTTGTACGGAGTTCCACATGTTAGTTGTTTTACCTTCGACCCTCAAAATGATACCCAAAAACTACAATTTATCCTTTTTCTATTATTTTTTATGAAATTCAAATCAGATTTTTAGAGTGAAAGTTATGATGATTTTCCTTGGGTCACCTTTTTGAGATGGAATTTAGGAGCCTGCAAAAAGCCTAAATTCCTTGGATGATATCTCCGAAAATATAGACAGACAAGTTGTGAAATTCGTAAGAGAAGTTTAGCCCAATTTCAACTTCAAGTTATTTCAATTTTAGCTTGTGAAGCTTCATAGAAAAATGTTATAGGGAAAATGCCATGATGACCTATTTGAAGCAGTAAAACCCTAGAATCCAATGCTCTGATACCAAATGTTATGCAACCATCACAAAAACATAGATCAACGACTTAAAAGGTATCCTCTTCAACGGGGAAACCTCCTTTACATTAAATAAATGAATAATTATTGGAAGATACAAATGACAATACCTCCTATATATATATAGGAGTCTAAGGGGTCATAATGTAATCAGATCCTACATAACAATAATAATGTAAAGGCGCAACAATAACAATAATGGGCTTGTATGGGGCACAACAATAACGATATGGGGGATACATGGACACAAGAATAAAAATAAGGGGGCTACACTAACAATAACAATAATGGGGCTACAGTAGTATTATAGGGACCTAACATAGATAATTCCAGTAGAAGTGATTCAACCCCTCACTCATAGTCAGGAAAGTCTAGGGTTACAAGCATGCAAGGGAAAGATATCATTGTTACAAATTTTAATGCACATGAGATGGGGAAATAATCATGAACTGTTACAGGAAAATTTGGGCACATCAACCCCAAGTTCCAGATCCATATTATTAGGGTCCATCAACCCCTAATTCAGTTGTTTTCATTCCCTAATGAAGTTAACCTACATCATGCTTGCTTCCCAAGAGTTTCATGTCACCATTCATCCAAAAAATGCCCTAGAGAGATCACTGCAGATGGCCCTTTATTAGGATACAATGCATTGGAGGAACTGCACTATCTAGGTGTTATTCATCACACCTAGCCTTTGTTCTGCCTGCGCTGAGCAAGATTCATTGAATTTCTTAAATGAATTCATTGAATTCCTCGTCCAATGGATCCTTTTGGAAGTTTCCAGATGGATGGAGCTCCCTTTTGGATGATGAAGAGGATGAATGAACCTTAATCCATTATCCCTTCCTCCATGGAACCACTTCCTAATTTTGGCAAAG
Source organism: Pinus tabuliformis (assembly GCA_031772625.1). Taxonomy (NCBI): domain Eukaryota; kingdom Viridiplantae; phylum Streptophyta; class Pinopsida; order Pinales; family Pinaceae; genus Pinus; species Pinus tabuliformis. The sequence continues at coordinate 260,127,790 of CM062808.1, read as the reverse complement.
CATTCATGGGGGCCATTAATGGCTTAACCTCCTCCATTCAACTATAAATGGACCAAGAATTCAAAGGCTTGGGGAGGTTGGAAATTCTTGAGTTAAGGAAATGTTGTTTGAGACTTGTAAGAGAGTAGTGTTATCATGTCAAATTGTTGCTTCATGAGGAGAGAAGGGTTTGAAACTGGAAGGAAAATGCTAAATCCAACATGGCTTCAAGGGTTGTAATATTTCCTTTATCAATAAAGAGTTCTATGCTTTTTCCCATTCATGTGTTTATATGATGTATATTGTACTTTCGATTCTATAATATGTTTAGTTAACAAATTGATATGTATGCTTTGACAGTTTTCTGTCTCGGCTTGTGTGCAGGTACCTTCCAAGCGAGTTAAGTAAGGAAGGGAGCAGCAAAAGTTGTTAAAGGGAAGAGGGGTTGAGCAAGAGATATAGGTTGGTTCTTTTGTTCCTCTTTATTTTATTTGTTAGCTATAGGAAAAGCATTGCAATTAATTTAGCTATTGTTCTAGACTAGCTACTAGGTCTAGGGGTTAGTCGTTTGAAGAAACACTAAATTTGCCCATAAAAAAATGGTGACTCTTCTGGGGAACGATCCTATCCCTTATAGTAGCTTATCACTCTCTTAAAACACTTTGACATACTATACCTTCTACTATTCATCGAATTCAAATCCAATTCACTAAAAATTGAGTCAGTTTTGAGCAAAAAATTGTCATTTTGTAATCAGCGCACCTTTGTAACTGATACAGTGCACTGCATTGCACCCTCTGCATAGACACAGTGCGATGCATTGCACTATCTCTAACTGTTCCTTGTGCTGATCCCTTTAGGATCAGTTTTCCCATCTAGGAGTTGAGTCCTCTAGTCAGTTTTCAGTTGTTTGAATTTCTTGTTGGATATAGATGAGGTTTTGTATCTGAAAAAACAATTTTGTTTCCTTTGTTCTGACCTGATCTAGGCTGGACTGTTGAATGTCTTTAATGTATTCATTTTATCAATTGCAGTCCATTGTCGAAAGTAGTTTTGATCGATTGTTTTGTCAAAACGAAGTGTCATAAAGTCTTCCTTCATAAATAATCAATTGATCTATTTGTGCATTTGATTCATATTTTCATTTAAAGTGTCAAAAATATTCGTTTCTTTAAAGTTGAAAGTGTCATTTAGACTTCCTTTCTATTTAAGAGAAATTGTCATAAATCAACATTTTTCGTGAAAAGAGTTTTTGAATCGTTTGTGCATTAGTTGTTCTTAGTGTATCATTCACATTAAGAGGAACTGAAAAGAAAAGAAATACATGCAATTGCATCTTAAAGTTTGAGTCTATGTGTTCAAAAGGAATGGTTTATGGAATGGCATTAGTTTGTGCTCTTTGTTGTTTGATCCAAAAAGTACTTTTATGATCTATCCCTCATAGATAGGATTTTCATTGTCGAAAACAAATGGAAAGAGTGCTTCTCATTCTAGTTGCATTCTTAGGAATTTCGGAAAACATCTTTTGGTGAAACCCAAAGGAAAATTTTAAGCAAGATCAACCTAAGATTTACATCAATTAACCTAATAACTCATTGGAACTTAACGTAAACATCTAGAGGTGTCTAGGCTAGAGACGTGTTCCAGCGTCTTAAAACCTAGTGGTTTTCATTTTCATTGAGGTTAGGTGATTCCTCCTCTCTAATTCGATAAGTACTAGTATGGACTTGAGCTCCCTGTACAGTCAATTATATAGTGGGAGACCCCAATAGGTTTAAATCCTTTATACCTAGGAAGCCGAGTCTGCCGCCTTACCAATCACAATGCACCAAACACAGCATTCGGGAAGACTGAGTGCCGTATAGTAAATCCTTGGTAATTTCTCTTTCATTTGCCACCAAGATGTATATTGCAGTTTTGTGATTAGTTTGGTAAAACCTCTTGTCTAGTATCTCCAGAGCAATCACTTTTGTTCCTTTTCGACTCCTTAAAAGAAAAGGTTCATCTAAGTGCTTGTCCTTTCAAACTCATTAAACATCGAAAGAGACTAGAGTCAACTTTTGTTTTTTCTCGACTCTTTAAAAATGAAAAAGAAAAGCTATGTACTAGTGTTGTAAAAGTTAATTGGTCACAAATAACATCATTATTCCTTAGTTGAGTTTAGGTTGATAAGAAAAATAAGAAATTTTGGAGGAAGATCAACCTCCACTCTATCGTTCGAGGAGAGTTATGAGAAAACCGCCCTTGCCACTAGAAGCGGCACCCATCGAGTCAAGGTGGACTCATTAAACTAAGTCTGGTACTTCAAGAGTTTCCAGTACTTCATCTAAATTACCAAAGCCACCTATCACAGATACTATTGAGCCTCAAGTTACTCCAACTATTTTTGGTACATCTGTTAGACAAGAAGAAGTTACTCAACTACCTGAGGGTACTATAATGGAAACAAGTGAACAAGTAACTCAAGTTGATCCACAACTTGAAGTTAATCAACTAGAAATTACTTCAGAACTTGAACCTGTTCAATTGGAATTTGATCCAGAACCAATAGCAGTTGAAACTGACGACATTTCTGAGCTTGAATTTGTTCACGAACCTTCCCTTGAAACTAAAGTTATTTTACCAAAACATCTGGACTTTGACCTTGAACATTCTAAAGTTGTTATACCTCAGTCATTTGTAGTTCCTGAAACTCCATCTTTAACACCAGAAGTCTTTTTCGGACCTGGTGGTGAAATGCGTCCACCTAGATTAGTTGTTGTAGAGGAAGAAGCTGAAGGAGATTATACCCCCAAAACTCCACATCATTTTGGACCTGGTTTATATCTTTATTCTAATTCTCTTCCTCTTTCTATTGCTGCCTCTCAAATACGACTTGATTCATTAGGTCAATTTTTGGGTTAGTTAACCATGGCAGAACAATGCAAAGATCTCAGACTACTTCATCTAATGTAGCTATGACAGAATCCTTTGTTGCCACTTCTTTGATGTTTACTACCACACCTGAGTCACATTTATATGGATAGCCTTCCAACCTGACTAGTTACCAATCTATGTCTAGAATCCACCTTAGGTTTTCTTCTTCACCATGGTCATCACCCATGTCATCATCAAGGATTTTACCTAGTTCTTCTTATCAAGGGCAACAGTTTGATCCTGCATATCAGTATCAAACTGGGCAATTCAGTGAACAAAGACATGTATATCCTCTTAACACTAGATTGCCACCATATGTTCAGAAGTATGCCTATTCACAACATCCTCCCGATCAAGGAGGACAACCCTATGGTTATGTCCTGCCGTATCTAGATCAGCCTGAAATGCGAGTCTGTCAGTGGCAGCCAACTATACCACAACAACCAAGGCTTTTGTATCCAACACAACCTATGCAAACTGAGCCAATTTTTTCGACCCAACCTGTCGTAACTATGGGACCACAGGCACAAGCTCAACCTGTTGTATCTCAACTTGTGCAAGTTAGTTCTGCTACCTCGCAACTACAACTTTCTAGTCAACAAAATTCTCAAGCTATTATGCAACAACCACTTGTTTCTAGGGTACAATTAGCTCAGGTTAGTGTGCCATTATCTAGAGTGACTCAAGTTGCTATAGGTTTAGTTTATTCTTAGTCTGGTCAAACTAGCATTGGGGAGTAATATCAAACTTCACAATTGATACCCGAACAACCTTGGTAGCCACAATATCCACATCCTCCTTTTTAGAATGTCCAACCTCAATATGGGCCTTATTTTCAAGCTCACCCGAAGCAAGGACAATATCAAGTGTATCACGGTCCTCTGTATCAAGCCCAACCTGGTTAAGGACAAGTGCAAGGTCAACTTGGTTATAATCCGTATACTAGATATGACCCACCACCTTATCAAGGATATCTACCTTATGAGGGTATGCAAAGGCCTATGGCACAGGCAATTTCGTCTTATCCTGGATATGCTCAACCTAATTTCAATTGGCAGTTTCCATTTGTGGCAACCCTAGAATTACTAGATCTAAATTGGTTCACCAATGATCCAATTTTGTATGCACCTTGGTGGCCGGTAATTCCTCATAAGTTGCCATCCGATAGTCCAAAGTTTAGTGGAAATCTTGGAGAAGACTCGTCAAATCACGTTATGACTTATCATTTACGGTGTTCTTCGAACTCCTTGAATGATGATTCGGTAAGACTTCGTCATTTCTAAAGAACACTCATTGGTTTGGCTGCTAAGTGGTATATTGAATTACTAAGAGCTTCTTTTAATAATTTCACCCATTTAGCCACTACCTTTTTGACCCAATTCCAGTTACCCATCAGATATGAAACTGGAACGGAACTTTTGACCAAGTTTAAACAAATGACTTCTACTCATATATCAAATCATATTCATGAGTGGTATCGCTGTCGTCGCATGGTTAAAACCTATTTTCTTGATAATATTTTAGCTGAGTGGTTCATTAAGTCCTTATTTCCATCTGTCACTGAGGATGCGGCTAAAGGTGGAGTTGTTATAGAAGAGCAAGTGATTGCTCGTGCCCAATACTTGGATTTGATTTACACGTAATTTAGTATGCTCTATGACAAAATTCCACATGCACTGCATCTAAATCAATCCATTCCACCTCCATCATCAAATAGGGACTCTCATGCCGGAGACGGTGTGATCAGTTCCTTAAGCACGCAAATGGCAAGTAAACCATTTGGTCAGTCACTTGCCAAAAATCAAACTGTAAATGCATATGAGGCTCTTGCTGCCAAGATTAATGCCATGTAATTTGACAAAGGTAAAAATCAAAAGCAACCAGGAAGTAAGAAGAAAGGGAAAAATGAGAAGGAAACTGAAAACCCTTCTGAAGAGAAATCATCTAATTCCTCTATTTCAGGAAAGAAACCTCGTTATCCATGTTTGATATGTAATGAAGAGCATTTTACAAGGGATTGTCCTCACCGCGTGGAAGTTTCTAAACTATTAAAAGCTTCTACCACATCTACAGTGTTGACAGATCTGTTTCCAACCCCGAATACCAATATGGTTGCAACTAAAAATGCTTCCACATCTCAGGTATTAATGTTACAGGAAAATTTGGGTACATCAACCCCGACTTCCAAATCCGTATTATTAGGGTCCATCAACCCCTAATTTAGTCGTTTTCATTCCCTAATGAATTTAGATTACATCATGCTTTCCTCCCAAGAGTTTCATGACACCATTCATCCAAATAATGCCCCTAAGGAGATCAGCGCAGGTGGCCTTCTATCTGGCTACAATGCATTGCAGGAACTGCACTGTCTGGGTGCTATGCATCACACCTAGCCTTTGTTCTTCCTACGCTGAGTGGGATTCATTGAATTTTTGAATTCAATCCATTGGATTCCTCATCCAATGGATGCTTCTGGAAGTTTCCAGATGTATGGAGCTCACATTTGGATGAGGAAGAGGATGAATGAACCTTAATCCATTATCCCTTCCTCCATGGAACCACTTCCTAATTTTGGCAAAGAATTCATGAGGGCCATTAATGGCTTAACCTCCTCCATTCAACTATAAATGGACCAACCATTCAAAGGCTTGGGGAGGTTGGAACTTCTTGAGTTAAGGAAATTCTGTTTGGTGAGACTTGTAAGAGAGTAATGTTATCATGTCAAATTGTTGCTTCATGAGGAGAGAAGGGTTTGAAAATGGAAGGAAGGCGTTGAATTGAACATGGTTTCAAGGGTTATAATCTTTCCTCTATCAATAAAGAGTTATATTTCTTTTCCCATTCATGTGTTTATATTATGTATATTGTACTTTCGATTCTATAATATGTTTAGTTAATAGATCGATATGTATGCTTTGACAATTTTCTATCTCGGCTTTTTTGCAGGTACCTTCCAAGCGCATTAAGTACAGAAGGGAGCGGCGATAGTGGTCAAAGGGAAGCGGGATCGAGTGAGAGATACAGGTTGGTTCTTTTGTTCCTCTTTCTTTTATCTTTTAGCTATAGGGAAAGCGTTGGAATTACTTTAGCTGTTATTCTAGACTAGCTACTACGTCTAGAGGTTAGTCGTTTGAAGAAACACTAAATTTGCCCATAACAAAATGGTGACTCCACTGGGGAACGATCCTATCCCTTATAGTAGCTTATCACTCTCTTAAAACACTTTAACATACTATACCTTCTACTGTTCATCGAACTCAAAGCCAATTCACTAAAAATTGAGTCAGTTTTGAGCATAAAATTGTCATTCTGTAATCAACGCACCTTTGTAACTGATACAGTGCACTGCATTGCACCCTCTACATAGACACAGTGCGATGCATAGCACTATCTCTAATTGTTCCTTGTGCTGATCCCTTTAGGATCAGTTTTTCCATCTAGGAGCTGAGTCCTTTAGTCAATTTTCAGTTGTTTGAATTGCTTGTTGGATACAGATGAGGTTTTGTCCCTGAAAACGGTATTTGTTTCCTTGTTCTGACCCAATTTAGACTGGATAGTTGAATGTTTTTTATGTATTTGTTTTATCATTTGCAATCCATAATTGTCGAAAGTAGTTTCGATTGATTGTTTTGTCAAAACGAAGTGTCGTAAATTCTTCCTTCATAAATAATCTATTGATCCATTTGTGCATTTGATTCATATTTTCGTTTAACGTGTTGAAAATATTCGTTTCTTTAAAGTTGAAGGTGTCATTTAGTCTTCCTTTCTATTTAAGCGAAATTGTCATAAATCGACATTTTTTGTGAAAAGAGTTTTTGAATCATTTGCGCATTAGTTGTTCTTAGTGTATCATTCACATTAAGAGGAACTGAAAAGAAAAGAAGTACATGCAATTACATTTTAGAGTTTGAGTTTCTGTGTTCAAGAGGAATGGTTTAGGGAATTGCATTAGTTTGTGATATTTGCTGTGTGATCCAAAAAGTACTTGTATGCTCTATCCCTTATAGCTAGGATTTTCATTGTTGAAAACAAATGGAAAGAGTGCTTCTCATTCTAGTTGCACTCTTAGGAATTTCGGAAAACATCTTGTGGTGAAACCCAAAGGCAAAATTTAAGCAAAGTCAACCTAAAATTTACATCAATTAACCTAATAACGCTTGGAAATTAACGCAAACATATAGAGATGTCTAGGCTAGAGACGTGTTTTGGCGTCTTAAAACCTAGTGGTTGTCGTTTTCATTGAGGTTGGGTGATTCCTCCTCTCTGATTCGATAAGTACTAGTACAGACTTGAACTTCGTGTACTGTCAAGTATATAGTGGGAGACCTCAATAGGTTTAAATAATTTATCCCTAGGAAGCTGAGTCTACCACCTTACTGATCACAATGCACCAAACATAGCATTCGGGAAGACTGATTGTCGTACAGTAAATCCTTGGTAATTTCTCTTTCATTTACTACCAAGGTGTATATTGTAGTTTTGTGATTAGTTTGGTAAACCCTCTTCTCTAGTATCTCTAGAGCAGTCACTTTTGTTCCTTTTCAAATCCTTAAAATAAAAGGTTCATCTGAGCACTTGTACTTTCAAGCTCATTAAACATCAAAAGCGAATAGAGTCATCTTTTGTTTTTTCTCGACTCTTTAAAAATGAAAAATCAAAGTCATGTTCTAGTGTCATAAAAGATAATTGACCGCGAATAACATCCTTATTCCTTAGTTGAGTTTAGGTTGATAAGAACAATCAGCAATTCTGGAGTAAGATCAACCTCCACTCCATCGCAAAACCTAAAGATGAGATTTTGGTTCAAACACGTAGTAAAGATTATGGTAATCTGCCATCATCATCAAATAATTAGGCCATTGATCAGCCTGGTTCTTTGACTTCGACCACACCAAAAAATATTCCACTACCCATTGCACCAGAATTAACAATAAAGCCACCTAAGGGAGTTGTGCATAAATCAACATTTAACCCTCGAGCTCGAGCTGCTCAAAATTATAACATAGTAGAAGATCTTACTCAGTCTCCTTATACTATGTCAACACTTGAGGTATTACAAAATTTCCCCTCCCAGAAGCAGGCTTTACTGTTAGCAATAGGTGGAATAGATCGAGCAGATTCTAATCTTGTGGTTTTTAATCACTCGGGATATACACCACAGTGACTAGCTCAATTAGCTTTTCTAATTCAAGTTAAAGCTCTCAATAGAAATATATCAAACCATCGTAGATGAGGGAGCTTCTACCTATATTATGTCAATGAGCTACTAGAAAACAATGGGGTCACCTACATTGTCAAGATCACCAACCACATTGAAGGCTTTTGATGGAAGAACTTATACTTCATGTGGGATTTTGAATAATTTGCAAGTAGAACTAGGGGAAAAATGGTAACTGTTGAGATTGAGGTGGTTGACAGACCCCTTGATTACAACATTTTACATGGACAACCATGGGTTTATGTTATGGCTGATGTTTTTTCCACGCACTTTTGTATGATTGCATTTCCTCATAAAGGTGGAATAACAATTATCAACCAAACCTCATTTTTTGCCTATAGTTCTCAAGTTATGGGAAGCATTCCATTTTTTAACAGACCCTTGATTTCACTTCAATCTGTTGGTGTAGGTATTTTTAAAGATCCCTCCTTAATGGGTACTTTCACACTTCCTCCACCTTCTGGAACATTGGAAGTTGCAAGAGTCGAGACATGTAATATGTTATCCTCTACTTCATTTGATTTAAAGAACATCACCAATAATATTGAAGATGAGATTTTTGCTGAGGTTATGCGCTAAGTCCCATCGAACTCGCATAACAATCAATTTTTCTTGCTTGTGCGACATTTCCAGATCCAAATTCACCAATTGTATGGGTAGACCGTTCACTTGAATACGGTACTTCATCTGATCCTTTTGTTTTTATATAATCTACAAACGAGGAAATCATCCAATGAATGATGATAGGCAAAGAACCATGGGAAGAGTATCATCATCGTTCACTTCTTCTAGATCCTAGGGAATATTATTTAGATGAATTAGTACACCCTTCAATGGTAGATTTATTTTCGAATTCTGTTAGAATAGATTCGGTAGATTTTGAGCGTAATTTTTCTAACATAGAAGAAACCATTTCTATAGACATTTGGACCAAGCCCAATGTTGTAGAAAACATTCATGTTAGCAAATCTTGTTCTCCTTTGGAACTTGATTTTTACCATGCTATGTTTCATGAATTTAGAGATGTATTTGCATTGTCTTATGAGGAGATGTCATGTATTGATTCAAGCATTATTGAAAATCAAATAAAAATGTACCCTGATGTCAAACCAGTACGATAGTGGATTCAATTTCTACATCCAAAGAAAGCTACTGCCATTAAGATAGAGGTTGAAAATTTTTTGTGTGTTGGCTTCATTTACTTGGTACCTCTTACTGATTGGGTATCAAATATTGTTCCCATGATGAAAAAACAAGGAACAATTCGAGTGTGTGTTGATTACGGGGATGTAAATAAAGCATGTCCAAAAGACAATTATCCTACACCCTTCATCGACCAGATTATTGATGAATGTGCCAAATGTGAAATCTTTTTGTTCATGGATGGATTTTTTGGTTACAATCAAATCAATATCCACCTAGAGGATCAATCAAAAACTACATTTATTTGTCCCTGCAGTACATTCGCGTATAGAAAGTTACCTTTTGGTTTAAAGAATGCAAGGGCTACATTTAAGAGGGAAATGAATTATGCCTTCCATGACATTAAGAACATTGTACAATGATATCTTGATGATTTGCCTACTCATTCACAAAAGCGGACTGATCACCCATAGCATCTTAAAGCAATATTCTTACGGTGCCGACACTACAAAATAAGACTCAATCTGCACAAGTATGTGTTTTGTGTTGGCTTTGGTTGATTGCTTCGATTCGTGGTCTCAAAAGATGAAATTTGACTCGATTTGACTAAGGTTCAGGCAATACTTGACTTGCCTCCACCTTCGAATTTACTAGAGTTACAGAAACTTCAAGGGAAGGTGAACTTTCTACGGAGGTTCATTCAAAACTATGTTGAGTTGGCTAAAGGTTTTACACGTGTGTTGAAGAAAGAGGTACCCTTTCATTGGGATCAAGTTGCGCAAGCTTCCTTTAGTGCTCTTAAAGATTCCTTGATTAGAGCATCATTAATGTGTACCCCAAACCATCAACAAGACTATTACCTGTATCTCGCCACTACAGATACAACCATCAGAATGGTTTTAGTCCAAGAAGAAGATGGAATAGGACATCCTGTGTATTATTTGAGTCAACATCTCAATGATACAAAAAAAATATTCTTATGTCAAAAAGTTAGCTTTGGCATCCATTAAGGCTATGCAGAGGTTTCGTCACTATATTTTACTGCATAAAACTACAATTATCTCTGATTGCAACCGTATGACATATATTTTGTCACGTCAATTGCTGGGGGGCAAGTATTTGAAGTGGATAGTTATATTGCAGGAAATTGATTTGGAATTTGTTAAGTCTAAATCAAATAAATTTCTCGTATTTGTCAAGATACTTTCCAATCTTCCTTCTTCCTGCAACGATTCAACATTAGAAACGTCAATCGTGGATGAGTCTCTGTTTCTCATTTCCTCAAGTGATTCATGGTATGGGGATATACTGATCTATCTCCAAACCTAAGCTTTTCAGCCCGATACCCCTCGCTCTAAACAACAACGTATCAAGTACCAAGCCAAAAATTATCTGATTATTGCTAATATGCTTTATCGCAGTGGCATCGATATGATTTTACGTAGGTGCCTCACTCATGAGGAGGCTGAGAAAGCTTTGAATGATTGCATTTAGGTGCTTGTGGTGGAGATTTGTCTGGATCTACAACAGCACAGAGAGTTCTCCATGCTAGATACTTTTGGCCAACAATGTTCAAAGATTGCATAACTGCTATCAGAAGTTATCATGCATGTCAAATATTTGATTGAAAAACTAGATTACCACCTGCACCTTTGCATCCAGTAGTTGCTGTTGGACCATTTGCAAAATGGGGAATAGATTTCATGACATATAAACCCACCTCGACTGGGAGGATGGGTATATTATAGTCGTTGTTGACTATTTTACCAAATGGACTGAGGAGATGCCTACATTAAACAATAGTGGTGAAACGACTGCATTATTTTTCTTCAACCACGTGGTTGCCAGGTTTGGTGTACCATAGGCTATAATTACAGATAATCTGTCACATTTTCACAATCACATGATGGTTGAGTTAGATGCCAAGTTAGGATTGTCACATGATAGCTCTACTCCATATTATCCACAAGCTAATGGACAAGTTGAGTGTTGGGTTGTGTCATATTCTTTCCACAACTTGCCTACGTAGTTAACCAGGGGGTTATAGGGGGGGCGGAGCCCCCCTTCGTTGCACCGATTGTGTAGCGGGGGGGGTTCATAGGGGGTTTGAGGTGTACTCGTAACCCCACTTTATGGGGTCGAGGGCAGTGCCCTAGAAAATTTTGGTTTTGGTGTTTTGGACCCTATGTTAGGATGGGCGGACCCACCTATGGTTTTGTGCATGATTTTCGCACATGTTTTTTGGACACGTTGGTTTTCGGTCCATGGTATTGGACGCGATGGTTTTCAGTCCATGGTATTGGATGCTTCCGCATGTATAAATATGTATTATAACATTGAAAGGAACATAATGAAAAATCAAGTTGGTAGTCCCGATTTTGGGATCTAGGGGAAAATTTCTGTGTATATGTGTTTTATGTGTTATGCTCTTGCATTTTTTATTTTATGTGTTTTAGAATTTGTATGCAGGTAATTTCTGTATGGGGTTAAAACCTACATTTGGTATCAGAGCAATTTTGGCTTCAAGGGACATCTTTGTTGCTGAGGGGTTTCGCTCGGGCCGGTGGTAGACCCTGTTCAATGGGAGATCTATGAGATCAATTCTGGTGGTGAAAGAAGATGGCAAGTAGTGGAAATATAGAGATCGAGAAATTTAATGGTCAGAGTTTTGAGTTGTGGAAAATCAAGATGGAGGATCTGTTGGTGGATAAAAATCAGTGGATCGTGGTAGATTCGGGTACTAAACTAACGACAGTGTCCGATAAAGAATGGAAGAAGTTGGATCGGAAGGCAAAGAGCACAATACGATTGCGTGTCTTAGATTCATTATTGCTGAATGTATCAGGGGAAGCTATAGCGAAGGCTTTGTGGGAAAAGTTAGGGACTTTGTACCAATCTAAGTATCTCGTGAATAAACTTTTCCTAAGGAAAAAGTTGTATAACCTAAGGATGAAAGATGGAGACTCAGTGATAGATCATCTGAATGCATTTAATACTGTGGTAAGTCAATTAGCATCTGTTGATATTAAAATTTCAGATGAAGATAAGTGTATTAGTTTGTTGTGTTCTCTACAACATTCATGGGATAGTCTGGTTATTGCAATAGGTAACAATGCAATTGCCTTGCAATTTGATGAAATAGTCTCAGCCTTGCTGACGGAGGAGATGAAAAGGAAAAATATGGAGAGCAAAAATGGTGATGCCTTGTCTATACGAGGATGGTCCCATAATAGAAACAAAAATAAGTCATCGAATGGGAGATCTAAATCTAGAGGGAGATCTAAATCTCCAGGAAAACCTGTAAACGTGGTGTACTGGAAATGTGGAAAGAAATGGCACTACAAAAGGGACTGTAAATCTAAAGCTCCTAATAAAGGAAATGGATCTGATGATGCTCCTTCTGCAAAGGCAAAAACCACCTCAGATGAAGGTGGGGATGTGTAATTGGCTTCTTCAAGTACACATGTAGATCATGAGGCATAGTTGATTGACTCAGTTGCATCCTTTCACTTCACTCCCCATAGGGAGTAGTTCTGTGAGTATGAGAAATATGATGGTGGTGATGTCATCTTAGGGGATGATAGGAAGGCTAGAATCATTGGTCGCAGAAAAGTAAAGTTGAAGGTGCAAGGTGGAAGCGTTAGAATACTTCCAGGTGTTTTGCATATTCCTGCATTAGTTAGAAATCTGATTTCTGTTAGCAAGCTAGATGATGCAGGTGTAAAAACAGTGTTCGAGAAGGATACCTACAAAATGGTTTGGGGAGCACTGGTATTGATGCAGGGAGTTTGGCTTCGAACTCTGTACAAGCTGCAAGGTAGCACTATTGTTGATGGGTGCAACAATGTTATAGACATATTTGGGCACTGCAACCCCAATCACATATGTCCATAAACAAAGGACTTATAAACCCCTAAAAGTGTTGTTTCGTACCCTAAAGGAACAAGGTCAACTGATTACATCATTTTCCAGAAGCTCTCCCTGAAAAACTACTCAGAGGTGGTCAAAATTGGACCATCTCACCTACTCCATGGTCAAGGTACGATGCATCTCACCTATTACACATGGGGGGTGTGATGCATACTAAAAATCCCTTCTGTAGGGAGCGATGGGCGAGAGTAGACAAATGGCAGAGGTAGTTTTCTAGGTGGAAACCTAGGAAATCTTCTAGAAACTGCTCACTTGACACTTTCCTCTTTGAATTCACCTAGGGATGAGTAAGAGATCATGAAATCTCCAAGTGGAACCAAGAACTATAAGAGAAATGACACTAATCAAAATCCTAGAAGCTGACTCACCCACCTGCAAATATCTATATATGGATCCCTCATCCTAGAGATCCAGAGGCTAGAATTTTGTATTTTTGTAAGGAAGTGTTGTTGGTTTCTCTGTGAAACATTGTAGTGTTGGGTGATCTAACTTTTCATGAGGTGAAGAGGGCTTTCATGCTGGGTTGTAATCCTCTTTTCTACTACTTCTATCAATAAATCTATTTGAGTTTTCCTCCATATTCTTGTATATTTCTGAATCTTGTATTGGTGTATGCATTTGTATGGTTAATATACATCTAATCCTATATTGTTTACAGTTATAGATCTCTATGCTTTGATAGTATTATGCTGCTTTGACTCTACAGGTATTCTGTAAAGTGGGAAAAGTGAGGAAAGAGTGGCAAAACTCTATCAAAGGGGCGAGGAAACAAGCAAGGAGCCAGGCGAAAGACTGAGGTTGGTACTCTCTGCTTCTTTCTCATCTATCTCTCATAAAGGAAAACACATGTAACTTTATTTTGTTTGTTTCTAAGATAGCTACCCATCTTAGTGGGACTAGCAGCTCTGAATGGACACTAGTTCTCCCGATAACAAAATGGTGACTCCGTTGGGGAGCAAATAGTTTGATTGTTAGTTATTGTTGTTTGCTTTATAAACTACAAATGGAGCCTAAAGTTAAGCCAGCTAGCCTTCGAACTGCTTTTGCTATGCAACTGAAAAGTAGATCAACACTACTTTAGTCAATCTCTGGGTTAGTTTATGAACTAAACATTTGACTTGCAAACATCCTAAGTGCCCTAGTGGTAGGTCAAATAACCTCATTAGATCAGCCCCTATACTTTGTGTTTATTGCCTATCATTAACTCAGCCTAAATCCATGAACTTAGCTGCAATTTGTGAGTGAAAACCAAGCTTAGTCTCATCCCCGGACCATCGCACTATCTCTCATTGGAAACCTATATGCATCACACCTCGTTTGTGTTACAGGTGAGATGCATCCCTATTTCCCTATGTTACAGGTGCGATGATTGAGTGAGACTGTTTCTGCCTCCAGATTTTGGTTTTTTCTTCATTGTTTTCAGCTCTATTCAATAGTTTTGTTGTTTATGATCAGTATATCACTATTGAAACCTTCTTCCTTTGCATTATTCATCCTCCATTGATAAATATTTGTGAATTTTTTTTATGTATTTTTCATCATTTACAGTTCTCCTTTGCAAAAGCTAGCTTAATCGAACTGTCAACTTCTGAATTGAAAGTGTTGTAAGTGTCATTTTCAGTCAAAGAAAAGAGTTCCGTAAAGTCTTCCTCTTTTAGATAGTCGATTACACTTTTGCTATTGTATTTGATTTGAATCATAAATTCTTTGAGGTGTCGAAAGAAGTTTTCAAGTTAAAATTGAAAGTGTCGTCTAAATCCTCCTTTCGTTTTTGAAAAGAAATTGCTAAAGTGTCGCTTTAAGGAAAGATAGTTTAGATCTATACTTGGTTTTCTTTTTGTCATTCTCACAATAAGGAAACTGAAAAACAAATACATGCATGTGCATTTACATTTAGACTGCATGCGAAAATTGATTTAAGATAGTGTATCTTAGTGTGTGCTCTCTCCTCTATGTTGAAAGAATTCTTCTCTTTCCTTAATAGCTAGGATTTTCATTGCAAAAAGAAAGTAAACGACTGTCTATCATCTTAGATTGCATATTTAGGAATTGTATATCTACATCACGCAGTGAACCTTAGAGGCAAACTTCTTAAGAAAGATCAACTGTAAAATAAACCTCAATGAGCATAATAATGCTTTGGAACCTAACACACAACATCTAGAAGTCTAGGCTAGAGACGTATTACGGCGTTGTAAAGCCTCATAACTATCGTTTTCATCGTAGGTTGGGTGATTCCTCCTCTTTGATACAACAAGTGCTAGCACAAACTTCTACTCCCATGCACCATTGAGTATATATTCGGAGACCACAATAGGCTATATTCTTTATCCTTTGGATGTCGTGTCTGCCACTTTATCGATTCCAATGCACTGAACATAGCATTCGGGAAGATTGACTGTCGTACATAAAAAGTATTCTGTAGTTTTACGATTGGTTTGGTAATCCCTCTATCTAGATTTCCAGAGTAGTCACTTTCATTCCTTTTCAGACTCCTTAAAAGAAAAGGTCCATATAAGCACTTGTCACTTCAGGCTCATTAAAAATCTAAGGCGACCAGAGTCATCTTTAGCTTTTTTTCGACTCTTTAGAATTGAAAAAGCAAGTTGTGTCAAAGCATCATAAAATTTATTTTATTTGGAATAACATCACTGTTCCCTCGTTGGTCTTAGTTTGAGAAAATGGAGTCCACAAATCAAGGATCTCCCCTTGGGGGGAATCCTAGTCCCTTATCTTCTTGGGGAGACGTTGGTGCTCCACATATGGCTACATTGTCCCTTCCAGGACTCACAATTAGCCTGCCAGTATGGCTTCTCTTGACCTATATCATTCAAAACACCGTAATTCCTCAGTAATCAAATCAGCAACCAGATGATACTGAAGTCACTCCCCCACCTTCTACTTTGTTTGTTTCTCCCTCTCCTTCTTCCTCTTCGCTTGGTGAAGCTACTAAGGCTAAAAACCAAGTAACTGAGAAGAAGAAGAAAGGGAAGGAGAAGAAGAAGAAGACGCCAACAATGAAAGGAGCCAACCATGCATCTTCCAGTGGAAATCCACACACTGCACCATCCAAACCTAAATCTAGATGTGTCATTTGCAAAGGAGACCGCTATCATCGAGATTATCCTTGCATCCCACGGATCTTAAGGGATTGGTCTCCCCACTTGCACAATCCGGTGTCTTCAACCTCTGACAATCATGTTGAGAGCACACCATCAACTAGTGAAAATGAAGTTAATGGAGAGAAAGGAAGATCTAAATTTCCTTATAGAGTGTGTGAAGGCGATCATGCCCTCCACCGTTGTCCATTCCTAGATGAAGCTAAAAGAGTCTTGGATAACCGTCTTGCTTCACTACAGCAACTTCCTCTTGGATACAAAAAACTCTTACCGAGTCCATCACTAGTTGAAAATATGACTGACACACCTTTGTTGTCAGTCAAAGCACCTATCATTGAATATAAACCCTCTGATTCCACACCGGACCAAATTCAACAGGTCGAGACAGCAGTCGACCCAGTCTTGTCTTCAAAAGGTCCACCTTTAGATGATACAGTCACCAAAGTGAATGAGAACAACACTGTTCAAATTCTTTTTGTTAACAAAGAATCCGATGAACATGGGGGAAATCTACCCATTCCTTTACCATAGGAAGGAAGTTCATCAGAGATTCATCCGACCATTTATTTGGTCCCTCCTTCAAGAAATCTAGTCGTTTCCTTCAATTGGAATCTACTATGGAGACCCTGCCTACCATCTAATGTACCATTCTAAATCATAGTACAAGCTTACAGAATGATCATGGCTAGTAGTATCATAGATGAATGGGCTTTCGTGAGTATCCTTTCCTCAACTGCTTGGAAAGCGCTTGGTTCGCCATCACTTCTGCCTGAGATTCGAAATCTGCCAGGCTTCAACAAAGGAACCAGTCAACCATTAGAGATCCTTCCAAATTTGCCTATAACTTTGAGAAGGAAAACCGTTTATCTAAACATGATGGTAGTCCAAGGGCCTCTAGATTACAATCTACTCCTTGGACGTGACTACATTTATAGCATGGGAGCTATTGTTTCCTCACTCTTTCGAGTGATGTGTTTCCTGTATGAAGGCATAATGGTCTAGCTCATTGACCAACTTTCATTACCTGATTCAAACACGGCTACTACTCAAATGCCATCCCTAACTAGTCTTTCTGCACAAGGAATGTCTCATCAACCTCCAGTCTGTCCACCTGATGAGCGCGAGTGATTCAGTGAATGTGACTAAACCTAAGGGGCATGCACCCTGTTTTGCTTCGACAGGAAAACCCTAGATATAAGGTAGGTTTCCACGTAGGATATATTACTATTCTAACACACCCGTCCATTTAGGAAAATGGGATTAGATTGGAAATGGATTCCCTTGTCAAAGGTTATGTGAGTGGAAGCTCATACCATTCACCTTTGTCTATTTCGATGGACAGAGCCAAGGAAGTGTTTTGTCTGCAAATGTGGACGAAACAACCTTGCTTTAATGCAAGAACTTCCATATGGTAACCTGGAAACTCTACTTCTCTTTATACCTTGGGGCATGCAAACCTTTTGTACATAAGTGAAAAGCAACCATCGTAACTCTAACCCGGTAGTTTTTTTACTAACTTCAACTGCTTAAGTTAGGTGATTGGTCTAGTCAACCATTCACCTTTGTCGGGACTGATGGAAATGGCAAAGTAAAGGAAAGGTTTCTCGTCGAGAAGCTATCCTACCTAACCTCAGTAGTTCTTTAACCCCTAGGACAGTAGTTGGTCGTTCCTAGCTTACATATAAAAGGCTCTGGAGCAAAGTTGCGCATGGGGCAAGATCCCTAAAAAATGAACCTACTAATGAGATACATCCTTATTATACGACTGGCACGAGCAATGTTTCCGCAAAGTTCATGCTCGTTAAAAAATAAACCTAGTTATGAGCATATGTTCCACTAGAGTTCAAGCTCATTAAAAAATGAACCCACTTTCGGTAAATAACCTTTGTGATTGCATTACTATCAGCTTTTGAGCCTTGGTCGTGTTCTTACCATCACCTCCACTTTTTAGCCGATCATCTGCCTCCACTTGATTGTTTACCTTTTTTAGGAACAGTTGCGATGAGTGATTTTGTTAGCCATCTTCTTTACACTGTCATGATTGAAAAGTTCCAACCCTTACCTAGAACCAGCTGCTACCCAAAAATATCACTCGTTCCTCAAAGACGAGTCTCTTTTAAGCTCTTTTAGGACTCGAAAAATATAAAAGGATTGTCGAGCAATTGGCCTGTCCAACTCGTTAGAGTGATTGGAAGTGCCATCCCTCCTCTATATTTTAATATTTTTGGACCCGAGGGATCATTACACAAAAACATCGAGTGCTTGTCTTTTTTGGCTTGTTAAAGTGATTAGAAAAGTCATCCCTTTTGTATTATTTTATACTTTTCGGGCTTAAGGGATTATACCACGAAAAAGGATTACTGGAGTTTCCTTTCCATCTCTTTTAAAACTCTTTAAAATTGAAAAGGATCAAGTTATCTTTGTCATTAAACTCGTTAAAAAATAGTGACGAACTTGTCCATTACAAACAATAGCGAGTTTCACTGTCACCAGCTCGCTAAAACATAGCGAAAGGTTTGCCCGAAGGGAAAATTATAGAACAAGCATATGTTATCCTCCTCAAGCTTGACAAAAATAAAGAGGTACTGGTCAGAAATGACTAGGGAAAAATTGGGAAGAAAACTTGAAGAACTTTATTGGTAGCAGGTTGCTCTTGAACATGACACTTTCACTCCATCACCATGATTGAGTTGGGTTGGGTTATTCCATTCACTGGTCATATCACCATTGGTCCTTGGTACCATCCATTTTCGAGGTTAATGCTACCAATCCATTTCAGTGTCACCGATATGTTCAAGAGAAGTCGCTCAGAGAATTCACCAACCCAGCTAATGACTCATCCGCTACAATACCTTCACGCTCCATTCTTTCATGACCACCACCCTGAACCTTGTATCATCAGATCGTTTTCACCTCCACAAAATCATTTGCTCTGTTTCGTGTCGCAGATGTGGGATTCATTAAGGACCTCCTACGATGAGTCACTTCTTGTCGACATCAGCTCATTATCCAAGAAGTCGACTTAGGGACAACCCTTTCAGTACTTTGAAGCTTGCATGCCTCAATGGCAAGTTTCTCACTTCCGATGACAGGTTTACATCAATGGCCTTCGACTGAAAGATTTTACGTCGTGTTCAACATCGACTCATGTATTCACACCACATGAATTGTGCTGCAGTACCTTGAGGGTCTTCATCATTATCAGTGATTCCTCTCGTGCCCGTTAACAACTTACATCATTGGCTAGTAATCAAGCGATGTATTTCCATGTTCGACATCACAACATCTTTTCACATGGATCGACTTGTACTTCAGGCGAAGATTGAATGAGTTTGAATACCCTAGATCTAGTTTCATCCATTCGGGCTGTGATATATTTAGGAAAAATAACGACATCAAATGTACATCATAGCTGCACATATAATCATCCAAGCCAAGGGATGATGGCTCTACCAGGATCATCAGTCTACCACGCAGATGGTTGTTTGTCCTATGTACATGAAGATGAATTTATAAAGTTGAGCATGGGAATGCCCACCTCAGCTAGATCATGAAAATATTATGAAGATAATGTATTGTATCGTATCTTATTACAGGTCACCTTCCAGTTCGAAAAACCTCAAATCCTCATGATAAAGAATTTCACTCAACATCAGAAGATTTATGACCTCATGCTTTAGGGGGCAGCTGTTATAGACATATTTTGGCACTGCAACCCCAATCACATATGTCCATAAACCAAGGGATTCTAAACCCCTAAAAGTTTTGTTTCGTACCCTAAAGGAACAAGGTTAGTTGATTACATCATTTTCCGGAAGTGCTCCTAGAAAAACTACTCAGAACTGGTCAAAACTGGACCATCTCACCTGCTCCATGGTCAGGGTGCGATGCATCTCACCTATTGCACATAGGGGGTGCAATGCATACTAAAAATCCCTTCTGTAGGGTTGATGGGCTAGAGTAGACAAATGGCAGAGGCAGTTTGCTAGGTGGAAACCCAGGGAATCTTCTAGAAACTGCTCACTTGACACTTGCCTCTTTGAATTTGCCCAGGGATGAGTAAGAGATCATGAAATATCCAAGTGGAACCAAGAACTATCAGAGAAATGACACTACTCAAAATCTCAGGAGCTGACTCACCCACCTACAAATATCTATATATGGATCCCTCATCCTAGAGATCCAGAGGCTGGAATTTTGTATTTTTGTAAGGAAGTGTTGTTGGTTTCTCCATGAAACATTATAGTGTTGGGTGATCTAGCTTTTCATGAGGTGAAGAGGGCTTTCATGCTGGGAGGATGACAATGGGTTAGACCGCTGGGTTGTAATCCTCTCTTCTACTACTTCTATCAATAAAGCTATTTGAGTTTTCCTCCATATTATTGTATATTTCTGAATCTTCTATTGGTGTATGCATTTGTATGGTTAATATACATTTGATCCTATTTTTTTTATGGTTATAGATCTCTACGCTTTGATGGTATTATGTTGCTTTGACTCTACAGGTGTTCCGTGAAGCGGGACAAGTGAGGAAAGAGTGGCGAAACTCTGTCAAAGGGGGGAGGAAACAAGCAAGGAGCCATGCGAAAGACTGAGGTTGGTACTCTCTGCTTCTCTCTCATCTATCTCTCATAAAGGAAAACACATGTAACTTTAGTTTGTTTGTTTCTAAGATAGATACCCGTCTTAGTGGGACTAGTAGCCTTGAATGGACACTAGTTTTCCCGATAACAAACAATTCTGTGGTTCTTGAAGTAGAGCAGAAAATCTAGTGGTCTCTAGAGAGAAGACCATGTTGTGGCATCAAAGGTTTGGACATATTGGAAAGAAAGGCCTTCAAATACTTCATGGTAAAGGTATGGTAGAATGTATGAGTAATAAATCTCTGGATTTTGATTTCTGTGAAAATTGTGTATATGGGAAGTAGAATCGGGTGAGTTTCTCATCTGGTAGTAAGGGGGCGAAACAAATATTAGAGCTTGTGCACAGTGATGTGTTTGGACTTGTGAAGGTTCCATCACTGGGTAAGTCTATGTAATATGTATCATTTATATATGACTTCTCCAGGAATACATGGATATTTCCTTAAGAAAAAATCTTAAGTCTTTGACAGGTTTAAAGAATTTAAGGCTCTCGTGGAAAATAAGATAGAGAAGAAGATAAAGGTGTTGAGGACAGATAATGGTGGAGAGTTTTACAGCAAGGAATTTGAAGAATTATGTAAGAAGTGTGGTATAGCATAGTGGAAGACTACTCCATATAAACTTCAGCAAAATGGAGTTGCAAAAAGAATGAACAAGATGTTGATGGAAAGGGCAAGATGCATGCTCAGTGGTGCCAATTTAGGACAGGAATTCTGGGCAGTGGTGGTGGATACTGCATGTTACTTGGTCAACAGGTCATCTTCATCAGCATTGAGGATAAGACTCCACAAGAGGTATGGACTGGTAAGAAACCCTCTCTTTCACATCTTAGGGTATTTGGATGTGATGCATATGTACATGTTCCAAAGGAGAAACAAACCAAGTTTGATAATAAATATGAAAAGTGCATCTTTATTTGGTATAAGGATGGTTTAAAGGGTTATAAGCTTTGGAACCCAGTAACAAGGAAGGTTGTGTATAGCCGAGATGTGGTGTTCAAAGAGGTGAAAGATGTTATTAAACATGAATTCCAACTGAAGGAACCTAAGAAGATAGAGTTTTAGCTAAAGGAGGAAGAATCAGACTCTACAGCAGAGCAGGGATCAAAAGATCAAGAGCCACAAACTCCGAGTGTAAGAAGATCAGTTCGAGAAAGAAGGCAGCTAGATAGCTATAGTCCATCTACTTTCTATTCAAATTTTTCTTTGTCTGTTACTGATGATGATCCCAGAACTGTGAAAGAAGTAGTAGATTTAGAGGATGGAAAACTCTGGAAAGAGGCCATGGTAGATGAAATGGCATCTTTTCACAAAAATGAGGCTCGGGATCTGGTGGAGTTGCTGGCTAGAAGGAAACCCATTGGCAAAAAATGGGTGTTCAAGAAGAAGACAAATGTAGAAGGAAAGGTGGAGAAATAAAAAGCTTGGTTGGTAGAAAAAGGTTATTCCCATGTGCCAGGAATTGATTTTGGTGATATTTTTTCTCCTGTTGCCAAGGTAACTTCTATTAGACTACTTTTATCTGTTGCTACTGCTTTTGATTTTGAGGTAGAACAGATGGATGTGAAGACATGAAGCAACTTGAAGGCTTTGTGGTGAAGGGTAAGAAAGAACTGGTATGCAAGTTAAAGAAGTCTCTGTATGGGTTAAAACAGTCACCAATGATGTGGTATCAGAAATTTGATACATTTATACAAGGACTAGGCTTCACCAGAAGCAGAGTAGATCATTGTGTGTATTTTAAATTAACTGGTGACCATGTTATTTATCTGGTCTTGTATGTGGATGATATGTTGCTAGTTGGAAATGACTAAGAAATTATCCAGGATTTGAAGACCCAATTGTCATCAAAATTTGTCGTGAAAGATCTTGGTGTTGAAAACTATATTTTGGGCATGGAAATTAAAAGAGATCGAGAAAAGAGGAAGCTCTGGTTAAACTAGAGGAAGTATGTTAAGACAATGCAGAGGTTTAATATGCAGGATAGTAAACTGGTGAAGGTTCCTATTCCTATAGGTGTGAGGTTATATGTTGAACAATGTCCCAAGACACAAGAAGAAGAAGAGGACATGTCCCGTGTTCCAAATGCAAGTGCAGTCGGTAGGCTGATGTATGCAATGGTTTGTACTAGACCAGACATTGCATGTGCAGTGAGAATATTGAGCAGGTTTATCTCAAAACTAGGGAAAGTGCACTGGAAAACAACGAATCGGGTTTTCAAGTATTTGCGTGGCACTAGTGATTAAGATTTTTTCTACCAAGGAAGATTAGGATTGGACAGAATGTTGGATATTTGTGGCTTTGTTGATGCAGACTGGGCTGGAAATCTGGATCAGAGAACATCTACAAGTGGGTATGTCTTTAACCTTTTTGGAGGTGCTCGTTGTGCTACAAGTTACTGGTGTTTATACTATCCGAAACCCAACAATTCATCACATGTTCCTTAGAGTTCATATTTTGGAAAGGTATTTTGAGTTTATTCAATATCAACATATTTCCAGAAGTCTAAACACATTAACCGACTCTTTAGCAAGTTGTGTGTTAAATAGACATTTGCAACATATGTAAGGTAAATATTTTCAATTAACATCATCAGTTGAATAGGATTGCATCACTCAACCATAATAAAGCCCTGAAAGTAAATTGTAAAAAGTTTTTACAAATAGTTTGTGTTCAAGAAAAAAATTGGTCATTTGACCCAAAAACTAAATGTATGAAGAAATGATCTTAGTAAGCTAGTGGTTCTCATGATAGTAGGTCATTGCCTATGCTATCATGTGCAAGAGTCTCATCCAACGACTTGGCACACTAATGGTGTGGCATTGCAATTGCACAAGTATCTCTTCGATCCGGATATCCAGAATACCTATGGTTAAACCCTCTATGTCATTTTGTAATTCAGCGAGAGTCTCGACCAAATCCAAGTCTCGGAGAATTTTTCTCCCTACAGATCTCTGGGCTGGTCCAGCTACATCTCGTGGGTCTCCCATAGGATGAACAGGTCCGATATCCGTGTACATAAAAAATTGATTTCATTGAGTCTTGGAGTTAATCAAAAACACAAAAATGCAAAAACTTTAAAAAATTAAAAACACTTGGTCAACCAGTTTATCAATAGCACCCCACATTGCTCCAGCTGGTAGTGGTAAATCTGGATCACCATGGAAATCCATTCCTGAATATGGATATTCTGCGAAAGTCATCTCCTGTCGATTGAACCATTCAAAGAATGTAGAGGTAAAAATGATCGTAGAATAGGCACCATGCCTAGCCATTAGATCTGTCCACCTCCGCATCCGTGGGTCTCTTGGTCTAGATACACCCAGTGAAATGAGTTGTGGCTGCAAGAGAGGTATTCTCTCCAAGGCGAAAGAGATCACAATGGATCCATAGCCGAAATTTTTGAGATTTCCTTTTTTCACCTTGGTCAGTTGCTCTTTCACAGATGAAAGGATAGCCCCACACCAGTTGAATATTTTTGGCTCTAAACATTCTAAGGCATACTGCATGTATGATTTGGTGGCCAAATGAAGTGTAGAACTGCTAGCCAATCTAGCAATGGTAAAAAGTATCGTCCTTAGCGGTAAATCACTAACATCCTTGATAAGTATCTTTCTGTCTCTACTAAGCTGGGCACCTTGCCTACAGAATTGTCACACATAATCTTTCACCAATCTACCTCTGTGGGTAATACCTATCAGTGAAATTGGGGCACCTTGCCTCAACAATCCAGTTAGGAAGTATATATCATCGATGGTAAAAGGGATTTCTTTGTCCTGAATGTGAAAAGTTTGATCAGTTGGATCCCATGATTGAATAAGAAACCGTAGAAGATCCATCTGTTGTCGCAGGTTGGATAGCTTAAAATACTTGAGTAATCCAAAATTTCTTAGGGCCTCTACTGTTCCCTGATTATTCAAGGCTATGACATCTTTTTCCTCATGCTCTCATTCTCTCCATATGAGTACCATTTCAAATTCCTGAATTGGAAAAACAAACCCTAGGAACCTAAAAACCTAAAATGTTTTTGACTAAAAGAGGAAATAGAATGAAATGGAAGATAACAGAATTAGATCCTACCTAGTCTGAACAACACAAGGAATGATCCCTTCAATCTTCTACAATCAACTGGTGAACTTTGGGAAAGATTGCTCCAAAGATCAAAAGGTAAAAATGAGATGGTGAAAATGAATGGTAAGAACCAGTTTTTATGTTTATTTCTTGCACATTAATCAAGTAAACATTGGTTTTTATTTATTTAATCCATGAACATGTATTTTTTAATCTTTTGATGGTATCTTGAGCAGGATTAAGAACTAGCAAGTAGTTATGATGTGCTTACATGCAAATTGAACATATTTGAGCACAAAGAAAACTTTTATCTCTTTTTGAAGCTTTGTCAAAAATGAAAAAAGAACCCCCTTAGAGTCCTGTTTAAGCTCTTTTCAGACTCTCTAAACATGAAAATATTGTCGAGCACATGTCATTTCTAGCTCGTTAATGGATTAGAATTGATATCTACTCAGTATAGTTTTACCCCTTCTTCGAGCTGAGATAGATTAATTATGAAAAAAGTACTCATTGGTCAAACATGATCAATAGGTGCTCTCTTGTATTGCTTTATTATTTTTCGAGCTTGAGAGACAAATGTATGAAAAAGAACTTGTGGAGTTTCCTTTTAGTCCTTTTTCGAACTTTCTAAATGTGAAAAGGACCGAGTTATCTTTGTCGTTAAACTCATTAAAAACATTAAATAGTGATAAACTTGTCCATCTAGACAAGACCAAGTTTCACCTTTGCTAGACTCATTAAGACATCAAATAGCGATGGATTCACCCGAAGGGTGAAATTATACAACAAGCATATGTTATCCTCCTCAAGCTTGATTAAAAATAAAGATACTGGTTAGAAATGACTGGGGAAAATGAGAAAAACTTTATGGTAGCAAGTTGCTCTTTAACATGACACTTTCACCCAATCACCATGACTATGTGGGTTGGGTCATTCAACTTGATGGTTATCACATTGTTGGTCTATCATACCATCCATCACTTTGTTTTGGGTCAGTGCTACCAATTCACTTCAGTGTCACCTATATGTTCAAGAGAAGTCATTCAATTGAAAACTTCATCCTTTACAATATAGTAAACCCTCATTTTCATGTTTGCCATTCTTGAACCTTGTGTCGTCAGTCGATGTTTCATCTCCAAAAATCATTTACCTCGTTTCGTGTTGTTGATGTGGGATACATCAAGGCCCTCTTGCGACGGGTCGCTTATTGTCAACATCAGCACATCATCCAAGAAGTTGACTTAGAAACACCCCTTTAGTACCTTGAGGCTTGCATACATCAATGGTAGGTTTCTCACTTTCAGCAGTAGGTTGACATCACTGGCCTTCAACCGAAATACCTCGTATGGTGTTCGACATCAAATCATTTATTCACACCTTGTGAAATGTACTACAATACTTTGAGGGTCATTATCATTATCGATGATTCCTCTCACGTCTGTTAATGACTTACATCATTGGCTGGTAATCAGACGATGTCTCTCCATGTTCGACCTTAGATCATTTATTCACATGGTTAGACTTGTACTTGGTTGAAGATTGAATGAGATTGAAGACCTCCGATCTAGTTTCATCCATCCAGGTTGTGATGTATTTTCAGGAATACTATATCAAATGTACAAATGGCCTTACATTCATGGTCATTCATTCATGGGTCTACATCTGTAGATGACTATATTTGTACACGTAATGAAAGTTTATAAAGTTGAGCATGGGTATGCCTTCCCTCAGCTAAATTGTGAGAAAAAATCAAAGTATCATGATATATGTATTTTAAACTAATGTACCTCTCCTTCCATTTCGAAACCTTCTCTCCAAGTGGTAAAGAATCTCACTCAACATGTTTATTTTCAACTTCATGCTTTAGGGGGCAACTGTTACCAGAAAATTTGGGCACATCAACCCTGACTTCTAGATCCATATTATTAGGGTCCATCAACCCCTAATTCAGTTGTTTTCATTCCCTAATGAAGTTAGCCTACATCATGCTTGTTTCCCAAGAGTTTCATGTGACCATTCATCCAAAAAATGCCCCTAGAGAGATCAATGCAGATGGCCCTTTATCAGGCTGCAATGCATTGCACGAACTACATTGTTTGGGTGCTATTCATCACACCTAGCCTTTGTTCTACCTGCGCTGAGCAAGATGCATCGAATTTCTTAAATGAATCCATTGGATTCCTCATCCATTGGATCCTTCTGGAAGTTTCCAAATGGATGGAGCTCGCTTTTGGATGATGAAGAGGATGAATGAACCTTAATCCATTATCCCTTCCTCCATGGAACCACTTCCCAATTTTGGCAAAGCATTCATGAGGGCCACTAATGGCTTAACCTCCTCCATTCAGCTATAAATGGACCAAGCATTGAAAGGCTTAGGGAGGTTGGAACTTCTTGAGTTAAGGAAATGTTGTTTGAGTGAGACTTGCAAGAGAGTAATGTTATCATGTCAAATTGTTGCTTCATGAGGAGAGAAGGGTTTGAAACTAGAAGGAAGACGCTGAATCGAACATGGCTTCAAAGGTTGTAATATTTCCTTTATCAATAAAGAGTTCTATGTTTTTTCTCATTCATGTGTTTATATCATGTATATTGTACTTTCAATTCTATAATATGTTTAGTTAACAAATCGATATGTATACTTTGATGGTTTTCTATCTCAACTTGTGTTTAGGTACCTTCAAAGAGAGTTAAGTACGAAAGGCAGCAGTGAAAGCGGTCAAAGGGAAGAGGGATCGAGCTAGAGATACAGGTTGGTTCTTTTGTTCCTCTTTCTTTTATCTGTTAGCTATAGGAAAATCATTGGAATTACTTTAGCTGTTGTTCTAGACTAGCTACTTGGTCTAGGGGTTAATCGTTTGAAGAAACACTAAATTTTCCCATAAAATGAACCTAGGGGAATATGAAAATAAATGATCCTTTCCATGATGCCATGCAATGCCAATGAAAATGCACCCTTATAGGTATATGAATCGAGTTGAATCATGAAAGGAACCCTTATATTGATAATTTAGGGTCTCTCCCAAACACTAATAAGGTCAACATAAGGGAGGCCGAAATAATTTTTTTCTCACCCACATACAATATGTCTAATGACTGCGATGAAAATTATGAAGAGATAAGTTTCAACATCATGGGAGACTCATAACAAATCAATGAAGCTATGAACCTTCAAAACCCTAACGCAATCATAAGGTCTATATCTGAGGTAAAAATGTGATGTGTGGATGCAATATGTGAAGTGTGAGTGGGAACATCAATAAGGTTTGACAGGAAGGGCCATAGGGAAAGTAACCAATTTAAAAACATGATAAAAACCCTAATGGCTCTAGACGAGTATAGGGGGACCAAAAATATTGAATATACCCAAAATTTTGGGTGTTGTTGTAGCAGCTACAATAATTGGCAAACCACTAGTAGAATTCACTATCTCTGCTTACATCCCTATAATAGATTAATTCTCGATAAAAAATGCAAGGAAGTTTTGAACAATCAATATGGGTACCTCTTGTGTTACCTTGACCTTTACAAATATCTCTTTCCCCTGTGTCTCAGCTATGTCCTTCTAGTCATTAATCACCCAATTAGAAGTTCATGCATGCTAGTAGTTAATGATGATGCAAATAACAAGGTAGAGGGCTTATTTTATTCAAAAAAATTAAAATATGTTTTTGGTGTTGCTCGGCTACTATAAGGCATGGACAGTACCTAACAAAGTCACTCCATGAAATCACAAATGTTGCTCTACTTCCAATGAGCCTGTTTATTACCCCGAAGAGTTGTTGCATCACCTCTTTATGCATGAAGCCTTTCTCAATCTTTACCCTTTATATGTTTTCTTTCATGTGTAAATTGGAAATTATTATTGAACATTTATCATGTCAATGAGGATGAGGGATCCTGACTTATTTTACAAGCAAGAGAGGTTATTTATTGTTTAACAGAAACTAAAAGATGTATTGATTTAGGTTTTCCCTCATGACAAGTTTCCACATCTCATCTCCAACTAACAAGTGAACCATGAAAACAATTCAATGAAATGTTAAAGACCACACTAAGCATAAGGTTCAGGTTATGGGTATAGGTCATTCAAACCGATTAGGGTTCCCCATAAGCCACTTGTTCATTTTTCCTTCCTAACGAGTTAGAATCATATGAAAGATCTCCAGGATGTGACATTGATGACTCGTTCTAAGAAAAGCTACCCATTAGGGGAATTTTGAGGTCTAAAATGGGCCTCCTAAGGAAACTATAATATAATAGTGGAAATAATAAAATAAGATTACATTATATCATCAAATTTTAGAGGGAAAAAAATAAAAAAACTATTTTTTCAATTTGTATTTTCAACTTATCTCCCTATGGGTTTACTCTAATTTTGAGTGGAAAGACTCGTTGGATGCATAATTTTATTCCCAAAACCCAAGCAGTACCCATGTTGCATACTTTTGATGGACCCTGCTACACGAAAAATGAGAAATACATGAAAATCGTGATTGCAATCACATTTTTTCATGTGTTTCTCGTTTGTCATGCAGCAAGGTCCATCGAAAGTAGGCAACATCGGTACTCCTTCGATGAGAAATTAAATTTTGCATCCAATGAGTACTTCCACTCAAAATTTGAGTAAAGCCTTAGGGAGATAAATTGAAAATACGAGTTAAGAAAGTAGTTTTATTATTTTTATTATTTTTTATTACTTTTACTTTTTTTACTCCAGAAATGGTGAATCATCCCCCATGGTTGAAATCATTATCTTGAATCCTATTGGTTCTTATAAAGTTTATTTTGGTTGTACATTTTTCTTATAAGGCCCATTCTAGCCCTCAAAATTCTCGTAATGCTCTTGGAGTAACCATTAGAACCACACACAATCATTGGGGTTAGGTTCTTAATATTAGGGGAAGGTGACCAGGGAATATTTTCTAGGGTTTCAACATGTGAGAAGAGGTAAAAGTAATCCCTTTAAGGTTTGAGCATGTGCAAGCATGTGTGAGAAAGTTAGCCATAAAATCAAAGGATTGAAGTCTCTAGGTTCGTGAAGGCTCATACAGTGTAGAGAAAATGAAAAGATAGGACATCACATGTTATTGCAAGAAAGTGAATGCAAGATGTAATGTGGTAGGTGGGAGAAGAGTGAAAGGAAATGCAATGAAGAAATTATCCAATTTCAATTAAAAGACCAATACAATCCATATGCAAAGATTTGATGAATGCCATGCAACCAAGAGGAGTGCCAAAAAAAAACAGAGTGCAAGCTTAAATTCCTAATGTGAGGCAACAATTAGTCACCTATGATAAATAAAATGCAACAAGGCATATCGAAACCATAAAGTAAATTCTAAGAAGCAAACCTTAATGAACCAATTAATAAGAAAAACCTAAAACCTAGCTATTTTAAACCCTAAACCCTAATTTAACTAAAGAGAAGGTCAGGTCATGTGAAATCAAACCTCCTATGTAGCCATCAAAGTAGTTCCTGACCTACGAAAGAAAATATGCCAACGATTAGATTCTATAAAAAGAATTGTGGAAAAACAAAAATGCTCACCTATGAAGCATGCGCAACAAAAAGAAGGTTATGTATACTTACAGTAAAACATGCCAAAAAAGACCGTTCAAGCCAAACTGCAATCCAATCCTGCTAAACAAAATCTCAAACTAAAACATCTATAATTATCTAGCCATGACATACCTCCATTCATTATTAACCCTAAATCCAATGTAAGTGAAGCAAGATGTTTCTTTCTAGCAGCGAAATTTTCTAGATAAGATAAGATCCTTAATGCCAATCAACAACCCTATCATGATATTGAGGATGATAAACTTGATGACTTTGAGAAGAGGGGTTTTTTCTGGGTGTAACTAAGAAACCAGAGGATTCAAGTGCAAAAACCCTAATTTTAGAAACCCTAGTTTGAAGTTGTCTAGATTTGGTTGAGGGTCTGAGGACCTAACATAACCATCACCGAGAGCTAAAGTGCCTCACATTCCTAACAAATCTCTCAACCTTCAAACATAAAGTCATCAAATATTGGAGGCTTTGTAAGATTAATAGGTGAATGCGTATGGTCATCATTTGTTGTGATAGGACAATTATCAGTGATTACATTGTTGATTTGATCACATGTCCAAGCACTGATAGAGTGGCAATTTAACATATCAAATTCTTTAGATTTCTTAGAATGAGGTAAATCAAGTCGAAGAGTCTCAGAAAAAGGAGAGGTTATGCGATCGTTACCTTCACATATACAGGATTGTAAGACATCACCTACTTGTACCTGTTCACAATTTGTACTGGTTGGGAAACAACGAAAAATATTTGAGACAATGGTTGGTGCACTCCATTCAACAAAAAAATTAGGGTATAGAATTTGATGTATATTAGCTGATTAGAGGCTTTTCAAGATGAACTTGCATATGGAAAGATAATGCTGAGAGGAGAGCAGACTATATAATCCCTAATTTCATAAACCCTAACTTGACTTGGTTCAAGGGTCTCATCAGTTAAAATTTTAAGGGTGAATTTTTTCTTAAAGTTTAGAAACCTTGGTGAATCTCACAAGTCCATAATATGCAATCTATAAAATGTTTGGAGATATTTTGTAAATATATCCAAACTTCTAATAATTGTATATAACCTATATATGAAATTTTTATGATTTTAATAGCAAAATAATTTTGTCCTATAAAATATTGGTGAAACATTTTTAGAAAAAATGTAAATCAATGAATATGTTTTTTTGGAAAGGCATGGAAAATTAGCCCACCTGCAAATATTAGCTTGTAAAGGTTTCCTTGGGTCTCATCTGTATCATAAGAACATGGCATAACCATCATGTTAATTTTTTCAATTGCGGTCCAATTCCACCTTTGAAAACAAAAATTACTGAGATTATGATTGCATTAGATTCCTCTTTTTGAGAGGACCAAAATTGACCTAGATATCACCCAATTTTTTCAAGCGAAAGTTGAGTTATGAATTATTTTATTCATACATGTATTATGGAATGGGTCGACCCTAACCACATGAGTAACTTGTTGGGTCAGCCTTAGCCCCAAATGAAACCTCAGGAAAGCCTGTAAATAGAAGATACCTAAAGCTAATTTTGACACATTCAATCAAGCTATATTCTCTTCTCTTTTTTTCTTTGTTTGCACAAGGTTAATGGAAGGCATGCGTAAAAGGGTATGAAATCACAAGCATGAGGTTTTCTCTGAGTTAGGTTTTTATGGTTTTTGGACACTTGCACAAAACAAGACATTTTAGTCCCTGGACACTAGCACATAGTGGTTATAAGAAAATCTAGAGAGCCTTAGACACTAGCACAGAGGATTAAGGGAGTGTCCAAGGCTTTAGAGGCTGATTTGGAGGTGTCAGTCCTCAGATGCTCACACAGTGTGGCCCTGAGAGCGTCCAGGATATCCCGGATGCACGCATAGTAACATGAATAGAGTGATTAAGGGTTTTTGAGTAGATATAATGAGTTTCTCCCTGGACGCATGCACAAAATCGTATGGGAGTGTTTGGGCTACCACAGTCACTGGCACACAGGTTCTCATATGGCATCGAAGGCTGCTATAGACACTCACACAACTCCTCCTACCTACATCCAAAGCTCAAAGATGAGAATTCATTATTCTGAAGTTTCTACTCAATGATAAAAATGTTCCATTGTGTTCCGCATAGCGACAGAAGTATATAATAGTTGACATCAGTTTGCGACAACACATTACAACCATCAGTATCAGAGTTTTGATTTCTAGCATGATTAGATTTGTTTCATGGATATCATTATTGTTTTGTTGCATATATAAAGTTACATATCATTGTACTCTCTTTTTCTGCATCATTTGATGACAATCTAAGAAGAAGAATATTTGCAAGGTTTTTCCCCATAATGGGTTTTGCCCTTGTCTTGGACCAATCCTAGTGTCTCTATGTGTGTGCATGCTTTTCTTCTATTATTCCTTTTATGTAACTCTGCATTGATGATGATGTTCTTCTTTTTATATAATTGCTTATGTTGATGTCTAATGGTATAGATTTGAATAATGTAATGTTGATATGGAGTGAACTTAATGTGTTTATGAAGAAATGAAATTATCAAATCAAAGAACAATGTAGCCTTATGAAAAACAAATTAACATGGTATCAGAGTTGTGATGAATAAAAATCATGGAGATCACATCGATGATGACACCTTTGATAGAAGCAAGAAGTGGATGGCAGAGACCTAAAATAATTCTAGGGTTTGAAGAAAACCCTTGGAAACTTCATTATTAGGGTTTGATGGATTCTATGATGTTAGGATTGGGGATAAAACATTGGTTTATGGAAATTACATGAGATATGGAACCTAGTATGGTCAATGAGAAGATTCTCAAGAACTTGTGGGAGATTTGATTAAGGCTGAGATGGGATAATACCTAGTAGGCCTGGTTGGATTATTGGAGGAAGCATTGGTATATATACCATGGAAATTGAATTTATGGAAATTACATGAGATATGGAACCTAGTATGGTCAATGAGAAGATTCTCAAGAACTTGTGGGAGATTTGATTAAGGCCGAGATGGGATAATACCTAGTAGGCCTAGTTGGATTATTGGAGGAAGCATTGGTATATATACCATGGAAATTGATGGATCTTGAAGAATGGTTCAAGAGGAAGAGTATCACTTCTCATTGAATATAAGTATTTCTTGACCTATCATGCTTCTTACTTGTTAGACTTATAGCTTTGATGATTATGTTTATTTATTGTACTTCCTCCATATGTTTTTGAGTATATGGATGTTTCTAACCTCCTTGATGAGATGTGATGAATAGATCCTTCTTGAGGATCATTTTGAGATGTAAATCTGGAAATAGATAAAGAGGTTGTTGATGAAAAGTTGACAAAGTTCTTGAAGCGGCCTATGTATAATGAAAAGGTGCACATGTAATACCACAAGGTATGCATCATATGTTTCAGCTATTGCCTTAATAAGCCATAAGGTATGATGAGAATATATCTTTCTTTATTGGTTCTATTGAAGCCCTAAAAATCAGGTCTACAACAAGGGGGATACCCACCCGATCCGGACATTGGTTAGCAGCTCCTTTTCCATTTGGTATAGTGGGTCCGACTGGGGGTATGGGACCAGTTTCCCAATTTAGGTGTGTGTGTGTGTTGGACTGATATTTCTCTTTCTAAAAGTTTCTAAATGGAATACTTCTACTCTAATTCTAATCTAATAATAAGGAAATTGTATTCTAATAAACAGAAATATCTAAATCTACACTAACCCGGGGTGTAATCTCTCTTTTCTGCGATCTAAAACGATTTCAAATAACAACTGGTAATAAAGATCATTCAACTGTTATAAGAAAAGAATTCAATAAAGATGAACCACTTCATATAAAAAGTTAGACGAAACAGTTGTGAAAAACATATCGCATAATAAGCTATTCATACACTAAGCATAAATAAATAGCTATCACCGTACAAAAGTTCCAAATGATAACTCAGGAATTCGTACATCAATATATAAATAACTGAACATGAAAATCACTCTAACACAAGGGCAGAAATAGTTAAGAGATAGAAATACCATTTATGACTAGTCCTACTCATGAGCTTCAAGCGATAACGATTTATCTCTTCTTGATCAAACATCCACTAAGAGTACAAAAGTGCAACATCAGTAGTAGATATCAAATGAAAACATCAATAAATCATGTTCCATTCATTCATCAAAACCTCCTCAGAGGGTAGAGAAGTGCATGTTTTGGGGATAAGCTTTTTGATAAATTTCAGGACCCTTCTCTAAATGCATGAGAAGAGTTTAAATACTACTAACTAAATCTAAAAATAAATTATTACAAAAATGTAGGATGTGGTTTAAATCGTCCTCATTTCAGGAAAATAAAACAAAATTAAAACTGAATCTAAAATTAAAACTACTTCTGTATTTGGTCCTTCAAATCGCACGCATGTGGTATCTGTTTGAGAAGAGTCGACTGGCCGACTTCCGATTTTAGCTGAGCTGAGAAAACTGAATCGACAAGAGTTGGCACCATCTTTTCGGCCGAATTGATGATACACTTAAGAGTCATCCATTGGCTATGTGGTTTTACCAAGTATGCCCAGCAATAATCCCAGTTCAACTTGCTTAACCCTTGGATTGCTTCGGCCTTTTCTTGGCCCTTCTGCTTCCAATCTGTCTCTAGTTGCTTTCTTGCAATTTTCGGGGCTTGCAGGTGACTAGGCAATTAGCAGCTTTCCATTTCAAGAAATTTTTCTCAGCGATGCACGATTAGCACTAGGCGCTAATCGCGCATTTGAAACTGCCTCCGTTTCTTGATCTGGGTTTCCTTGATGCGTTTTTTGCCTTATGCGCTTTTTCCTTTGAGGTGATATAAAGTTCAAATTTTGTGAAAATAATATTTCCGTAAGCTCTTGACCCTGAGTCTTAAACTGTCTATTTCTGATATCAACGTTGTCCAGTATCCACTTAACCATGTCCGTGTATGGGAGAATTTTGGGCCTTGCTGCTATCCGGTGCAAGAATGAGCAAGCTAGCTCTGTGATAGATGCCTCAGAAGAACTATTTGAGCCTGCGGTAGCAGCGACCTCCATTACTCTAGGATTCTCCTCTTCAAGCAGATTATACATGCCTTCCCACGTAGCAATTCCCGTGTCTCTGTTACAGGCCATGTCTGTATACAAGGGTGCCATTTCTTTTTCTTCAGAGCTTGGAGCTTTGCATTTCTTTCCCATTTTAACTTATGTATTGCTTTGTATTGTTCTCTGTTCTCCGTTCCTGCAATTCCCAAGTGAAGTGAAAATGAATGACAAGGAAGGGTGATGGGAAAGTTTTAAATGCCGAAGACACATCAAATATACCACCTTACGTGAGATGATTTTTTGATAATCATGAAACCATATTCCATTAATAACTGGAAACTAATTCATTTATTAGCATTACAGTGCATAAACAGGTGTCAGCTTATGGAAAATACTTTTCTTGAATAACGAGCCCAAAAGATCTGTGATGAAGCGATTTTGCGATTTGCTTCGCAATATCGTAGATCGCAATATTGCAAAATCTTAACGTCGCAGAATTGTAATATCGCAGAGTTGATTGCTCGTGACATCACATTATCGCATTGTTGTTGTATCGCGAAATCTCAATATCGCAATATCGTTGATCGCAGAAACGTTATATATGACAATCTTTGTTAACCTGTTTTTTGCGAAATGCGATTTGTGATCGGCGTCATCGCATATTGGCAAATTAAAGTGTTTTAATGTAAATTGTGCTTGATGTATGTGATGCGATACTTTATTATCGCGTATCGTGATCTCGCAATATTGGAATTTGGCTTGTAAGGTGGTCTTTTGTCATATTTTTTGCGATGCGATATTCCTAAGGAAAGATTTTTTCTTACCTTATCATAAAACTTAGATTTTTAGATTTTCCCCGGGGGGGGTTCCCTAAGCTTATGATGGTAATTTTATTTGAAAAGGAAATTTAAGCACTATTTTGATTTTTTAAATTTTTAACTAAGGGTCCCCACTTATTTAGTATTAGGAATAACACTAAATAAGAAGGGGGGTTGTTGCTGGCCACAACAATTGGTGATTCACTTGGAAGTACCAGTTATCTTTGCTTCTTTTTGAATTCTCAAAACTTCCAAAACAGAACATTTTCCAGAAAATTAAACTTTACTATAGAAAGACTAAGTACATTATGCTTTTGCCTATCAGTGATATTTTTTTTCTTCCTTTTATCAACTTTGATTATTTACTTCCTCAAGCCAGTCGTTGTATCTAGATCAGTCATTACTTGGTTTATAACGATAAAAACAAAGTCTTCTCTGTAGATCAGTTTTAAATATGCTCATTTGTCGTAGGTAGAGCCTCTGCTACCAACAAGCGTTTATAGCTTCGACAGGGTTACCTATTATCCAACAATGATCCTGTATCCTACTTAGCGAAATTACAACTTTTCAAAGAAGAATCCATTTCCACACTTTTTTCTTTCATTTTCTTTTTATTCTTAAAGAGCAATGTCTTGGTTTGGTAGCCAATTCATGACACAGTCATTCACTGATTTATAACTTTGTTGAACAAGCTGGCTCGTGATGAGACCCCTTGTCTTTTGATTGCAACAATCTTGAGTCATTGCCCTGTTGTGGTATGCAGTATTGGCAAAGTCAGCAAGCTATACATCTATGATCATGATAAGTCGGCTCGTGATGAGACCTCTTACTCTTTAAGTTAAAGTGTATCTTTGGTTCATTCTCTGAATATTGTAGTTTCTTAGGTGGGGAGGAAGTCATTGTTTCCTTAAGACAGCTCTGGATGACAATGATAGAGTTTTTGGAAAGAGCCTTTCTACAGAGAATCTTCTTTTTTTATTGATACTTTAATTGACTGAAATAAAACAATTTCTAACTAAAGGTGGCTTTTCATCAAAATTTACAAGTCGAAACTAATATCATTTCTAGGCCTATATTCTTTAACTGTATCTTTCAATAGTAATGATTAATTTTTCAGAAAGAATTCTATTTATACAAGTGAAAAAACAAAATCTAGAAGAGAATTTGTGTCTTTTTCGTGAATCTCAAATGTAACCATTCACAACCGGTTTTATTATGGAAAGAAAAATGACTACTCTACAAAAATAGAAGAATGATCTTCTATGGAAAATATTTCTTAAGAATCTGACCATTAACAGGTAAAGAATCTCTTCTCCCTATTAAATCTTGTAACATGAAGGTAGATGGACCTATGACTTCTATGATCTAAAAAGGAACAAGCCACATTCTTTGAAATTTTGTATGTTTTCCCGTTTCCTCATGAGCCTTGTCCCATTTTAAAATTAGATCTCCCATATGAAAATATTTTCTGGATATCATATTGGAATCAAAAGAGGCTTTCACCAATGCTTGATGATGAGCGTGAGTTATCTTAGCCCGTTCTCGTTGTTCTTCTAATTTAATCAATTCCAGCTGCCTAAGTTGTAAAGAATACATTGGTTCTTCATCAATATATTGAACCAAGGCTAAAGAGGGAATTGCCAGATGTGTTGGAAGAACTACTTCTTTCCCATAAACTAAGTTAAAGGGAGAAGTGTCGATAGAGGCCTTCTGCGTTATTCGATCTACCCATAAAGCATATATTAAAGACTTATGACAATTTTTATGATTTTGGTCAATGGTTCTGTTAGCGCTTGAGATTTCACCCTAGGCTGAAGAAGGTAAACCTTCAAGGCAACATCAAACCATTTCACCTCGTAGCTAGCCCTACGGGGTATGAGAAGGCTCTCTCCGGTCAAACTCGGTAGATCTTTCAATAGGATGAGCTGACCCAATTAGGAACACTGATATTAGGCTAGTAAACTGATAAGGAGGGTTGATTTAAAGTTTTTGGTGTTTTTGGTGGCAATTGGAGGGAGTGCGATTCAAGGTGTGGGGATTGAGCTCAGTTTTTGCAGGTGGGTCTTTGGGGCAAGGTAGGAGTTTGTGCTGATGCCTTAAGCTGAGATGGATGATCAAGGAAGAAAGAGAGGGAGCTAAAGAGGGAAAACAATGACTTTGAATCCTCTTTAGACAGTGGAAAACATAAATATTAAACAAAATTGAAAGCTGAGCATGGCATGCATGAATTCAAACTTTATCACTTCTTTTGTTTAATTAGCAGCAATAGAATAAGAGATGGAACACATAAACACACTTACAATGACAAGTAGGAAACACACCATCAACACAATAATCCACAAGAATCCACAATGATGTCTGCAAAACCCTGGCCTTCCTTTTCCTCAAATTGCAGAGATACAAGTAAAATATACAATAGAGCTTCTCCCTCAAGAGTCCAACCATGAAAATGAGCAAGAGAAGGCATAATATAGATCATCTAACTCCTTTCCCCACCTCTAGGGGTCGAGCTCAGCTTCCTAGGAGCAGTTTGAACTAATTCTAAACTGAGCACTAGATAATAGGCAGTCAAAACAACTTGCCTCTAAAACTTAGGTAACCCATTCATGCATTTAATATTCACTATTTACATCAAGGAAACTTATAGAAGTGTTAAAGGAGAGTAAATGTATCCATGTGCCATGAAAATTACCCAACAATCCATCATTTACATGCATTAAGAGTCAACCAAAGTAAAAACAGTGTTTTGCAGGCCGAAATAGTCAAAATGGTGAAATTTCCCTGAGTGGTCGCGCCCCTCCCTTGGAGTGGTCGCGCACATTGGCAGCTGTGTTTGAGGGCCTTCCTGGTGTCCAAATCAAGTGAAAGATAGCTTGTTGGAAAGGTCTATGAGTCTACTTTCCAACCCCACTAGAATTTCTGAATTTGGAGTTGATTTGACCCCTCAAAAGTCATTTCTCCCAAGGCAGCTTTCTGCAACTCTAAATAGGGGCAGAAAGTCAAAAATTGCATATATTTTGAGCTTTTGGAAGCCCAAATCTCCATAAAATTTGAATTCCATCCATAGGCAAGTGCATTTTTGCATGAAAATTCCAAAAGTGTAGAGTTTTCCCCGTTCTGAGCTGTCCCCACGAGTGGTCGCGCGCGGGGTGAGACCACTCCAACGGCCAAAACCTGTAAAATTGCACAAAAAATTCACAAATGACAAAATTTTCTCCAAATTTCTTGAAATTTGGGCTGGGAGTCCCCAATCAAGTACCATGCTCAGTCAAAGAGGCTTTGGCCAAAATTTGGAGTGGATCGGGCGTTTTCCTTCGTTTTTGTGCTTTGGCCAACCGTCCTTGGAGCACCTTCGTTCTCGCCGGTATTTTTGACATTTCTCTCAAACCATGACACCTGTGTAAAAAGTGAAAGAGGTTTTTCTTACTTGTCATGTTGTGGACAAAAACCTCTCTCAGTTTTGCAAAATTCATCTTTGATTGCTCAGAAACAGCTTTTGAGTGAAACTTGTCCCGATGTGTGAAACAAGGGATTTTGTCGAAATGGAGCGAAATGAAGGGGATAGAGGGCTTCTAAATTCTTGGGAAAATTTTTGGGAGTGGGGAGGGATGTTAGAAAGCAGGGGAAAGTGGAATCTCAGAGATTGAGTGAGGGGAAGGGGTCGAAAAGGACAAAACACAGGCCAAACCTAGAAAATTGCCAGGTTGTGGCTAGAAACTAGGGTTTGTGCAAAAATGAGGAATTTGGCGGATCTAAGGGATGGGAAGTGTTTGATAAGGTACTTTAAGGATAGGGGAAGGTGTATGAACATCAGGAAACAAGTTTTTCCGGTGATTTGACCATCCAAGAGAAATTGCCTTCAAAACCCTAGGATAGGGAAATGACCTTGCCTGGGCGCAACATGAAGCATGAACAAGGTGTAAAATGACTCATTAGACACTGACATGATAATGACAACCCTACGAATTATGATAAACTCAGCTGAATGGTGACATGGACTGACATTTGGGCAAACCCTAGACCTAATGCCTAGTGACCAAATTTTGCTTGAAGACTCACTGAAATGACAAAATTTGACCTTGACACTTCAAAATCACTTTGTAAGAGCACATTTGATCACTGTAGGAAGGCTGGAAAGACTGACACTAACATTGGCTCCAATGGGGATGGTAGCTCCTTGGAGGTGCCAAGAACCTTAGACCTCTGGGAGAGCAGACCAGTGCCTTACAATCATTGGGCAATGGAGTCATAAACTCAAGCTGAAATGCAAGACTGAAAACTGACACAAACTAACTTAACCACAAGGCTAAAAATTGACTCATAAAGGACTCATGACTCAACTAAAAACTGACTCGATACTTAAACACACTCGACCAACTGAAAATGATGCTCAAAGTGGAGCTTATTCATCAAAACCTACTCTAACAGTTTCATTCATCACCTGATCAAGTGAAATGAAACAACCAATGCAACCAAGTAAGTATCCCATCTGCTGTTCGAATTCTCCACAAGTGCTTGCTTATGAACAACAAAAGAGAACTATTGAAAGGCAACTCCCATGACAACTTAGAAACAGACCCATTGAATGATATGAATTCTCTATCCGCCTCCAATAACACTGCATAAGGATCTTGAAATTCAAGCACACTGGAACTTAGCTCATCCAATGGATTACTTCTCTTTTCCTCATACCATGAATGCAAACTTTGATCTGAACCTTGTGATGAGACCTCTGCTGAAAATGACAAAGAAACCGGCTGTCGGATCAAATTCATATCAGCACATGTTTCAAGCTCACATGTGGTCAATGGAGAAAGACTTTGACTACAAACCTCATCCAAAACATCAGCTATTGGATCATGAAAAACTTGAAAAGACTGCTGCAATGTATCCATTGAAAATGTATGACATCCTTCTAGCTGTTCATCCTTTTCTTGAGAGATTTTATGAAAATTTTGCCTTATAAAGTGAAATGCTTCAAAACAAAAGGGTATAGAATCTTCCTGTATCATCAAATCATGTATCTCGGCTGCCACAATTTCATCTGTAATCTGCCTTTCAATTTCATTTGGTAGCTGCAAATCTGATGCTACAGGCTGCTCAAGAATTTTGTCATCTGTCTCATCCTCAACATTTACACTGAGAGATTGCTGATTTGTTATAGGCTGTCCATTTAAAGATTTACTATACAACCTACCCTTCAAAAACTGAAATGATTCGAAACAAAAAGGTAGGGAACCTTCTTGTATCATTTGATCAAATATGTCAACTTCCATGCTTTCATCTGCAACTTGACAATCAAAGGCATTTGGGGACTGCAAATCTGAATATGAAAAGACTTGAACAAGGTTTTTATTGCCTCCAAGATGGTCTAGATCAAGACTTGTTGACAGCTGATTTCTAATTCCATGGAAGTTGTCCTTAATGCACTGACATGAATCAAAACAAAAAGGCAAAGATCCTTCACTTACTTCAAAATTTGCTGCACTATCCTCGTCAATTTCATAGCTGATCTGTGATGGCTGAACATTGTATTCAAGCTGCTGGAAATGATCTTCTTCCTCCCACAAACTAGCTGTTGGTTCGTCTGCAAGATTAGCTTCTGTTTGGAGAACATAATCATCATCATACTGATCAAACCGAGGCAAACCATCGGTATAAAACATATCATCAAGCATGCAGGTCATATCAACAGATCTCTCTTCTCCAAGATGATTAATAAGACAATCATTATCAGATCCATAACAATTGGCATCAAAAAGAAAATGTTTTGAATCAGCAACTTGTTCTTCTTCAATCAGCGAGCCATGGGCTTGAACATCAGAAGCATTTCTTGCGTTGATCTTGTCCATCATCTCTTCCACTGCACTTACCAAAATGTCAAGCTTCACCTCTAGAGATGTCAATTTTTCCGGATCTATGTTTTTCATCTCTTCTTCCTTCAACCTTGCCTTTCGGATTAGCAAATGTGCCTCTACACTTACTGCACTGTTTTGCATCTCGTGAAGTGTTGCAATATCCCTTTCTCTCAGCTGAAACTCCATCTCCGGATCAAAGGCACCCGGATAGTGCAAGAGAGCAGATCTAGGAGAAGGTCTTATATCAACTGGCATCGAATAATAAACTTGATTAAATCTGGTTGAAAACTGTTGTACTGTCTCACCTGGCAGTCTTTTCAACTGGTTATACTCTTCTACAATCAAGAAAAGGTTTTGACCGATCATCCACCTATCGAGAAAAACTTTGACAAACTGCTGGAAATCTGAAATGCTTGCATCAGGCAGGGCTTTGAACCAACTCTTCACTTCAGCTTGCAAAGAAAGAGCAAAAAGCCTAATACTGACATCTTCTTCATCAACTTCAAAAAGATCTAGAAAATTCTCAAAATTCTGGACATGTTGCTCAGCGTTGACATTCTTACATTCACCATCAAACATCGGCAAGTATAGATCATAGTTTTTGGGGAAAGCATGAAGAACAAAAGGTAAAACAAGAGGTTTATACCGATCTGGAATTTTACAAGGTATAGGGATATGTACAGCAGGTATAGAATCAGACTTGGTCGCTTGAGGTTCATCACAAAATTCGGAAAAAGGATCTTGATCAAGCTCAAAAGCATGCAAATCTTTGGTATTCACAATCTTCAAAGGGAAAGAATCAACTGCAGGGCGAGGATCTTTTCTCAAGCATAGTATACTTTGCAAAGCCTTCTTGACATTCTTGGGAAAAGAGAAGAAATAATTTATGACAAAGAACAAAATATCTTGGATGAAATTCCAACTTGAGTACCTGATCTTGCCATATTCTCCTTTCATGTTTCTG
Source organism: Pinus tabuliformis (assembly GCA_031772625.1). Taxonomy (NCBI): domain Eukaryota; kingdom Viridiplantae; phylum Streptophyta; class Pinopsida; order Pinales; family Pinaceae; genus Pinus; species Pinus tabuliformis. The sequence goes on along the minus strand of CM062808.1, from coordinate 260,084,520 downwards.
CTGGTCGGGATCATCCTCCAGTGGAGTCTTTGGATCTGATCTTCAAAACTGGTTTAGAGTCGCCAAGTGAATGATTTCAGCCTTGCCAGTGTCTGATCGTTGTTCACCATCAACAATCAGATCTGAACTTGATACATGTACTGGGGTAAAATGCAAATGAAGTGTTATATTCACAAGCTCACGGAGATTGACTGAAGCAGCGTTTATCTACTTACGCTGATGTAAAACAAGAGCGTTTTCGAAGGCTACCTAGCGTAACTTCAGGTTCCGTCTAAGACTTATGAAACAAACACATCAATCCACAAACAAGTTTGTTCTCCCCAGTATGGTCGCCACTATGTTAGCGCTTGAGATTTCACCCTAGGCTGAAGAAGGTAAACCTTCAAGGCAACATCAAACCATTTCACCTCGTAGCTAGCCCTACGGGGTATGAGAAGGCTCTCTCCGGTCAAACTCGGTAGATCTTTCAATAGGATGAGCTGACCCAATTAGGAACACTGATATTAGGCTAGTAAACTGATAAGGAGGGTTGATTTAAAGTTTTTGGTGTTTTTGGTGGCAATTGGAGGGAGTGCGATTCAGGGTGTGGGGATTGAGCTCAGTTTTTGCAGGTGGGTCTTTGGGGCAAGGTAGGAGTTTGTGCTGATGCCTTAAGCTGAGATGGATGATCAAGGAAGAAAGAGAGGGAGCTAAAGAGGGCAAACAATGACTTTGAATCCTCTTTAGACAGTGGAAAACATAAATATTAAACAAAATTGAAAGCTGAGCATGGCATGCATGAATTCAAACTTTATCACTTCTTTTGTTTAATTAGCAGCAATAGAATAAGAGATGGAACACATAAACACACTTACAATGACAATTAGGAAACATCAACACAATAATCCACAAGAATCCACAATGATGTCTGCAAAACCCTGGCCTTCCTTTTCCTCAAATTGCAGAGATACAAGTAAAATATACAATAGAGCTTCTCCCTCAAGAGTCCAACCATGAAAATGAGCAAGAGAAGGCATAATATAGATCATCTAACTCCTTTCCCCACCTCTAGGGGTCGAGCTCAGCTTCCTACGAGCAGTTTGAACTAATTCTAAACTGAGCACTAGATAATAGGCAGTCAAAACAACTTGCCTCTAAAACTTAGGTAACCCATTCATGCATTTAATATTCACTATTTACATCAAGGAAACTTCTAGAAGTGTTAAAGGAGAGTAAATGTATCCATGTGCCATGAAAATTACCCAACAATCCATCATTTACATGCATTAAGAGTCAACCAAAGTAAAAACAGTGTTTTGCAGGCCGAAATAGTCAAAATGGTGAAATTTCCCTGAGTGGTCGCGCCCCTCCCTTGGAGTGGTCGCGCACATTGGCAGCTGTGTTTGAGGGCCTTCCTGGTGTCCAAATCAAGTGAAAGATAGCTTGTTGGAAAGGTCTATGAGTCTACTTTCCAACCCCACTGGAATTTCTGAATTTGGAGTTGATTTGACCCCTCAAAAGTCATTTCTCCCAAGGCAGCTTTCTGCAACTCTAAATAGGGGCAGAAAGTCAAAAATTGCATATATTTTGAGCTTTTGGAAGCCCAAATCTCCATAAAATTTAAATTCCATCCATAGGCATGTGCATTTTTGCATGAAAATTCCAAAAATGTAGAGTTTTCCCCGTTCTGAGCTGTCCCCACGAGTGGTCGCGCGCGGGGTGAGACCACTCCAACGGCCAAAACCTGTAAAATTGCACAAAAAATTCACAAATGACAAAATTTTCTCCAAATTTCTTGAAATTTGGGCTGGGAGTCCCAAATCAAGTACCATGCTCAGTCAAAGGGGCTTTGGCCAAAATTTGGAGTGGATCGGGCGTTTTCCTTCGTTTTTGTGCTTTGGCCAACCGTCCTTGGAGCACCTTCGTTCTCGCCGGTATTTTTGACATTTCTCTCAAACCATGACACCTGTGTAAAAAGTGAAAGAGTTTTTTCTTCCTTGTCATGTTGTGGACAAAAACCTCTCTCAGTTTTGCAAAATTCATCTTTGATTGCTCAGAAACAGCTTTTGAGTGAAACTTGTCCCGATGTGTGAAACAAGGGATTTTGTCGAAATGGAGCGAAATGAAGGGGATAGAGGGCTTCTAAATTCTTGGGAAAATTTTTGGGAGTGGGGAGGGATGTTAGAAAGTAGGGGAAAGTGGAATCTCAGAGATTGAGTGAGGGGAAGGGGTCGAAAAGGACAAAACACAGGCCAAACCTAGAAAATTGCCAAGTTGTGGCTAGAAACTAGGGTTTGTGCAAAAATGAGGAATTTGGCGGATCTAAGGGATGGGAAGTGTTTGATAAGGTAATTTAAGGATAGGGGAAGGTGTATGAACATCAGGAAACAAGTTTTTCCGGTGATTTGACCATCCAAGAGAAATTGCCTTCAAAACCCTAGGATAGGGAAATGACCTTGCCTGGGCGCAACATGAAGCATGAACAAGGTGTAAAATGACTCATTAGACACTGACATGATAATGACAACCCTACGAATGATGATAAACTCAGCTGAATGGTGACATGGACTGACATTTGGGCAAACCCTAGACCTAATGCCTAGTGACCAAATTTTGCTTGAAGACTCACTGAAATGACAAAATTTGACCTTGACACTTCAAAATCACTTTGTAAGAGCACATTTGATCACTGTAGGAAGGCTGGAAAGACTGACACTAACAGGTTCACTTAATGATTCTGATTAAGTTCTTATTTGTAGTTTCAGCTAACCCATTCCCTTGTGGATAATAACTGGTCGAGTATTTAAGCTTGAAACCCCTTTTTAGTGCAAATTCAGTCATTGAATTACCAGAAAAATATGATGCATTATCAAAAATTAAAGCAGAAGGCAATCCAAACCTGGTGATTATGAATTGATCTATGAATTCAATGATATTTTCAGCATTAGCCGTCTTGAGTGGAACTGCTGCTACCCATTTAGTAAAGTAATCTATCGTTGTAAGGATGTATCTATGCTGTTTAGAAGAGTGAGGAATGATCTCACCTATTATGTCCAATCCCCACTGATCGAAAGGTTGTTCAATGGTAACTAGTTGCAGTGGCAAGGATGGTTTCTTTTGTCTCCCAGCAGCGGTTTGATAGACTTGACATTTCCTTACGTAGTTATGTGCGTCTTTGAATAATGTGGGCCAGTAATAGCCTGCGCATAAAATTTTATGAGCAATGGTATCTCCAGCGTAGTGTCTGCCTGCTGGCCCATCGTGGAGTTCCTGCAAGACTTTTTCAGCTTCAGATTTCTCAAGACATCTAAGGAGAATAGAATCATAATTTATTCTAAAAAGAACGTCATTCACGAGTTGATATTGTTTGGCTTTTAACCTCAGGGCTCTTTTCTTGGTATGATCAAGGTTTGGAGGAGCATATCCATTCTTTAGATAATAAATAATATCAACGTATAATGACTCAGCATCGTTTAGGCTTACCTCGTATGCTTGTATCTCTGCAGATGGATTTTTGGGCATTAGTGATGCTCCTGCCAGCATTTTGCAAAAGCCTTGACCTTTTACAATACTTGTTGGTTTGATTTCTACATCATATTCTTGTAGGATAGTAACCCAATTGGCCCTTTTATCACCCACATCCTTCTGTACTAGAAGATTTCTTACCACTAGAAACGGTACTATGATCTTGGTATGTGTTTTGAGGAAAAAAGGTCTGAAATATTTAATTGCTTTGAAAATAGCATAAGCTTGTTTCTCCACATCTGAATAATTCAATTCAGCATCTTGTAAATTGGAACTGAAAAAAGCAATTGGGGCTTCCGCCTTTTCTTGATTTGCTTGAGTGAGTATCGCAGCATATGATCTATCTGAGGCAAATGTATACAAAATAAAAGGATCGGAAAAATTTGGAGTTGCTAAAGATGGAGCATTGATAATTGCTTGTTTGATTAGATTGAATGCCTCATGTTCATCTTGGCCCCATTTAAAGTTTGCATTCTTTTTAATCATGGCTTGTAAAGGAGATACGATTCTTGAAAAATCTAGCACAAATCTCTTTACAAAGTTAATCTGGCCAAGGAAAGATTGCATGGCTTTCTTGTTACGAGGTAGGGGTACTACGGAAATTTCCTTGATTCTGTCAGGATCTATGTGAATTCCAAACTTTGACACTATGAATCCTAGAAGTTTTTCTTCACTTAATGCGAAAAAATATTTTTTCGGGTTAAGAGAAATTCCATACCTTAAACAACATTGGAAGATTTGTTTTAAATCTCTGAGATGGTTGTTTCATTTCTTGGAATAAACAGTTATATCATCCAAATAGATTACCACTGACTTATTAACTAACCCTTTGAATGCAATTTCCATGGCTCTCTGAAATGTGGCACCTGCGTTAATAAAACCAAATAGCATCTTTTGATATGCGTATGTGCCCCATTTAGTTCTAAATGTGGTTTTTAACTAATCTTCAGGATGTACCAGCACTTAGTTATATCCTGAGAATCCATACAAGAATGACATTAATTCTGAGCCCACAACTGCCTGCAGTATTTGTTCCATGGGGGGTAAAGGAAAATTATCCTTTTGGCAAGCCTTGTTAAGGTTTCGAAAGTCAATGCAAATTCTAATATCTCCGTTTTTCTTTCTAACAGGTACCATATTGGAGACCCAATTAGAATGTCTAACGAGAAAGATTATTTTGGCTTTCAATAACTTATTGAGTTCAGTTTTAATCTGATTTTCTAAATTTGGATGGATCTTTCTCAACTTTTGTTGGACAAGTTTTTCATTATCGATCATTGGGATAGTATGTTGGATGATGGAGGTGTCATATCTTTTGAGTTCATCGTAATTCCAAGAAAAGACACTTTTGTATTGTTTCAAGAGACGGATATAGGCTAATTTTCTTCAGGGACTAGGCCGAGGCCTAGGTTGATATTCTAGGGTTTGGCATCAGTTCCTAGATTTACTAATTCATAATTCAAAGTTGAACTTTGGAGTTTTGAATTGGTAGATCTTTTGAATCGATCTTTCAAATCATAAAGGTCTTCTAATTTGACTATTGATTTAGGTATAACATTGTTAGTACTATCCTGTTGCAATTGTTGGTCATGTTGGTCTTCATCAATTATTTGATTGGCGTAGGATCCTTCAGATGTGAGGAAACTCACGATATCAGGATCGTCATTGAAAATCCTCTAATTGGTAATGTTATCAGGAATATATGGTCTAAAAATTAACTCAATTGAAAATCGGTCAAGGCTAAAATCTTTTGAAGGAATGAGCTTGGAAGCTACGTTGGCTAAGAGGTCTGCGCTAGCATTCTGGAGTCTAGGAATTGATGAAATATTAAATGCTATAAAATGTTCAGTCAGATCTTGAACTAAAGATTGGTAATGCTTTAAATGACCTGATAAACAGTGTATAGTATTACGTACCTGTCTAATTACAATTTTAGAATCTCCAAAAACTTGCAGTATTTTACGTCTAGTTCGATTACTTTGTATAACCCTTGGATTACAGCCTCGTATTTTGTGGTATTGTTGGTGCACTTAAATTCGAGTCTGCAAGTTAGCATGGTTTTATCTCCCTCTGGGCTTACTAATACGCATATTTCTCCTGCTCCTTCATTAGACTTAGAACCATCAAAAAATAGTTTCCAAAACAAAGATTTATTTACAGGACTATCTATAAAATTAATGCATTTAGAACTATATGTTTGAGAAAAATTTTCCACTTGAGATAAAACATAATGTTCTAAGTAAGGTGAAGTATGAGCATTAAAATTTCCTAGGAAAGAATCTACTGAATAGTTGCCTATGATGTTAGAATTATATGCTACTGGTTCATTTTCTCCATCGAGTTTTGTTACTATGTATTTCTGATGTTGTTCATGTTCAACTTTTATTTGGTTTGGTTTACCATTATAAGGCAGCCACATGTGTGACCAGTCAGTTGCAAAGTATCCATGAAGTTTTTTTTACCATTCTCTGCTAAGAATTAGGCCATAGAATTCAGGAATATCAGCAACTAAAATGTCAATAACTTGACATACCTTTGGGTTGGATGATAGCCTTATGGTAACCTGATTTAATTCACCAATCACTTCGACTTCCAATCGTTTAGGCTGAACTATGCACACAGCGGATTTCTGTGGTTGAACGTTCAATTTTGCACAAATTGATCTTGGTAAAATATTCGATGAAGCTCCAGAATCAACTAAGCAATTATGCACGTTTTTATTGAAAATTTCATAAGTAAGGAGAAATGGGGGAGTATGCGATCTCGATCTTCCTACAATTAAGGCGATATCATTTGGATCAACCTTATTCATTGTATTAGTTAGAGGTCTTCCCATATCATGGGAAGCTTGAGAGATTACAATAGCTTATAAAGGTGCAACTGGTACAACATGTAATTCTTTCAAAGGTACTTTTTGCTGGTGTTTTAACTTGCTCAATTCAAAAAAAGTAATATTGGCCCTAGTCTTTTTCATATCTTCTACGATATTATACTCCATTTCATCTGAAACGATTAGCGTTTTAGATGGAGTTGATGTGTCTGTTTGGAGTGGCCTGGTTTGAGTCGCTTTAGGTGATGTTTTCTTGGCTGTGACTTTACCTTTAGTAATCGAGCTTGTGCTCTTTGGCTTAGGTGTAGGCTGAGGAGGATCAAGTTTATTTCTGCTGCGAGTACTAACCGGGAATGCCTCTTGATCCTCTTCATTTGGGAGGATGAAATCCCACATACCTTGTAATTCTACAACTTCTTCTTCATCAGCATGTTCTTCAGTAGTGTTTTCCTCTTCTTCTTCTTCTGACTCAACATTTGAAATAGCATTAGGGCGCCTGGAATCAGTTGAAGGATTTCTTTTAAAAGGCCTGTATGGATTTTTAGAAGAAGTTTCTACTACTTGTTTCTTAATGTCTATCATTTCGTTAGACATGGTCTTCAAAACTTTTTGTAATCCTTCTAAATCGAATGGATCTTTCGGTTGTTTTTTCTTGGGATCTTCTTTGAAAGAAACCTTCTTATATTTTCATTCTTCCATCGTGTTTTTCTTTTCTAGGGCCATAATACGTTTCTCTACTGCTATCACTTCTGTCATATTTTCAACTAAGGTTGTTTTGTTAGCCCTATCAACAAAGATTGTTAAGTTTGATGGTAAAGCAGTAATGTACCATTCACTTTGCACTTCTTCACTAGGCTGAGAAGCAGTAGGTATTTTGTTTAAGATTTTATTGAAACGTAAATTGAAATCTTTGTTAGGTTCTCTTGACTCGGCCTTAAGGTTAGACAAGTCATTTATCAGTGTCGCTGTAGACCTGTCATCACCAAACTTGGTCAGGAATTGTTCTTGGAAGATGTTCCAACTAGTAATAGATATATATGGTAATGAGAAATACCATGATCTGGCTGTTCCTTGCAAAGTATAAGGAAAAAGTCGAACAACAGCATCTTCATTAACCACTCCATTGAGATTTATGGATAGCTTAAAGTTATTTATATGTTCTTCCGCTAGCATGCCTGCCTCAGGATTAAACTTAGGCAGCCATTTTTCAGGGTGGGTCGGTAACTAACTCAAGGGTGCAGGCATTAAGACTGCCCCTAGGTTATTCCATGGAGATTGGGCCATCGCTGAACTACTAATAGAGGAAAGTGCAGAGGATGATCCTTGTGGTTGAGAAGATGGGGATATTACGATTCCAGATGGTTGAGAAGGAGTTGGGGAAGTTCCAGTAGGCTGATGGACAATGATCTGAAGTGTAGGAGTGGATGGTTGACTTCGCGGTGAAGTGGTTGAGATGGATGATGATGATGAAAGAGTCTTGCTATCAGATCCTTTAGGAGACCTTCTTGCTCTCTTCCTAGTAGGTAGAGGTAATTTGGTTGGCTGAACACCAAACTTTTCGCTCTTTAACCTGGTAAGAGGATGAGCAGGGTTATATTGCGAAGTCACATTGCCTTAAGATTTATCAGATTTTTGAGGAGATATAGAAAATCTATGAAGTTTATGAATCAAAGATTCAACTTCAGGAGGTTCAATAGTAGATTGTTCTGAAATGTTAGGGTTTGTAGCAGCGGCTGTTGCTCCAACGACTTCTGATTCTAGATTTAAATATTCTAAATGCAGTGGAGAAGTTGGAGGAGATGGTGAGGGCGATTTACTCTCAGAATGGTATTTAGATTTAGATTTTCTTGCCACTCACAATTCGAGGCCCTCCTTCTAGCGCCAAATATGTTGAAGCCCCAAAAATAGGGTCTACAACAAGGGGGATACCCACCCGGTCTGGACGTTGTTTAGCAGCTCCTTTCCCGTTTGGTATAGTGGGTCTGTCTGGGGATATGGGACCAATTTCCCAATTTAGGTGTGTGTGTGTGTTGGACTGATATTTCTCTTTCTAACAGTTTCTAAATGGAATAATTCTACTCTAATTCTAATCTAATAATAAGGAAATTGTATTCTAATAGGCAGAAATATCTAAATCTACACTAACCCGGGGTGTAATCTCTCTTTTCTGCGATCTAAAATGATTTCAAATAACAACTGGTAATAAATATCATTCAACTGTTATGAGAAAAGAATTCAATAAAGATGAACCACTTCATATAAAAAGTTAGATGAAATAGTTGTGAAAAACACATCGCATAATAAGCTATTCATACACTAAGCATAAATAAATAGCTATCAGCATACAAAAGTGCCAAATGATAACTCAGGCATTCATACATCAATATATAAATAACTGAACATGAAAAGCACTCTAACACAAGGGCAAAAATAGTTAGGAGATAGAAATACCATTTATAACTAGTCCTACTCATGAGCTTCAAGCGATAACGAATTATCTCTTCTTGATCAAACATCCACTAAGAGTACAAAAGTGCAACATCAGTAGCAGATATCAAATGCAAACATCAATAAATCATGTTCCATTCATTCATCAAAAACTCCTAAGAGGGTACAGAAGTGCATGTTCTGGGGATAAGTTTTTTGATAAATTTCAGGACCCTTCTCTAAATGCATTAGAAGGGTTTAAATACTACTAACTAAATCTAAAAATAAATTATTACAAAAATGTAGGATGCGGTTTAAATGACCATCCTCATTTCAGGAAAATAAAACAAAATTAAAAATGAATCTAAAATTAAAACTACTTCTATATTTGGTCCTTGAAATCACACACATGCAACATCTGTTTGAGAGGAGTCGGCTGGCCAACTTCCGATTTTAGCTGAGCTGAGAAAACTGAATCGACAAGAGCTGGCGCCATCTTTTCGGCCGAATTGATGATACACTTAAGAGTCATCCATTGGCTATGTGGCTTTACCAAGTGTGCCCAATAATAATCCAAGTTCAACTTGGTTAACCTTGGATTGCTTCTGCCTTTTCTTGGGCCTTCTACTTCCAATCTGTCTCTAGTTGCTTTCTTGCAATTTTCGGGGCTTGCAGGTGACTGGGCAATTAGCGGCTTTCCTTTTCGAGAAATTTTTCTCAGCGCATCGGAAACTGCCATGGTTTCTTGATCCGGGTTTCCTTGATGCGTTTTTTGCCTTTGCGCTTTTTCCTTTGAGGTGATATAAAGTTCAAATTTTTGTGAAAATAATATTTCCGTAAGCTCTTGACCCTGAGTCTTAAACTATCTATTTCTGATAGCAACGCTGACCAGTATCCACTTCACCATGTCCGTGTATGGGAGAATTTTGGGCCTTGCTACTATCCGGTGCAAGAATGAGCAAGCTAGCTCTGTGATAGATGCCTCAGAAGAACTATTTGAGCCCACGGTAGCAGGAACCTCCATTACTCTGGGATTCTCCTCTTCAAGCAGATTATGCATGCCTTCCCATGTAGCAATTCCCGCGTCTCTGTTACAGGCCATGTCTATATACAAGGGCTCCATTTCTTTTTCTTCAAAGCTCGGATCTTTGCTTTTCTTTCCCATTTTAACCTGCGTATTTCTTTGTATCGTTCTCTGTTCTCCATTCCTGCAATTCACAAGTGAAGTGAAAATGAATGACAAGGAAGGGTGATGGGAAAGTTTTAAATGTTGAAGACACATCAAATATACCACCTTATTTGAGATGATTTTTTGATAATCATGAAACCATATTCCATTAATAATTGGAAACTAATTCATTTATTAGCATTAAAGTGCATAACTAGGTGTCAACATATGGAAAATACTTTTTTTGAATAATGAGCCCGAAAGATCTGGGATGAAGCGATTTTGCGATTTGCTTCACAATATCGCAGATCACAATATCGAAAAATCATAACGTCACAGAATCGTAATATCGTAGTGTTGATTGCTAGTGGCATCGCATTATCGCATTGTTGCTGTATCGCAAAATCGCAATATCGCAATATCGCAGATCGCAGAAACGTTATATATGACAATCTTTGTTAACCTGTTTTCTGCAAAAATGCAATTTGCAATCGACGTCATCGCATATCGGCAAATTAAAGTGTTTCAATGTAAATTGTGCTTGATGTATGCGATGCAATACTTTATTATCGCGTATTGCGATCTCGCAATATTGGAATTCGGCTTGTAAGGTGGTCTTTTGTCATCTTTTTTGTGATGCGATATTCCTAAGGAAAGATTTTGTCTTACCTTATCATAAAACTTAGATTTTTAGATTTTCCAAGGGGGGGTTCCCTAAGCTTATGATGGTAATTTTATTTGAAAAGGAAATTTAAGCACTATTTTGATTTTTTTAATTTTTAACTAAGGGTCCCCACTTATGTAGTATTAGGAATAACACTAAATAAGAAGGGGGGTTGTTGCTGGCCACAACATGTTCATATATGCATATAAAACATGACTTGGATATATGTTTCCTATGATGAAATGATGCACTTTGTGTTGAACATTCATTATCTTCCTAATTTCTAGAGGCTATCTAATGTTGATACATTGATATAATTGATGTTTGTCTATGATATATGATCTATCTATTGGATATCTTGAACCTGTAAAAGAAGGATAGCAACTTGACTCTAGTAAACGATACTCTTGATACTTTACATGATGGATTTCATATAGAAGGATAGCTCATTCACTCTTATACATGAGTTTGTTGGTAATAGCATATGGAAAGAGTGATTGACACTATTGTTCTTTTGATAAAGCTTTACTGAATGACCTAATTTAATCTCATGAAGAGCATGGTAACCTTTATATGCGAGGCATACATGTAAGATTAAAAAGGAGATCTCTTACTAACTATGGTGATGTCTTGACGACATATGGTTAAAGTGAATGTCCTAACTTGATGGAGTGACTTGATAGAAAGAGCTATTGTGTTCATAATATTTGACATATGATGTTGTATCTATCTTCTTATTTGAGTCTAACCTTTGATGAAAGATTGATGTCATGATCCTGATAGCCATGATAGATATATGTTTATGATTTAACAGATCTACTATTTCTTGACTCTACTAGAGACGAACTGATGACATGAATAAAGATAAATGAAGTAGATCCCCAATTAGAGAGAGAATTTATTCTCAAGACTCATACTCATATTACTGTTTTCATTATGTGTTGTTGAAGTATGATTTACGTTCATCTAACAGTATTGATCTGCAACACAATGTTAGATTTGATGCCTGTAGAGAAATTATGGTTTATGCTTTCGACGCAGTCACAGATCTAGGAGATCTCATCCATGGACATGTTAAAGCCTAGATAACATCCAGATAGCTAAATATGCTCCCATGCTAACCTAAAGAGAGCTTCCATAGGTTTGACTACATTTGACCATCATCTGAACCTTTCTGAAGTTGTATGAACTCTTAATCAAGGGGTCTCTGACATATTCTGCCACTGTAATATTATTTCTGAAGTTGTTGGGTAAAATTGTTGATCACATAATGAACTATTGTACATGAAACCAAATGGTCACCTAGAATATGTTAACTCCATGGCTGTGTTTCAAATAACAATAAGATCTGCAAACTGGAAAAGGTTGAATGTTTGTCATAACATGAACATGCAAACTAAACTTGTGTTTGCAGGTGACCGGGACATACATATAAATATTTCACTATTATTGTACTATTATAGGTTGGAATGAATTGGTTGATTGACATAGAGGAGCAATCTTTAGTGTTGTGTCATGATTCCTGAAAATATATTGTAACTTTGAATTGATGATTGAGATATTCTCTAACTATAGATCTCTCTATGATAGAAAGTTTGGACTTGACCTGATGTCTAATGATCTGTTTTGATGATTTTTTATTTTCCTTGATATAAATGTTATGTCGTCATAATGAATTTGTATTTTCCAACTTGTTCCTAGCACAATGGTTGAGCTAATGATAGTTATGATTCAGCATGAAAATGAAACTCGAAGGACTCATCATTGGTGTATGAATTTGCACCTAGTGATAGAAATGATTTGTCTTATGATTATGACGATAACTTGATCAAAATAAAAATGATAATGCATGGCTAATGACAACTTGTAGGCATGATGATGTCATGATTTGATATGAGTGTACCTGTCTCCTGGTTGAAAGAATTGAAACTATGATATTGATGACTTTGATAATTTTCGTGATCTAGCTTGTAAACTTTGATGAGTTGACTTTATTGTTGTGATGGTACAACATTGATTTATGTAAGGCTCATTATGCTGAATTAGCAAGGAATTATTCTTAGAGCATTGTAATCCATATATGTATATATTTGACAATTATCTAGTGAATTCTAGATTATGAGTTCTAAGGTATGGGTTTGACATTGATTATGGTTTTTTTTTATATCCTGATGACAGGTGATAAGCCTCTGATGATCTAAATTGGAGGGAGATAGCTTCTGAAGCCCGAAATGATGTATCATGGCATGATGAATCAATTTTTGGAATTTGGGAAAGAAATTTCATATTGCAAATAAATTGGAAAATGCTTTTCAATAATGAAAATATAAATGCTTGGATATTCCAATTTCAAGCTCAAAGATTGTGTTGAACTTGGCATTGGCATCCAATTATTTTTTTAAGAATTGATGTTCCATTTTGAACATACGTCTGAATATATATGATGTACATAGAACATGAATAAATTCATGATTAAGCTTCTTCATTCACATAGATTTGTCACCGAGCATGCTTTGAAATATCTACATGAGGTGTTCTATTTTGAGAATGACATATTTCTCCTATGATATATTTTTGCATAGATGTATACTGATATTTGATATTATTGTTGTTAAGCACATTCAGATGCTGCTTTAGTATGATATCTACCATGATATATTGGACAATAGGTCCATAGTACGATTAAGGATGAGTACAATGTTACTAACATGGCTAGATGTGAGGTAAGATGAAGAAGCTCCTTAGAGAGCTATCTGAGCATGATATGGATATGACATGGATACAATGTGGTGATATAATGTGAGATCAAATTGCTAGAAAATCACATATTTATAGTTGGGACTGGGATACTTTGATATATTGAGACAGTGCAGTTGTTAGAAACAAGCTTGGGCTTGTGGTAGGCACCTCCTTGAGAGGGAGAATGGTTATGGTATCATTTTGTGATTTATATGATTATATATGATCTGATATGATTTGATGTTCTGTATGAACAGGAAACAACTACTATTGAGACAAGATGGTACCATATTCATGTATGATGAGAGTAACACTAATCAAGAACACTGAACCTACTCTTCCTCCTTGTTTGAGCTCCAAGGGTGAGGAATTGAGATGGAGGGCTTCTGGGGTTGAGGGAACTCTGGAAAATAGGGCATTACCCCTATATATTACCCATACAATTGGAGAATGTTTCTTCCTTACCTTCATAGGGTTGGATAATGTTGATCCCCTACTTGGTTGTTGCAGAGTATGCCCTAGTTGGTATAATGCCCACAAGAAGGTTGGCTTGTCGGGATACTTCTCCTCGTTTGGACAACGAATTGAGAGTGTACTTGGGGTGTACAACCCAAGTTGATTATGATGAATGTGTTCTACCACATGACTACTAAGGGTCATTGATGGGAATATCAATAGGAAATAGGATGGTTTGTGGTAAACATATGTGATTCCATGTTGAGATTGATCTCCCTAATGAGATTCTGGGTCAAGATGTGCTCCCCGATGTGGTTCCAAGTTGATATATGCTCCTTGATTTTATGATCTTCAATGACTATTGATGATGATATTATAGGTATTATATCCATGGTAGAAATTCTAGGTAATAGCCCCATTGATAGAGGGTGGTAGCTTAAGCTCCCCTCCAGTAACAAATTCTTCTTCTTCTAGATCTGATAATGTTCAAGATATGAGCATGAATAATCAAGAGATAAGCTGGAATAATGAAAAGATAGCTAAAGATGTACAATGATGAATTTTTATGATGAGATACTTGAGATGGACATGACATGATGACTACATGACATAGATGATAAGTGATGACATTTGAACGTTCCAGAATGGCATATTGATCGATGGACAGATATTGGCAAGTGGAATTGTCCCTAGTTGAGAGGGAGTGTTAATTTTTTCAACTGCGGTCAAATTCCACCTTTGAAAACTCAAATGACCTATATGATCTTTTCATTACATTCCTCTTTTCGATATTACCAAAATCTACCTAAAGATCACCCAATTTGGTCAAGCATAAGTTGAGTTATGAATTATTTTATTCGTCCATGTATTATGGAATGCGCCAGACCTAACCACATGAGTAACTTCTTAGGTCAACCTTAACCCCAAGTGAAACCTCATGAAAGCCTATAAATAGAAGATACCTCAAGCTCATTTGGACACATTCGATCAAGCTATCTTCTCTTCTCTTTTGTCTTAGTTCACACAGGTTTGATAGAAGGAGTTTGTGCAAGGGTCCAAAATCATAGGCGTGAGGTTTGCTCTGGGTTAGAGTTTTCTGGTTTCTTAACACTGGCACAAAAAATGAAATTTTATTAACTAGACGTTGGCACACAATGGTTATAATAACGTCCATAGAGCCTTAGATTTTGGCACAAAGGATTATGGGAGTGTTCAAGGCTTCAGAGGTAGATATGGAGGTGTTGGTCCTCGCACACTCATACAATGGGGTCCTGAGGGCATGCAGGATGTCCTGGACACATGTAGAGTAACATCAAGGGAGTGACCAAGGTTCTATGAGTAGATCATATAAGTTGGTCCCCGGACGCCTGTAGAGAATGGTATGGAAGCATACGAGCTTCCACAGTTGCTAGCACACATTTCTCAGAGAGTGTCTAGGGTTGCTATAGATGCTCACACAACACTTACTCCCTGTGTCTGAAGCTCAAATATAATATTTCAGTATTTTGATGTTTTTGTTCAGTGAAAACAATGTTTGATAGTGTTCGGCACAATGATAGTAGTATACAGTAGTTGACATCAGTTTGTGATAGCATATTACAACCATCAGTATGAGGGTTTTGATTTCTAGCATCATTAGATCAGTTTCATAGATATCACTATTGTTTTGCTACATAGATAAAGTTATGGATCATTGTAATCTCTTTTTCTACATCATTTGAAGATGATCTAAGAATAATAAGACTTTCAAGGGTTTTCCCCATAGTGGGGTTTGACTTGGTCTTGGACCAATCCTGGTGTCTCTATGTGTGTGCATGCTTTTCTTCAACAATTCTTCTTATGTTCTACATAGCATTGATGATCATATTTTTCTTTCTATATAATTGCATATTTTAATGAATAATGGTGAAGACCTGAACAATGTAATGTTGATATGGAAAAATTTAATGTATTTATGAAGAAATGAAATTATCAAAGCAAAGAATAATGTAGCCTCATGAAAACAAAATTAACACATCAGCAGAAGATGATGTGCCTCAATTTGTTGATGAGTCCCTAAATATTCAATAGATGACTCATCAAATTCTAATGGCTTTGTAAGATCAGTAGGTGAATATGAATAACAATCATCAAAGGTGTGTGTGAATATGTTTTCAATAGAATGATAAGGACCTTCTTGGATTAAAAGTGAAGGCGAATCAATGAGAGAACTATCTTGAATTGGCCGAGATGCAAGGTATTCTTCTTCACCTTTTAAATACTACAAATGAAAAAGACCAGGAACAAGAGATTCGAGATTATCATACGGTGACTATGAAACATCACCCCCATGCACATGATTATAATCGGCACGAGCAGGATAAATATGTCAATGATTTGTAGAAACTCAAGTGTAGTAGACTCATGAAATAAATGGGGGTATGATGGAAGAAAAGGTTTAGATGAAGGGGCACGAATTGGACTAGGACTCGCATCCTACACATGCATGTCATGGCCCACGGATTTGATAGGATAGTCAACTTTATCTTCGATAAGACTGAAGTCATTTCTGACGAGTGAATGAAATTCAGGAATAGACCTAGGCATATGTTTAACGTGTTTAAGATGGATTTCATCAATATCGAGAGATATTACATCAACTTTATCTTCAGGTTCATATTCAACATGTATGAGGGATTCAAAGGTGATACTAGTTGGTTCATTTCCTTGCAAGCATTTTTCATCATCTAAATTGTTTGTAACCAAATCTTCATTAGGTAATGAATCAGGAGGAGGATGAGAACTTTCACAAGAAGTAATTTCCTCCTCATTGATTTAAGGTTGTTCATAACTTAGACAAATAGATAAGACATGATTAGGGATAATATTTGGATAATTTGTAACTTTCATATTATCATGATTTTCATAGGAGACGAGATTTCTTTCAGACTTAAGGTGTTGCAGAGAAATGAGAACCAACTTCTGAATTTTTTCACTCAAATACACCCATTCGACATCTATTTCAGGAATTCAAAATAAAGTTCAAACAAAATCCTTTAAATATTATTTGGGTTTCATTCTAACGTTATTTATCCTTCTAAACAAATCTTGAAAATTGTACCTTTCAAAATCGTGGTGAAGCTTACCGTCGAGTTGCTTGAAAAAATGGTTGGACTTTGGTGGCAACGTGTGGCACCATTGCCTGATGTGATCTTCAAGGGTGAGGGAGAAAACAACACAAGAAAAGCTTCATCATCGATTTCGTATGATTCACAAAACCTAAGAAAATAAAGAAAGTTATTGGTTATGGATGTTTCATTCTCACCATCAAACTTTAACCAATACAAGTGCTAGAGAGCCTCACCGAGGATTGAAAATTGAAAAATGGAAAAATTAGATAAACACCCAGAGAGTGAGATTTGAGGATGAGCCATTCTAGATAAGAGGTTCAAACAGGTTCAATAGGCATAGATTGTCAATTGGCCCTCCTTCTAACACCAATTTTGTTGACGTGCTATAATTTACTGCCAACAATTAGGGGGTCTCCCTGGTGTGAAGTTCCAATTAGACGTCACACCATTTGGGATAGGAGATCCATATGGTATGTGGGCCCAGCTTCCACCATGAATGTTTCTACTCTTGGTTGTCAAATGAGAAGGTGTCAGAGTGGGGACAAGAATGAAATTCCCAGACAGTGAAACAAAATAATCCCAATATTGATGAACTACAAAAAGAGGTACAAACAAGTCTTAATAGAAACAATAAGGGGTATTCCATGAGAGAGATCAGTGAGCGAAATATCAATTAGACATACATGAATAAGAACATGCTAGAGGTTAATTGCAAACTATTTCACAATAGATCACTGACATGGTAAGAAATAAGTAAACATAAATTCAAAAGAAAAACATACATGCAACAACTATGAACCAGTCCATGACATATTGGTTATATGAAAGCACACATACAAATTCAATGAGAATATCAGACAACCAATACAGCCACCATGTTTAAGCATGGTAATCAATGCCAAACATGAAGAACATATTATTAATTTTGCTGCAACCTCAAGTACATATCTTGCAATTGGTCAAAACCCAACAGTGGAACTTGAGTTGCTCATATCATTTCCCAACGCAAAACCCTAGCCTCACTACAATTCCCTCTACTAGATGCCAAGATTTGAGTGCCTCTTGCTCTCAAGCACAAATCATATATCTAATCCTGGCCTCAACTCAAGTGATAAAGTTCTTGTTCAATGCGGAGTGAGGGCACATTTATATAGATGAGGTGACCATTCACCTACCATGACCCTTGACATCCCCTCGTGACCTTTCAACTACCCTCATGAATCTTGAGCTTACTCACTTCTTTCTCAATCCTCATCATTGTTACATGTTCAAATGAATCCAAGCATAACTACTGACATTATGGTGGGTGATATTTACATCACAATAAAGGAGAGAGAGGAGAAGGATGTAGAGGGTTCTTGGAAAACCTCGAACGCTTGTTTCCCATATGTTGCAATGATGCAGATGCTCGATCCTGGGACATGCTTATTTCCTTTCCACTAAGAGTCAGTGGAATTTACCCGTCTTTTCGTGATGTGCCTTTGAGTTTATTAAAACGTTTTTGGAACTTGTAAGGGACTATCTTGCTTGCTGAAGGAAACCCTAGTTATGCAAGATTCATGAGAAACCCTAATTCAATGTCTCACTTCCTTCCTTCTGCCCGCGGGAAAATAACATTGTTCAGACACAGTTTCAAACCAAGTATGATATTGGAAATATAGTCAACTAATTTAAAGAATGACATTAATAAGTAACTAATTTAGACCCTTGTTCATTAATTGTTCTACCATTGTGTTGTCAGAGAAAGTGTCTTTTATAGTATCCCTATGCTTCTTCAATCAATGTTTCGTCCGTGTGCCTACTATGGATTGGGAATTTAATGTAGCTCCAATGTTGTGTAGTTTAACTAATTTTGGCACCTCAATGTTCATCAGGCCTTGGCAATAAATCCTAGGAAGTATCCAAAAGCTTCAATTTTAGTCCCTTTGCAAAGCCTTCTTTGATTGCTTTCTTGAATTACACCACTCAACTTTGTGCATTTCTTCATCTAACAATTGCGTGCTAAACTTTTCATTACGGAATGGTGCTCTGGAATCTCAACTAGAATGTGGGAGTCATTATAGTGAGTTACAACTTGTACAGTTTCTTGGGTCCCACAAGCTCTATCCCCACTTTTGAACATGTGTGAACCTACAAAACACCATCACAACCTAGTTGTATCATCAAGGCAACATCAACATGTGTGGTGATGCCTCCTACTACAAAATTCACAACAGATAGCTTCCCAGCTATTTGGTTTGCCTCACAAGCTCATGGGATGTAGAAATTTGTTTAACAAAGGTAAAAACTTCATCATCATCCAAACTCTGAAGCTTACATATATCACCCAAAACATACCTTACATGTCTTACTGCCTAAATAACATTACCGGTGCTAGCATCTCCTTTGGTCCTGATCACAAAAGCTCCTTCAAGAATCCTTCTTAGAGCCTCACCATGTTTCCAACAACCATAAAAAAAATGTATACAAAAATTATGTTTGTTGATATGGTACATGTCATCTGCAATAGTGGGTACTTCACTCTGATCAATGTAATCAATACCGATGGCCTACAGAATTAGGGCTTCAAAAAAATGACCTATTCTAGCCTTGACCATGACAGGGATGGTCATGACACACTTAATATCATTGATAAGCCCTAGATCACTCATTCAAGCCACTCCTCCTTGACATCTAATATCAGCAGGCACCCACTTCAATGCCATCACAAAAACAACCCCAACTTCTTTAGCCATTTTAGCTTGTTTAGTATTGACCACATCCATGATCACCCCCCTCTAAGCATTTGGGCCAGACCAACCTTGATTGCATATGAATATTTCTGCGGATCAATTATTAGACCATTGAGATATATGGTGGCAACTCCATCACTTTCCAATTACAAGTCCAAATAAATCTCAGACCTCAAATGCGCAATAATAACTGACAAGTGACCATACTTACAACTTCTCCTTACCTCCTCTCTTACGGAGGATGAGGAAGAGAAACTAAATCTCAAACTTCTTTGAATGAAGGAAACTCCAAGGTTGAATAGCCTTGTATACATTTATGACAATGTACAAACATCCCATTGAACACGTATTACACTTAATCAGGAGAACTTTGTTGAGTATATTGGTTTTAGGCTTCAACAACTTTCTCCTCTTGTTTAACCTTGGTTTTCTTAGCTCTATTTGCTTTGTATTCTTTAACAACTACCCTAATAGCATCCTGAGAAAGCATGCTCGAATGAAGCTTGACTGAAGGAAGTGCAATATGCATTGTTCTATCACTATTTTTTATAGACACTACTTCCTCCATTGGCTTCCCCTTAATCCATTCAGTTGCAATCGAGGACAGAGTCACAACCAAAGGTCTTAATGCATGAATCCACAGTATTTCTAGTCTCTAAATCGGCTATTATCTACAATTTCATGACATCACCACAGGTGGGAGCACTGACCAGACTTGTGCCAATGTGGGGCTATCCTCAACATATTTAACGATTATCAACGAGAATAGGTTTCTTGGTTGAAAGCTTTAATGGCCTTCAAAATAATTTGAAATAGACTAGCCTTACAACACAATAATTATAATTATTGTGAGGCTAGTGTTCAAGGAATACATGCCACCATCCAATACCAATGCCCTTAGGTCAACAGACCAAGTGGAATCTACAAGTGAGATTTATGGATCCACAATCTCTTCCTCACGTCACAAGATTGGCTATGGGTGTAAGTTGAATTTTACAATTCGTTACTCGAGATTGGGAATGTAGACAGCGACCGAGAATAATTTTTAGGGCCAGGAAATCAGGTCGCATTTCAATGGTATGAGGGTCACATTGTCGCATCATAATAGACATCTAATGGATTATTATTGCAACTTATGCAACTCAGTGACCTGGGTAGAGGTTGCAAGGATGCAATGCATGAAGGTCTCATATTTTTGTTGCTTATGGAGTGAGATTTAGCGGTCAGTGAAAGACGATTGTAGATAAGGGATGCAATTAGCCAAACAATTGCATTCAACAAAGGGTCCCATTTCGGGGTGTATAGTTGAGGTTTTGTGCTACAAATTTGATCCAGGTTTAAACAAGAACACAACAATTTACAGAGATAATTATAAACACAGAGATGCAGTCGAAATAATACTTCATTTCATTAATGTAAAATACTGAAATATGCTTACAAATAGGAATGGAGATAAACCAGCTAGGGCAATGGTAGCTTATCTCTGAGAAGAGATGTGGCAGCTACATGCCTCTGAACTGCCTTACAATGAGGCTCAAGGGCATTTTTATTATTGAACAATAAGATCAAACCCTAAACAACCAAAACCATAACCTGAGGAGATGTAACACCAATGGTTTATGGGCCCCATTGGGGTGAGTTGGACAACCAACTTCCTGGGGTTGCGACTTGGTCATGTTATCTCCGTTTGATGCACATGATAGCCCATTGGAAAGATCTCTCCAAGGACTATGACAGAAAATATGATTTTAGATACAAAATCGTTCGCAGTAGATTTCCAAAAAAACATCGTTTAGGGCTTCAAAATGGCTCCAGAAGTTTAGGACCTGAAAAACTGCTAAAAATAGTAAATTGTGCTACAATTAAAGAAACTGAAAAACTGAAAGAAGCAATGGTGGGGGTCCAAGTGGAATTGGTGGGTGGTCACCAATATACAACTGGATCATTCCTCCCCTCTTAGGAAGCAATGGTCCCCATTGCATTGAGTTCCTCCATGAGCTGAGGGAACTTTTGCTGAACTTGGTCCCTGGTGAGCCACTTGCCCTAGTGAAGGAGTTGGCCTGCTTTAACAATCGATACAGTTGAATATTCTATTGGTGAGTTTGTTTGATCTATGTGTCCATGATTCGATCAGTTTCATCTTGTTCCATGTAATCTGGATTTAACTTTGTGGGTGTGAGTTGTTCTACAATGTCGTATGTGGCTAGTAATGGTGGAAAGTATGGCCGAAGGTGGTCCACATTGAACACTGGTTGAAGGCCAAGGAATGGGGGAATGCTGAGCTCAAATTCATTGTCTCCCATAGCCTTGGTAATGGTGTAAGGACCATATTGAAGTGGTCTTGGTCTCCAATAGGCTTCGGTAAGGCATTCCTTTTGCAAATGCAACCAAACACTGTCACCCACCTAAAACTTGTGTGTAACCCAATGTTTATCATGTCGCTGCTTGTACTTGGCATTTGATTTCTCTAGAATGTCGTGGACCTACTGGGGAATATGTTGGACCTGCTCAATGAAGTTGTTTGCCTTATTTGTTTCGTACTATACATGAGCCAAATCTGCGTGAGAAGCTACAAATGGCATGGCCACATCAATGTGACATAGTGGTTGGAATCCCAAGCCCACTTGAAAAGGGTTGTGGTAAGTCAAGCTATGGAGAGCCCGGTTGTAGTTGTGCTAAACATAGGGGAGGTTCTCATCCCATGTGTGTGGATGATTTGAGTTGTACATGCCCAAAATGTGTACGACCATCCTGTTGACAACCTCTGTCTGGCCATCAGTTTGAGGATGGAAGGTTGTGGATTTAGTGAGTTTGGTGTCCAAGATTGACCAAAGACTGGACCAAAATATACTAAGGAACTTGTTGTCCTGATCTGAGATGATAGACTGTGAGATCCCAAAGTGTACCCACACTCGTTCAAAGAAGAGCTTAGTAGTGGCCTCTGCTGTGATATTCTTCTTGCAGGCCACCATAATGGCCATCTTCGAGAACCTGTTGACGACCAGAAAAACACAGTCATTTACATTCTTAGTGGAAGGAAGGCCTAACATGTAATCCATGGAGATGGATTCCCAAGGTCTACTAGGGGTAGGCAGCGGGGTATAGAGGCCTTGCTTCATGATGTTCGGTTTGGCAATGGCACAGTAGTGCATGATATGATGTACTTCCCGACATCCTATAGAAGATTCAACCAATATAAATACTTCTGGACTACCACCATTTTCTCAACCTCGAAATACCCAGTAGCTCGACTGTAGTGCGCTTCCCAAATCATCTTGGCACGCTCGCTTGAAGGAACACAGAGGTGACCCGGGTGGCATAACAGGGTATCCTAGAGATGAAAATCTGGAACATGTTGACACTCCAAGAGTGTCTAGTATGTGTGGCTGAATTCTGTGTAACTTTTGTAGAGAAGTGGCCAATCAGAAGTCTCATGCCCATAAGAGTTGAGCACGGTGGTTAACACCATGATCAGTGGTTGACTGAGGCAATCTGCAACATTATTGGTGCTGCCCTTCTTATACTTGATATTCAAATGGAACTATTGCAGGTATGTGGACCACTTCTGAAGGCAATCATTCTGCAATTTCCCTTGGGTCTGTATGAACTGCATGGATCGGTGGTCTGTGTGGATGATCGTTTCCTTCCCCAAAATGTAATGCTTCCATTTTCAGCAGGCCTACACAATGGGATACATCTCTTTGTCATAAGTGGGATAATTTCGGGTTGTGTGTGAAAGTGTATCACTATGATATGGCATTGGATGCCCGTGTTAAGTAAGGACTGCCCCAATAGCATAGTCAAAGGCATCTATCTCAACCTCAAATGGTTGTTGCAAGTATGGTAATGTGAGCACTGGTGCCAAGCAGAGGCAATCTTTTAACTCTGTGAATATCTTCTGTTGAGATTCATACCAAAATAATTTTTCTTTCGCTCCTCCCTTGATGACTTGACTCAAGGGCCAAGTGATATGAGGAAATCCCAACACGAACTTGCCATAGAAGTTGACAAGACCTAGAAAGTTGTGAAGCTCTGTCAAAGTGGTTGGAGATGGCCAATGCTGAATGACTTAGATCTTGGCTAGATCCACAAGCACCCCCTTTTCATCAATATCCAGATACTAAACCTGGGTCATGCCAAAAGTGCATTTCTCCAAATTGGCACATAACTTGTGTTGCCACAGTGTTTGGACAACCTGTCGGATGTGGTGGAGGTGCTCTTCCCAACTCTGGCTGAAGATCAGGATTTCATCAAACTATACCACTACAAATGAGTTGGTGAATGTGGTGGGCTCCAGTATTGCAACAATAATGCTGCAACTCCTGGGACTTCCTTCTTTACTTTTATCAACCCAGTAGTTTGTAACAAACTTGGAAGCGACGGTGCTATATGCACAAGTACTAGCTTTTGCCACAGGCTATCACTGGATTAGCTAGCACAAGTCTACTAGGAGCTTAAGCCAACTTCTATGAGCTCTTAGAAGAAGATTTTAATGGTGATGGACGAAAGCTAACTCAAAGGAAGCTAGTCTACTCACAGAAAGAAGCTGAAAGTAGAAAAGGAATGCAAACCCTAGCAAACCCTAGTTTTACAAACTAACCCTACCATGCAAGGAAAGAGATGAAAGCAATGGAAATGGATGCCATTGACTTCTAGAAATGTAGAATGCATGTGACTAAGCTACTCTTGTAGTGAAATTTGAAAAGGAATGTCTTTTTGTATTTTTGAGTAATCTTGTAGAATTATTATGCATGTGCTTAACTGTTTTGACTGTGCAGAGGTTGATTGATGGAACGAAATGGTGAGGGTGCTTGCAAGAGGTTGGGAAGGTGAGAAGAGGGCTTAAGGGGTCCCTAACACCCTTCCAGAGAGTTTCATCGTGGTAGGATCTCGAAAAACCGCTCTCGTGATCTTCTACAGGAAGTTTGCAGGGGTTCTATAGGATGTTCCAAAAGGAGATTTTTGAGGGTTGAAGGTGGAAGAAAGGTGGGGAAGTGGAGATGGAGGTTGGATGAGGGTGTGAAGAGGTTTAGAACCTGGCAAATGAAGCTAAGAAGTGATAAGGATTGCTAGATTTGTTCAAGGGTGGATAGAGCAATGTTGCACAAAAATATGGAAATTAGGTCAAAGTGAGAAAGTGTGGCAAACAAAAGGCAAGAATCTGACTTAGGGGATGGAATAGGTTGCAATGATGGCGAAAGGGTAGGAAGAGAGGTATCACAGGTGTTTTACACACTACTTCTTGAAACTGACCAAACAAAGACCATGCAAACCAAATATCTAGCTATTCTAACCTAATTTGACCTAGGAACGAGCACCCATGATGAACAAAAATTCATTGGTAGAAAATTATGTAAAATAACTTATGAAAACCAAGCAAGAATGGATCTAAGCATGTAATCACATCTGGTATCAACTTTTGCAACTGAGAAACTAACACTAGCAAGTGCATGAAGAAGCAAAAATAGTGTTTTTTTGGCAGCAAGGACACTTGGGTCTCAGCTCATGGTCCCGAGGAGGGATAGGTGAGATCCAAGGTTGCTTGATGGCCTTTTTCGAAGATATTTTTTTTTGTCAACCTATCAAATCACTTTGAACCATGAAAATCTCTTTCAATCATCAAAAATGACCTAGATAACCAAGCAAGATTCTAATCTACTAGCAGAAATTACTTTATGAAGACAGTAAAAAAACATATAACAGTACACGGAGGAGGTCCTGGTGCTTGGGTTCGGCCCAATCCCAAGAGCTACAAGATCCTAAAAACAAGCTCAGAACTAATGCAACATAAAACTGGTTTCCATTACTCAAAAAACAACCATGTCCAAAATGTGTTAGAAGCAGAGGCTCCAAAATGGGCTAAGAAACAAAGCAGCACTATAGTGCGAAATACAAATGTTCAACAACTAACCCACGAAGGCTGGAAGCCTTCCTAATTATGCACTATGAGGACCTCCAGCAGTCCTCCTTAATTCAAGGGGCTCGGCTGCTCAAAACTGCAAGTACTCAGCCACTTCACAAAAGCTGCTCGGCTGCCCTTGGAAATCAACTTTGGTGGGCTGTTGAACTCCGAGCTGATGGTGGAGAACTTGAGGAATGGGTCATTTAGTGTAGGAGACACCCTTCCTACGAATCCTCAGCCTTGTCCCCTCGTATTTGGCTATCAAATGGCCCATAAATGCTTGATCTTGGTCCAAAAGTTGTCCAAAAATCTACAACAAACACATATTAGCCTTCATGGTCAAGTGACTATTCTCATTCATTCAATTAACATAAACATACTTCAAAAGCATACATAAACTATGAAGAATGGTGGATTAATGGAGAACAATAGGCAAAATGAGCCCAATAATTTACCCATTTTTGGGGCTCATCATCACCCCCCTGCTAAATGGGTTGCTCATCCTCTGAGCAACTAATCTACCTCATCATCCTTGATAGCTTTGACTGCCTCCCTCATGTCCCAGGCCTTCGAGGTGATGTCTTCTTCTCGGTCATGAAATCCTGATTTTATTTCCACTTCCTCCCACTACCTGTGTTCCTCTTCTTCTTTAACTCCTTCCAGGAATCCTAAAAGCAAGGGAGGACTGAACTTTAGGCCAATCCAGTTGGCCTGCAGATTTTGCATTGACTGTTTATAGAGGGGTACCCTTGCCAAGGCCTCCCTCATCCTGGTTGGGGAGTGGTATTCTCTTATTTTCAAACTGTGGGGCAGTGTGTTCCACCTCCTTGTGCAAGCATGAATGCAGTTATCCCCCAACAGTCTTTCCATGTCCTCAAAGTGGGCAATGGCTTGAGCTTGTCGTTCAATGTAATCTGGTAAAACCTGAGGGTTGTTGGCCAGGTGCTGATGGGCATATATTAAAGCTGATGTATCCTTTGGTTCTGCCATGTTCATGAGTGGTTCACTTAGCTCCCTGTTCATAAAATCCCGAATCTCCTCTGCCCTCTTTTCTTCATGATTTAACCAAGAGGCCATGGCCGTAAGTTGCACATCTCCCAATGTAGCATTGGGGTCCCAAAGAGTCATGTTTGTAAGGGCCAAGTTGTGTAAATAGAATTTGGATAACCTAGCCTTATCTTCTGTTGAGCTACTGTCACACAAGGTCATGAATTGATGGTAGTTTTGAAATGGAATGGTGCCCCTTTGGGCCAAGGTGTTAATCTGGAACTACAACCATTGATCTTTAAGATATAAGGCATATGAATTGGCAGGTTGCCTACACTGCAAGGCCTCTACTTCCCAACTAGCCATGCAGGCCAGTTGGGCTTCCTTTTCTTGTACCTTTTGCTTTAGAGACTGTATTTTCTCTGCTGCTTGTGATTCCTTCTCCTGTAACTGTTTTGTTAGTGCCTCAACCTCGGCCTACAGCCTGTCCACTCTCTGTTGTTCATCAGTGGTTTCTTTATCTGCTAGAGGTTTTTCCTATTACTGCTTTTATCCTAAAATGGAGGGCCTGTCTTCCTTATGAATTCCCTATAGCCGTAGTTGCTGTTTTAGAAGCTCATTCTCTTCGTGTAATTTGGCCCTCTGACTGCTTTCCACATGCTTCACCATGGCCAATTCTCTCCTTGACTCCTTGAGTTGTTCTTCCAAGTGGCCTATGTCTACCACACCCTTGGACTTGGCAATCCTCATCCAAGTGTGAGTTCTAATTCTTTCTTCTTCCAGTGCAAAGAAGAGTGGCACAGCAAATTTCTGGGGAATTATTTTCCCGGCTTCTAACAGGTTATAGTATGAGCCCAAGCTGGGTTGAGGGCTTGGTTCCAATATTTCCTCTGTCTTTTCATCTTCTTTTGATTGTTTGGCCGCCTTTTCCTTCCAATTTCTCGGTCTCTTTTAGCTTAGCCTGAGTTTCCTATAGAGCTGTCTTTGAGTCCATTGTCTTCATTCTTTCTCTCCAGGTGGAGGTTTTTGGGCTTCCTCATTCCTAGGTGACATATATCTTTGAAGGAGACCCTCTTTTGGTTTAGGTGTTGTGTCCTCAATGACAATTAGCTCCTTTGATTGTGGTTGGGGTCTGCCTACTTTGATCCGTGTGCTCCTTCTTGCTTTAAAGTACATGGAGGTTTTCCTCTTTCTCTTCCCTTTTTGTTTTGGAGGTGTCCTTAAGGCGGCAAGCTTAGCTGCTGCCTCCCTTGCCAATATTTCATATGATTACCCCCTTTCTTGTACTTTTTCCATGCTTCCTATAGAAGTCCCTGTGTCAACTGTTTCTGTCTGTATTGTGGCCATTTCAGGATCTGTCTTTCCCTTTTATTTTTGTGTGTCTGCTTTGGCTGTGATAGCGTTCATTTGGGGTTTTTCTGCCTTCTCTTCTCTCCTCTGCATTCTCTTTTCCCTTGGTGTTTGTGCTATTGTTTCTTCCTCTATTTTAGGCTGAGAAATCGGGTCCTCTCCTCCTTTTTCTTTTGTCCTTGTTGTGCTTCAATGTCCTATGTTCCTTCACCATTGGTTTTCTTACCTTCTTCAATGTGTTCTCCCTCCTCACTACTAGATGAGGTGATGTCCTCGGCCAGGATTCCAATATCATCATCCCGAGACATGTTTCGAAAGATTTCCCAAGATATGGGAATAATGTAGGTGTGCAGGGCATCTTCCACTGATAGCTTGATGAGCCCATGATGGGCTAGCTGATTTGGGATCCCTTCATTCAATTTTGTACCACTTTCAACTAGTGACTGAAGAAGAAAATAGGGAATACTCAGCTTCTGGGCTGGAGGTGAATCAATCCCATGCCTTCGTTCACACAGCAACCTGAAATGATATCCATAGACAATGCTAAACCTCCCCTCACATGTAATGTACTTCATAATTTGGAAACTAACCTCACTCCAGAGAGGAGGCAAGTTGGTTCTCTGTTACACAAAATATTGTCACTATGACTTTCTGCAGTCAGTGTGAGTCTATCACCACTCATACTGTCCTCCTTTGCAAGTCTCAAACCTCAGCTCTTCATGTCAAGCTTTAAAAATGAGAGAAAGTCCTTGAAAATCAATAAAACTATGGTTTCACAGTTTCTCTTACCATTACCTGCGGTCTCGCACCCCTTGGTCATGTTACCTGTGGACCTGCCCGCTCTATCTCTAAAGGAGTGGGTGCGGACCCTGTAAAAGTCAAAAAGGCGTAAGTTTATTCTTAAAAACTCACTTTGGGTTAATTCTGGACCTTTCTAGAAGGAATCTTGATGTGGTTGGTTCGCTCATAGGTGGTTCATGCATCCCATAACTAAAGGAGCTAACCCCTTGATGAGAGGAGCTTATCCCTTTGAAGGAGGGCTCTATCCCTTTGAAGGTGGACCTAGTAACTTCCCTCCTCTGCACTATAAATTGAGGCATTGGGCTGGTTGCTGGAGAGGTTAAAAGCTGAACATTTTTTAGGGTAAATGTTGTTGGAATTGAGACTTCCTAGTTAAGCTTGAGAGGAGAGATTGCATACCTTTTGGCTTCTTTGAGAATAGAGTGAAACTTGTCAAAGTAGAGAAGATTCTTGCTGGACCCTGGGAGGAGCTTGTATAGCATCAAGGAACCAAGGTTGTAAAGTTCTTCTTTGATTAAAGTTAATACAATTAGATTCATTTTTCTCAATAAATTGTCTTATATGGTTTATTTCATGAATTCCTTGATCATCATGATAAATACAGTTTATTATATTGGCTTTTCAGATGCTATTTGATATGTGTGCCTGTTTTTGTTTGCAGATTCTTTAAAAAGGAGCTCATTTGGATCAACGGAGCATGGCTTCCACAAACTAGCACTAGACTTGAGGTAGGCCTAAAACATCTACTAGCCTTTATTTATAAATCGCATATTTATAGAAAGATAGAATTTGTTTGGTTTGCTTGTCGCTAGATATCCATAGATACTAGGGAGGTCGGTCTTGTCCGCAAGAACGACTTATCCAGCCGAAAAATGGCAACTCTGCTGGGGACTTGAATTTTTGGTTTTTGCCTTTGCTTTTACTTTGACTTGAGAAACTGTTTCTCTGTTTCTGGTTTTTTCTTGCTGTGTGGGATTGGGTAGGTTCTGTAGATCTTGAATTATTTTTTGTTTTTCACGTTTTTGGAAGAGGACCGCACCCTCTATTTGTAACACAGTGCCGACATCCCCACACTTTTGATTTATATACAGAGCGGTACCGCACCTGGGTATACTAGGAGCCTGCATGTTGGGTTGTGTTATATTCTTTCCACGTAGTTAATAGGGGGTTTGAAGGGCACCCGTAACCCCACTTTATGGGGTCCGGGGCAGCGCCCCGGAAAATTTTGGTTTTGGACCATATGTTAGGTTGGGCGGACCCACCTATGGTTTTTTGCATGATTTTCGCACATGTTTTTTGGACGCGATGGTTTTTGGTCCATGGTATTGGACGCGATGGTTTTCGGTCCATGGTATTAGCTGCTTCGGCATGTATAAATATGTATTGTAACATTGAAAGGAACATAATGAAAAATCAAGATGGTAGTCCCGGTTTTGGGATCCAGGGAAAAATCTCTGTGCATATGTGTTTTATGGGTTATGCTCTCGCATTGTTTATTTTCCTTGTTTAAGAATTCGTATGCAGGTAATTTTTGTACAGGGTTAAAACCTACATTTGGTATCAGAGCTGTTTTGGCTTCAAGGGGACGCCTTTGTTGCTGAGGGGTTTCGCTCGGGCCTGTGGTAGACCCTGTTCAGTGGGAGATCTGCGAGATCGATTCTGGTGGTGAAAGAAGATGGCGAGCAGTGGAAAGATAGAGATTGAGAAGTTCAATGGTCAGAATTTTGAGTTGTGGAAACTCAAGATGGAGGATCTGTTGGTGGATAAAGATCAGTGGATCACGGTAGATCCGGGTACTAAACCATCGGGAGTGACCGATGAAGAATGGAAGAAGTTGGATCGGAAGGCAAAGAGCACAATACGATTGTGTGTCTCAGATTCAGTATTGCTGAATGTATCAGGGGAAGCTACGGCAAAGGCTTTGTGGGTCAAGTTAGGGACTTTGTACCAATCTAAGTCTCTGGTGAATACACTGTTCCTGCGGAAAAAGCTGTATAACCTGAGGATGAAAGATGGAGACTCGGTGACAGAGCATCTGAATGCGTTTAATACTGTGGTAAGTCAGTTATTATCTGTTGATATTAAAATTTCAGATGAAGATAAGTGCATCAGCCTATTGTGTTCTCTACCAGATTCGTGGGATAGTCTGGTTATTGCAATAGGTAGCAATGCAACTGCTTTGCAGTTTGATGAAATATTCTCAGCCTTGCTGACGGAGGAGATGAGACGGAAAAATATGGACAACCAGAATGGTGATGCCTTTTTTGTACGAGGATGGTCCCAGAACAGAAACAAAAATAAGTCATCGAGTGGGAGATCTAAATCTAGAGGGAGATCTAAATCTCCAGGAAAACCTACAAAGGTGGTGTGCTGGAAATGCAGAAAGGAAGGGCACTTCAGAAGGGATTGTAAATCTAAAGCTCCTGATAAAGGAAAGGGATCTGATGATGCTCCTTCTGCAGAGGCGAAAACCACCTCAGATGAAGGTGGGGATGTGTACCTGGCTTCTTCAAGTACACATGTAGATCATGAGGCATGGTTGATTGACTCAAGTGCATCCTTTCACTTCACTCCCCATAGAGAGTGGTTCTGCGAGTATGAGAAATATGATGGTGGTGATGTCTTCTTAGGAGATGATAGGAAGGATAGAATCATTGGGCGGGGAAAAGTAAAGTTGAAGTTGCAAGGTGGAAGGGTTAGAACACTTCCGGGTGTTCTACATATTCCTGCATTGGCCAGAAATTTGATTTCTGTAAGCAAGTTGGATGATGCAGGTGTAAAGATGGTGTTCGAGAAAGATACCTGCAAGATGGTTCGAGGAGCATTGATATTAATGCGGGGAGTTCGGATTGGAACTCTGTACAAGCTGCAAGGTAGCACTGTTGTTGATGGGTGCAATAGTTCTATGGTTCCTGAAAATGGAGTAGAGAATCTAGTGGTCTCTGGAGAGAAGAGCATGTTGTGGCATCAAAGGCTTGGACATATTGGAGAGAAGGGCCTTCGAATACTTCATGGTAAAGGTATGGTAGAAGGTATGAATAATAGCTCTCTGGATTTTGATTTCTGTGAAAATTGTGTATATGGGAAGCAGAATCAGGTGAGTTTCCCCTCTGGTGGTAAGAGGACGAAACAGATATTAGAGCTTGTGCACAGTGATGTGTTTGGACCTGTGAAGGTTCCATCACTGGGTAAGTCTGTGTACTATGTATCATTCATAGATGACTTCTCAAGGAATACATGGATATATTTTCTTAAGAAGAAATCTGAAGTCTTTGACAGGTTTAAAGAATTTAAGGCTCTGGTGGAAAATCAGACAGAGAAGAAGATAAAGGTGCTGAGGACAGATAATGGTGGAGAATTTTGCAGCAAGGAATTTGAAGAATTTTGTAAGAAGTGTGGTATAGCACGGCAGAAGATTACTCCATATACACATCAGCAAAATGGAGTCGCAGAAAGAATGAACAAGACGTTGATGGAAAGGGCAAGAAGCATGCTCAGTGGTGCCGGGTTAGGACAGGAATTCTGGGCAGAGGCGGTGGATACTGCATGTTACCTGATCAACAGATCACCTTCATCAGCGTTGGAGGATAAGACTCCACAAGAAGTATGGACTGGTAAGAAACCCTCTCTTTCACATCTAAGGGTATTTGGATGTGATGCATATGTACATGTTCCAAAGGAGAAATGAACCAAGTTGGATAGTAAATCTGAAAAGTGCATCTTTATTGGGTATAAGGATGGTTTAAAGGGTTATAAGCTTTGGAACCCAGTCACACAGAAGGTTGTGTACAGTCGAGATGTGTTGTTCAGAGAGGTAAAAGATGTTATTCAACATGAAGTCCAACCAAAGGAACCTGAGAAGATAGAGTTTGAGCCAAAGGAGGAAGAATTAGACTCTGCAGCAGAGGAGGAATCAGAAGATGAAGAGCCACAAACTCCGGCTGTGAGAAGATCAGTTTGAGAAAGAAGGTAGCCAGAAAGGTATAGTCCATCTGCTTTCAGTTCAAATTTTTCTTTGTCTGTTACTGATAATGATCCCAGAACTGTGAAGGAAGCAGTGGATTCAGAGGATGGAAAACTCTGGAAAGAGGCCATGGTCGATGAAATGGCATCTTTGCACAAAAATGAGGCTTGGGATCTGGTGGAGTTGCCAGCTAGAAGGAAACCCATTGGCAGCAAATGGGTGTTCAAGAAGAAGACAAATGCAGAAGGAAAGGTGGAGAAATACAAAGCTCGGTTGGTAGCAAAAGGTTATTCCCAGGTGCCGGGAATTGATTTTGGTGATATTTTTTCTCCTGTTGCCAAGGTAACTTCTATTAGATTACTTTTATCTGTTGCTGCTGCTTTTGATTTTGAGGTAGAACAGATGGATGTGAAGATAGCATTTCTTCACGGGGATTTCGAAGAGGAAATCTACATGAAGCAACCTGAAGGCTTTGCGGTGAAGGGTAAGAAAGAACTGGTATGCAAGTTAAAGAAGTCTCTGTATGGGTTAAAACAGTCACCAAGGATGTGGTATCAGAAATTTGATACATTTATACGGGGACTTGGCTTCACCAGAAGCAAAGCAGATCATTGTGTGTATTTTAAATTAATTGGTGACCGTATTATTTATCTGGTCTTGTATGTGGATGATATGTTGCTGGTTGGAAATGACAAAGAAATTATCCAGGATTTGAAGACCCAATTGTCCTCCAAATTCGACATGAAAGATCTTGGTGCTGCAAACTATATTTTGGGCATGGAAATTAAAAGAGATCGGTCAAAGAGGAAGCTCTGGTTAAACCAGAGGAAGTATGTCGAGACAATACTCCAGATGTTTAATATGTAGGATAGTAAACCGGTGAAGGTTCATATTCCTGTAGGTGTGAGGTTATCTGCTGAACAGTGTCCCAAGACACAAGAAGAGGAAGAGGACATGTCCCGTGTTCCATATGCAAGTGCAGTGGGTAGCCTGATGTATGCAATGGTCTGTACTAGACCAGACATTGCACATGCAGTGGGAGTATTGAGCAGGTTTATTTCAAAACCTGGGAAGGAGCACTGGACAGCAGTGAAGTGGGTTTTCAGGTATTTGCGTGGCACTAGTGATTATGGTTTGTGCTACCAAGGAAGACCAGGATTGGATAGAGTGTTGGATAATCATGGCTTTGTTGATGCAGACTGGGCTGGAGATCTGGATCAGAGAAGATCTACAAGTGGGTATGTGTTTAACCTATTTGGAGGTGCAGTCAATTGGATGAGTAAGAAACAATCTGTAGTGGCACTATCAACTACAGAGGCAGAATACATGGCAGCCACTCATGCAAGCAAGGAAGCAGTTTGGTTGCAGAGATTGTGTTCAAGTATGGGGTTAGTACAGGGAGCTATAAGAATAGACTGTGACAGCCAAAGTGCAATTTTCTTGGCAAAGAACCCTGCTTATCATTCAAAGACAAAGCACATTGATGTTCAATATCACTTTGTGAGGGATGTGATAGAAGACAGAAAGGTGTTGCTGGTAAAGGTGGACACTTTGAAGAATACTGCAGATGCATTGACAAAATCTGTGAGCTCTGAGAAGTTCTCTTGGTGTAAAGAAGCAATGGGAGTCTCAGGGCTGAAAAAATGACTAAGCTCTCCTGTGGCCCCCTGTGGAAAGAAAACAACAAGTGGGAGATTGTTGGGTTGTGTTATATTCTTTCCACGTAGTTAATAGGGGGTTTGAAGGGCACCCGTAACCCCACTTTATGGGGTCCGGGGCAGCGCCCCGGAAAATTTTGGTTTTGGACCATATGTTAGGTTGGGCGGACCCACCTATGGTTTTTTGCAAGATTTTCGCACATGTTTTTTGGACGCGATGGTTTTCGGTCCATGGTATTGGATGCTTCGACATGTATAAATATGTATTGTAACATTGAAAGGAACATAATGAAAAATCAAGCTGGTAGTCCTGGTTTTGGGATCCAGGGAAAAATCTCTGTGCATATGTGTTTTATGGGTTATGCTCTCGCATTGTTTATTTTCTTTGTTTAAGAATTCGTATGCAGGTAATTTCTGTACAGGGTTAAAACCTACACTGCAGACCCTGTCAAAATTTTGAAAAACTTAAAATTTTCTCATTCAGTCAGCTTAGGATTTGTTTATATGTTTTAGCCTCTGCCTAGATCTGCACGTGTCTTGTCAAAAACTTTTTCGTAGGTTAATTCCATTGGCATTTAGGTTTTAGGTGAATTTCTAGAAGCTTTGTGTGCCTGGCTTGATTTTCGTTTGGTCTTTGTAGTAACTCAGAGCTTAGAAGCCTTAGAAAGCTCAGATCACCCTGGTTTTTACTGGTCTTCTTATGAGTCTGACCGATTTGTAAAATCTGCCTTTTTTGAGGAATACATCTTGTTTTTCTCTTTGTGAAGTTTCAAAAGAACTTGTGTTGAAAGTTTTGGATTTCATTTTTTAAAAAGAAAACAAAAGCTGGTTGTTTTTTTATTAATTTTTAATTCTGGACAAATTAGTCCTTAGTTCGCTTATAACTAAGTAAAACATCATTGAGAAGAAATCTTGTAAGCTTTTACTTCAATTAGTTTTTTAGAATTTATAGATCTCAAGATTAGACTTTTTAATCGTTTTGAGTGTTTTATAAAATTTAAAAAAAAAACTCTTTTGAAAAGTTTGTTTTTTTAGTATTTGAGTGTTTGAAAAGAAAGGGAAATTTTCATGAGAATAACTAGTTGTCTCATTTTTTAGTTTATTGGAAAAGACAAAAAGTTCTTCTTTTCATTTGATTGTTAAGGAAAGATTTGTTTTTACAAGCATTTCCATTCTCAACTCTTTCTTTAGCTAGAAGTTCATTGAAGAAAAAGGATTGTTTATCATCTTAAGTGCATTTTTAGTGTTTTGGAGTCGATTCTTCACACCATAAAGTTTCATCTCCGCACCTTCTGACTTAAGAAAAAACCAATAAAAATAACGCTTAATGTAAAATCTATCGAGCAATCTTTTTATTTTCTATGGCTCTTTATCACCAACATAGCTTAGGCTAGTATCTTGGAGTAGGGAGTAATTAACTCTCCAAGATAGTAAAACAAACAAGTAGGTGTATCTTGCGGTAGGAGATAAAATCCAATTGTTACATCTATGCTCTGGGAATCTCCTCTTAAAGGAGTCAAGCACGAGATCGTGTCCGAACCAGTGGGGTAATCAATCCTTCCTCATTGGGAGTGATACAAGATATACACGTATTAAAAATGGTAAACCTCGGATTAACCATTGTCGAGGAGCCTGGGGTCACTTGTTGGTAAACCTTGGATTATGTCAAGGAGCCTTCAAGGGGATTGAGCTTGCTACTCTACCCTTGCGTGTATATCGGATCACAGACTGTTCCCCCAGGTATATTTGTTTCCGTTGGTAACCATAGTGACCATAATCTATAGAATTCTTTCCTAAGTTGACGGTGGAGGGAAGATCCCACTATACTTGGAGCAGACGTTGGCTAGACTCACTTGGATTTTCTAGGGGGTTATCTTCACTTGAGATGGTTTAGTGGAGAAACTTGTGCCAGTCTATTCATTAAGCAGGTTGTCGGGGTAACTGTTCCAACCGCCATTTCTATTTTGAATTTTGCGACGTTGGATTTCATCACCAACTAGTGTTTTCGGTATGGAAAGTTACTGTTTGTGTGTGGTTTGACCTCCTAGATTCTTTAGGCACGTGATTCAAAAATTTTTGGTTCTTTAGAGACTTTAGGTGGTTTTCATTGAGATTCTTCTTTGTTTTCGTGTGAAGCAATTAAAATATTTAATCGTGGCTGAATTACTGAGGAAGTCTTGTAGACTTCGGGGCCAACCTCCTGAGTTTTCACCAAGCCAGCTTGAAGGGCTACGAGCCCTTGTAACTCCTAGTGATAGTAGAGTTGGGTCACCTGAAGAAGGAGAGTCTTGTTTAGTTGTACATCCTGATTATCAAGTTCAAGCACCAGATTATATTATTGAACCTGTTTCATTTTCCGAAGTTACTGGTAGTTTTTCTCCTACTAGTGAATTAGCCGAGGAACCTGAAATATCTGAACCTAAAACTAAACCTGCTCCTACTCCATCATCAGAATTTGCCTCTCCAACTTCCAGTGGTCCTGGTTCACCCAAGGTAGAAAGAGTCATTACCCAAAATCTTCCTTCTAGACTTATTGCTATTGAAGAACTTGTTACACTGGAAGAAGGTATACTTATCCCTGAAAATCAACCAGCTATAGAACTTAGGGAGCGTGAATTGATCTTTTACAATCCACCTAGGAGGGACGCTTGGTATCTTTCATTGACCAATTTTTTGGAAAACCCAAGACAACATTTTTCACCACCTCGCATTCCTTTTCATCCAACACCTAGGGGTTATTATCCTCCTTTGAATATGTCGAGATAGTCATCCATGTTTTCTCAATCTCCATAAACATTTTTATATGGCGGTCCTTCTGTTCCCTCTGGGTATCAGTCACTTACTGGTACTTTTTCGAGAGCATCTCCTCAACATATTGAATAAGGGTTATTAACTGGTAATAACGAAGCTAAACCGTTGAGTGTAGAAGATATTATTATGATGTCAGATACCATTCCAAATCCACAACCTCAAGGTGGCCAGTTACCACCTGGGGGCAGCCTCAAGATCCTCAATTATTGCTTAGGGGAAACCTCAAGGTACCCAATTACCGCTTGGGGGGCAACCTCAAGGACAGTACATTCCTCAAGGTCAACCCCAGACTCAGTATGTACCTCAAGGTCAACCCTAGTATCAATATGTACCTCAAGGTCAACCCCAGTATTAGTACGTGCCTCAAGGTTATCAACCTCAAGGTCAGTACCCAACCCAAGGTTTCCAACCACCTTCCGGTCAACCATTTGTCCAAGGAACTGGAAATGTACCTTTGAATTATCAACCCTACCCTCAACCCAGTTATGGTCCTCAGTACGCTCAACCTTCTATGGGTCCATACCCCGGAATGAACTTAGTGTGGGATCCATCTCAATCCCAACAGACCTTGCAACCGAACGTGCAATTGTCATCTCAATCTGGAAAACCGTTGGTTTCTGGTTCAACCCAGCAACCTATCCAGCTTATTATTCAAACTTCTGCACCTTCTTTAGTTTCTCAGCCTGGGCCTAGTTCGCCTCGAACTCTGCCTCAAACGACTGCTACAACTGCTGCAACATTTGTTCCATCTACCCCACCTACTTCTGGAGTATTGACACCTCCGGTTTCTACTATTCCTGCATCAATTCCTCAAGCATCTTTACCTCAGTCTAGACCCACAATTCAGACTTCGGTTCAAATGCCTGTAGGACAACTTGGTCCAAGTACGGTTGTCACAAGTCAACCTCAATTTACTTATCAACCGTACTAGGGACAATACTAACTCGGTCCTGCTGTGTAGAACCTAGTCTATCAGTATCAACCG
The DNA here is from genome assembly GCA_031772625.1 of Pinus tabuliformis. Taxonomy (NCBI): domain Eukaryota; kingdom Viridiplantae; phylum Streptophyta; class Pinopsida; order Pinales; family Pinaceae; genus Pinus; species Pinus tabuliformis. The sequence goes on along the minus strand of CM062808.1, from coordinate 260,046,432 downwards.
TACCCTGGATATACTTATCAACAACCTCAACAACCCCAGTACGGTCTGGTTAATCCTGGTTTTCTGGGAGGATATAATATCCCAAATGCAATTCCAATTCCTAGCTATCCTGGATATCCTCCTCCTGTGCCTGGTCTCATGACCCAGGGTTTTAGGGACCCTAATCGTCAGTTATCGTTCATTGCAACTTTGGACTTTCCTGACTTGTCGCGCCTTACGAACGATTTGATTAATTATCTTCCGTTTTGGCCGCCAATGCCGAATAAGTTGCCTAGTGATATTCCTAAGTTTGAAGGTAAATCAGGAGAGGATTCGTCGAACCATGTGATGACTTATCACCTCTGGTGTGCATCTAACTCCATTTCAGATGATTCAATTCATTTACGGATTTTTCAATGCACTCTAATTGGTCTTGCGGCCAAGTGGTACATTGAGTTACTGTGAGCCACTTTTTATAATTTTAGTCAGTTAGCTATCTCATTTTTAACTCATTTTCAATTGCCTGTCAGATATGACAATGACATGAAATTATTAACTTCATTAAAAAAGTCAACGTCCACTTACATTTCAGATCACATTCATGAATGGAGACGTCGATGGCATTTAGTGAAAGTTTTTATTCTGGATCAGATTTTAGCAGAATGGTTTGTCAAATCTTTATTATCAAAAATCACTGAGGATGTAGCTAAGTCAGGAGTCATTACTGAAGAGCAAGTAATTGCTCAAGCTCAATACCTTGACCTCGTTTATACGCAGTCGGGTACCTTACACGAAAAAATCCCCGATCTTCCTATACAAAATCAAATAACTGCAGCTCCTTCAGGGTCTCATGCTGCTGACAGTATGATTGGTACAGTTAATACCAAAAGTAAGAAGAAATCTTCCAAGAATTCTTCTCCTATCATAAATTTACCAGATTCCCCAACAGGAGATTCTTCCGTGGAAATTTCTGCTGATATTCATGTTGTAGAGTCATCTACAGCCAAATCAAAATCCAGTGGTAAAAGGAAAGGGAAGAAGAAAAATAAAACAGATAAAAATTCGAAAGAGAAACCAGAAAAATGGAATCTATTGATGAGAAACGCAAACCTATTATCCTTGTCTCGTTTGTGATGAAGAGCATTTTACAAGAGACTACCCTCATCACGCCGAGGTTACGAAAATCATCAAAGGTTCTCAAACGCCTACTGTTTTGAAGGATCATTTTCCTAGTGAAGACAATAAGATGATAGGTTCTTCCTCAAACGCATTCAAAGAACCCATAATAATGATGTCCCATGTTAGGACTGTGACACAATCGCAAGATTATGGAAGTAAAAGTCTTGTTGGTGGTAAGGAAGTAGAATCTTCTAATTCGAACCCATCAACTTCAATTCCTGGTTCTGATCCACTACAGATCGAGAAACCTAACCCAGACTTAGTAATCAAATCGCCCGCCAAGGGTATACTTCGAAAGTCAGCTTTCAATCCACATGCGAGAGCTGCTCAGAACTATAACATTGTTGAAGATTTGGCTATTTCACCTTCAGCAATGTCGGCTTTGGAGGTGCTGAAATCATGTCCAACACAGTGTAAATTGCTATTGTCAGCTATAAGAGCTGTTGATATTCAGAATTCAAACCTCATAATTTTCGATCTAGAAAATAGTACACCTCGCTTACCTCATCAAATGGCTTTCTAGATTCCAGTGTTAGTAAAAAACAGACCTTGTTATAGGACTGTGATTGATGAGGGAACCTCAATGTGTATTATGTCGATCCAGTGTTGGAGATTGCTTGGTTCTCCTACACTTAATCAATCCCCGACGATTCTAAAGGCTTTTAATGGCCGCGGGTTCCATCCTTTTGGCATTCTACAGGATTTACCTATAGGGGTCGAAGGCAAAACCGTTAATCTAGATGTGGAAGTGGTTGATGCCCCTCTAGATTACAACCTTCTCTTGGGTCGTAGTTGGTCTTATACTATGACTGTTGTTGTTTCATCGGCCTTTCGGCTTATAAAATTGCCTCATAATGGAAAGATCGTAACTATAGACCAGCTAACTTACTTTTCATCCGACCCAGCCTCTTCTCAATGTATCCAGCATATCAGCAAAACAACTATCCCTTATAAGGATGTTGGAGTAGGACTAGTTAAAGATTCTGGTTTACTAAGAACATTTTCCTTTTCTCCTCCTAATGTATCACCTTCCACTGTAACCATTCATATGATTTCATCAGGCACTATTGTTTATGATGATCCTTGGATCGTACCTTCCGAATCTGAGATAGATTCATTTGGTGATGTTATGCCTTTGAGTCCATATGAAATTCCGTATCAGGCCGTACAGTCATTTTCCGACCTTTTTTCAACCGAAATTGACTTAATGAATGTAGTCCATGAAGAATCACTTTCAACATCAAACTCAGGTTTGACAACTTTTTCCGAACTTGTTCACACTCATGAGAAAATTCGTGAAATCTTGTTTGTTGATGATTTACCATGGGAAGATATTCATCATAGATATTCATTTTTACCTAAGATCGATCACTTTGAAAATGATTTTTCATCTATTTTTACGACTGATTATGTCAAGGAACCTCAGAATCCATTGCAAAATCCTGATTCTGAGTTAAATTTGGGAAATATTTCTCAAATTATTCCTATTAACATTTCGGTTAAGCCTAGAATTTTTGAAAACATTCATATAGGTGCCTCTTGTACGGAAGATGAAATTCAAACATATAAGGCCCTATTTCAAGAATTCCATGACATGTTTGCCTGGTCATATGAGGAAATGTCAGGAATTGACCCAGCAATTGTTGTTCATGAAATCAAAACTTACCTGGATGCTAAACCCATCCGGCAATGTTTGCGTCAGATCCACCCGCGAAAAGCTGTTGCTATTAAAGCAAAAGTTGAGAAATTACTTAAAGCAGGTTTCATTTATCCAATTCCCTTAACGGATTGGGTATTGAATATTGTTCCTGTTAATAAAAAGCAAGGAATAATAAGAATATGTATCAATTATAAGGATATTAATTGAGCTTGTCCAAAAGACAATTACCCAACTCCCTATATCGATCAAATCATTGATGATTGTGCTGGCAGTGAAATATTCTCCTTCATGGATGGTTTTTCCAGATACAATCAAATATATATTCTACCTGCTGATCAACCAAAAACGACTTTCATTTGTCCATGGGGGACATTTTCTTATTGCAAATTACCTTTTGGGCTCAAGAACACCGATGCATCTTTTCAAAGGTCCATGTCTTACGCGTTTCATGACATCAAGCACATTGTGCAACCCTATCTCGATGATTTACCTGCTCATTCATTACATCGAGCCGATCATCTCATCCATTTACGAGCAATCTTTATGAGGTGGAGGCATTATCGAATTAGGTTGAATCCACATAAGTGTGTTTTCTGTATCTAAATGGGTCGGTTACTGGGATTTGTTGTTTCGAAAGCCGGAATTCACGTCGATCCCTCGAAGGTTGAAGCTATTGCCAAATTTCCTCCTCCTTCGAGTCTTCGCCAACTCCAAAGTTTGCAAGGGAAAGCAAACTTTTTACGTCGATTCATTCCTAACTACGCCGAGATCACAAAGGGTTTTACTAGGTTGTTGAAACAGAATACTTCACTCTTTTGGGATGAGATAGCTGACAAATCTTTTGATGCATTAAAACACGCATTGACCCATGCACCGTTATTGCATCCTCCCAACTACAACCAGGACTACTTATATCTCGCCACCTCGCATTCCACATTCGGAATGGTACTAGTTCAGGACAATGAATTTGGTAGTGAACATGTGATATATTACCTTAGTCGCACTTTGAATCCAACTGAGCTAAAATATTCACATGTGGAGAAATTGGCCCTGGCAGCTGTTCAAGCTGTCCAACGTTTTCGTCATTACATTTTACTATGCAAAACTACTGTAATTTCTGATTGCAACCCTATGATCGATATTTTGACCAAACAATTACTAGGGGGCAAGTATTCCAAATGGATTGTGATCCTTGCAGGAATTTGACTTGGAATTTGAAAAATCTAAGTCAAAGAAATCTTTAGTTTTTGCGGAGTTGATGTGTGACTTCCCGCGTGCTGATACCGAAACTGTGGCGGAAGAACCCATTGCGGACGAATCCTTGTTTCTAATCAGCACTCTTGATCCATGGTATGGGGATATCATAGTTTATCTCCAAACCCAATCCTTTCGGTCTGAAATTTCAAAATCTCGGTGTCGGAAAATACGATTCCAGTCCCAACAATTCAAAATTATTAGAGATACACTTTATTGTCATGGGGCAGACTCTGTTTTCCGACGTTGTTTAATTCATGAGGAAGCTGAAAGGGTTCTAAATGACTGTCACTCTAAAGCATGTGGTGATCATATGTCTGGGTTTTCCACAGCCCAAAAGATATTGCGCACTGGCTATTTCTGGCCATCTTTGTTTAAAGATTGTATTGACGCGGTCCGCAAAATGCCACAATTGCTAAATTCTTGATCGAAAGATGTGTACTCCACCTACTCCTCTCCACCCCATAATTATCGTCAGTCCTTTTGCAAAATGGGTATCGATCTTATTACATATAACCCTCACTCGGCTAGGGGTAATGTGTATATCATCCTTGCGGTAGATTATTTTACCAAGTGGGCTGAGACGATGCCTACATTTGCGGCAGATGGCAAAACTACTGCGATTTTCGTTTTCAGTTATATAATTGCTAGGTTTGGTGTTCCACAAGCGATTATCACTGATCATGGGTGTCATTTTCGAAATATTATGATGACTAAACTAACAGACCAACTTGGCCTGCGTCACGATAGTTCAACTCCATATTACCGACAGGCTAATGGTCTGGTTGAAGCCATTAACAAAGTTCTAGTCATCATGATTCGACGAATCATTGGGATTCATAGGTCGAATTGGCATAACATGCTATTTTCAGCGCTTTGGGCATATCGGACCTCAGTAAAAACATCAACTGGTTTCACTCCTTTCCAACTAGTTTATGGTTTGGAAGTTGTGTTACCCATTGAATGCAAAATCCCGTCATTGAAAACGGCCATAGAATTACTTCCAGCCACTTCCAAAGAGGAAAAAGGTTTGTTATACTTGGCTCAGCTAGATGAGAGTCGATGTGATGTTGCACTAGCAATCGAAGCTCATGCCAAACGTATTAAAGCTCATTATGATCGAAATGTTACACCTCGTAATTTTTCGGAAGGAGACCTAGTCTTACTGTACGATCAAGCAAATGATAAATTAGGCGCTGGAAAATTCGTACCCATGTGGCATGGTCCTTATGTTGTCAAGCGAAAGCTGGCAAAAGGGGCCTATAAATTGGTAGAATTTGACGGAGTCTCTTTAGATAAACCCAGAAATGGTCTTTATCTGAAGAGATATTATGCTTAAATCTGGGTGTGGAGATTTTTAGTTAGGTTAGTTTGCTTTCTAGCTAGTGTGTTTTAGATTAGAAAAGTGTGCTTAGTGTAGAGAATGTTTTTGTCATTATTCTTGCTTATCTTGATTTTACTCTTGATATTGCAGATGTCGACGTCTCTCCAAACATACATTGGTTTTGCTGATGGTGCTTGTCATAATACACGGAACATTTATTCCGCAGCTTGGGTTATTTATTCACCCTCCGATGAGTTGGTATCTATGCATGGGGTAAGTATCGGTCAAACAATGAACAACATTGCAGAGTATAGTGCAATGATTAAGTTATTATCTGAATCCATCTCATTTGGGATTCAAAGTTTGATTGTGAGGTTAGATTCTGAACTCGTTGTGTTATAGCTTAATAGAGTGTATGCCATTAAAAATCCGGTGTTATTGAGATTATTTTTGAGAGTTCGTCTCTTGGAATGTGAATTTGACTATATTGAATATCAACATATTCCAAGATATTTAAATACATTAGCAGATGCAATTGCTTCTCGAATGTTAAGTAGATATTTGCAGTAATCAAGCAAGTAAATTTAAAAAACATTCCATAACATTTTTTACAAGATAGCCGGTAATAGTGATATAGCATAGCATAGAAGTGTGTCATATATACATCGTCTTCGATCATAGGTTGAAAAACACCTTATGATCGGAAAAATTGATAGTACAAAAAGCAAAAATGTCATATGAGTCTACAACATGCGATCATCCTATCACTGGTGATGATCACGATAAGAAACAACTGTACGGGCCACCCTACAAAGGAACCTCTTGAAAGGTCCTGGGACTTCAATCACATAGCGCTGCAGCCTAAGAGGAATGTCATCTATGCTAGTCTCTGGAATGTTTGCGGTCAAACGCTCTAGATGGTTTTCCAATTCGGCCATGGTCTCTGTAGATTCGTCCCGTGGGGCTGGTGCTGCTGCAGCTAGCTGTTTCCTCTCATAGGTCCGAAGAGTGGCTGGTCGCCATGGACCTACATCTGCATTTGAAAATTTTTACTATCAATTTTGGGATGATTTAAAAACAAAAAAAAAAAAAAAATAGAAAATGTTGAGAATGATTTTACCTGAGTCATCCCACTGCTCTCCTGATGGAAGAGCCATGTCTGGGTCACCACGATAATCCATCCCAGCATAAGGAAAATCCTGAATAGTAGAAATTTGGTTCTCCAACCAATGAAAATACTCAGGAGGAAATCGAACAACTTCTGAACCCTCCTCAGGATGACGGGCCATAACTGCAACCCAACGCATCAGTTTGGGCTCTCAGGAAAGTCCAACTCCAACAGAAATATGCTGTGGGACCAACATTGGGACCCTCTCTAGACCAAAGCTCACAACTAATAAACCATATCCAAAGTTTTTCAGTTGTCCATTCTTTTCTCTAGTCAGTTGGCATTTTACATTAGCCAACACAGCTTCGCACCAGTTGAAGATGGTGCCCCAAAAGTAGTCTACTGCCATCTGCATTTGGGATCCAGTGGCCATATGTAGTGCTGTGCTTCCACAAAGCCTGGTGACAGTAAATGCAATCACTTTGAGTTCAGGATGGGAGATGGTTTTGATATCAATCCCTTTGTCCTTGGTTTGGTCGTTCCAAAACTCTAGCCGGAGGCTATCGACAGACTGGCCACCTGACCTACCCCCGAATAGAGTTAATTGTTCACCTCTCTTAGGAAAACCAGTCAAAAAGTAAATGTCTTCCGACTCCATTTCGAGCTGGTGGCCACCAATAAAGAAACATTGGTCCTGTACATTCCACCTGGCTACCAGCCACTACAAAAAGTCCACCTGGGCCCTCATGTCAGGTATGGCCCAGAATTTGAATAAACCGCATGCCTTCAATGCATCAATCGAAGGTTGATGATTAATCGTGGCAAGGTCCACATCCTCGTGCTCCCGTTCTCGCCAGTCAAGCTTGATGTATACCCTACATTCAATAAAAAGGCAGATTAGAATATTTTAAATCAAAGTTTTTGGGTGGAATTTGAGAAATTTTAAGTTTGAAAACCTATGCTGCGGGGACCGCACCCTCTATGATAGAGACAGTGCGTAGGTCTGCACTCTGGCTATACAGCAGGTGCGGGCCCCTGACTTTTTCTGCATGCAAAAAAGTCGGGGTCCGCAGGTTTCCCATGTTGTGCCTGCGGGCCCCCATGCGCGGGTTTTTAACCTAAATATTTCCTAAAAATGAAAATAAAACCCTAAAAATAAATTTCAAATGGATGAAATGCAAGAGTAAGATGATGTGGATTACCTAAAGGTGACAGTGTTGTATTCCAACGGACGGATTTTCCACAATCTTCACGGGAAGTTTCTTACCAAAAGCTCTCTTTTCTCACTCTGAAGTCAAACGGTAAAAATGAATTTACAAAAGCCCTTTTTATAAGCTTTTTTGAATAAATGAATTTTTAATTTGTTTATTCTTCACTTTAAAGAGGTAACTTTTGAAGCATTTTTATTTATTTTAAACAGGTATGAGTAATGTTTGAGTTTTTGTGTAGGATAACGGATTTTTCAGGCAAAATTGGTCATTTTTGACAAAAAACATTAGAGTCACCTTTAAGCTCTTTTCTGACTCCTAAAATATGAGAAGATTGCTGAGTTTTTCTTTTTAAGCTCATTAAAACAGAATTAAAACGATGGTCCACTTACAGTGCTTTTCTGACCGTAAAAACATGAAAAGATTGCCGGATTTTTGTCGTTTCAAATTCGATATTGGTTATAAAACGACGTGTCATTGATCATTTTTTTACTTTTTCGGATCAGAGACACTACTTATGAAAAGTATTCCTTGGTCGTAATGATCAAGCGGTTCTCTCAAGTATTATTTTATACTTTTTCGGGCTTGGGAGACACAAATTTATGAAAAAGGACAACCTTGGAGTTTTCTTAAGTTTTTTCAGACTCCCTAAAATTGAAAAACGCTGAGTTTCTCCTATACTAGACTCATTAAAATTTAATAGTAAATTACTTTTTCAATTATAAATAGGAACGGACCACTCCTTCTTAGGGTTCAAATTTAAACTAAGTTGGACTCATCCGAAGGATGAGCTTATAATCAAGCAAATGTTATCCTCCTCAAGCTTGTTAAAAATGAAGAGGTACTTGCTAGAAATGGTGGGGGAAAAGAGAGAAAAATGAACCTGCTTGTCATACTTTGTTGCTCAGAGAAACATTTAACCACTCTTGAACACGACACTTTTTATTCACCTGAGTTGGGAAATCCTTTGCCTAACAGTTGATCAAACCATATTGAAAGTCTTCAGCCAGTTTATGGGTATTAACTTTGGGTCAATTGTCACCAAACCATCTACTATGTCATTATGTGTTCAAGAGGTCAGTGCAAATAAACCATTCATCTGCAAAATATCTGTCATCCATCTTGACCATCCCTGAGTCAGTCCTTGCAAATATATTTCTTCAAACTTGATCTATGATTTCGTGTTGTGGGCTTGCCTACGATGGATCGCTTTCTATCGACTTCAGCTCATTATCTAGAAAGATGATCTAGAAATCATCAGTACCTTGGGATCTGCATGCCTCAATGGCAGGTTTCTCGCCTTCGATGATAGGTTGCATCATTGACCTTCAATCAAAGGATTCTGTGACATGTTCGACATCAACACATCTATTCACGTTTCATGGATTGTACTGAGTACTTTGAGGGCCATTGACATTAATGGTGGTTTCTCTCACACTTGTTAACAGTTTACATCATTGACTGGTAATCAAGTGGTTTCTACCATGTTCAACTTCAACACATTCATTCACATGGATAGAATCGTACAATTTCGGGAAGGAGAAATCAAGACCCTAGATCTAGTTTCCACCATCCAGGCTGCGAGGAATTTTGTAATCATTATACAGTGGACTATTCACAAATAGATGGCTGCACCCATACTGTGTCTACATGTGTCTATACTTGTGATATATTGCAAGATCATTCCTATATTAGAGCAGTTTAGTTAGTTTTCTAGTCAGTTTTGATCTAAGTATGGGAATGCCTACCTCAACGATGATATGATCTCATATATATATTTTATATTAAATGTTTTTACAAGTTCCAAGCAGACTCTCCACAAGATGATCCTCGAAATGATAAAGTACTTCACTCTTCTTAGATGATAAATGAAATCCTCATATACTACAAACTTCGCACTTTAGGGGGAAATCTGTTACACAAAATATTTTCACTATGACTTTCTGCAGTCAGTGTGAGTCTATCACCACTCATACTGTCCTCCTTTGCAAGTCTCAAACCTCAGCTCTTCATGTCAAGCTTTAAAAATGAGAGAAAGTCCTTGAAAATCAATAAAACTTTGGTTCCACACTTTCTCTTACCATTACCTGTGGTTCCGCACCCCTTGGTCATGTTACCTGCGGACCTGCCCGCTCTGTCTCTAAAGGAGTGGGTGCGGACCCCTGTAAAAGTCAAAAAGGCGCAAGTTTATTCTTAAAAACTCACTTTGGGTTAATTTTGGACGTTTCTAGAAGGAATCTTAACGTGGTTGGTTCGCTCCTAGGTGGTTGATGCATCTCATAACTAAAGGAGATAACCCCTTGATGAGAGGAGCTTATCCCTTTGAAGGAGGGCTCTATCCCTTTGAAGGTGGACCCAGTAACTTCCCTCCTCTGCACTATAAATTGAGGCATTCGGCTGGTTGCTGGAGAGGTTAAAAGATAAACATTTTTTAGGGTAAATGTTGTTGGAATTGAGACTTCCTAGTTAAGCTTGAGAGGAGAGATTACATACCTTTTGGCTTCTTTGGGAAGAGAGTGAAACTTGTCAAAATAGAGGAGATTATTGCTGGACCCTGGGAGGAGCTTTGATTTGGATTTAAGCAGGAACACAATAGATTACAGAGATAACCATAAATACAGAGATGCGATAACCATAAAAACAGAGATGCAGCGGAAATAATACTTCATTTCATTAATGGAGAATACTGAAATATGCTTACAAATAGAAATAACCTAGCTAGGGCGATGGTAGCTTATCTCTGCGAAGAGATGTGTCGGCTACATGCCTCTGAACTGTTTCGAACTGTGTTTACAATGAGGCTCGAAGGCCTATTTATTATTGAGAAACAATGGAAAACCCTTCACATTCCAAAACCTAACCCTAGAAGATGAAATGCCAAATTGTGGGCCCCGTTTTGGGGTGAGTTGGACAGCCAACTTCCCGGGGTCGCGAATTGGTCGTATTATCTCCGTTTGATGCGCATGATAGCCCGTTGGAAAGATCTCTCCGAGGACTACGACGGAAAAGACGACTTTTATTAAAAAAATCGCTGGCGGTGGATTTCCCAAAAAACGTCGTTTAGGGCCTTAAAACGGCTCCGGAAGTTTAGGACCCGAAAAACTGCTAAAAATAGTAAACTGTGCTATAATTAAGGAAACAGAAAAACTGAAAGAGACAGTTGTGGGGGTCCAAATGGGATAGGTGGGTGGCCACCAACATCCACCTGGATCATTCCTCCCCCCTTAAGAAGTAATGGTCCCCATTGCGTTGAGTTCCTCCCTGAGATGAGGAAGCTTCTGCAGAGCTGGGTCTCTGGTGAGCTGTTCTGCAATCTCTGATGTGTCCAGAAATGGTGGGGAGCATGGTCGGCGACAGTCCACGTTGAACACTCGGTGCAAGCAAAGGAATGGAGGAATGTTGTGCTTCAAAGCATTGTTTCCCGTAGCCTTGTTACTGGTGTAAGGACCATGTCGAAGTGGTCTGAGTTTCTGATGGGTTCTGGTAAGGCGCTCTCTCTGCAAATGTAACCAAACTTTGTCGCCCACCTGAAACTTGTGTGGTACCCCTCCGGGTAAGGAGAAGTTGTTCCTGTGTTCTGTCACGACTGTATCCCTCTGTTGCTGCTGCTGTGTGGAGGAATCCTTCGCGGGGGTCATGGATGTAGCAACGATCTTCCCCTTACTTTGGGAGTGAACCAGAAATAAAATAAATTTCCGAGTCTGTGAGGTGAGCTTGTTGCCTTTCTTAGCAGTGATCAAAGAGGTGGTGGTAGGTGGGGCTACCTCTGGTATCCTGTATAATGCATTATCCAAAGAAATAATGACAGCACGAGGCCTTGACTCATACACATCATGTCGCCTCCACAAGTATGGCTGGCCTAATAGTACATCACAAACATCCAGAGGTGTAACATCACACAATACCTCGTCTGTGAAGGGCTTGATGCTGTAGGGAAGGCGGCACTGCTGGCGAACTTTGAGATCTCGTCCTTCGTGAAGCCAACCGATACTGTACGGCTGTGGGTGTGGTGTAGTTGGTAGGCCCAACCGCTTCACGACCTCCGCTGAAATGAGGTTCTTTTGGCTGCCACTGTCGACAATGAATTGCAGCGGTGAACCCTTCACCCACATCTATGAGTGGAAAAGACGTTCCCCCTCCTCTAGATCTTCGGGCTCATTTTTCTGGATCTTGGCAGTAGCAACAGTGGCGTTGGGATCCGCATCAATGATCTGCTTCCCTTTGTCATTCCCCTTGTCGGGTTCTGACTCAGAGTTGGAACATGCATCTGATTCAGAAGCCTTCAACTTGGCCACCAACGACTGCTTGGTCTAACACTCACTTGTGTTATGAGTGGGACTCTTGTGGAACTCACACCACTTTCCTGTGTCCTTCTTCGGCTTCGTGGTGTTGTTCTTTTCTTGCGGCTTCGATGGGTTGTCTTGGGTCACCCCACCTTGGCTTTGTCCTTTGGGCTTTGGATTTGCAGATCCAAAGTCTCGCTTCTTCTGTTTGAACTTTTGCTCGATTTTGACAGCGTATCGGTATGCTGTGCCGAGTGAGGAGATGTTCAAGAACTCCATCTCTTCCTGGATGTATCTGTGTAGGCAGCCGCGGTATTTGAGTTCCAGATGCAGCTCAGAATCTTTGATACCCAACTGTGTGCGAAGGGTATGAAAAATATTTGTGAACTGTGGTACATCTTGGTCTCGTCCCTGCCGCAGTGTGGTCCATTTGATGTATTTGTCCTCATAGCTTTTGACAGGGTAGTACTGCTCCTTGATGGCATCCTGGAAGTCATTCCAAGTGGGGGCGGCTGAAAACAGTGAGCCTGTACTTTCATCCTTCTGCTTGCAGTATGTTTCCCACCAGTCCTTGACGTGGGGGGCTGCTTTGAGAAGAGCGAAAAAAATCTTTTCCCGACTTAAAAATTCATGAACAGAAAAATACCCATCTAGCAGATTTAACCATTTATCTACGGCATCTGTGTCTATTTGACCCTCGAAGATGGGGATTTCAAAATTAACTTGTACCTTAAACGGTGTGGCATTTCCAGAGTCACTGTTGGAAGCCGATGCGTCGCCTCTGGGTAGCCGCTAAAGGATCTACGCAAAGCTATCCATCATCGCGTTTCTTTGCCGCTCGAGGGCTTCTTCGAGCAAGATTCTAATAGGATCTCCTGCCCCCTCGTCTTTCTTCTCATCCGCCATGGGAGGTCATCGAGATTTGCGAGGCTGGTCTTGCAAAGGTTTGACCAATTCAACCCCTAACTCCTTATATCCCGACCTCGTTGGGGACATGCAAAGAAAAACAGAGAAAAAGCAAACCGCTCTGATACCACTGATCCGGATTTAAGCAGGAATGCAATAGATTACAGAGATAACCATAAATACAGAGATGCGATAACCATAAAAACATAGATGCAGAGGAAATAATACTTCATTTCATTAATGGAGAATACTGAAATATGCTTACAAATAGAAATAATCCAGCTAGGGCGATGGTAGCTTATCTCTGCGAAGAGATGTGTCGGCTACATGCCTCTGAACTATTTCAAAATATGTTTAGAATGAGGCTCGAAGGCCTATTTATTATTGAGAAACAATGGAAAACCCTTCACATTCCAAAACCTAACCCTAGAAGATGAAACGCCAAATTGTGGGCCCCGTTTTGGGGTGAGTTGGACAGCCAGCTTCCCGGGGTCGTGAATTGGTCGTATTATCTCCGTTTGACGCGCATGATAGCCCGTTGGAAAGATCTCTCCGACGACTACGACGGAAAAGATTATTTTTATTAGAAAAATCACTGGCGGTGGATTTCCCAAAAAACGTCGTTTAGGGCCTCAAAACGGCTCCGGAAGTTTAGGACCCGAAAAACTGCTAAAAATAGTAAATTGTGCTATAATTAAGGAAACAGAAAAACTGAAAGAGACAGTTGTGGGGGTCCAAATGGGATAGGTGGGTGGCCACCAACATCCACCTGGATCAAGCTTTTACAACATCAAGGCACTAAGGTTGTAAAGTTCTTCTTTGATTAAAGTTAATACAATCAGATTCATTTTTCTCAATAAATTGTCTTATATGGTTTATTTCATGAATTCCTTGATCATCATGATAAATACGGTTTATTATATTGGCTTTTCAAATGCTATTTGATATGTGTGCCTGTTTGTGTTTGCAAATTCTTTAAAAAGGAGCTCATTTGGATCAACGGAGTGTGGCTTCCACAAACTAGCACTGGACTCGAGGTAGGCCTAAAACATCTACTAGCCTTTATTTATAAATTGCATATCTAGAGAAAGATAGAATTTGTTTGGTTTGCTTATCGCTAGATATCCATAGATTCTAGGGAGGTTGGTCTTGTCCGCAAGAACGACTTATCCGGCCGACATTCTCCTAACCCCGTTTTTGTCTTCTACAGGATGTTCCTTGGGTAGGAAGAATTTTTTCTTGGCAACTTGGCCCATTGACCTCTCTTCTTTGCTCCAAGGGAGCCCTAATGGCAGACCAGTAACATGACTAGTGATCTCAGGGGTAAGTTCTAGGGTCAAACCCATAAAACTTACTGTGGCCTGTGTCTTTGATTGAGGTATTAGGGACATCAAAAATTCCTCTATTATCTCCTCATCATGACCCCAAATTTTGTCAAAAAATGACATCCAATTGGCTCAGGTGAAAAGGTCCACCACCTCAGGATGCTCGTGCAGTTTGCTAGTGTCTGAAGGTTCTTTCCTTATGAATCCCCCTGGCATGGTGAGAGTGTTTTCTTCTTTTTGCTTTGATCAGAAAAAGGAGTGTTGTTTATGGTTTTCCCCCTGAACTCAAGAAGGGATTTCTCGAGTATCAATATTAATTAGCAGTTATTCCCTAGTTTTCAAGGCCGCTGTTGCCCAGAACTTGGCTGCCTGTTTATGAAGGGAAGAGTTTCGTTTCTACAGACAGAGTATAGAGCTCAATTTTTCTTCCCAACACATATACAGATATACAGATTCAAAATTTTCATACACAGGCTAGCCCCCACAACTACATATCTTCCTAAAGGAGAATTAAAAAAAAAAGGAATGTGGAGGATAATTTGGATGCAGAAACAACTGAGAAATGTAGTGCAACACACAGGAAAATGTTTTACTTCCAATCCCCAGGAAAATTTTTCTCTGGTTCCTTAGTCTAATACTATTCAATTCACCACCTTTTCAAATCATACCATGCATAGAAGAGTTTTTTCGAGCCTACCTCGGTTGGAGCTCCAAATTCGATGAAGAGAAATCCCAGGCTTCTCTACTATGGAAAGTTGTGCAGGCTTTCCTGTAGAACCCTTCCTGTAGAAGACTTCCCCAGTTCCTGTAGAATATCTCTGTGCCTTTGAGTGAGCCCAATACGTGGGAGATTCTCGAAAACAGGTAGAAAAAATGGTGGTGGACGACTGGTTAACAGTTTTTGGAAGCAGAGGATGCATACTGTAGTCGAGGACGTTGCAAGTGCAAATGAACAGAGGGTGGTTTGAGTTTCAGCCGAGCATCTTTTAACTGCGGCGTAATTTGTGGCGAGGGGATGAGCTGGCTAGACCGAACCGTTGATCCAACATCACGACCATAATTTCTCTGCGTGTTTCCGGCCACCATCACCTTCCCTCTACCATCAACCGCTGCCACCACTGCCAGTCCCGACAATTTCTCCCTAAATGGACACTCCACACATGTTGGCTACATGTCTCATCGGCAATTTTGAATGTAACTGAGCTTGTTCGGATCCCACGAGGCTTTGTAATTGGCTGAGGGTGGCCAGTTGACTGGCCACTGATCCCATTCTATCCGAACCATTTCCATAGGCATGCAGCTTTTAGAATATAGTTTACATAATTGAAGAATGAGTTTAGGCACTTACCTACATGGTCATGGCTGCGTTGTGCAGACTTCGGGTCTTGGAACCATTCCTTCGTTTGCTGCTGCTTTCTGCACGGGTTTTGGAACCCATTCCTTCATTCGTTGACGCTGAATGCACATGTTTCGAAGTCCATTCCATTGGTTTCTATCGCTGCATGCTCAGGTCTTGCTTGGTTTCAGCTACTGTTGATGTTTTCAGGTTCAAGATGAGCTCTTTGCATGTCTCCTTTGCTATTTTTCGGCTGTCCTCGTCTCCAGAGCATGTATTCCAGAGGGATCAGCTGCTACAGGATTCCTGTAGGATGTCCTGTAGCTACTTCTCCTCCTAGGATTCAAGCTAAATGAGTAGGGATATACTACTGACAAGGGATTCAGCTGATGAGGAGTCCAGATGGAGACTGACAGGTAGGAAGAGCGAAACACCATTGGTAGATTTGTCACTCAAAGTTCTTGCTGGCAGTATGAGGAAAACAGGGGTCTTTTATTATAATTTTTTTAACTGTGCAGGAATAAATAATAGAATGGGTGGAATGGAGGTGTGAAGAGATGAAATAGGGTGATGTATGGCGATGGATGTAAACAGGTGTGGTTGCAGGTTTAACAGGCAGATTCCAACCTTCGGATTCCCTTCCACGATCAATTTTTTCCTGTTTGGAGGTTCTATAGGATCTTCCTATAGAAGATATAGAACTTCTTGTAGAAGGTGAAATCTTAACCCGAATGTGATCAAATCCTAAGAAAGGGGAGTGGTCATGGAGGAAGTGTGTGTGAGGTATGTTTGCAGCCTGGTGCTGATCTCTGTCCTTGTTTTGTGTGCCCCCCCTAACCTGCAATGTCTTCCCTGCAACCTGTAATTATTCAAGAGAAATTAGGCCTATTTCCCTTCTTTTTTTTTTGGTGAGACAACTGGGGTGCCTCCAGGAGGTTTTCACCCTCACTGTCTACCCCGGGCGCCTCTAAGAGGTTTTCAACCAAGGATCTTTTTATTCTTTTCTATTTTTTCTCTCTTTTTTTTTTTGATGATCAAGGTGTGGATGGAGTAGATACAAGGCCCTGCTCCACTACCAGCACTGATTTATCCAGAGTTTCAATGAACTCCTGCTTGGAAAGGGGCTTCCTGTAAATTTTCAATCAGTGCCCGTTGATGAGCATGAGGATGGCTACTTGCATTTCTCCACTGCATATGATCCTAGCCACCTTGTCCTCAACTTCCCTTTGAAATCCTTATATCTTGAGTCATATAACAGTGCCCAATATCCTAGTTGAAATTGCTTTTCGTTAAGGTGTTGGTCATGCCATATCTTTCTCTGGAGTTGAACTACTTCTGAGTGGAGGAGGGCCTGCATTCTTTGTTCATCTAATCCATTCAGCTGTAGTAACCTTTCGTATTGTGCATGGTTGAGATCCAGGTCCAGCTGAGCTGCCAACCTTAATGTGTTGTACTTGAACTCTATGGACAACAGAGCCTTCTTCCCGTAGACTAGCTCATAAGGTGTGAAAGTTGTTGTGGTTTTCCAAGTGGTGTTGTAGGCTCAGGTGGCCTCAACGAAGCGATCTACCCTATCCTTTCTGCTGCTGCTCACCACCTTAGTCAAAATTTCTTCTAAATCCCTATTAGTGACTTCCACCTGCCCATTTTCTTGCAGATGATAAGGGGTGGAAGTTCTTTGCTTGATCTTGTGATGAGTGAGCAAGTCTTCAATCAGGTTAGAGGTGAACTGACTTCGTTGATCGTGACTAATTCTCTTGGGTAACCAAACTTGTAGAAGATATTTTCCCTTAAAAACCCAGCCACTTTTTTTTTCTGTCGCTGCCTTGATTGCCTTTGTTTCTATCCACTTTGTTAGGTAGTCTGTGCACACAATGATGTAAGACTTTTGCTTTGAAGGAGGGTTGATAGGACCCATAAATTCCATGCCCCACTTCTCAAATGGCTCAAAAGTCACTTGAGGTTGGAGGGGAATTTCATCCCTCGAAGTCGATTTCCCCATCCTTTGACATTGGTCACATTGGCTTATGTATCTTCTGACATCTTGATGAAGAGTGGGCCAATAGTAGCCTGCCTGTAGAATTTTGAAGGCAATCCTTTTTGCTGAAAAGTGGCCTCCATAGGGTCCATCATGACAGGTTAGGAGAATGTCAAAAACTTCCTCCTCCCTAACAAAATGCCTTAGGATCTGATCTGGGCTGAGTTTGAACAAGTTGCCCCTAATCCAAGTAAAGGGGGCACTTTTCCTCACAATTCTGCTCTTCTCTTTGGAGGATAGGTGTGGAGGGAACTGTGTTGAGACCAAGTAGTTTGCTATGTCAGCAAACCATGGAAAGAGTACTGAAATAGCAAACAGGTGTTCATCTGGCATCTGATCATCCACCATCCCTTCTTCACCTGCAGGCAAATCTAATCTAGACAAAAAATCAGCAACTACATTTTCCTTTCTTGGCTTGTCAAAAATGGTTAAGTCAAATTGCTGCAATAAAAGTAACCATCTAATGAGACGAGCATTCACATCAGGTTTATTCATCAAATACCTTATCGCACCATGATCGGTGTGTACAAATGTTTGATAACCAGTGATGTAGTGTCTGAACTTGTTTAGGGAATGGACTATAGCTAGGAGCTCTTTCTCGGTCACAGTATAGTTTAATTCTGCCTTGGACAGGTTTTTGCTGACAAAGTATACGGCATATGGTAGCTTCTCTTCAACTTGTCCTAAGGCTGCCCCTATGGCTTTTTTCGAGGTATCAGTGTCGATGTGGAAAGGTAGGGCCCAATTTGGACCTCTCAGGATTGGGGCATTTACCAGCTTATCTTTTAACTCATCTAGAGCCTCTTGGTAGTTGTCAGTCCATTTAAACTCAACATCTTTCCCCAAAAGACCAAACAATGGTAAGGCTAGCTTACTAAAATCTTTGATGAATCTTCTATAGTATCCTGCTAAGCCTAGAAAACTCCAAACATATCTTACCTTCTGAGGAGGTGGAACCTTTTGGATGATAGCAATTTTGTTAGGATCCACCTGTAATCCTTGCTGAGAGATTTTATGACCTAGCACGGTCCCTTCAGTCATCAGGAGTTCACATTTTTCAGGACTGAGGGATAGGTTCATCTCAATACACTTGGTTAAAACTTTTCTCAGGTTAGTCAATGCTTCTTCGAAGTTTGACCCATAAGGAGTAAAGTCATCCATATAGATTTCTATCGAATCATGAACCAGCTCAGCAAATATGCTCAATATTGCTCTTTGGAAAGTGGCAGGAGCGTTGCATAGCCCAAAGGGAAGGACCCGGTAGGAAAAAGTACCCCATGGACAAGTGAAGGTGGTCTTATCTTGGTCCTCCAGGATGATTTGGATCTGATTATACCTACTGAACCCATCTAGGAAAGAAAAAAACTTCTTCCCTGCTAGCCCATATAGCACTTGATCTATGAAAGGCAAAGGGAAATGGTCCTTCTTGGTGGCTTTGTTAAGTTCTTGATAATCTACACAGATTTTCTACTTCCCATTTTTCTTGGGCACAAGCACCAGAGGAGAAACCCATTCGTTGTCTGAGATGGGGTAGATGAATCCTGCATCCAACAACTTTTGCAATTCTTCTTTAACAATGTCCTTAAGGGCTGGATTCATTCTCCTATGAGGCTGCCTGAATGGTTTACAATCCTCTTTAATGTAAATGTGATGGGTACAGACTGACAGATGGACTCCTTTCATCTCCTTATAGCTCCAAGCAAAAGCCTCCAAATGGCAGTTCAATAAGCTACATAGCTCCTTCTCCTAAGAGGGAGATAAGGATGAGCTGATCTTCAAGGTTCTTTTAGGGCCAAATTCCACATTCTTAACTCTGGGAGAGGTTGGATCAGCCACACAGAGGTCCACTAAAGCGCGGGCTTGGGTACTTTCCACCAGCTTCTCTAATGGCAGCACACCGAGAGGTGGATTTTGAATCAAATTCTAAATTAGGTCATCCTCGGTTTGAGGTCCTCCCCGGGTGGCTTCCATTGTGCACGCTAGTGCAGAGTAGACTTCATTTTCATCTTCCTCCTCCAACTAGAGAGGTAAGTCATGTTCTAGCAGAGGTTGGGCATGAGGGTATATGACTAGTTGTTTGGACATAGACCCATTCTTGATGGTCATGCTCCCAGCTCAACAACTGATGTAAGCATTCAAGAATCAACAGAGACCAGGACATCCTCCACAATCCCTTCGAGAGTCACGGTGGAGCGGTCCGATAACTCAGAAGGTTGAGTTTGAGAATAGTGTCCCTGGTCATCATATTGGCAGCCCCTAGATCGATCAGGGTGTGGGGGATTATGATGCCATTGATGTGGACATCAACTACAGGACTCCCAAGATCCAAATATTTTGGATAGATTATTTGCCCCAACATTAGATCAGATAGTTGTCGTATGACATTGATAGTCAGGACATCTCTCGTGCGCCTTCCTGGGTGCCTGAAACACTTCTCCTTGATCAATTTGTTGTAAATTGGTACATATTTTATAGCCTGGAGAAGTGGGATTTTCACACACAACTGTTTAAGTTCTCCCAGAAGTTCGGTCTCCTCTAGGTTTGGTTGTGTGGCTACTGTTAGTCTCTCAGGAAAGGGTGGAATGGCTTTGGGTTCGCTTTCCTATTTCCCTTCCTCATCCTCCAGGGGAGGAGGTTGGCGATCTGGAAGGACCTTTCCAGATCATAGATTGATCTCTTGAATCTCCATAGCATAGGTAGGGCATGTCGTCTCTCCAGTGTATACCTGCTGGGCCTGTCTATTGTTGGGGTTCGGGTTCAGTTGAGTAGGCATCTGAGGTTGTCTTGGAGGAGCAGGAGGTAATGGTTGTGGTTGAGCGAGCGGTGGAGGCAAAATAGTGGGAGGAGAGTTGTATTGGGGCCTCCACCCCGGTTGAGGTGCATTCCACTGAGATTGTGGCTGAGCATGAGAGTGAAACGAATGAGCAACAGGTTGAGTATGGTATTGAGATGGATAAGACCAAGGAAGAGGTGCGGACCAGGAAGGATGAGCAGGAGGGCCCCAAGAAGGCATGTGAGTGGATTGGTTGGGGTTGTAATAAGTTTGGGATGTTCCTTGCATCCCCTGCTGGTAAGGTCTAGATGCATGCGGCCTCCTTTGGTTGAGGAAGTAGAGTGGCTCAGTGGCCCCTTCAGCCCCTTGGTACATGGCTTTAAGTTTGGGTAAGGTTGGGCACTGGTTTGTGGGGTGGTCTTCCTCACAAACGAAACATACCTCCACTGAGTGCAATGGACACCCATTCTTAGGATGCTTCCTTGTACATCTAGGACAAAAGATGGCCAAAGCCTTCTCAGCTTCCTCTTTCTTCTGTTGGATTCGAAAGGTATCCAGTTGCATGGTAATGGTCTGTCTCATTTCACTTTTGAGGTCTTCCATCTGATTTTCAAACTCATGCTTGGAGAAGGTGGCACTAGCTGAAAGTGGATTCCCCCTACCTCTTTTCCGGGCTGCCCTAGAGTGGTTTCTAAGCACAGTCTTTATGTCCTCATAAGGTAGTTGGTAGATGTCTCCTCCAACTAGCAAATGGAGGGTATCCAGAAGGTCTTCAGGGACTCCTTGGAGCAGAACCAGCTTCAGAGATTCAGGGTCCAGCGTCCACCTGGCCCTTTTATAACTAAGTTGGAACCTTTCTTCATAGTCTTCTAAAGACTCATCACTTCCCATGGTCATCCGAAAGATCTCTCCCTTTGTTTCCTTTGACCTACAGTAGTCCCGGTATTTATTGTTAAAGGCTTGTTGCATCTGAGCCCAAGTTGTGATACTGTTTCCAGGTAACCCCATGAACCAGTGTAGTGCTGCATCCTTGAGGGTAGAGGGAAAGAGTTTCAACTTTTTCCCGTCTTCTGCATAGTCATAAGTTCGAAAAAGGACAACGAACTCAAACAGGAAGGTATCAGGGTCTTCAGTGGTCAATCCATGGAAGTGAGGTAAGGCTGAGGGACTTATTTTTTTCATTTTCATGTTCGTGTTGGTCTCTCGGATGGGAAAGACACCTTCTATTCTCTCCTCATTTTCTATACCATTTATGTGTTTAGCCATGGTCTCAAGAGGAATGTTTTATTTCTCTTCTTCCGTTATAGGATCTTCGTATATCTTTGGAGGTTCACCTATAGGTTCTTCTGGATCACTGCCACCGAAGAAGAGAGAAGGGTGACTCAGTGATGTGGTGGGGGTATTGGGTAAGAATTTACCTGTATTGTCTCTGTTCCTACGAGGCATGAAATGGAATTTTTTTTGGTTGATTTTTGTATTTTTCTGCTTGTACCTGCAAAACTGAAATAGATTGAACTGCAACTAACCAAAATATATCTTGCTGAAACGAAATTGCAGAAATGAAATGCTAAGCTACGCTTGCAGAATTGAAATTGATGAATTGAAATGCTAACATATGAAAGTGGGAAATATCTAATCTACGCTTGTTGAAATGAAATGAAAGCAGGAAATGTCTAATCTACTTTTGCATAAATGAAATTGCAGAATGGAAATGAAACAACTACTCTACTCTTGCTGAAATAAACTACTTAGCAGAAGATTTAAGTGGAAAGTAGAAGAAAAGCAGCAATCACAAATACTCTGACGCTTCCCCGGCAATGGTGCCAAAAAGATGGTGGGCTCCAGTATTGCAGCAATAATGCTGCAACTCCTGGGACTCCCTTCTTTTCTTTTATCAACCCGATAGTTCATAACAAACTTGGAAGCGACGGTGCTATATGCACAAGTACTAGCTCTTGCCACAGGTTGTCACTGGATCAACTGGCACAAGTCCACTAGGATCTTAAGCCAACTTCTATGAGCTCTTAGAAGAAGCTTTTAATGGTGATGGATGAAATCTAACTCAAAGGAAGCTAGTCTACTCACAGAAAGACGCTGAAAGTGGAAAAGGAATGCAAACCCTAGTTTTACAGACTAACCCTACCGGTGCAAGGAAAGAGACGAAAGCAGTGGAAATGGATGCCATTGACTTCTATAAATGTAGAATGCATGTGACTAAGCTACACTTGCAGTGAAATCTGAAAAGGAATGTCTTTTTATATTTTTAAGTAATCTTGTAGAATTATTATGCATGTGCTTAACTGTTTTGACTGTGCAGAGGTTGATTGATGGAAGGAAATGGTGAGGGCACTTGCAGGAGGTTGGGAAGGTGAGAAGAGGGCCTAAGGGGTCCCTAACACCCTTCCAGAGAGTTTCATCGTGGTAGGATCTCGAAAACCGTTCTCGTGATCTTCTACTGGAAGTCTGCAGGGGTTCTACAGGATGTTCCAAAAGGAGATTTTGGAGGGTTGAAGGTGGAAGAAAGGTAGAGAAGTGGAGATGGAGGTTGGATGAGGGTGTGAAGAGGTTTAGAACCTAGCAAATGAAGCTGAGAAGTGATGAGGATGGTTGGATTTGTTCAAGGATGGATAGAGCAATGTTTCACAAAAATATGGAAATTAGGTCAAAGTGAGAAAGTGTGGCAAACGAAAGGCAAGAATCTGAGTTAGGGGATGGAACAGGTTGCATTGATGGTGGAAGGGTAGGTAGGGAGGTATCACAGGTGTTCTGCATACTACTTCTTGAAACTGACCAAACAAAGACCATGCAAACCAAATATCTAGCTATTCTAACCTAATTTGACCTAGGAACCAGCACCCATGATGAACAGAAATTCATTGATAGAAAATTATGTAAAATAACTTATGAAAACCAAGAAAGAATGGATCTAAGCATGTAATCACATCTAGTATCAACTTTTGCAACTGAGAAACTAACTTTAGCAATTGCATGAAGAAGCAAAAATAGTGTTTTTGTGGCAGCAAGGACACTTGGGTTTTAGGTCATGGTCCCGAGGAGGGAGAGGTGAGATCCAAGGTTGCTTGATGGCCTTTTTTGAAGATATTTTCTATTTTCAACCTATCAAATCACTCTAAACCACAGAAAGCTCTTTCAATCATCAAAAATGACCTAGATAACCAAGCAAGATTCTAATCTACTAGCAGAAATTACTTTATGAAGACAGTAAAAAAACATATAAAAGTACACGAAGGAGGTCCTGGCACTTGGGTTGGGCCAAACCCAAAGAGCTACATGCTCCTAAAAAGAAGCTCAGAACTGATGCAACATAAAATTGGTTTCCATTACTCAAAAAACAACCATGTCCAAAACGTGTTAGAACAGAAGCTCCAAAATGGGCTGAGAAACAAAGAAGCACTATAGTGCGAAATACAAATGTTCAAAAAGTAACCCACGAAGGCTGGAAGCCTTCCTACTTGTGCACTACAAGGACCTCCAGCAGTCCTCCTTAATGCAAGGGGCTCGGCTGCTCAAAACTGCAAGTACTCAGCCACTTCACAAAAGCTGCTCGGCTGCCCTTGGAAATCAACTTTGGTGGGCTGCTGAACTCCGAGCTAATGGTGGAGAACTCGAGGAAGGGGTAATTTAGTGTAGGAGAAACCCTTCCTATGAATCCTTAGCCTTGTCCCCTCGTATTTGGCTGTCAAATGGCCCATAAATGCTTGATCTTGGTCCAAAAGTTGTCCAAAAATCTACAACAAACACGTATTAGCCTTCATGGTCAGGTGACTATTCTCATTCATTCAATTAACATAAACATACTTCAAAAGCATACATAAACTATGAAGAGTGGTGGATTAATGGAGAAAAATAGGCAAAATGAGCCCAATAAGTTACCCATTTTTGGGGCTCATCAGAATGGTCGGAAGATGTCATCCATTAGCCTCATGAAGGTTGCAGGAGCATTCGTTAATCTAAAAGGCATAACCAACCATTCAAAAAGGCCATCCTTAGCTTTGAAAGCAATCTTCCACACATCAGAGGGTTCGATTGGTACCTAATGATATCCTAACTTCAAATCGATCTTGCTGAAATATTTTTCCCCCTTCAGTTGGTCCAGGAAGTCATCGATCCATGGGATCGGGTACCTATTGTGGATAGTTATCTTGTTCAGCGCCCAATAGTCAATACAGAGTCTCCAAATGCCATCCTTCTTCTGTACCAACACGATCAGGCTCTCAAAGGGTGATGAACTCAGACAAATGTGACCTTCTTGCAGCAGCTCCTGAATCTACCTCTTGATTTGATCGTTCTCCAAAACGGAGCGCTGATAGATTGGTCCATTGGGTAGTGATGCACCTAGGGTCAAATTGATGGAGTGCTTGACCTGACAATGCAGAGGAACCCTTGTGGGAGAGGTGAAGATGTCCTCACACTCTTCCACAACCTTGTCCATCTATAGTTGTCATGCGGAGGGGCCTTATCTGGAGGTCATGTCCACTGTCTTCTTCTTTCCTTAAGGGCGTATCATCAGGAAAACAAATTTCCCAGTTTTGGAAATGAGCTT
The DNA here is from genome assembly GCA_031772625.1 of Pinus tabuliformis. Classification (NCBI taxonomy): domain Eukaryota; kingdom Viridiplantae; phylum Streptophyta; class Pinopsida; order Pinales; family Pinaceae; genus Pinus; species Pinus tabuliformis. Next base: position 260,021,495 of record CM062808.1, on the reverse strand, counting down.
AGTGCATTATTCTGCAGTAACCAAAGAGATACATGTAGTAGAAATAATACTTCATTTCATTAATGTAAAATACTGAAATATGCTTATAAATAGGAATGGAAATAAACCAGCTAAGGCAATGGTAGCTTATCTCTAAGAAGAGATGTGGCGGCTACATGCCTTTGAATTGCCTTACAATGAGGCTCAAGGGCCTTTTTATTATTGAAAAATAATGTCAAACCCTAAACAACCAAAACCCTAACCCGAGGAGATGTAACACCAAGATTTTATGGGCCCTGTTTGGGTGAGTTAGACAGCCAACTTCTCAGGGTCACGACTTGGTCATATCATCTCCATTTGACACGCATGATAGCCCATTGGAAAGATATATTTGAGGACTATGATGGAAAAAACGATTTTAGAAAGAAAATCATTGACGGTAGATTTCCAGAAAAATGTCGATTAGGGACTCAAAATGGCTCCATAAGTTTAGGACCTGAAAAACTGCTAAAAATATTAAACTGTGCTACAATTAAGGAAACTAAAAAACTAAAAGAAGAAATGGTGGGGGTCCAAGTGGAATTGGTGGGTGGCCACCAATATCCACCTGGAACAAAATTGGTGACTAGTGGAAGAGGCTGGGAATTTGCAACTTATGTGGGCCGCGTAATATAAATTTTGGCCAGGTCGTATTTAACTATAGATTTTTGTTGGATGAGAGTGGGATATGTGACCTTGCCAAGTCACACTCTAGAACTTTGGTGTAGATAAATCAATCCTATCTTTGGTATATGGGAGGATGTTAGCCAATAAGCAGCCTCAGAGTTCAAAAGAACATTGGTTTTCAAGGGTCATATCCTCTGCATCCTTAGTCATCGCATATTGAACTTCAGTGCACATCACATTTCTAGGTGTTAGCAGTCGCACCTTTTAATGAATCTAGCCCACTTGCAACTTACAAGTGTAGTTCCAATTGAAATTTTAGATGGATGATAGAATTGAGATAATGATGTCCATGTCCTTTCCCTTTTCCAATATATCACCATCTCTATCGCTTATTTCCAATCGATAGGTCTTAGAAACTGGTGCATTGGAATCGTCATAATCTCAAAACATGGGCATGAATTTGCCTTTAAATATTCCTTTCCTATTGTTGTGGTAGAGGAATTGTATTTTTCTAGCATTCATGGCCTTCACCAATAATGGTTTTCTACTTCCTTTTGTGCAACCACCATTTGTAATAGTTTTGTACATCTATGAAGTTCTCGTATGTAAATTTCATAATATGATCTCCAACAAAATGTTTTCAAGTGATTGATACAATTGGCACATACATATAGATATCACATAGGTTATTCGACCATACGAATTCCTAACACATAAGGTTTCATGCATAAATGTGCCCATGGCATGAAACAATCTTCAAACTTTTGGAACAAAATAAACTCCTCCTTTAGTATTCAATTAGACATGTATGTGAATGGATTTCGTTTTATGCCCATTTTTGTCTCATGAACTGAAAATCATTTTACAATATGTAGCCATTAACATCCTTTCTGTGTCCTTTCCATGTTATCAAACTAATTATCCTTTCTTCCAGTGAGTGGACAGAGCTCCATTCATGAGCAGCCATGAAAAAAAGGTCCCAATACTCTATACTATGTTATTCCCTCTTGTGCACATTCCATTTTAGTATGATTAGCAATAATGATTCCTTCTATCTTCACACCATCAAAACTAAGTGAAATTTTATTAGTGGAGCATAAATAACACCATGTTTCTATTTTGGACAACTAACAACTAAAGCCCAATATTGTTAGGTCCCTATACTACTAGTGTATCCCCTTATTGTTATTAGTGAAACCCCCTTATTGTATTTTTGTGACCATGTAGTACCCATATTGTTATTATTGTGCCCCATAGAAGCCCACTATTGTTATTATTGTTCCTTTACAATATTATTGTTATGTAGGCTCTGATACCAAATGTTATGCAACCAACTCACAAAATAGAAGAAGAGATAGATCAATGACTTCAAAATAAGTCTCTTTGAGGGGGAAACCTCCTTTACATTAACCAAATGAACAATTATTGGATGCTACAAATGACAATACCTCATTTCTATATATAGGAGTCTAAGGGGTCCCAATATAATCAGAGCCTACATAACAATAATATTGTAAGGGCATAATGATAACAATAGTGCACTTCTAAGCGGCGCAATAATAACAATATGGGGACTACATGGGCACAACAATATAATAATGGGGTTGCACTAATAACAATAGGGAGCTACACTATTAGTATAAGGACCTAACAAATATCTTCACTCCACAGTCCTCTGACAATGAGTGAAATCCTTGGGTGTGCATGTTGCATCTGTATTCTCTTTAAATAATATGTGAATAAGTTCAATACTTTCTTGCATCCTCCCCATGACCAAAATGAAACTAATTTCTCTGTTAGGTGTGTTCACCAATCTAGGGCCCTATTTATAATCCTATGACAGTGTTTTAGATGCCAATGCATCCATACTATTATGGACATCTAGGATTCCCTCAACTAGTAGCTGAGGAGGATTGTTTAGTAAAAGGTATTGTTGGGTCCTTACATAATAAAAGACACCTAATGTATTTTATCTCATCTTCATTAGGATAGAGCATTCCTCTTGGCATGGGATCATATATTTTATCAAGCTTAATCGAATAGGTTTTCACAGGAAGATATATGGTGGATTCAATATTCATAATATCTCTTACTGGAATCAATTTATGCTGGCACCTATGCTCTTCCCGTATTGTAATTGTACGTACATCTAATGAATATGCATACTCCATTTGAACATTTTGATTGTTCCCACTGTGTTGCGTCCACTTGACCTACAAATCACACTATGTGTGTGTGTGTGTGTGTGTGTGTATATATATATATATATATATATATATATATATATATATATATATATATATATATATATATATATATATAAAGTTTTATAATCCAAAAGAAACCCAAAACCTAGGACGCATAAGATATACCACACACTAGTGACATTTTGAATGAATAACATAATTTCTCTTTGAAAAATTGGATGCTTATGCATATGAGTATCTAAAGGGATGATGAAATGACCAATGTTGTTGAGAACATCATTAATATTTGACAGGAGATGAGCTAGATAATGCTTGTAGAAGTGATTTAGCCCCTCACTCCTAGTCAGGAAAGTCTAGGGTTACAAGGATGCAAGGGAAATATCTTACTCTTACAAATCCTAATGCACATGAGATGGGGAAATAATCATGAACCTAGGGGAATATGAAAATAAATTATCATTTCCATAACGTCATGCAATGCTGATGAGAATGCACCCTTAGAGGTATATTAATCGAGTTGGGGCATGAGGAGAACCCTTATTTTGACAATATAGGGTTTCTTCCAACACCTAATATGGTCAACATAAGGGAGGCCGAAAGAATTTTTTTTAATCTAAACACAATACCTCTAATTATTGCGATGTGAATTACAAAGAGATAAGTTTTCAAGTCACGGGAGACTCATAATACATCAATGAAGCTACAAATGTTCGAAACCATAATACAAACATAATATCTATATCTAAGGTAAAAAAGTGATGTGTGGATGCAATGTGTGAAGCGTGATTGGGAACATCATCAAGGTTTGACATGAAGGGTAGCAGAGAAAGTAACTAGTTGGAAAACATGATCAAAACCATAATGGTTCGGGGCAAGCAGAGGGGGACCCAAAATTTTAAATATACGCAAAATTTTGGGTGTTGTTGTAGTGGCTACAATAGGGCCTTTTCTTTTCTCTTGAGCTTTTTCCTTTTCAACTTATTGATTTGAGATTGTAGGTCTCTCTCGAGAAAACCAAGCACATTTTTAGAAGGTGGAATATTTTATTGTAACCCAATCTTCTCATAATCCAACTTTTCTTTAACCTAAATTCCCATTGTTTCAGTTTCCTTTCGATTCCTAGTAGGTCCTTATGCATATAGATTATTGTGAGGAGAATTACTTTCAAAATCACCAAAATTATCAATAGACCCTTCCTCATGTAGTGGCAGTTTGTCAAACTTATATGTTCTCAAAGGTGACAAACATAGTTATTTTTTGCTAACATGTGGCTCTTTCTCTGGATATGATGAAAAAGACATTGCCCCAAGAGGTTGAACTCTTTTTGGAGGAAACTGTTGTCAAAACATATTGCGGGTGAGTCTTCTACCTGGTTTTGAGGTTTTATCTAAAGTTTGACATGGAGCGTTCTCAGTATGTACTGGAGATGCTGTAGTATATTTTCTCAACCACTTCCCTTCTTACCATTCTTCCTCTTACGAGTTTATTTCTCCTCTAACCCCTTTTTACTGTAGCCCTTTATTTTTTGAGTTGATTTCTTATTTTGTGTAGGGGTACTATGTTCCACCTTTAGCTTCCAAGTTTTCTTATTAATCGCCTCCTCCTTTTGTTTTGACAAATATGCATCATCTGTTGGAGTGCTCTAGTTCAACCCTTTGTCTGTATGCCTCTTTCTCTTTTCCAGCTCCATGGTTGGGGTATGATCCTTCATAACAGGGTTAGGGTTTCTTGCTACTCGATTTTCTAAATTTGTCACTAAACCCTTACTCAAATCCCCTAATTCTTTCATTGATTTGACTAGCAACTCAATAGGAGTCTCTGGTTTTTGTTTTAGCATGGTTTGAAAAATCCTCCCTAGAATTTTTATCTCTAAGTATCATTCCCATGTGTCCTCTCGGCACCCCAATTCATATGTGATTATTATTTTGATGAGGTCATAGTGACAAAGTCTAGTTTTTGGATTTTTTGAAGATGATTAAATATTTTTCGCAACCTTTCGTAGACTCTTCCATAAAAACAAAGGAAAAATCATATCATTTCCATCTATAAATGTAAAATCAATCTCATATGATAAATGAAGGTAAATGCATATCATCCCTCATAGGTTAAGAAGGTCTACAACGCGGTTAACCATGGATGTAATTCTTCTTCTATGTAGCTTCTACGAATTCCCTTAGTCCAGTAAACATTTTTATTCCGAACTTTTAAAAATTTCTCGCATTTCTAACACTCAACTACATTTCCCTTGAAGTACTTCTCTCCATTTATAGGTAAGCTAGTCGCTTTGAACACCAATGCTTCGGTGAGCTAAAATTCCATGTCCTGAACTTTCATAGAGGTTTCGTTCAATTTTTGTGTGAATTATAGAGTGATAGTATCATTGTTCCCTTGAAAATCTTGCAAAAATTTTACTCATCCCTTCTCTTAAAATTTGGCCCTGCATGATCGGTTCAAAATACAATAAGAAAATCCTAATTTAATTTTGTCCTTAAATTAAATTAGGAATAAAATTATAATTCCACATCACAAGACAACCTGTATGAGTTAACTAAGTTAATTGTACGTATTTGGCTTAGTTAATTCGAGTTGAGAGTCTAACTTGAGTCATGTAGAGTGTCTCTTACTTTGTAAGAGCTGTGGTTGAGTTTATTTTGAGTTGTAGTAAATTAATTCAATATAACTGAGTTAAAGTTAGTTAAGCTAGTTCCAACTAATGGAGGAACTAGTATGAGGTAAGGTGATGGGGTGTTTCTTCATGTGTTCAACTAGTGAATTGATGATTCACTCATAAATAACTCATGCATGTCATAGCTGAGAGTTACCTAGTTGATATTGGAGTTCAAGGGTAGTGTACTATCAGTTGTAGAATCATTTGAATTGTACATGTAGTGCATTGATCCGGATTTTAAACAGGAATGCAATCAAACACAGAGATAACCATAAACATAGATATGCAGTGGAGATAATACTTCACTTTTTTAATGTAAAACACTGAAATATGCTTACAAACAGTAATGGAAATAAACTAGCTAGGGCGATGGTAGCTTATCTCTGAGAAGAGATGTGGTGGCTACATGCCTCTGAACTATTAAAAACTGTGTTACAATGAGGCTCGAAGGCCTATTTATTGTTGAGAAACAATGGAAAACCCTTAACATTCCAAAACCTAACCCTAGAAGATGAAATGCCAAATTGTGGGCCCCATTTGGGTAAATTGGTGCATCAATTTCCCCGGGTCGTAACTTTGGCATATGATCTCTGTTTGACGCGTACAATAGCTCGTTAGAAAGATCTATTCGAGCACTACCACTTTGGGAGACAACATGGGTCCATGGACCCATGTTGCCCCAGATTTCCCAAAAAATGTAGTTTAGGGCCTCAAAACGGCTCCGAAAGTTTAGGACCCGAAAAATTGCTAAAAATAGTAAACTGTGCTACAATTTAGGAAACTGAAAAAGCTGAAAGAGACAGTTGTGGGGGTCCAAATGGGATAGGTGGGTGGCCACCAACATCCACCTGGATCATTCCTCCCCCCTTAGGAAGAAATGGTCCCCATTGCGTTGAGTTCCTCCATCTACTAAACTTGGTCCCTGGTGAGCTGTTCTGCAATCTCTGATGTGTTCAGAAATGGTGGGAAGCATGGTCGACGACGGTCCACATTGATCACTTGGTGCAAGTGAAGGAATGGAGGAATGCTATGCTTCAAAGCATTGTTACCCGTAGCCTTGGTACTGGTGTAAGGACCATGTTTGAGTGGTCGGAGCTTCTTATGGGCTCTTGTAAGGCGTTCTTTCTGCAGATGTAACCAAAACTTTGTCGCCCACCTGAAACTTGTGTGGTACCCCTTTGGATGAGGAGAAGTTCTTGTGTTCTGTCATGACCGTATCCCTTTGCTGCTGCTGCTGCATGGAGGAACCCTTCGCGGGGGTCATGGATGTGATGAAAATCTTCCCCTTACTTTGGGAGTGAACCAGACAGATGAATTTCCTGGTCTGGGAGATGAGTTTGCTGCCTTTCTTAGCGGTGATCAAAGATGTTGCAGTAGGTGGGGCTACCTCTGGTATCCTGTATAATGAATTATTCAAAGAAATAATGACAGCACGAGGCCTGGACTCATACACAGCATGTCACCTCCACAAGTATGGCTGGCCTAATAATACATCACAAACATCCAGAGGTGTAACATCACACAATAACTCGTCTGTGAAGGGTTTGATGCTGTAGGGAAGGCGCACTGCTGGAGAACTTTCAGATCTCGTCCTTCGTGAAGCCACCCGATACTGTACGGCTACGGGTGTAGTGTAGTCGGTAGGCCCAACGCTTCACGACCTCTGCTGAAATGAGGTTCTTTTGGCTGCCACTGTCGACAATGAATTGCAGTGGCGAACCCTTCACCCACATGTGTGAGTGGAAAAGGTGCTCCCCCTCTTCTGGATCTACAGGTTCATTCTTTTGGATCTTGGCAGTGGCAACAGTGGCGTTGGGATCTGCATCAATGATCTACTTCCCTTTGCCATTCCCCTTGTCAGGTTCTGGCTCAGGGTCAAAACATGCATCTGATTCGGAAGCCTTCAACTCGGCCACCAGTGACTGCCTGGTCCGACACTCACTTGTGTTATGAGTGGGACTCTTGTGGAACTCACACCACTTTCCTGTGTCCTTCTTCAGCTTCATGGTGTTGTCCTTTTCTTGCGGCTTCGACAGGTTGTCTTGGGTCACCCCGCCTTGACTTTGTCCTTTGGGCTTCGGATTTGCAGATCCAAAGTCTCGCTTCTTCTGTTTGAACTTTTGCTCGATTTTGACAGTGTATCGGTATGCTGTGCCGAGTGAGGAGATGTTCAAGAACACCATCTCTTCCTGGATGTATCTGTGTAGGCAGCCACGGTATTTGAGTACCAGATGTAGCTCCGAATCTTTGATACCCAACTGTGTGCGAAGGGTATGAAAAATGTTTGTGAACTTTGGCACATCTTGGTCTCGTCCCTGCCGCAGTGTGGTCCATTTGATGTATTTGTCCTCATAGCTTCCGATAGGGTAGTACTGCTCCTTGATGGCATCCCGGAAGTCATTCCAAGTGGGTGCGGCTGAAAATAGTGAGCATGTACTTTCATCCTTTTGCTCGCCTTAGGTTTCTCACCAGTCCTTGATGTGGGGGGCTACTTTGAGAAGAGCGAAAACAATCTTTTCCCGACTTGAAAATTCATGAACAGAAAAATACCCATCTAGCAGAATTAACCATTTATCTACGGCATCTGCGTCTATTTGACCCTCAAAGATGGGGATTTCAAAATTAACTTGTACCTTAAATGGTGTGGCATTTCCAGAGTAGTTGTTGGAAGCCGATGCGTCGCCTCTGGGTAGCCGCTGAAGGATCTGCGCAAAGCTATCCATCATCGTGTTCCTTTTTCGCTCGAGCGCTTCTTCGAGCAAGATTTTGATAGGATCTCCTGCCCCCTCGTCTTTCTTCTCATCCGCCATGGGAGGCCGTCGAGATTTGTGAGGCTGGTCTTGCAAAGGTTCGACCAGTTCAAGCCCTAACTCCTTATATCTCGACCTCGTTGGGGACATGCAAAGAAAAACAGAGAAAAAGCAGACCGCTCTGATACCACTGATCCAGACTTAAACAGGAACGCAATAAAACACAGAGCTAACCATAAACATAGATATGCAGCGGAAATAATACTTCACTTCATTAATGTAAAACACTGAAATATGCTTACAAACAGTAATGGAAATAAACCAGCTAGGGCGATGGTAGCTTATCTCTGAGAAGAGATGTGGTGGCTACATGCCTCTGAACAATTAAGAACTGTGTTACAATGAGGCTCGAAGGCCTATTTATTGTTGAGAAACAATGGAAAACCCTTAACATTCCAAAACCTAACCCTAGAAGATGAAACGCCAAATTGTGGGCCCTTTTGGGTAAATTGGTACATCAATTTCCCGGGGTCGTAACTTCGGCATATGATCTCCGTTTGACGCGTACAATAGCTCGTTAGAAAGATCTATCCGAGCACTACCACTTTGGGAGGTAACATTTGTCCATGGACCCATGTTACCCTAGATTTCCCAAAAAACATCGTTTAGGGCCTCAAAACGGCTTCGGAAGTTCAGGACCCGAAAAACTGCTAAAAATAGTAAACTGTGCTACAATTTAGGAAACTGAAAAGCTGAAAGAGACAGTTGTGGGGGTCCAAATGGGATAGGTGGGTGGCCACCAACATCCACCTGGATCATGCATGTTGTCAGAGGAAGGCGGATGAGTATTGCACAATTCATATTGAGGAATTTACTTTATTAATAGGGGCTAATTCCCAAGGAAGTAACATAAGGAAATAAGTATTTGGGAAAGCAAAAAATTGGTTAAATATTGGCCTAGGATTGCCTAGGAAATTGTGAGACAAATAGAGATGGTGCAAAGGTTGCTCGTGCTTGAGAAAAGCATTATAATAATCTCATATTTTCTGACTAATGAAATATACAGATGGCATGGTTTTTTAGCTGTGGCTTTCCCTAGGAAATAATTGTGTACTGTGTTGATTAAATTCTTTCACTTGTATGCTTTATGATTTCTTGATCGATTAATTGTTTTTGTTGATGACTAGAGTACATTCAAGTCTTTTGTTTTAGAAAAATACAAAAGCAGTTTGAATCTACAAGGAATTTCTACATGGAATCAGGGTAGAAATCACTCTAGAAGAGGAGAATACGAGTTTCTTTTTTTCAAGTAAAATAAAATTTGTACTATCATTCTTCAGAGCCAACAGGATGTCATTCTATGGATTGAGACTTGAATATGCCATTGAGGATAGTTCAAACTATATTTCTTGGAAGGACAAGATGGAAGCATTGTTGGAAGAAAATGGGCTGAAGGAATTCATAAACAATGATATTCGCAAGCCTCCAACAACAGATGTTGAAGATCTGGCAGAGTCAAAGAAATGTGTTGCAAAGGCGAGAAGGATCATACTAGAAGGAGTTTGAGATCATATTGTCTCAAACATCCATGGGAAGGATACACCATATGTAATGTGGTAAGCCTTGATCGACTTGCTTCAGAACAACAATGACCACAGGAAGTTGTCACTGAAGGACAAGCTTCAAAGGCTCTAGATGGGGATGGGTGACATAATACAACAATACTTGAGAAGGTTCACCCAATGTTAGGATGAGCTGGGGAGTGTCGATATTATAGTTGATGAAGATGATCTGGTCAACCTAGCACTTCTAGGCCTTCCCAAGAGTTGGCACAACTACCAACATTATGTAAATGGGTGGGAGCATCTACCAAAGTGGGAGCATTTGTGGTCCAAATTGATGCAATAAGAGATAAGGTGGAGCACCAAAGATGGAACCTCATCCAAGCATGATGATGAGGAGAAATGTGTCTTAGATGGAAAGGAAATAAATTCCAATCCAAAGGAGATTCTAGTCTGGGAGGTAAGAAGAAGGACTTGTTGAAGATTAAATGTTTTCATTGTCATGAATTGATACATTATGCCACGAAGTATCCACACAAGAATGTTAGAAAGAAGCCCTTAGGAGGAGCAGAAGGTGAAGTTCTTGCTTCACAATTCGATTTAGATTTCAACCTGATTTCTCGCATTGTGGCATTAGTGATTGGTAGTGTGCGGTATCTAGATAGTGGAGCCTCATTCTATATTCCTAGAAACAAAGAATGTTTCAGTGACTTGGAGAAAAATGACATCCATATGCACATAGAGATGGGAGTTGATGGAAGGTATAGTGTAATAGATATCAGTATTGCTACTCTTCAGAGTGAGTATGGTTCTCCTCTCACATTAAAATATTTCATGTATGTTCTGGGTCTGAAGAAGAATTTAGTTTCAGTTTTTATGTTGGAGGAGCGTTGCTATGATGTGATATTTAGAAAAGGAAAGGTTTTCCTTCATCGCATAGCCTCAAGAAAAGTGAAGCGGATCATGGTTTGGTTGAAGAAACTCTACAAATTATATGTATAAGATTGTGGAGCATTAAGCACAAAAGCAGAGAAGGTGCAGAGCCAAGACATCTGTGACTTTTGGCATAGAACATTAGGCCATCTTCACCATGGAACTTTTAAGATCAAGAAACATATTTCTACAGGACTTCCCAATGGTGCACTAGAGCGGATAGATACATGCAAAGGGTTTAAATTAGGTAAGTACTCTAAAGACACCTTTCATGATAAGGATAATCGAGTGTAAGAAATTCTTGAAAGGGTTCACTCAGATATGTGTGGACCATTCTCCACAACCTTCACAACAAAGCATAGGTATTATGTAATATTTGTAGATGACTTCTCATGTAAATCTCATTTTCTTCATGTAGTAGAAGGATCATATGTTTTCTAACTTTTGTGAATTTAAAGCACTTGTTGAGAAAGAAACTAGTAGGAAAGTCAAGGTTTTTAGGATTGATAATGGTGGAGAATATGTGCCAAATGAATTCAAGAAATTTCATGCATCATAAGGAATTTTGCGAGAGTTAGTATAACCCCATAACCCACATCATAATGAGGTCGCTGAAAGGAATAACAAAATTATTGTGGGAATTGCATAGGCGATGTTAAATGATCAGGGCCTACCGTTGCACTTGTGGGCTGAAGCATTAAACATAGTTGTATATGTGAAAAAGAGAAGTCCTCATTGGATTCTTGGGATGAGTACACTAGAAGAATATTTTAGCTAAGAAACTAGATGTGGCACACTTCAGGATATTTGGTTCATCCGTTTACTATCATGTTACCAAGGATTCAAGGAAAAATCTAGAATTGACAGTTAAGTTGGGATTATTTGTGGGGTACATTGATACACCTCACAACTATCGGGTGTACCTTCCATCTCATAGGATGACAATGGTTTGTAGAGATGTGAATTTCAATGAAGATAATGCCATGAGATGTTCCCTTGAGTGGGAGCTTTAGCTACATGTAGGTGATAATATTTTAGCTCCAAAGAAACAAGCTTAGGATGATGTGGAGTAGCCACATGCAGAGGAGAAGAGAGTGGAAGCACCCATTCATGTAGAGACTTCCATAGATGGAAGGAAGAGCACTAGAGAAGTTGACATATTAATGCATAATGCTAGAGAGATTGTGGGAGCACCCACATCAAAGCACAGGAAGAGGAGTTCACCATATCAGTACACTAGCTACATGGATATGATGAGCAAGAGTGTAGAGATTGAGCCATCCTCATTCAAGGAAGTAGTGCAGCAACCAGTATGGGTTGATTCCATGGTAGATGAGTATGAATCCATTATCAAAAACAATGTTTGAGAAGTGCCCCCAAGACTTGGAGAAAAGTCAGTGGTGAGTTCCTGATGGCTTTATAAGGTAAAGCAAGGAGCAGATGGGAGTGTCAAGAAACACAAGGAAAAATTTGTGGCTAGAGGGTTATCTAAGGTGGATGAAATTGATTACATGGAGACCTTTTCTCCAATAGAAAGGAACTCTTTAATCAGATCTATTCTAGCACTTTTATTACAAATGGACTGGAAGATACATCAGATGGATGTGAAGACAATTTTCCTCAACAAAGTGATTGAGGAAGAGGTGTACATTGAGTAGCCGAAAGGATTTGATACCTTCAACAGAGAATTGCATGTGTGCATACTCAAGAAACAAATGTATGAATTGAAACAAGCACCATGTGTTTGGTACACCAAGATTGATATCTATTTCACCAGGTTGGGCTTCACCAAAAGTGAAGCAGATGCAAACCTTTACCATATTGTGGTTGAAGGTAAATTATTGATTAAAGTATTATATGTCGATAATTTAATTTTTATAGGTGATGAGAAGCTGGTAAAATCTCAGAAAGAGGACCTTGCAAGAGAATTTGAGATGAAGGATCTAGGGCTCACACATCATTTCCTTGGTATGGAAGTATGGTGAGGAGATGATGAACTATTTCTATCTCAGTGAAAGAATGCCAACGAGATACTGAAGAAGTTCCACATAGAGGGAAAAAACCCATGAAGCTTCGTCTAATAGGAAATTGGAGGAAGGAAGATCCTACTTTAGGAAAAGTAGTGGATGTTACTACTTACAAACAATTTGTGGGTTCATTTATGTATTTGGTGAACACACAACTGGGCATATGTTTTGCAGTTAACCAACTTAGTCAAGCAATGGTTAAGCCAACCAAACTCTATTGGAAGGAAGCTAAACATGTGTTGAGATACCTCAGAAGCACCACTCGGTGTGGTATTTGGTACATACAGAAAGAGGCAGCGAATATGCAAGGCTTCATAGATGCATATTCGACAGGGATTCCATCTCACAAGAAGAGCACATCAGGAGGAAACTTCAATATTGGCTCAAAAAACGTTTCTTGGTACAGTAGGAAGTAGAGATCAATTGCACTCAGTTTGGAAAAAACAAAGTACATGGTTGCTAGTCAACCAACTTGTGAGGATATCTAGATGAGGAAGATCCTTGTTGGGTTATTTGGTTAGCATATGAGTCCTACAATGATTTACTATGACAAGAGTATCTAGGCAAGATTTCCATTGACACACTGGGGTGACTTTCCAATGAGGAGGACTATATGTTGGTGATGGTGTCTTTCCCTTATGTGAGGATGGATTTGTGATAGTGTCCCAACATCCTCTTCACACAGGATGAATTACCAAATGACAAAGGTAATGTTAGTGTTTTATTTAATTTAATCTAGTTCCAATTTATTGTCTTAATTAATTAGAATAAAATTTGTTCTAACATGTTCTTTAACTTATTTTATTAAATTGATTAATGAAATTTTCTAATTATTGTTTTGTACTATATATTTTTATAGATGTTGGAACATTCGTTAGGGACATACCTCCTCCCCCATCGGATGTATATGTGGATATGGCAGAGGTCACAGAGGTGTGGCACGTCCTCAGATGAAAATACCCATAGGCTGATGATATTCAGGATGAAGTTGGGCAATTGACTCTCTAGTCTTTTTGTTGAGGTGGGAGTCTTCCCTGCGATGACTCGAGACATCAACATAGATCTTAGGCTTCTAGAGCTCTTGAGAGACTTTTTCAGTGATATGATGTGTCTTATGCATCATATCATCAGAGCTACCAGGCTACTAGCGATGAGGAGGGATGGCCATGTAGAAAATACACAGTCTTCACATAGTACTACCCCATGAAATGATGATTCGGATGGTGATGCTCCACCTCCTCGGGATGGCCATGCAACAGATACATATTACTCACTTATTACTACCCCATCAAGTGATGATCAAGGTGGTGATCCTTCTACTAGTACTCCACCTCCTCCTCACTCACCTCATGACCCACTCATTGTTTCTCCTGAGAGAGTAGACCAACCACCACCTCCTCCACTTCATATTTTGACTCTTGAGGTAGTTGACTATCCATCATCTTATGCTACAGACCAAGTCGCCACTAGTACTATTGTATTTCATATTTTATAGCAGTTATTTGACTTGTTTGTGTGTATATATATAAATTAATATGTATGTTTATGTTTATGTTTATTAGATGGTTATCATCATGAAGTTTATTTTTATGAAATTATATATATTAATATAGATTATATATTGGGGAACTTACTTCAAAATTTTATATATGAAATTATAAGCAAAAATACTTGAAATAAAGAATGTAAACATATTTTTTATAAATTACAAAGTTTAATATGGTTGAAACTATAACTATAAAATTACCATAAATATTTTTCTATTGTATAGATAGTTCATACATATTCATTCTAACAAATTATTTAAAAAAAAAAATTACATATGAATACATGTTATTTTCCATTGTACTATTTAATATTTTTGAATAGAGTCTTCTACCCTAAAAATTCTTATTATAAAAAACTTATGATCTCCAATCATAACCATTTTATTGGCCCAAAATTTTTATAGATGCAAATCTTCCTATATTTTTTGGTTTTCTCATTATTTCGTAAGTTGATTGCAATCAAACCTTTAAATTGCTTCATGATTTGTGGTTTTTGTCAACATTAGGGGCATAATTTAAATATTTCCAAAAAAAATGACAAAAGTATGTAAACTAACAAACAACTAAGTTGATAACCAAATTATCAGAAAATCCAAATCAAACTTATCACAAACTTAGAATTAAACAAATATGTTAAAATTTTAATTTTTAAATTATGAATTACACAATTGGAAATACTTAGTTTTAAGTCTAAAAATGTTTCCACTAGTTTTCCTTTTCATCCCAATGCATGATTTCTTAACGTAGGTATCAAAAAATTATGGATCATCAAACAAAGGTCCCCCATTTGAATTGAAATTTTTTTTAATCTCTTCCTCCTTCTCTCTCTCTCATATGCTCTAATTTATTTGGTTGGTGTCATTATCATAGGTCTTTGGGTTCTCTCTGGTTTATGATTGAAAGCAGATGTTGCTCTTCTATAAGGGTGGTCTTCTGGGAGGAATGCCCTAGATCAGTCATAAACTAGATTTCATAGGCGGTTGGACCAGCAAGCCTTAAGAAAAGGTCCACAACATTTACATCCATGATACCCTTTTGTTACAAGACTCATGGAATTATTGCATACCTGGCATGTTAGCGATCATGAAGATCAAAACATTTATAGTGAATCAAATTAATATGTGAAACAATATTGTTACATATATAAACAAATCAATAAACATGCAATTAATGAGAGAAAACGCCTAATCCTGGATAATCACATGTGGTGTAAGCACATATGCCGGAAAATGTAAAAATCCTCTCTGATGTGATGGGTCTTGATACATCGTATACATGTATCCCTTTCCATAATTCCTTCAATTCATCTACCAATGGTTGTAAGTAGGCATCCATATTCTTCACTTGTATTCTACTAGAGACTATGAGAGCCAACATAAGATGTTCATTCTTCACGGAAAACCATGGGGGGATATTGTTATTGATCACTAATACAAGCCAAATAGAATGGTTAATGCTTTGAGGCCATCTATGGCTATGTTGAGTTGTAGAATTTGTACTTCATCCTTAAATTTTTCGGGCCATGTGTCCTCTATATGCTTCATGGCTATTGAACCTGTTGGGATTCACATAACTCCCGACTCACTTCTGTGTGAGGCATGCCATCCCTTCAACATAGATAATTATTTGCAACAAGAGAGCCTTTGGAACCTTGGGATTATATGCACATGCATCAATATCTTATGAGTAGGACCATGTTATTTACGCTTTTTTATGGTACTTGTCATGCCCAATTTTTAGACATATCTCTTTGTTTGTATTTTCTCCTCTATATAGAATCCAATCAGTAATACATGCATGATATGACATGTCTCAACACTCAACATTTTCAACAATTGCTTTGCCTCTTCATAGCTACTTGGCAGGGCATTATCACTTGAAAGAGCCTTATCTTTGAATAGCCTTCAGTTGGTGGATAACATAAATGTAACATGTCAATATTTAACATTCATAAAATTGACCATTTTAATGCTAATTATGTGATAAGGTTTTTCAAAATATAAGGGACTTGATCATGGTCAATTAACTCAATATTATCAAGAAACATGAATTTGACATACTAAAATTTGATTTTAAGTTCTACAGTAACATCAATGTCCGCAGATGGATAGACTTTGATTGGCCACTAGGTCCAAAGAGAGGGGTGGTGGAACAATATTTCAAGCTTTCGAAAAATGTATTATTGATATGAGCATCATCCCCTAGATCATTATTTTTTAATGTATCTAACAACATTGTCTCCATGGTAGTTGTGTCCCATAAGTAATAACCCATACCAACCTCTATTTGATTGCCTCCATTTCCATCTTATGATCGAGAACTATTGTTGCTGAATTCATTCCTAATTGGTGAATCTGGATGTAGTGGGAATTGAATAGGTGGTTGTTTCAACCATTGTTGGTATGATTCCTCTCCGAGTTTTTCTCTTAATGAAACCTTCCCTCGATTTTACATTGTAGTGGGGTGCACTCCAAGATGGTAGGTAGGTCTCTCATCATCACTAGAATCCTAATTTTTTTAAATATTCAACGTTAGTACATCAATGATATTAGTAAGCACAATGTAATCGGTTTGTTGAATTTACATTATAACAAATAATTATTACCATTGTTGACCCAATAGCATGGTTGGAAGATGGCATGTTACACTTGGCATGGTAAAGAAGCTATCCATTTTCATCTAACAACTTCTTGTGACATGTTGCCTGTCAGGAAATTCAATTTCTTAAATTTCTTTCATTAAATTATCAGCTAGGGATACTCATAATCTTGTGATGATGCTAACAAGATATATGTCGGAGTAGGAAACTGACTCTAAGCTAAGAAAACTTGGTTATTGTAATAAAGAAAACACTAAGCTCCCTTACTGGAGTTCCTTCCATAATTCTTCCCAAAACCTATCAACAATCATAATTATAAAGTATTCCTAATGAAAATAGTAAAGCATATAAACCTATAGAAAGCATTAAGATGAGATACATGACTTAGTTGTTGTAGGAAAGAAAACACTAAGCTCCCTTACTGGAGGTCTCTTCGTAATGTTGCACAAGATCTATCAACAATCAAACTTATAAATCAACATATAAATCTAACTAATATTCACAACTATTTATAATGAAATAAAATTCTTCCTTGATCCATTTGGAGTGGGCTCAATTCTCCTAAGAGCAATGTGACAAACTATTCCATAAATTCATTCACTACATTAAAGTTATTTACTTCTAAAACTATAGAATGGAAATTTATGCAAAAGGAAGATTTATTCTATTCCATCATAAGTTGGATACATCGTCCAAGAGTCCTCTCCCTTGAAATGAAGGAGAACCCCATATTTATACATAAGCTTGAGATAACCAACAAATATTTGAGATCCACAAATCTCTCCTAGCTCCAAAAATATCTCATGTGGTTACAACAATGGGCTAACACTTAGAAAGTAATATCTCTACAAATACTCTCACAAATCTCTAAAATATGTATAAGAAATCTTATCAAAACTTCCATGATTCCTCTCCATGAAGTATGCTTGAAGGAATCTCCCATATCTTCATCAAATATTCAAGGGGTTGAAGAAGAAATTAGAATTCAGGCTTGGTGGTCAAATATGATTTTCTTGGAGTCGTCAAATACACCTAAAAACATCATGAAACTCATCCCACTTTCATATATAAGTGAAAACATGTCATTTTTCCAATATTTAATCATAAATTCACTCAAAAACACTAAAACAGATGCATTGGAGAATAATAAGTTTAAACCCGATGTAATCATGAAAATATTTTAATGTAAGGCTTTGGGAAAAATAAATATAGTTTAAAAGTGAAGTGAAAGTGGACTGAAAGGTTGGTAAAAATATGGTATTTGAATGACCCAACATTCCCCCCAACTGGAGGTGTTGCATGTCCTCATGTAACCTTGCATTGGATTTCTTGAACTGTTTGATGGAGTATTCTTTTCTTATGTGCAGCAACATTTTTCTTATGTTTGGTTCTTGTGTGAAGACCATAAATATTGCAAGTGTTGGTTCTTGTGTGACAACAGTTTCCTTTTTACTCTTCTCTTACTACAACAAAGAATGATCTTGAAAATTCAACCATATGAATACATTCCAAATGATGATTTGGTAATGTGTGCATCAACCATTCAATCTTTTTAGCCTCATTTGCTTGAAATTGTTTGTAAAACATGCTATTTAAATAGGTTATGTATAGGAAACCACAAAATTATGGATAGCTTATTGAAAATTTATGTTTCTATGGCTGTAAAAATTACTTGGAACATCCTCAACATTGTAGTTCTTTTTAGGAATTTTTGTTTTATATGAAAACCAATGATGCATTATGGAAGTCAATCAAGGTGTTTATAAGAACAACAACTTTAAATTGGAAAAAGCATGTTGGTCAACAATATATGAGGTTATGAAGTATGGGATTGACAAATATTGTAGTGAATATAAGTAATGATGAATACACACCACCCCCCCCCCCCCCCAACTAAAAGTATTTTCCATCCTTGGCAAATGTAGCAAATAAGGAAGACATACAATGACATGAAATAGGGAAGGATACGAAAGGAGAAATAGGGAATTTTTCCAAATACATATATTTTAGCATTCAAGGAATTATTGATTAAAGAGTGGAAAACAACATAGCTTCACCTACATTATAAGGTCCTTAACTATGCATATGAGTGATCTTTGTATGGCTGGAATATTTTTGGCTACTATTGTTGGATCATCGATCTTAAAGTGCAACAATCTGATCTCCTTGGTTGTAAGGTGTTTAACATGTGAAGCAGGGGGACCACTTATTGAATCGGATCCAAAACTTGTCGGCCTTGTTCATTTTTTTTTTCATTTTTTTCTATTTATTGGTCTTCGTTATGTAATATAGCACATTGGTGCACCTCTAACAAATAGCACCATTAAGTCCAAAAAACTTGTGTTTAATTTTTTGTGTTTTCATTTTTTACTATGATGTTGATGCTTTTATCGTTACATATCGCACCATCATAATTTTATTTTATTCTAAATAATTTTCCTTGTCAGTGCTCGGATTTACTAAACTAAGCACACTAGTGTGTTTATGTACATGATCGCATTGGTTACCAAGCCTCTTTTTGGCTGAAAATTATGTGATTTATTTATAAAATATATTTAATGGCTTCTATATTGAATGGTACATGTTATATATTGATAAAAAAATGTTTGAGAAGTTGTCAAGTAATAAAAATATTGATTGGCACAGTGATAGCACACCCAAAAAAGAAAAAACGACAAGTTCTTTGTAAATCCTTTACAAATTAATATGTGTGAACTGTATATATGTTTAACTAATATGCATTGGTTACTGTGTATCATGTAGAGCCACAAAATGAAGAAGCTCGAGAATATTCTTTTTGTTCTACATGTAAAAGAGCGTAAAAGCTCGATGGAAAAATTGCATAAGGATCAATCAGTTGAATGAAAAAATACCATTCAATATGACTGTTTTTTTCATTAAGAATATACTTAAAAATATTATATAACACGTTTCAAAAAATCTATTTTTTTAATGTGTTACAAGGACCAACAACGAAGGAAAAGAATGTCGTTCTAATAAAATAAAATTATAAAACATGTAAATGATGATGAATTGGTCCTTAGATCATTTGTAACGGTACTAGAGGTTAATGAAAGGTGGGGGGAGGAATTTACAAAACTATGAGGGATATAATGGAAAAAATGTATAGATGTAATTTCCACTTACAATATGGAAATCAATCTAATTATTCCAAGAACAATTTAGCTTTAGAATACAAGAATCATTTCCAAAGCAATGGTCAATGAGACCTGTTAGACTTGCAACAGAAAAAGCATACAATAACAAAAAATAACCATTCAAAAAGTAATATTCCTAACTAACTTTCTTATCTAGAATTATATATATATATATATATATATATATATATATATATATATATATATATATATATATATATATATATATATATATATATATATATATAGATATAGATATATATATATATATATCTATATATATATATATATATATATATATATCTATATCTATATCTATATATATATATATATATATATATATATATATATATATATATATATATATATATATAGATATATATATATATATATATATATATATAAGAAACATATATTTTCAATTAAATAATCTTGAGTCTCGACAGAACTAATACATTCAGCAATAGCTTCATGTCTAAATTCCCCCAAAATAGCTCTAACTAAATATCAAGATGTATTAGAGATGTTTGTCCCAAATTTCTTACAACGTTTGGCTTATATGCCTGCCAAAAAATGTCAATAAACAACACATATTTACAAACCATAAAAAAAAACTACATATATTAGCTAACAATTGTAAATAAAAACTAATTGGAACCCTGATTTAGAGCTTGTCGTTCCACCTCCTCCATCTTTGTCACTGCAACCTGCTCTGGTTGAATTGCACCCTCGAATTTTTGTCCCACATACTCCATCTCGGCTGCTACTACCTCCTTTAGGTGAATTGAGTCCTTAGGATCACTTTGAAACATCACATGATAAATTTCTAGAGAGGGAGCTCCCAAATCACCTCCAACTTACACATCGACACCACCTTCCGCAATACAAAATACTTGTTTTAAGATAGACACTATCACAATTTCATCTTTCTCCTCTGTTCTCTCAACCTTCAACTCTAAGTTCTCAATATTTGTCATTATTAACTGCGAGGCTACCTGAACCATCCCCATGTACTTAAAAAACTCTACAATCCACCCATCACTAGGGAGAAATATGACTTGTTTTCATTTATAATTTTTCCTCCAATCTAAGATATCATCGCTTCCACTTCACTCCTAAAATCACTAGAACTATCAGAGGATTTTCCCACTCCATTCCTGGAAGAAAACTCCATTTCCTTATAGTAGAGAGGGTGATGAATTGGCCACAATGCGAATGCTCTCCCTATCCACGACCTTATAGCTAGGAGCAATTCCAAATTAACAACATTAGAAGCCACATCTGAATCAATTTTCTACATAAATTCTTTTACTGTAAATGATTTTAATTCCCATGCTTCTCAGTTCAAGAAAATTTTCCACACAAATGGACTACTATGATCCTTCTCGGTCTCATAAGGAACCCTTCCTCCATAACTTCTCTACATTAAAACTCTACCGAAAAACTTCCATTTGTCATTGATCCTACCATACTTGTTTATTAATATCCATCTGGAGAATGATAGATCTAGTGTATCCCTAGCTTTTCCTTTGCAAAACATATGTACATGTATATTCGTTATGAAATTAGTCATATTGTCAAATAGTTTGTGTTTCTCCAAACTCATCCTGTTGATCGAGGATCTCTAGCTTAGTTGTTTCAAGAGATGTAACATTTAGATAATGCGCTATCATCCACCCTGAGTTTTCCTTGTTCTAAGGTGATGGCCCTATTGGCTTGATCATCTACGGGCATGTTATTTTCTCTTCTTATATGGTAAAATTATATATGATCAATCTTATTCATCAATAGAAAGAATCTTTGAAATATTGGGTTTTGATCTTGATCTTTGCTATTGGTCCATTTTATACACTTCTTAATTGTAATAAAGGAGTCCTTGAAGACAGATAGCTAGGTTATTCCAGTACCTAAAGCCAATCTCAGCCCTTGCCATAATCGATATGCTTTGGCATGATTTTTTGTTGCTTTTCCCAATCCCCAAGTAGTTTTTTTCCACATTTTTTCATCGGGGCCAAAGAGCACCCCTCCTACACCAGCCTCCCTAGATTACCTTTCACCTCTCCATAAAAAAATAATTGATACTAACCCAGAGCATCCTTCTATCTCTTAAATTTTTGTCTAGGAGAACAAATGAGATATGGAAACTTGTCCTTTTGTTTTATTGGACTTCCTTGTCTGACAAATTGTCTACTAACCCTGAGCCATTCTATTTCAACCTTTGTGTATCCATCCAAGTCACCCAAGTTAAATAACTTTGTTGACACTGCATCAAACAATAGTTGGGAGGCTTTCCATGTTGTAGATGAGGTGATGGTTGCTTTCCTCTGAAGATAACATGATTTTTGGCAAACCAGACCATCCAACAAATGTATTTCAGAATGGCATTCCAGGACTTGGATATAATTGAGGAAAGGCCATAGTTTTGAAAGGGGATAGAGCACCAATTTTCAAACATTTATGACCAATTGGATGGGATGATGTTGATATGGCGAACGATTTGTGTGGCCTCCCTCCATACATCCAAGATAAAGGGGCATTGGAGGAAAACATGAGTAATGTCTTCCTCCGCATTTCTACACAGAATGCACCGTGATGGGCACTGAATTTGCCTCTTCTTTAGATTCTCAACTTTTAAAATTTTACCATGAATCAACTCCCAACAGAAGGTATTAAATTTAATGAGGCCATCCTTATTCCACACTTTAGCCCATATTCTTGAATCTTGGGGTGCAGAAGTTGAGTCAATAAGATTTATTACACATCCTTAACCTTATAATACCTCTTCTCGCCTCCCTTCCAAACTCTTTGATCCAAACTATCGATAGAAATCAAAGCACATCCCTTAAGGGCCCTGAAAACCCTATCCCAGGAAAATAACAAATGGTGTGGGAGATCTAGGAAGGACCATCGCACCCAATTCCCACAAATATCCCACTTAGAGATGTCAGCCAATCTATTTATCCCACGTGCCCCCATCCATATTTCTAGCTATTTCATCTCAATTGATTCCCACCATATCTCCCGAGGATGTAAACCATCTTTCCAGTCTTATGTGTTTCCTATTCCCCACTTGTACCCTAGGTTTTACAGTATCATTGAAGTAGAGGCTTTGCAAACCTTCTATATTTTCATTCCCTTCCCTTCCCATTTTTCCTCCTTCGGCCTGAGTAGGCCATTTTTGTGGAAATATCTCCTAATAAAAACCTACTTGTAGCATTCATTGGAGTCTGTCACCAATCTCTACACTATCTTAGCTCCTAGAGCTAGGTTCATATATTCTAGGTCTTTAATTTATAATCCCCCCAACTTCTTACGAAGTCTGATTATATTCCAATTTATCAAATGGAACTATTCTCATTGTCTCTTCCTCCTTTCCATAAGAATTTTTTTATCATTCAGTTGATACTATTCATTATACTCTTAGGGGCTAACAAACTTGAACTAATATAAATGAGAAGAGAAAATAAAGAAACTTTACAAGAATGGTTTTCCCTGCGAAATGTAATCACCTTTCTTCCCATGATTTGATTCTTTTTTGCATTTATTGGATAACCACTTCCCAATCCTCGCTAGAGGAAGGCCCCAGACATATTTGTATACCAAGATATGGAAATGATCTCTAGTTCTTTTCTAAATCTAATCTAATAACATGAGATATTTCAATAAGAGTGTTTTCAAAATTGTTCCATCCAAGAACAAGACTTTTCTTCTTATTCACCAACCCCCCAGATAATCTCAAAAAGAAATCTAAAATCACTTTGAAATGAGAGGCAATGATTTTGGATGGCCCCCTGCCCCAAAACAGGAGTGTATCATCAACAAAATGTGAGTGATTGATATCCTTAACCTTTCTAGCAATTCTCAACCCTAGAAGGTGGCCAACCACCCTTTCCACTTCGAGATTTCTGTTTAAGCTTTTTACCATAATGACATAGAGGAGAGGGCAAAGGGGATATCCTTGTCTCAAGCCCCGAGAGGCTGAAAAGAAAGGAAAAAGGAGCCCATTGATTAGGAGAGAAATCAGGGGGCGTCTAATGCACATCTTTACCAAGAATATAAAAATCTTGACAAAACGTAGCTTGGATAAAATAGGAAAAATAAAAGAGTGTTTTACTTGATCAAAGGCATTGGACATATCCATCTTGATGACCATTCCTTAGTGGCCTGCATCTTTATTGCAGTGAACTCCTTCTTGAACGAGAATGATATTGTCCAAAATTTTCCTGCTTTACATAAAACTTCATTAGTTCTCCAAGATAAAACATGGAAGAATGGGTTTTAGTCTGTGAGCCATGATTTTGGCAAAAATCTTATAGGAAGAATTGTAAAGGGAGACTGCTCAAAACCTCGAAAAATTCTCCAATTTCGATTCTTTTGGGATGAGAGCCAGGAATTTTGGATTTGTGCCTCCTCCCAACTTTTTCTTCTCTCTGGAATGATTTATCATTTTGAGGAGGTCACTTTGAAAGCTGGATATGATCATATGGGGCCTACTCCTCTGAGAATAACCTTTTAACATACATGAAAAATTCTTCCTTAATTTCCTCAAATTCTGAGATTTTTGGTTTACCATC
Source organism: Pinus tabuliformis (assembly GCA_031772625.1). Lineage (NCBI taxonomy): Eukaryota > Viridiplantae > Streptophyta > Pinopsida > Pinales > Pinaceae > Pinus > Pinus tabuliformis. Next base: position 259,996,825 of record CM062808.1, on the reverse strand, counting down.
TAGAGTAATTTATTTTACCTTATTTCTAACTACCCTTACTTTCACCTTCTTGCGGAAGAAGGATTTATTTAGATCCCCTTATTTTAGCCAAAGACTCCTTGATTTGAGTTGCCACAAAGATTCCTCCTCTCTACTGACTCAGAATATTCCCTTCATCAATTCTCTTTCCATTCAGAGAGGTCATTCTTCTATTAGTTCCTATTCTATTAGTTTGTAATGGTTATCAAGTTGACTAAGGAGAACCTTCAATTTTTCCCCAGAGGGATTGAAAGTCCTCTTCAACCATTTTCTAAGAAAAACTTGAACATTGTGAATCTTTGATTCCCATATGTATGATGAGCCTTGGACTAAGAATTTCCATGCCTCTCTTATAAGTTCCTGCACACCTTCTTCTTTGACACATGAAATATTAAATTGAAATGGTAATGGACCATAGTTTCTTTATTTGTCTAATCACAGGACTATTGGATGATGATTCGATGTGCCATTTGGAATAATTCAGGACAACGAGTCAATAACCTTGAGGATCCAACCACTTTGGACAAGGAATTTCTCTAGGCACGTTGTAATATTGGCCTCCCCGATCCTTCTATTTGTCCAAGTATACCTCCCCATCTTCGGATCCAGATCTATTAGATCTTAGTCTACTAAAAAATCTTCCATACGATCCTTGAACTAATCTCCAACCAAGGATCCTCATATTTTTTCTCAGGCTTTAATGAATATGTTGAAGTCACCTCCTATAATACAATTTTTAAACCTCCCTCTTACTCTTAAATCATCCATGGAGTCTCAGAACTCTACCTTCTACACATACAAAATGGGTGCATAAATGTTTATCGCAATGATTCTTCCCCACTAACCTTATTATCTAATACTACCAATATTTGGAACTGATGCTTTACACTCTTGATGAAGAAGAAATGGGAGGGAGACCAGAAAGTACAAAGACATCTAAATGAACCTCTAGCCTACTGAACAACACCCATGCTATCTCTCCATAAATCTCTAGCTAGCTTGTTGACATCTTGTTCCTCCAATTTTATTTCTTGCAGAAAAACAATCCAAGGAAGTTCTTGTGTTATCAAATATTTTATGGCTAGGGATTTAATGGCACTCCCCAACTCCCTAATGTTCCAAGATAGAAAATAATTTCAAATTGGGGGTTTTTTGTGATCCGCCATCCTTTCTAGCTTCTCCTTTGATCCTTTATTTTTTAATACTTTTGTTATTATGGGTTGACTTCCCATTTTTTTTTTGTACTCTACCTTTTTATCCCTTAGGGTTTTCTTCTTTGGTCTTCCTTTCCTTCTATATTTTTCTATCTCCTAACTACTACCTTCATCTACCTAGACTATGTTCTGACTCATATGCCTGGTGAGTACTTCGGGTATCTCCTTGGCCATATCTAAGGGGCTTAGCTACTGCAATGCGGTCTTTGGGTTGTATGACACAGCTTTTCCAAGTGTCAATTCCATAGAACCATTTCTTGAGGCATATTTTCCTTCACTTCTCCCTCTTCCACTTCTTCTTCTTCATCTCAACTATGGACTATCTCTATGCCTTCTTTTTGGACTTCCTCGTTCTCACTCACCTCTTTCTCTTTATCCATCAATTGGAAAGGATTTTTCGATGTTTTTGTCATATTGTCTTCTTTATTAATTGGAGATTTAGCTCCCAAAACAAAGCCCTTGTTCCCCTTTCTCTTTTATGCCTGCCATTTGCCATCAACAAGCTGGGTATGATCAGGACTAGAGGATGAGGAATTCTTCTAGAAATCTCAGGTGAAGTAGCCATATTCATGGCAATGCCTACATTTAAAGGGTATTGTTCATAGTCCAAAATATTTTTGTGCTTCCAATCTCCCAGGGTTAAGTTGACTTAAACTAGGATCCCTTTCTCTAGGTCCACTTCCACGCATATCTTTTCATAGGAAAATTGTGACCCCTTTGGTTCATCTTTGTAAATATATTTACCAACCCAATTTCCAATCGCTTTGAGGTATTCATCACTCAAGCATGAAAGGGGAGATGGGGAAGCTTCACTTAGACCAGAATTATAGTTGGAACATCTTTTTCTAGATTAAAGTTAGGTGTCCACTTGTTCAAGTACATCCCTCTCGAACAAAGAAATTAAGGACCATTGTAAAACATTATGTCTCTATCCTCTCAGAATTTAAACAAGAATGAAAGAAACCCATTTCCAACTCAAAATAAAGCAATGTCACCTTTCATTTTAGGTTTCCAAGAGATTTTATTCCATCCCTCAATCGATTTCACCAAGTGCCACATGCTTGTGAATTCCCCTATCAACGCTCGCCCAGAGTAAGACAACGTGACTTTCCTAGCTCCAATCAAAAGAGTGATATCTCTGACTTCTTCATTTCCTTTCACAAACTTGGTCTGATTCTCAACAGTTCATTGATTCTTTGGAAGAGAGTCTACCATAGCCTGGAATGTTGTCACCTCATCCTCCAAATATGGGGGTAGGGAGGAGGAAGGGCCCCCTCTGCAGATGGAATTGCTTAGGGTTTCAAAGAAGAGAAAAGTGGGAGATTAAGTATTTATATATGTATATATTACTACAAAGAATTCATTTATTAATATCAAATTTTTTATATTTAGTTCTCATATATCAATCATAAAATATTTTATTGCTTTTTCAAGAATATTATGAAAATCTCAAAGGATAAATGAGCTCATATCTTAAACATTCTAGTAGGAATGTCCAAAAAAGTGTACAAGGAGATGGTCAAAGAAATGGACATAATTGCATCGGGGAGGAGGCATCTCAACAACAATGTGCTTCAAATGTATACAATCATTTATTTTTTCTATTAAGTACATATAAACAAATAATATAGCATTAAGTGTTAATTTTCAAGTATTTTATTATAGAAAATAAAATAAAATGGAACTCATTCAGTGCATAAAACAACGTGACAAGGAATAAAACAGTTGATATCAAAGTTTGTGAATAATTTTTAATATTTCCTTATAACAACTTAAGATTTCATTTTGGTATATTGTAAGTTGTTTTACAAGAACCATCCTTGAATGTCTTCAAATAGATCTATCATACAAAGAAGATCCATAGAAAGAATTGATTGAAATTTGGTTTAATATGGGTTTTGAGTATATGTTGGCATATAAAAAATTAATTGTGGAATTTGTAAGTATCTATGTTGTTTTACTTCTCTCAGTTTATAATTAATAGAACGAGAATAACCTTTATATTAAACCTATGATTTATTATGGGGCACAAAACTTACAGGAAACAATGTATGGAATTACATCAATAGAAGAGTTGTTGAAAGAAGGCATGAGATTTGATTTCGAAATAATGTGTATATTTCAGGACTCAATTCTTGTTATTGCACATTTCTTATCTATTTATATTGACGTATATTATTTATTTTAATTTGTGTTATTCTCACCAATGTCGATACACTCATTACACTTTATTTTTATGTTTGTAGATGGAACTTGAAGAAGATGAAAATAATCGATGCAATCAACAAAACATTTGTTCAAATAACCCAAGTCATGGAAGTAGCTCGAGCAATGACAACAGTTCCAATGAAGAATGATGATATATTTAGATATCAATGTAAGATATTGTATTTTTTTAAATGATTATCCATGAAAATAAAACATTTTGTTTAATGTAATGCACATATTGTCGAAACTACAAGAAAAGGGGTTACCAATAAATATCCCATTTTGGATGAAAAGTAGCCTTATTCATGTATAATAAAATACATTTTAATTTATTCTATTTCATTGTCTAATGTCAATGTGAAATGTTACATCACTGATTAAATATTATAATGAAGAGATGTGAAATTTGATGATATCACAAATTAATCCAAACATCATATACAAAGGCACTAATCAAATTTTAATTTATATGAACATTTTTCTAAGGTATATGTTGATTTTTCAATGAATGACAAGTTTAAGAAATCACAATAATTGCACTATCCCAGGTCGATGTTTTAAAAAAAAAGAGAAAATGGATACCTGGACATCGTATATTAAAGATCATCGCTCCGAATATGTTTTTTCAGTAACGATGTTTACAATAATAAAAAATTATATCTTTGTGCATTTGTAAAATAAATACGCACGGAGAAGATATACATTTCATACACTTGTTTGATTTACCTTTAATGCATTGGTGAATCGTTACCTTTAATGCACTGGTGCATTAGATTATGTAAAAGCACCGATACTGCAAGATTTTTTTCCCTGCCCTGGTGCCTTTTGTGAAAATAACAGTATTGGGGCTTTTGCAAACACATAAGCATTAGGGGATTATCCATTTCAAGAATTGACGTTGTTTAAAAAACTCATCAGCACCGGTGCACTGTTACACATAACTACCTGGTCTATTGGAGAAGATAAACACACCGAACTTGCAAGATTTTTTTTCCTTCCTTGATACCCTTCCTGAAAAGTACTACTTAGGGTGGTTTTAGAAGACATAACAGTCGAGACAATATAATTTTCAGGCACCAATGTTGTTTCCATTCAATTCCCCAGTGCATGGTATCATAGATTCTACAAACTGATGCATTTTTATTATTAAAGCACCAACTTTTATAAATTTAATGCACTGGTGCTCTAGACGTTTATTTCCAGTACCGATGCTTTTATTTAAATTTACAAGATGGATGCTTTTATATTAGTAATGAATTGGTGTGATTTGTCTAGTAAGCCCACCATTAAGAAAACATCTACTAAAACCTCTAATTGCCTAGATTTTTTCAGTTGTGATGAAGCTTCATTATCATCTCTACTAAAACATCCAATAGCACAAACAAATGTTGTATCAGAGGTTTTTTTGACAATTTTTGCCAATTTTATAACACTAAAACCCTTTGTTATGGCCTCCACTAGAAGGTATTTTCCTTGTAGTTTCCAAGAAATTGGGTATCTTTTAAGACTTGCTTCTCATGCAAAATTAGCATGGTTCTTTGCATAATATATTGTACAAATGTGCTACATATTACATTAGAAATATTATTTAAATATGACATAGATATGTATACATCCTAGCCAGTCACGTATCGTCATTAACAATACAAATATGTACAAATGGATGCTTTGATATTGCATGAAAAGGGGTGCATCATACTATCTGATTTCCTTCATGAAAAAATTGAGATATAAAAAGCATGGTAAAATGAAAAGTTGTGAATGGAGTTATCCATCATGCCAAATTTAAATATGTAGAGCAAAACACTTTATAGTGAAAATCTATACATGACTAATAACAAAATTATTATCAACTAAAAATGAGATTTGTTCGTTTGATAAAAAAAATTCATGTAAATTGATCTTCATAAAAAATTGGACAAGAAAACAATAGTATGACATCCTTAAATTTTTTGCAAATCTAAAATGATATTGTCAAATATTACAAAATGAGGAATGTTTCATATCTCCAAGCATCTTAGAAAAACAAAACAATCATTTGCCTAAAACATTGCATGTAGTGTACATGACTAATAACATAATCATTTCTCAACTAGAATTGAGATTTTTCCATTTGACAAAAAATTATTCTATGAATTAATCTCCATAAAAAATTGCACAAAAAAATAACAATATCATAATGTTAGATTTATCATAAATGTAAAATGACACCATCAAAATGTTTGAAAATGAGATATCTTTCAAATATCCAAGCATCTTATAGGTCTTGAACAATCAAACGTACATAAGATATATCAAGAGGTGTTCATAATGCAAAATCAAGTTATGGTTATCAAAAAATCATTTATGGTTATGGTTTACCTAATGAAATCTAAAAATTTGTTAACTAGAATGCACAAAAGCTAGAATTAAAGTTTGAATCCACTTCACTTACTCTTTTAGTTGTACATTACATATAATTCAAAATACAAAATTTTTGGCACATATCGGAAATATATCAAAAATACATGAGCATGCTCTATTTGCATTCGACCATCAAGATAACATTGAATTTTCAATAGATATAGTAAGAAATGCAACAACCAATATATACAAAGAATTGTCTCCCAAGCAAGAAACATATTCTAGAAACAAATAGAAACAACATTGACTACATATATAGATGTTCCAATACACTCTGATTCTTTTCATCGCAATTATAAAGAAAAGATATCTCCTCTATACTTATTCCAAGTGTAGAAGTATATAGTGAAAGTTGACACCAATACTTAATTGGGAAATTAACAATCTAGCACTTAACAAATCTCTCCCACAACTCAAAATTATGACAACAAAGGAGATTTTGAAGTAACACGTCATGTATCCCCAATTATAAAATAGTAATCAATATTTATAGTGGAAACTATCAATTATTATTGGCTATTCATTGTCAATCAACAGTTAAAACATTGAAGAAAACGAAGCTATGGACCCTTCAATCAATTTTCCCCTAATGTGCAAATGCATAAGCCAATAAAACTTTCATACTAAGTGTAAATAGACTAACAGATGTGGAAATGCAACAATATGAACCATATGTAGTTTTGATGTAAATTTCCGTCCAACCATGGTTCTTGAAGCAAATGAAATAGGGATAGAAGGATTTTCATTCCCAAGACCCTGCAGAAAACAAATCTAGGGTTGTAAATGATTTAAAAATTTATACTTAATGTAAACGTGAAAATTAAGAGGTTGAGAAACAATCCTAATATGGTGAAAATTCTGCATACAACCAATATAAAGGAAAGTGATGCATATAATGGATGGAAGAGACAGATTTCTCACCTTAAAATATGCTTCTCAATAAAATTTGGCATTTGTCAAGATATGTCCATGGATACCCTAAATTGCAAAACATATTGATATTTGCATCAACAACACAACAAATAATAAAAATTTCCATACCTCACGTTCCCTAGGAGCAATTCCAATTAAAGAAACAAACTTCTTAGATGAATCACAAAGATAGTTTATTATTTAGTTAGCACTTAGATTGGCAATGTACCAAGCTCAATGATATGTAGCTTTGATATAAGATACCCTCTAACAATGGTTTTTGAAGCAAATGAAATAAGGATAGAAGGATTTTCATTCCTAGGAATCTGAAAAAAAACAAAGCTACATTTGTAAGTGATCTAACAATGTATACCTATTATACACATGAAAAGTTAGAGGTTGAGAAATTGGTGCAAACCTTGCATGCTCGATAATAGAAATGAGAGATATTATTAAAAAATGTCTAGCACATAAGAAAATACCCAAAAAGTCCATGGGTGATAACACAATTGGAAAAGAGCATGTTTGCAAGCCCTTGCGTATGCAAGTGATCAGAAGTTCAATTCCACTAGGCATTTCACCAGACAAACTTACAAAAAAAAAACTCCCCAATAACGCAAGATTATGACAATGATGTAGATTTTGAAGTAACCCTTTATGTATCCCCAATTATAAAACCATTTAATCAATATTTATAGTGTAAACTATTAACTATATTGGCTATTCATTGTTGATCAACAGTTAAAACATTGTAAATTGAAGTTATGGACCCTGCAATTTGTCCTTGATGTGAAAATGCATAAACCAACAAAACTTGCATACTAAGTGTAAACAAGGCAATGGACTTGGCAGTGCACCAAGGTCAATCACATGTAGCTTTTATGTAAACTACCTTTCAACCATGGTTCTTGAATCAAATGAAATAAGGATAGAAGAATTTTCATTCCCAGGACTTGTAGAAGACAAAGCTAGGCTTGTAAATGATCTAATAATGTATACTTACTATAATTTGATGCAAACAATACATACAACCTGTAGAAAGGAAAGTGATCCATATCATGGGCAGAAGAGACAAATTTCCCACCTTAAAATATGTTTGTCAATAAAATTTGGAATATGTTAGAATACGTCCATGAATACTCTAAATCGAAAAACATGTTGATATATGAACAACACAAAAACCAACAAAAATGTTCATACCTTAGGTTCCCCTGGAGTAATTAAAACAATTCATTTCTTAGATGGATCGTAAATATAGCTTATTGTTTGGTTATCGATTTAATTGACAATGCACCAAGCTCAATCACATGTAGCTTTAATGTAAGCTTCCCTCCAACCATATTTTTTTCAAGACAATGAAATAAGGATGGAAGGATTTTCATTCATAGAAACCAATAGAAAACAAAGCTAGTGTTGTAAATGATCTAACAATGTATACCTATTGTAAACGTGAAAATTCATAGGTTGAGAAACAAGAACTTAATTTCGTGCAAACCTTGCATAGAACTAGTAGAAAGGAAAGTGATGCATATCGTGGGTGAAATAAAGATATTTCCCACCTTAAAAGACGCTTGTCGATATAATTTTGCATATTTGAGGATATTTCCACAAATACTCTAAATAACAAAACATATTGATATCTGCATCAACAACCAAACAAACAATAAGAATTTCCATACCTCAGGTGTCATTGGAGCAAGGGCCAATTAAAACAAGTTATTTCTCAAATGGATCACAAAACATAGTTTATTATTTGGTTACCAATTAAATTTTCACTTCGATTAAAAATTATAGTAGGCTTAGCTCCCCTTGTAATTCAACATGTAAATACTAAAAATGATGTGGACCCTTCTTGCATAATAAACAACATTTTCATTACGCCATTGCCTCAAACAATTTAATAAATATATATCAATAAAAAAATAAAGAAAAACAAATGCCATAATTAACTTAATCAAAAACTCATAAGTTTCTCACTATTATCCATTTGAGGAAAACACTCTCCTTTATAATGTAACTATTCTAACAAATTCTGCATTTTTGACGATGAAAGTGTATAGAAAATATCCTACAAATGAACATTAATAGGCAATGAAATTGTATAGAAAGGAAACAACAAAATGATGCACATTCTTCAAACAAAATTGTTTGTTCAATTAAATAACACATTGACGAATGAAACATTGATAACCAATATGTATGGAAAAAAAAACCATAATATATGAAACAAGTACTATTAGAAACTGATCTAATACACTTTGAATAACTTTCAAAAAAACTTATATATTACATAATATTAGTATCTTTGCTACACCAATCAATCGTTTCAAAACCTATCAAAATGATACATATAGCATGTTTACAAAAATGATCAATTGAATTAAAATATAAATATTTCTATTCAATTTCAAAATGTCTCAATATGCTCTCATTTAGTTCCTCGAAAATTAGACCTTCCGTGACTTTTTCCTAGAATAATTGTTTCCTTTGAAATATTACCTTTGGCTTTGAAATTTAAGATAGGAGATCAACGAGTTGTTCCCATTCTTGCTCCATTGGGTAAGTTAACACAAGCATCCTTCTATAACCTTCATCTACATGAATATATTTTTGAAAGGTTGGTTTAACTAAAAATAAATACCTGATATCACAACATATGAACAAATCTTCAGCTAATTTTCTAGTGAGATCTTTACCACTCAAAGGTCATTTTACTCCAGTCAATTTTGATCTATCTAGTGCAGCCCTATTTAATAATATCTTATGTTCATCTTTTGTAACCATTTTTCCATGCGCATTTCTCAAGAATGGGAAACATTTTTCTTATAGAGCAGAAAAATTCTTGTTGAACCTGTCAATCTCCACTTGCATAGAATCGGATTTCTCTTTTAATTGGAACAACAAATTACTCTTGGTTAAAACCCTTATAATTCATATGATTGTATCAGTCATGAATAATACCAATGTCTTCTAGCTCTTCTTTTGCTTTTGAATTCAAAAACTTTATAATCTTATTGGGCCCACTGGATGTATTTTCAAGTTCATTTCTTATCTTATTCATTGACTCATTTTCTTCCTGCAATAGATGCTCTTTCTCAATTGTAATCTGAATAGATTTCCAAATACCAGACACTGAAGAAATAATTTCCACCCAATTTACTTCCCTAGCTTGAATTAGACATTTTTCACTATCCAATTTTCTTACATATTAGTCATTCTACTTATGTACTCTGTAACTCTTATCCATTTTAACAATTATGCATTGTCTGAGCTAATTTTATTTTATTCAGCTCTTGCTAATGGTTTCTTCGATTTATCAATGTCTTCATTCTTCAAAGTGATACAACATAATTCTTATGTAATTCCTTTTGTTGGATCATTCCCTGTTGAACCTGCTTTTGTCATTTCTTTTTTTGGTGTCTTCAATCTCTTTTGCAAAGCTTGAATATCTGCATTTCTATATTTTATAACTTCTTGAGCAACATTAATATCATGAGGATCTAGTCCCATTTTGACAACTAAATCCTTAAATGATTTTATCTTGGTGTCTTTGGCAAGATCAGACATTATTTCCATATTTAACTCACTTATAGTATTATTTAGTGAATTTTGAAACTTTGACAAATTAACTGTGGAAATAGTTAAACTAGAATAAATAATCTCTCTTGTAATGCCTATGAAAATATATCTACTAAAATGCGTGGATTTTTCTTCTGTTAAAAGAAAATATAGATGTTTTATGATCTTCTACTCTTTTAGCTTCTACAACTTTTGACTCTAGAAAATATAATTGAATATTTCCCTTTTCAACATCCAAATCTGAAAGTAACCTATTCTTTATAGAGGAAATTTGCTTCCCGAATTAAGTATAAGCCATTGTCCCCAAAGTTTCGTTTTTTATTTTAATCTCAATAAATTTAGAAATATACTTGGATTACCATAAGAGGGACTTGATAGTGACTATCCATATACTATTTCAACGTGGTGCAAATTGAAAATAGACTTGCTTGAAACAATAGTTGTAATGGTTTGTAGATTTTTGTGGTATGGTTTTTGAGAAAATAGTTGTAGTTGATGTACACATATAAGAAGATCTAATTTCTCACATAGTCTCTTCTGATTCCCTTGTTTGTTGCCTCTCGTAAACTTTGAATTATATTCTCTCTGACTCTGAAACATTCTCACTTGTTCTTTTCAACTCCTCTTTTTATTGAGGAGTTGAAAAAACATTTACTTTTAATGACCATTCTATTTCATGTTCTTTTGGAAGTTATTCTAAGGTTCATTCTTCGCATGTTTCTCTATTAGCATATCTTACAATGTTTGCTGACAAATGAACACCAGGAGCAAAATTTTGTCGAAATTTGATGTAGCGGCTACAACCACCCTCCAATTTTTTTTCCTTACCCTATTTTGGAGCCTCCCTACGAACCTTACACAACACTTTTTCTTGCTTCACCAAATACTCAAGCTTCAGGTTTTCCTCACACAAAGGTAGCTTGTTGATCACAGTTGATCCTTTCCCCTCACAAGTTGTTCATGCAGTCTTGGTCAAGCTGCAGGCTAAGCAGCTCCCCCTTGAAAATTGTTCATTTCTGGAGGGCAACCAACCTTCCCTCTAGAAATTGTGCAATCCTCTCTGGTAGCCTGTCGGGCTCTAGGATTGCATAATCCAGACAGTCAACACTCCTAGTAGGATTTGCGCAAATTTCCCCAACAGGGCTATTCAGCCACGGATTTGCACAAATCTGGGCAGCAGTTACCTTCTCTACCCATAAATTGCACAAATCTCATGGGAAGTCATCCCAACTCCCAACCAAAAATGTACATTTCTTTCAAGCAGTCGAACAACCTCTTTCATGTGTAGCTGAGTTGACCGATTCCCTCCGGGACCACGCAAAGAAAACTTGCATGCATAGATTGCTTCTCCTAAGGCAACATGCAAAGGTATCCCTTCCCTTAGGGATCTGTGTTTAGCAGTTGGAGGTTACATGCAAGGAGCCATTTAGAAACTTCCCACAAAGTATCGCTTCCCCTAGATTTGTTGCATGCACATTGTTAGGTTCCTATACCAATAGGAGTCATGATTTTGAATGACTAAAGGTGAGCCTTGTAATATTGTGTTATGAAACCAGCTCAAGAAAAGATAGAAAAGATAGATCAACGCCTTAGAATTCAGCCTCTTCGAGGGGGAAACCTCCTTTACATTACATAAATGAAAAATTCTTGGATGATTCAAATGACAAAACCTCCTTTCTATATATAGGAGTCTAAGGAGTCACAATATAATCCAGCCGACCTAACAATAATAATATAAAGCCACAAAAATAACAATAGAGGGATTCTATGGGGCACAGTAATAACAATATGGGGGCAATAGGGGCACAACAATATTAATAAGGGGTATAACTACAATAGTAATGGGGTAATCACTAGTATTATAGGGACCCAACATGCCCCTCTCCTTCAAAAAAGTGTTGTCCTCAACGCTTGAGTAGTTCTGGATACTTCTGCATAAAATTCTCATCCTCCCATGTGGAATCTTCAGCGGATAAGTTCTTCCACTTGATAAGATACTCTGAAATTGAACGATTTCGTAGCTGTCGAGTTCGTGTTTCTGTGACTGCTTCCGGTTCCAATATAATTCTTCCTTCCTCGTCAAGTTCTGGCAGTATTGTTTGAACTGGGAGCTTGTCGCCTATAACCTTCTTTAAACATGAAACATGGAACACTGGGTGCAATCGAGAAGCTGCAGGAAGCTCCAATTTGTATGCCATAGTACCAATCTTTTGCAACACCTTGTACGGACCATAATACTTTGGTGATAATTTATTATCCTTCTTAGCTTGCTTGAGGGACATTTCCTTATATGGTTGTAGCCATAGGAATACCCAATCACCTACATCAAAACTTCTTTCATTACTATGTTGATTTGCCTGTTGTTTCATTCTATTATGTGCCAACACGAGGTTATCCTTTAAGAGTTGGAGGACTTGTTGTTAATGTTTGATGTGATGTTCCACTGCCTGAACCTTAGAATTTTCTCTTAAATATGATGTCATGGATGGTGGTTGACACCCATAAAGTGCCATAAATGGGGTCATTTTTGTTGCTGTATGGAAGGAAGTGTTATACCACCATTCAGCCAGAGGCAACCATTTGACCCATTATCAGATACAAAGCAACGAAGATATCCTTCCAAACATTTGTTTACTATCTCAGTTTGCCCATCAGATTTAGGATGATAAGATGAGCTATGAGCTAACTAAGTACCAAGACAAGAAAATAATTATGTCCAAAAATTTCCAGTGAAAATGGGATCTTTGTCACTTACAATAATCTTTGGGTTTCCATGTAGCTTTTGAATTGTTTCCATAAATGCAGTAGAAAATGTACTGGCTTTAAATGGATGTGATAATGCACAAAAGTGTGCATACTTGGTAAGTCTGTCAACTACCACCATGATGACATTCATTCCCTCAGACTTGGGTAAACCTGTGATAAAATCCATTGAAACCTCCTCCCAACATTCGCTTGGAATGGATAAAGGTTGTAATAGACACGGTGTCTTAATTGATTCAACTTTATTTTGTTGGCAAACCAAACATTCAGCCACAAACTTTTGAATATCTGATTTAAGGCCATCCCAAAAAAATTCCTTCTTAACCCTGTGGTAAGTTTTTAAAAATCCTGAGTGCCCTCCTAAGGGAGAAGTGTGCAATTCCATAAGAATCTTTTGTTTTAGCTGGGAATTCTTACAGAGGTATAAGCGATCTTTGTACCATAACGAATCATTTTGCCATCTAAATGTACTAGACGTACTGGAATCTTGTTGTAACTTTCGAATAAGTGCCCACACTTCTTCGTCATTCTTCCATTCCTCCCTTGTTTCGTTTATCCAATCTGGTTGGATAATAGAAATGGCGCACAACAATGCTTCCACATCCTCATCCTTTCTTGAGAGTGCATTTACCACCACATTTTGCTTCCCTTTTTTGTAGATGATTTCAAAGTCATAACCCAACATCTTTGTGACCCACTTTTGCTGCTCTTCAGAGGATAATCTTTGTTGTAAAAAGCATTTAAGGCTATCATGATCCGTTTTTACCTTGAAGTGTATACCCATTAGGTAGGGTCGCCATTTCTTAAGTGCATGGAGTATTGCCAACATTTCCTTCTCATAAATAGCTTTGCTTAAAAACTTTCCCTTGATTGGACGACTTTCAAAAGCAATGGGTCTTTCATCTTGCATTAGAACAGCACCAATTCCATTTCCTAAAGCATCACATTCCACAATAAAGGTTTTTGTGAAGTCCGGTGTAGCTAAGACCGGTGCTTGGCACATTGCCTCTTTAAGATGTTCAAAGGCCTTTGTTGCTTCCGGAGTCCATGAAAATGCATCCTTCTTCAATAATGTTGTTAGAGGTGCTGCTATTCTCCCATAATTCTTAACAAACTTGCGCTAATACCCTGTCAACCCGAGAAATCCTCGCAGATGCTTTATGGATGTGGGGATTTTCCATTCCTTAATGGCTTTAATTTTGCTAGGGTCTACCTTAACTCCTTCATGAGATACAATATGACCCAAATATTCCACCTCCTGGACTCCAAAGAAACATTTGGATTTTTTTGCATATAATTGTTTCTCCTTCAATAGTTGTAGCACCTTGTCAACATGTTCAACATGATCTTTCCAGGACTTGCTATAGATTAGTATATCATCAAAAAATACTAACACAAATTTCTAAGGAATGGTTTGAAAATTGAATTCATCAAATCTTGAAATGTTGAAGGTGCATTGGTAAGGCCAAAAGGCATGACCAAAAATTCATAATGACCCTCATGAGTTCTAAATGTTGTTTTCAGAATGTCTTCAGTCTTCATTCTGATTTGATGATATCCTGAATGAAGATCCAACTTGGTGAAGTAAATTGATCCATGCAATTCATCCAGTAATTCATCAATGACAGGAATTGGGAACTTATCTTTAATAGTGAGCTTGTTGAGCTCACTATAATCCGGACACATGCACCATGATCCATCCTTCTTGTGCACCAATACTACTGGAGGAGAGAAAGAACTTTGACTCGGTTGAATTATACCAGCCTCTAGCATTTCTGCAACCATACGTTCAATTTCACTCTTTTGGACATAGGGATATATGTACGGCCTGATGTTTGGAGGAACACTTCCTGGAATCAGATGAATAGCATGATCATGATCACACATAGGTGGGAGACCTTTGGGAGTCTCAAATACCTTGGAATGATTGTCCAGGACTTTTTGGAGATCTGGAGAAATAGATGATTCCGATGTGGACACATCTAGCGAGCATATTTGTGCAATTACACCTCTTTGCTCCTTTTTTAGAAGCTTTGTCATACTATTAGAGCTGATTATCTTTCTTGGTTTCCCTGCAATACCCCTTAATTCAACTTCCTTTCCTTCCGTAGAAAATTTGATGAAAAGTTCTTGAAAATTAAAAGCTATTGTACCCAGGGATTGTAGCCATTGGACTCCTAGTACAACATCAGCACCTCCCATTGGAATGGAAAGCATTGGGCTAGTCAATACATATTCTCCCATGGATAGCTTGATATTATGGCACTTTACAGAGCAATTTATTGTTCCTCCATTTGCAATCATCACTTGACACTCTGGTGCTGGATATAGGAAGCAATTCAATTCTTTTGCTACCTTACAATGAATAAAATTGTGGGTGCTTCCTGAATCAATCAACACTATTACCTTTTTCTTCTTGATTTATCCTTCTATCTTGATGGTTTGAGGAGTGGTAATTCCCGCCAATGCATTACAAGATATGGTCGGATTTATTTGTTCTTCATCTAGGCTTGTTCCTGGAGTATATCCTCTTCTTTTGACCTTTCTTGCTCGTTTTCTTCTTCCTTTTCACAATCTATGTAGAATAATTTCTTCTCGGCACACTTATGACCTTTAGTGTATTTGCTATCACAACTGTAACAAAGCCCTTTTGCTCTTTTTTCTTCCAATTGTTGTGGTGTAAACCTTATAGGTTGTGGAAGACTAGGGGCAACAACACTTCCGTCTTTATAGTTGTGAGTGGTATGCTTCCTAGTTGCCATAATTTTGCTTTCCATTTTTCTTGCTAACCTGAATGCCTTCTCTAATGAATCAGGTTCCCAAAGGCGAACATCATGTTGGATATTATCCTTTAAAGACCCTATGAACACATCAATCCTATGCCCCTCTGGAATATCTTTTACCCTTATGTTCAATTTTTGGAACTCCTCAATGTGCTCCATTATTGAACCCTTTTGTTTGAGACTTATCAAGGCTAAAAAGAATGTTGCTTTTTGTATCCTCATAATGTGCTATCAATTCTTCCATAAAAATTGCCCAAGTGATAAATGGTTTACGAGAGCAAAGCCATTGATACCATACAAACTGATTTGGTTCCAAATATAAAGTTTCCATACGTGCCTTTTGTGTGTTTTGCACATTATTGAGATCAAAGAATTGCTCCATCTGTAATATCCATGTGGCAGGATCCTTGCCATCAAGCTTCCTCATATCGATTTTTGGAATATGGTGAGTCTTCGATCCCACATTAGCATCTATGGAATCATGATTAACATTTCTTTTGTTCTTATCATGAGTTTCCTTTAGTACCCTTTCACCCTTAGGGACCATTTCTTGTAGCAACTTATTCATATTTATCTTCAATTCATCCATGTCTGTCTTCAAATCTATCTTCAAATCATCCATCTTAGCTTCCACATCAATCATCTTAGCTTCTACGCCTTTCTTCAAACAGTCCATCTTAGCTTCTACACCTTTCTTTAAACCATCCATCTTAGCTTCTACATCTTTCTTTAAACCATCCATCTTATATTCTGTTCCTTTTTGTGCAAGGGACAGTTGTTGCACTTGGTCATGTAATTTTGATATATCATGTTGCATTTCTTCCTCTTCTTCATGAGTCATGCTAGAGCTTTCAGGTTCCTTACTAGGTGTTTGCATGTTCTTTCCTTGGGGCATCAGTTACTGATAATAATGCTCTACTATGCCCTTTGAATTCCTTCAAAATAAATTTTCAAACCAAGCTTAAGCAAAAATTTAAGAAAATCTACACACCTTTTTTCACTTTGTAGGAGATCAATATTGCCTCTGATGTATCTCTGTACTTTCCAATCATCTATTTCTGAATTTGTGAGCTGTAGTATCCCTCTGTGTCCTCTTTTCAATGCCACAAGTCTGACCCAAATTGGATTCTCCAAGGAAGAGTTATGTGAAATCTCCCACAGTGACTTGCTTATAGACTAGTTCAGTAGAGCGAATGTGTACGACATGCCACGAGTCACTGTTTCGACCTTTGGATCTGAAACCTTCATACAAGAAACTACAGTCCGTTCTCTTTCTATACCTTCTTACGAAATTTCAATCCGATCCCCGTAGAGAAAGTTATGATGAGTTTCCCCAAGTCACCTGTTTTGAAAGTAATTCAAGAGTCTGCAAAAATAACAACTTCCTTAGATCATATCTCTGCAAATATCACGCGAAAAGCTCTGAAATTCAGATCCAAGGTTCAACGCGATTTCTTCTCAAATGGGTTTTTTTTTTTACTTCTGAAACGTCACAGAAAAAACGTTATAGCGAACAGTCCATGATGACCTGTTTGGAGCAGCGAAACCCTAGAATCCAAAGCTCTGATACCAAATGTTATGAAACCAGCTCAAGAAAAGATAGATCAAGGCCTTAGAATTCAGCCTCTTCGAGGGGGCAACTTCCTTTACATTACATAAATGAACAATTCTTGGATGATTCAAATGACAAAACCTCCTTTCTATATATAGGAGTCTAAGGAGTCACAATATAATCCAGCCGACCTAACAATAATAATATAAAGCCACAAATATAACAATAGAGGGATTCTATGGGGCATAGTAATAACAATATGGGGGCAATAGGGGCACAACAATATTAATAAGGGGTATAACTACAATAGTAATGGGGTAATCACTAGTATTATAGGGACCCAACATATTATTCATACCTTTGCTTTCTGCAAATGTTTTCCATATTGAAAAATTAAGAAATGTAAAGAGGGTATGTCCTAAAAGAATAATCCAAGGAAAAAAAGAATGAAAATAGGTCAAAAAAATGAAATATAGGAACCCCAAAAGACAAAAGAGACCATGGAAAGTGTGTAAGTCAAAATGCCACTACTATTTACTTTTTATGCATAATAAATGATTGTGTGCAGTTTGTTACTTATGCCACAATCCATGAATAGTCAAAATGTTTAAACTTGGCTATTTCATGCTTTGAATTTTATGTTTCATAGCTAGAGAATAAAATTTGACCAAACAATGTAATCTTGGTAGATAATTAGATAGGTAGAGTAAATAGAAGGAGCTCAACTGTTTAATCTGAGCCCTTGGATGACATAAGGGTTTCCTAGCCTAAAATGCACCCAAATAAAGTGAAGAAAAAATGGTAGGATAAGTAGATGGGTAAGTAGTAGAAAGATTGCATAAATGTCATATGATTACATGAAAAGAACTTATGATATTTTTCCAAATGCATCTTTTAAATATGCATAAGTGGTACATAAAGCAAAGACAATGGTTCACAACATGACTGTTAGGTCCCTATAATACTAGTGATTACCCCATTACTATTGTAGTTGTATCCCTTATTAATATTGTTGTGCCCCTATTGTCCCCATATTTTTATTACTGTGCCCCATAAAATCTCTCTATTGTTATTTTTGTCGCTTTATATTATTATTGTTAGGTTGGTTGGGTTATATTGTGACTCCTTAGACTCCTATATATAGAAAGCAGGTTTTGTCATTTGAATCATCCAAGAATTGTTCATTTGTGTAATGTAAAGGAGGTTTCCCCCTTGAAGAGGTTGAATTCTGGGGCGTTGATCTCTCTTTTCTATCTTTTTGTGAGCTGGTTTCATAACATTTGGTATCAGAGCTTTGGATTTTAGGGTTTTGCTACTCCAAAAGGTCATTGTGGCATTTTCGCTATAACTTTTTTCTGCGACGTTTCAGAAGCAAAAAAAAAAACCATTTGAGACGAAATCATATTGAACCTCAGGTCCACATTTTAGTGCTTTTCGCGCTACATTTGCAGAGACATGATCTGAGGAAGTTGGTCTTTTTGCAAACTCCTAAATTACATTCCAAACATGTGACCTGGGGAAAATCATCATAACTTTCTCTCTGAGCATCTGATTCAAATTTTGTAAGAAGTTATAGAAAGAGGACAGACTTTAGTTTCTTGTATATATTTTTCAGAGCCAAAGGTTGAAACGGTGACACGTGGCACTTCATACAATTTCGCTCTTCTCGAAAGGTCTATAATTAGGCCATCTTGGGAGATTGTGCATAACTCTTCCTTGGAGAATCCAATTTGGATCAGACTAGAGGCATTGGAAAGAGGATACAGAGGGCTACTACAAATCACAATTTCAGAACTGGATGATCTGAAATTGCAGAGATACATCAGATTCAATATCAAGCTTCTACAAAGTGAAAAAATGTGTGTAGTTTTTTAAATTTTTGCATAAGCTTGGTTTGAAAAATTAGTTTGAAGGAATTCAAAGGGCATAGTAAAGCATTATTATTGGTAATTGATGCCCCGAGGAAAGAAACTGCAAACACCTAGTAAGCAACCTGAAAGCTCTAGCATGACTTGGTGGGCTCCAGTATTGTAGCAATAATGCTACAACTCCTGGAGCTTCCTATCTCTAATTTTATCAACCCGGTAGTTCGTAACAAACTTGGAAGCGACGGTGCTGTATGCACAAGTACTAGCTCTTGTCGCAGCTGTCACTTGGTCAGCTGGCACAAGTCCGCTAGGGCTCAAGCCAACTTCTATGTGTTCTCAGAAGAAGCTTTCTAGATGATGAACGAAGACTACCTCAAGGAAAATTAACCTACTTTGCAAGAATGAACTGAAAGCCAACCAAACATGGAAACCCTAGTAAACCCTAATCTGACTAGCTTAATCCTTACAATGCAACGATGGGAATGGAACTTCTAACAATGATGCCATTACTTCTAGTGATATGAGATGCATGAATTTAAACTACTTCCATTGGATAGGACATGTTTTTATATTTTTGCTTAAGTGGTTGGAGTTATTATGATTTTGTTCCTTATTGGGTTTTGACTGTGCAGGGGTAGTTCGAAGGTAAGGAAGGCTTGGAAAAGGTCAGGAGGGCTAGGAGAGGTTCCAGGGGATCCCCAACATCATTCCACAGAAGTCCACAATGTTCAGGTGCTTGGCAACTGGGTTTGCAGGCTTCTACAGGATGTCTGCAGGGGATCCTACAGGAAGCTCGGGATTTCTATAGGAAGTCTGCTAACTTCTACAGGATGTTCTACAGTTGGAGTTTTGGGTGATGGAGGAGTGAGGGAGCGGTATGGGTGGATAGGTAGGATGAAAAGGGAGCCTGAGATGGCTCAGGGGCAGGGAGATGAGATGGAGAGAGAGTGCATAAAGTTGGTTGGTGGATAGAAGGGTGGAAGCAATGAAAGGTCAAAAGGATGGAGCTACGTGAAAAGTAGAAGGGTTGGAAGGCAAACGAGCTGAGCAGAGGTTGAGTAGGTGGCTTAGGCGTGGTTTAGAAGAAGAAGAACACAATAAAGTGATGCTATGCAATGTAAAAGAAACAAATCACCTATGTCTTGCACAAAACCAAGAATTCATCAACCTATTCTAACTGTGTTATTCAACCAACGAACAGCAATGTAAATTGTGGAGAGGAATCGTGCATAGTGTTGGAATGAAGAAGTATTGCTCAAGATCAGAATGCATGGACAGTTTTATGACTGAAATGATTGTGTTGCAGCTTGCATGAATGTATAAGACTGCATTTTTTTTTGTGGTTGGTACGGTCTACACCCCCAATCTCTAAACAGAGATGGCAGTGAGTGCACTATCAACCTTTTCTTGGAGCTCTAATGAATTCTAATTCTCCTACTCTAATCTAAACTGCTGACAGCACTTTAACCATAAACTAATCCTACTCAATCACATTAAAGAAATTAAATCAGCATACTGTGTTTTCCAAATGCATGTCAAAACAAAGAAATGAAGTGCTGAAAGGAAAGACAAGTAACAATACAAAGAAAAGGAGGTCTATTGCTCTCAGGTTGGGCCCTAACCTGAGAGCTATAGCTCCTCTTAAGAACTCAGGATTGAGTCCAAATCTGCCTGCCTTTATTAAAAGATCATAATCATGAGTCTAACATCATGCCAAAACTGGCTTACAAAAAGCAAAAACCGAGCTGTAGCTCGTACTCAGAAATTGCAACAGTAGTTAAAAAGTTCAAAAAGCTCCTATCAAAGGCTACGGCCTCAATATTTATACATGATGAGGATCAAGCTGGCTTCCTCAATTAGTGGAGCTTGGCTGTCCAACTAAAAGTAAACGGTTGTTCCTGTAGAATCCGTTGGTTGCCTTTTAGCTCGGTGGGGATAGCTGTTGGAGCTCGGAGTTCAGGTGGAGATCACGAGGGAGGTCATTCAAGACTGTGGACAACCTCCCTAGAAACCCGCAATGCCACCTTTGCTGTCTCCTTGACTCCTTCTGCGTGGTCTTTGCTCCATTTAATGTCAAAAAACCTGAAATCATCATGTATTAGTCACATAGGAATAATGCCTGCCCTTCTTCCTACAAATAACACGAATATACTAAGAAATGATTCATAAGTGATAAAAGATGAAGGGTTGAGCAAGGTAAGTAGGCCAAATGAGCCCAAATTGTTACCAAAAATTGGGGCTCATCATCACCCCCCAGCTAAAATATTTTCTCATCCTTGAGCAACTAGTCCAACTCTTCATCCTTCATTGCTTTTACTGCTACCCTTACATCCCAAGCCTCTGTAGTAGTGTCCTCCTTGCTGATATGAAACCTAGCTTTCCTGTTCACCTCTTCCCATTGTTCATTGTCATCCTTTTCTGTGCTGCCTTCAGTCAATCTTAGCAGCAGTGATGGGTTGAGTTTAAGGCCAATCCAGCTGGCCTGGAGGTTTTGCATGGATTTCTTGTAAAGGGCTACTCTTACCAGAGCTTCCCTCATCCGAGTTGGGGTATGGTACTCTCGGATTTTCAAACTGTGTGCCAATGTATTCCATCTGCGTGTGCATGCTTGGACAACATTTTCTCCTAACAGTCTTTCCATGTCTTCAAAATGAGCTATGGCTTGGGCCTGTTGATCCATATATCTTAATGAAGCTGTAGGATCAGTAGACAAGTGTTGGTGTGCTGAGATGAGTGCAACTGGATCCTCTTCAATTTTTGCTTGCTGTCCTGATTCCTGTAGATGTGTCATTGGCTCCTCAAGACTGGTGGTCAGTTCCTTTCTGCCTTGCTGTTCTTCTGTGGTGTCCTTGGAGGATGTACCTGTCCCTGCCCTCAGCTCCTGTAGCTGCAATCTTAGCTTCTGGTTTTCTTCCTGTAGGTACACTCTTTGACAATTGGCCACATGTTTAGCCATGGCTAATTCACTCTTGGCCTCCTTGAGTTTCTCTTGTAAAGGACCTATGTCCGCCACACCCTTTGACTTGGCGATCTTCATCCACGTGTGTGTACGGACTCTTTCTTCCTCTAATGCGAAAAACAGTGGCACAGTAAATTTCTGAGGTATGATTTTGCCAGCCTCTAGAAAGGTGTAGTATGAACTCAGACTAGGCTGAGGGCTGGGCCCTGGTATATGTTCTTTTTCTACCTCTTTAGGTGGTTCTACCTCGCCCTCCCTTGGTGGTGATGAGGGTCCTTCTCCTTCTATCTTTTCTGTTTCCTGTAGACGGGCCAGAGTTTCCTGTAGAACATTTTCGGCATCCTGTAGCCGAGCTTTTTCAGTCAATAGGTCTAACTTTTCTTGCCACGTAGTTTTCTTTGGGCTCCCCCTCTCATAGGTGACTGATATCCTCGAGGGGGACTTTTCCTTGGGTGAAGTAGGGGTATCTTCAATAACAATCGGGCTGCTGGACGGAGGCTGTGGCTTGCCCGTCTTTGTTCTGACACTTCTTCGAGCTTTAAAGTATAGAGGGGTCTCCCTCTTTCTCTTCTCCTTTGGCTTAGGTGGTGTGCTGAGGGCGGCCAGCACAGCTGCTGCCTCCCTTGCTAGAATGTCAGCCTTCTTCTCCTTGGGCTTCACTTTTTCAGGGCTTCCTGTAGAAGACCCTGTTTTAGTCAATTTCGGGCTTCTTGTAGAAGACCCTTTTTCAATAATTTTCGGGCTTCCTGTAGAAGCCAGTTTCGGTTTTCCTGTAGACATAGGTGTCACCGCCTTGGTTTGCTTTGCTGCATGAGTTTTGCTTTTTGACTTGCTTGCGGTCACTGTCAAGGCACTTTTGCTGATGTGGACCTTCTCAGCCTTGCAACCTTTTCTCTCTTGCTGTCAAGATGGGTGTGTCATCTTTTTCTTTGTCATCCTTTTTCTCATGCTTCTTCTTTTGCTCTTTCTTCCGCACTGTGGTCGGGGTCTTCTGGCCTGTTTCTTTCTTTCCCACGGCCACTGATTCCTTCTCCTCACTGCTGGAGGAACCACTTTCTTCGGTCAACATCCTTATGTCTCCATCTCTTGCCAAATTTCTGAATGCTTCCCATGAGAGAGGAACCTTGTATGAATGAAGCGCATCCTCCACGAGAAGTTGATCAATCCATGGTGGGCTACCTGGTCTGGTATGCCTTCTTTTAACTTTGTGGCACACTCAATTAGAGACTGTAGCAGGAAATACGGGATGCTCACTTTATTTTCTACAGGAAGATCAATCTGGTGCCTCAATTCAGTGAGCAACCGAAAGTGATACCCGTACACAATGCTAAAACGGCCTTCGCAGGTTATATACTTCATGATCTGCAGGCTAACTTCATTCCATGGTGGCAGCAAACTGGTTCTACACACCCCATTTTTGTCCTCCGAGAATTCCTCCTCTTGGGGAAAGAATTCTTTCTTGGCCTGTTGGCTCAACTTCCTTTCTTCCTTATCCCATGGCAAACCCATTGGAAGTTCAGTAATTCGACTGATATATTGTGGGGTGAGCTTGAGGCTTAGGCCCCTGAAGTTCACGGTGGCTAATGTTTTGGATTTTGGCCTCAGAGCCTGCAAAAACTCTTCTGCCACTTCATCGTCATAACCCTGCAATTTGTCACAGAAGGATATCCATTGCGCTCGTGTGAAGAGCTCCACCACCTCAGGATTTTCCCTTAACTTTGTTGAATCAGTGGGCTCCCTTCTGATGAACCCACCTGGCATGGTAAAAACTGTTGCTTTAACTAGAGGTGGCGAACGCGAAAGAAGTTTGGTCTACTGAGACAGAGCGTAGAATTACGCTTCTGTTATGCACAAAATCCACGAAGCTTATCTCTGAGGACCTTAACACAGCGTAATTACACTGACATCCTGTAGAATGACAGTTTATGCATAGTAGACAACAATTGCAACAATTTTCTACGACCAGACTGTAGACGATGATTCTGCCACCTTCAAAAGCCAATTGCATGGAGAGTTCAGGTTTACCTTTTTTAATCCGCCACCTTTTGACGTGAGGAACCCGCCTTCCTGTAGAAACAGCGTTCCTGTAGGAGCAGCGCGCGATTTCTGGGAAAGACTGCAGTTGGTCTGCACTCTTGGTGTTGCTTCACAGGCGTTCTGATGGCCAAAGGCTCAGAGTATCGAACTGCAGAGGGATCCGGATGATCACTCGAGTTTCAAACGGTGAATGATAAATGCATGGGGTGGGAATCTAGCCGATTAGATTTGAATCGGCGGAATCCGTGGCGCGGGGGTAAGCTGTCCCTGCCAGACCGTTGGACGACGTCATCCCATCATTTTCCTGCGAGTTCCCTTACTGCCGCATCATCCCCCCGCAGATCCGCCGCCGTCTCTTCTGTTAAACTCATTTTTCCCGACGGGATTGCTCTCACGTGTGTGTTGCCCATTCCTTTTGTCATGGCCGCCACCCAAACATCCGACTAGACCATTAACTGGTCGACGTGGCCAGTCAAATGGCCATACAGCCGCTCAACCCATTCACCTCACACTTTGCAAACAATTTCAAAGTAAAATTCATGCAATCTGATGGAAGAAAGGGTCGAGACACTTACCTGTGCGGCTGCAACACGATTTTTCGGCTTTCAGACGATAATGAGTGGATTCGTTTGCCGCTGATGAATTTGCACAGGCCCGGAGGTTCATGTTTACAGGCTGCCGACGATGGATTTGATGCTTTGGCTGCATGCGCCCGCGTTTTCATTGCATATGGCCAGCGCTGTGAATGGTGTACACTCTAGCGGGCTTAACTGTTACAGGACTCCCGCAGGATGTCTTGTAACAGTTTTTCCTCCTCGGGTGCATGCTGCACGACGAAGGATTTGGCCTCACGATCACGCTCCCAGAGCTCATGGATGGCTGGGATGGATATGGTATGACATCTCAGCATTTTTTTATCTTAAAAATTGCTTTCTCTTTGATAACTCAACGATCTGCTTTGCTGGTGCAGGTAACTTCATTGCATGTCGACAAGGATG
Source organism: Pinus tabuliformis (assembly GCA_031772625.1). Lineage (NCBI taxonomy): Eukaryota > Viridiplantae > Streptophyta > Pinopsida > Pinales > Pinaceae > Pinus > Pinus tabuliformis. The sequence goes on along the minus strand of CM062808.1, from coordinate 259,971,531 downwards.
GTAGAACGAGGTGACAGCAGTGTGCAAGGGTGACAACAGTAGCTTGCATGCGTCCAAACCGATCCTTAGTCGTTAGATCTCCTCATAAAATGAATTCTGGGCCGTCCCAAACTTCTACAGGAAGTTTCCTGTAGAAATACAGAGCTTCCTGTAGAAAGTTTGTGTTTCCTGTAGAAAGTCTGCATCTTCCTGTAGAAAATCTGCATCTTCCTGTAGAAGGCTCAAGCCGTGATGAAATTGTGCACATACCTTGGAGAAAAGGAGTATTCTTGGAGGAGGTGCTGGTGAGGTCTCCTGGCAGCATGATAAGGATCCTTGGCTCTGAGTTGAGAGGCCTCCTCTCCTCCATAGAACACCTGCAACCTGCATGCAATTTTACATTATGAACTTGCTGTCCTTGTCTTTTTTGCTTATTATTTTTTTCTTTTTTTTTCTTTTTTTGCCCTTTTTTTTTTTTGAAAGATAACAAGGGCGCCTCAATGAGGTTTTCACCCTTGCCATCTGCCCTGAGCGCCTCAGAGAGGTTTTCACTCAAGGATCTTTTTCAAATCTTTTTTCTTCTTTTTTTTGAAAGACAATAGGGGCGCCTCAATGAGGTTTTCACCCCTACCACTTGCCTTGGGCGCCTCAGAAAGGTTTTCACCCAAGGATCTTTATTATTATTATTATTATTATTTTTTTTTTTTTTTTTTTAAATCTTTCAGGGTATCCCCAAAGCAGAGGCAGAACCCTTGTCTATGACCAATACAGATTTATCCATAGTTTTGACGAACTCTTGTCTTGAGAGAGGTTTCCTGTAGATCTTCAATCGATGCCCATTGACAAGCATGGGGATGGCTTCCTCATCAATGGTCCGAATAAGAACAGATCCATTGTCATGACATTCTTCCACTGCATATGGTCATAGCCATCTGGTTCTCAACTTCCCCTTGAAATCTTTGTATCTGGAGTCATACAACAAGGCCCAATCTCCCGGCTGGAATTGCTTGTCATGGAGGTGTTGGTCATGCCACACCTTTCTCTGAAGTTGAACCACTTCCGAGTGAAGGAGGGCCTGCATTCGGTGCTCATCCAGTCCATTCAGCTGCAATAACCTTTCTTGTTGTGCATGGCTGAGATCTAGGTCCAGCTGAGCTGCCATCCTCAAAGTGTTGTATTCAAATTCAATGGACAGCAAAGCTTTCTTCCCATAGACCAGCTCATAAGGTGTGAAGCCGGTGGTGGTCTTCCAGGTGGTGTTGTAAGCCCATGTGGCCTCAACCAGGTGATCTGCCCAGTCCTTTCTGCTACTGCTCACCACCTTAGTCAAGATCCCTTCTAATGCTCTATTGGTGACTTCCACCTGCCCATTTGCTTGAGGGTGATAGGGGGTGGAAGTCTTATGCTTGATCTTGTGATGAGCTATTAGATCTTCAATCAAGTTGGATGTGAACTGGCTCCCTTGATCGATGACCAGCTCTCTTGGGTAGCCAAACTTGTAGAAGATGTTTTCTCTTAGGAACTCGGCCACCTTTTCTTCTGTTGCTGCTTTGATTGCTTTGGTCTCTGCCCACTTTGTCAGGTAGTCAGTGCACACAATGATGTAAGACCTTTGCCTCGAAGGAGGGTTGATTGGACCCACAAAGTCCATACCCCACTTCTCAAATGGCTCAAGAGTCACTTGAGGTTGGAGAGGCATCTCATCCCTTTGAGTCGGTTTCCCCATTCTTTGGCATTGGTCACATTGGCTGATATATCTTCTGACATCTTGATGAAGTGTGGGCCAATAGTAGCCTGCCTGCAGGATTTTGAAGGCAGTCCTCTTTGCTGCAAAATGTCCTCCACAAGGCCCATCATGACAGGTGAGGAGGATATCAAAGACTTCCTCCTCCCTTACACAACGCCTTAAGATCTGATCAGGGCCAAGCTTGAACAGATTGCCCCCGATCCAAGTAAATGAGGCACTTTTTCTGATGATTCTGCTCTTCTCTCTTGAAGATAGGTGCGGAGGGAACTGTGCTGAAACAAGGTAGTTTTCTATATCAGCAAACCATGGAGAGAGTACTGAGATAGCAAACAGATGTTCATCGGGCATCTGGTCATCCACTGTTCCATCCTCATCTGCAGACAAATCCAATCTAGATAGAAAATCAGCAACAACATTTTCTCTACCTGGTTTGTCAACAATGGTCAAATCAAACTGCTGCAACAAAAGTAACCATCTAATAATACGAGCATTCACATCTGGTTTATTCATTAAATATCTAATTGCAGTATGGTCTGTATGTACAAATGTTTGATAGCCAGTGATATAATGTCGGAACTTGTTCAGTGCATGGACCACAGCCAAAAACTCTTTCTCAATTACAGTGTAATTTAGTTCAGCTTTGGACAAGTTTTTGCTAACAAAGTAAATGGCATATGGAAGTTTTTGTTCAACTTGTCCTAAAGCTGCACCTATGGCTTTGTTCGAGGCATCAGTGTGGATGTGGAATGGTAGGGCCCAGTTTGGACCTCTCAAGATTGGGGCTGACACCAACTTGTCCTTCAATTCATTCAAAGCCCTCTGACAATCGTCAGTCCATTTAAACTCCACATCTTTTTCCAACAGGCCAAACAATGGCGAGGCTAGCTTGCTGAAGTATTTAATGAATCTCCTGTAATACCCTGCTAATCCTAAGAAACTCCGAACATCCCTTACCTTTTGAGGAGGTGGAACCTTCTTGATGAGAGCAATTTTGTTAGGATCCACCTGTAACCCTTGGCAAGAAATGGTATGGCCTAGCACGGTCCCTTCAGTCATCAGGAATTCACATTTTTCAGGACTAAGGGACAAGTTCATCTCAATGCATTTGGTTAGGACTTTTCCCAGATTGGACAATGCTTCCTGGAAGTTGGCCCCATAAGGAGTGAAGTCATCCATATAGATTTCCACTGCATCATGGACCAGCTCCGAGAAGATGCTTAAGACAGCTCTCTGGAAGGTAGCAGGAGCATTGCATAGCCCAAAGGGAAGAACTCGGTAGGCAAAGGTACCCCAAGGACAAGTGAAGGTGGTCTTATCTTGGTCTTCCGGGCTTATTTGAATTTGGTTGCACCCGCTAAACCCGTCCAGGAAAGAGAAGAACTTCTTTCCTGCCAGTCCATCCAACACTTGATCTATGAAGGGTAGAGGGAAATGGTCTTTCTTGGTAGCTTTGTTTAGTTCTCGGTAGTCCACACAGATTCTCCATTTCCCATTTTTCTTGGGAACCAACACCAGAGGGGACACCCATTCACTATCTGAGATGGGGTAAATGAATCCGGCATCCAACAGTTTTTGCAATTCTTCCTTGACAATGTCCTTAAGGGCTGGATTCATTCTCCTCTGAGGTTGCCTAACCGGCTTACAATCCTCTTTGATGTATATGTGATGGGTACAGACCGAAGGATGGACTCCTTTCATCTCCTTATAGCTCCAAGCAAAAGCATCTAGGTGACTGGCCAACAGGCTACACAGCTCCTTTTCCTGGGAAGGAGATAGGGAGGAGCTGATCTTTAACGTTCTCTCAGGGTCGAACTCCACATTTTTGACTCTGGGAGTGATAGGGTTGGTTGTACAAAGATCCACTAAGGTGCTGGCTTGGGCATCCTCCACCAATTTCTCTAAGGATAGTGCACTGGAAGGTGGATTCTGGATCAAGGTCTCAATCAAGTCATCCTCGGTTGGGGGGTCTCTTCTAGTGGTATCTAGGGTGCACAGAGGTGCTGAGTACACCTCATCCTCTTCTCCTTCCTCCAACCAAAGTGGTAAGTCATGCTCTAAGGAGGGTTGGGCAGGAGGGTATAGGACTAGCTGCTTGGACATAGGACCATTTTTGATGGTCATGTTTCCTGCACGACAACTTATGTAAGCATCTGCAGTGGCTAACCAAGGCCTTCCCAAAATAAGAGGATATCCAGTAAGCTTTGCCTTGGGTTGCAGAACCAAGAAATCTGCAGGGTATTCCCAAGAGTCGACAGAGACCAAGACATCCTCCACAATCCCTTCGGGAGTCACAGTGGAGCGATCTGCAAGTTGCAGAACTGTCGAGGTCTTCCTCAAGGAACCCTGAAGATTGAGTTTGAGCATGGTATCCCTGGTCATCACATTAATGGCAGCCCCCAGATCAATCAAGGTGTGAGGTATAATGGTGCCATTGATGTGGACATCTACTACAGGACTCCCAGGATCTAGATACTTTGGGCAGATGACTTGTCCTAACATAAGGTCAGACAGTTGTCCTAAGACATTGATGGTTGAAGCATCTCTCTTTCGCCTGCCTGGGTGTTTGAAACACTTTTCCTTAACCAGTTTGTTGTATATTGGCACATCCTTGATGGCTTGGAGAAGTGGTATTTTCACACACAACTGCTTGAGCTCACCCAGAAGCTCATCCTCCTCTGGGGTGGGTTGTGTGGTGGCTGTTAGTCTCTCAGGAAAGGGTGGAATAGCCTTTGGTTCACTCTCCTGTTTATCTTCCTCATCCTCTGGGGGAGGAGGTTGGCGATCCGGAAGAGTCTTTTCAGATCGAAGATTGATCTCCTGGATCTCCACAGCATAGGTAAGGCATGATGTTTCCCAGTGTATACCTGTTGGGCCTGTCTATTGTTGGGGTTCGGGTTCGGTTGAGCAGGTATTTGAGGTTGCCTTGGAGGAGCAGGAGGTAATGGCTGAGGTTGAACTGGTGGTGGAGGCAAAATGGCGGGAGGAGTGTTGTACTGGGGCCTCCACCTCGACTGAGGTGCATTCCACTGAGGCTGTGGCTGGGCATGTGAGTGATATGAATGAGTAGTGGGTTGAGTAGGGTACTGAGGTGGATAAGACCATGGAGGAGGCATGGACCAGGAAGGATGAGCAGGGGGACCCCATGAAGGCATAGGAGTCGATTGGTTGGGGCTGTAATAAGCTTGAGGTGCCCCTTGCATCCCCTGCTGGTAAGGTCTAGGTCCTTGTGGCCTCCTTTGGTTGATGAAATAGAGAGGTTCAGTGGGAGCTTCTGTCCCTTGGTACATGGCTTTGAATCCAGGTAAGGTTGGACATTGGTTTGTGGGATGGTCCTCCTCACAAACGAAACACACTTCAACCGAATGCAATGGACATTCGTTCTTAGGGTGTCTCCTTGTACATCTAGGGCAGAAGATAGCCAAGGCTCTCTCAGCTTCTTCCTTCTTCTGCTGGATCCTGAATGTGTCCAGTTGCATGGCAATGGTCTGTCTCACCTCACTCTTAAGATCTTCTAATTGATTTGCAAACTCATGTTTGGAGAAAGGGACACCAGCTGAGAGGAGGTTTCCTCTACCTCGTTTCCGAGCTGCCCTGGAGTGGTTTCTAAACACAGTCTTGATGTCCTCATAAGGCAGTTGGTAAATATCCCCCCCAGCTAACATGTGAAGGGTATCTAAGAGGTCTTCAGGGACTCCTCGGAGCAGAACCAACTTGAGGGATTCAGGGTCAAGTGTGCACCTGGCCTGCTTATAGCTAAGTTGGAACCTCTCCTCATAATCATCTAAGGACTCATCATTTCCCATAGTCATCCGAAAGATTTCTCCCTTGGTTTCCTTGGACCTACAGTAATCCCGGTACTTGGTATTGAAAGCTTGCTGCATCTGAGCCCAAGTGGTGATACTATTCCCAGGTAAGCCCATGAACCAGCGTAATGCTGCATCCTTAAGAGTGGAAGGGAAGAGTTTCAGCTTCTGCTCATCTTCAGTATAGTCATAGGTCCTACAAAGGACAGCAAACTCAAACAGGAAGGTATCAGGATCTTCAGTAGTCAGTCCATGGAAGTGAGGCAGAGCGGAGGGGCTAATGTTCTTCATTTTCATCTCTCCATTGGTCTCTCGGATGGGGAAGGCACCTTCTATTCTCTCATCTTCTCCTCTATTGTCAGCCATAGCTTCAGATGGGATGGTCCCTAATTCTTCTTCTGCTATAGGATCTTCGTATATCTCAGGAGGTTCACCTATAGGTTCTTCTGGATCACTGTCACTGAAGAAGAGAGAAGGGTGGCTCAGTGATGTGGTGGGGGTGTTGGGTAAGAATTTGCCTGTTTTATCTCGATTCCTACGAGGCATGAAATGGAAAGACTTTTTGATTGCTTTTGTTTTTTCTTTGGTACCTGCAAAACTGAAACAGATTGATCTACATCTAACTATCTTACTGAAATAAAGATGCAGAATTGAATTGAAAGCAGGAAAGAACTAATCTACTTTGCTCAAATGAAATTGCAGGAATGGAAATGCTAGTCTACGCTTGCAGAATTGAAATACTAATCTATGCTTGCAAAATTGAAATTGCGGAATTGAAATGCTAATCTATGAAAGCAGAAAATGTCTATGCTACTTTTGCAGAATGGAAATGAAATAAACTACTTGGCAGAAGGCAAGAGTAAGAAAATAGAAGAAAAGCAACAATTACTAATACTCTGACGCTTCCCCAGCAACGGCGCCAAAAAGATGGTGGGCTCCAGTATTGTAGCAATAATGCTACAACTCCTGGAGCTTCCTATCTCTAATTTTATCAACCTGGTAGTTCGTAACAAACTTGGAAGCGACGGTGCTGTATGCACAAGTACTAGCTCTTGTCGCAGCTGTCACTTGGTCAGCTGGCACAAGTCCGCTAGGGCTCAAGCCAACTTCTATATGTTCTCAGAAGAAGCTTTCTAGATGATGAACGAAGACTACCTCAAGGAAAATTAACCTACTTTGCAAGAATGAACTGAAAGCCAACCAAACATGGAAACCCTAGTAAACCCTAATCTGACTAGCTTAATCCTTACAATGCAACGATGGGAATGGAACTTCTAACAATGATGCCATTACTTCTAGTGATATGAGATGCATGAATTTAAACTACTTCCATTGGAGAGGACATGTTTTTATATTTTTGCTTAAGTGGTTGGAGTTATTATGATTTTGTTCCTTATTGGGTTTTGACTGTGCAGGGGTAGTTCGAAGGTAAGGAAGGCTTGGAAAAGGTCAGGAGGGCTAGGAGAGGTTCCAGGGGATCCCTAACATCATTCCACAGAAGTCCACAATGTTCAGTTGCTTGGAAACCAGGTTTGCAGGCTTCTACAGGATGTCTGCAGGGGATCCTACAGGAAGCTCGGGATTTCTACAGGAAGTCTGCTAACTTCTACAGGATGTTCTACAGTTGGAGTTTTGGGTGATGGAGGAGTGAGGGAGCGGTATGGGTGGATAGGTAGGATGAAAAGGGAGCCTGAGATGGCTCAGGGGCAGGGAGATGAGATGGAGAGAGAGTGCGTAAAGTTGGTTGGTGGATAGAAGGGTGGAAGCAATGAAAGGTCAAAAGGATGGAGCTACGTGAAAAGTAGAAGGGTTGGAAGGCAAACGAGCTGAGCAGAGGTTGATTAGGTGGATTAGGCGCGGTTTAGAAGAAGAAGAACACAATAAAGTGATGCTATGTAGTGTAAAAGAAACAAATCACCTATGTCTTGCACAAAACCAAGAATTCATCAACCTATTCTAACTGTGTTATTCAACCAACGAACAACAATGTAAATTGTAGAGAGGAATCGTGCATAGTGTTGGAACAAAGAAGTATTGCTCAAGATCAGAATGCATGGACGGTTTTATGATTGAAATGATTGTGTTGCAGCTTGCATGAACGTATAAGACTGCTTTTTTTTTGGTGGTTGGTACGGTCTACACCCCCAATCTCTAAACAGAGATGGCAGTGAGTGCACTATCAACCTTTTCTTGGATCTCTAATGAATTCTAATTCTCCTACTCTAATCTAAACTGCTGACAGCACTTTAACCATAAACTAATCCTACTCAATCACATTAAAGAAATTAAATCAGCAGACTGTGTTTTCCAAATGCATGTCAAAACAAAGAAATGAAGTGCTGAAAGGAAAGACAAGTAACAATACAAAGAAAAGGAGGTCTATTGCTCTCAGGTTGGGCCCTAACCTGAGAGCTATAGCTCCTCTTAAGAACTCAGGATTGAGTCCAAATCTGCCTGCCTTTATTAAAAGATCATAATCATGAGTCTAACATCATGCCAAAACTGGCTTACAAAAAGCAAAAACCGAGCTGTAGCTCGTACTCAGAAATTGCAACAGTAGTTCAAAAGTTCAAAAAGCTCCTATCAAAGGCTACGGCCTCAATATTTATACATGATGAGGATCAAGCTGGCTTCCTCAATTAGTGGAGCTTGGATGTCCAACTAAAAGTAAACTGCTGTTCCTGTAGAATCTGTTGGCTGCCTTTTAGCTCGGTGGGGATAGCTGTTGGAGCTTGGAGTTGGGGTGGAGATCACGAGGGAGGTCATTCAAGACTGTGGACAACCTCCCTATAAACCCGCAATGCCACCTTTGTTGTCTCCTTGTCTCCTTCTGCGTGGTCTTTGCTCCATTTAATGTCAAAAAACTGAAATCATCATGTATTAGTCACATAGGAATAATGCCTGCCCTTCTTCCTACAAATAACACGAATATACTAAGAAATGATGCATAAGTGATAAAAGATGAAGGGTTGAGCAAGGTAAGTAGGCCAAATGAGCCCAAATTGTTACCAAAAATTGGGGCTCATCATGACTCATGAAGAAGAGGAAGAAATGCAACATGATATATCAAAATTACGAGACCAATTGCAACAAGTGTCACTTGTGTCGAGCGATAAAAAGGTGTCTTTTTAACTCCTAATTGCCTTCACATTAATTGTTAACCCAGGGATAACTTTTTATTTCAAGATTGTACTCAGTCTGAGGCGGCTATTTACTCAAGAGTAATGTTTTGCAGTATAGTGCTTAAAATCCAAAAGTAAATGAAAGCTAGAAATAAAATCTACTTATAATTAAAAGAAACTTATCACCCTGAAACTTAAATTAGTCACTTAGAAAACTACAGCAATCTATAAGGCGAGCGTATAGTAACAGTAACTCTTCCCTCTGTAAACTGATGCAATTAAAAAGGCACTCAAAAGAAGGATCATCAAACTGGGAACTAGACATCATATGTCAATGTTCACTACAATCTTAGACCTTTTGCACACCAAATCAAAGATAATGCGAATAACAAGAAATGGAACAGCAGCTAGGAAATGTAACGACAACTAATTCTTATAAACAACACCACCTTAATCTACAAAAATAAATGCAACAATCATGTCCTACAAAAATCAAATAGCAATCTTCTATCTTTAAAGATGAATCGAATAGCACACGGTAAATAGAACAACACTGATTAATGATAGAATATGGAACAACGCTTGAAAGCCAAATACAAATGCATAATAACTTAACACACGACACACCTTAATGGTAATCTGATCTGGTAATCCAATTATCGGTTTTATAAATAATACGATTGTCCTTTTAGAATGGAACAGCAACGTTTATAAGTTCAACAATCGTAAGGAAATATAATTTCCAAGATGAATTCAGTAATACCAATGGTCAAATGTTACAACACAAATATTCTATAATTGATCAGTAACAGTATCTTGTAAAAACCATTTATATCAGCACTTAAAGAAATAGTAATGCGTTGCAAAATCGATATGATATTTTTGTCTCAGAAAATGAGATTACGTGACAGAGCTGTGATGTAAAATAATATAACATACCAGATTACCAAATAAAGCTGATAAGAAAAACCATGCATAAAACAAAAAATATAATATACAGCAGCAGCAGCGTACTCCACCAGAGGCTGGGCCCTTAGCCGCCAGCGGATGCTGCTGGGTTACTTCAGGATCAACGATGGAATGGCAACCAGATTTATATTAAAATATCAAAGTAGAGTTACAGTGGATTACAACAAGAAATCTCTCCATCTCTCGGCCATTATCCATTCTCTCTGTCATCCTCAATTCTCCACCATTTTTCCATCATTTTTTCATCATTTTTCCATCCCCCTCTCTAATCTTTGTTTTCATTTAAATAGAGACAGATTAGAGAGAAGTTACAATAAAGATAAGTACAACATGATTTCTATTACAAAATTGGTTTGCTTCTAACCAATTGATCAACAAGAGCAAGGCGAATTTGGCTTTGCAGCTGTGATTTGGAGGACGACCGCAACAACAAATAAGAGAAAATCGTGCTCAAAGAACCCTATGTTTCTCTCAGTACAAGTCGAATTTGGGCAAACCGTTCTTTAATTAAGTTAACTGGGTCCGTTCCGGACAAAACCCATGTTCCAGATTTTCCAAATTCTTCTTCATTTGCCTCGAATCTCAACCGCAAAATTGTCACTTCTTATTCTAGCGAATTACTGAGTTGGCACTTTTAATGATCAAATCTTCAATCTAAAAATTATCTTGGAGGTTAAAAATGGTGAATAATGTTATAATCAATTTATTAAAACTATCATTGATAAAATCATGCATAATCATCAATTTATTAGAAATAAAGGAGAATAAATAATATTCATTCATAAGAGCATAAATCATTATGAAATGGGTTTAAATAATAAATTATAATAAATGACATGATAAAGAAGAGTAAAAAAGGATGAAATAAGTGTTACAAAGTGGTCGTATTCACGGCCCAACATACCCCCACACCGAATATATTGCATGCAACAAAAAACTGAATATATTGCATGTCCTCATGCAACCCAAAGACAAAACCCATGTGTTAATCAAGCAATAAAAAATTTGTTCATCTCAGCTCATAGAACAAATGAATTTTTCCTTAATTAATGAATATTCAATCTTAGCAATTTTGATAAAGGCATAACAATGAAGTTGCAACAAAATATGATATAAGTAACAGCAACCTTCATTAACCATTTTCCCAAAAACTACAAACTAGCTTTTGTTGAAATGTTGCAAGTAAATTTGTAATATATGAATGCCTCTATGATCCAAAAATCAGATCGTTTTGATGCATGGATCATGAGATATAAACAAAATGGCTATAGGTGAAAGCGCATGATTTCCGAAATTTTATGAACCAATATTACTTGAAATTGTCTGGGTTTGTATTAATGATACGTCTGTGTTTTCCAAAAATCATAAGAATTGAGGTCAAAAAATATTATGGAATCAATTTCTGCACTGTGTAAAAATGAAATTGTATGCCTTAAATGAGGAAGAAAGTAGAAAACATCCATCGTGCGTAGCAATTCCTCCCCCTCTATGAAGAATTAGCATGCCCTCATGCGATGCTAGAAAACAAATAGAGGTGGTTGCTACCAGCTATTGAATTCTATGCTTGGTGTAAAGCAACATGGAATAAGGGAGGTGTTGAGAGTGAATAAAAATAGCAATGGATGATAAAGAAGATGAATAACATGGTCATAAGAATGAAATGAATGAAAGTGACACTCCCCCAAATGGAAAGATGATATGCCGCTGAACAATAGGAAGTGATAAACAATGTGAAATGAAGGATGATAAATAATGCTCAAAATGGATTTTCATTAAATTCTCCTAAATTCGTAATAAATCAGAAAATTATTTTATTTTACCTCAAGTTTTGACCTCCAAAAAGAAAAATGTGAAATGAGATATATGTACTGGAATTTGTTGAAGCTTATGTAGGCAGAGTTGGTGCTGAAAGTGATGCAAAAGGTGGAATCCATGCAAGCACATCATGTCTGAACAGTTGTTCACGTTCGCGAGTTGCTCGAGCCTCTTCTGTTAGTTGCAATAGTGTGGTCATGCTACGAATAGATTGCTTCCCATACTTTTTTTTCTTCTGTAAACAAATCACTATGTTGCATACAATGTTCTTGAATCCATAGTGTTAATTTAGATAAGATGCATGCAAAAATTTCAATCAGAAAAACTTATGTATATATGCAACACTAATATTTTGTCAAATCAACAAGTTATGGCAGAGTGCAGTAATCATATCGCATGCTATCCCATAATGAATACATTCCACCCTCCTAATTGGAAAAGGAATTCCATGACCATAAAGCGTATGAGAGGTGTTATGCTGACGGCAAGGTAAGGGAATGAACAATATAGCAGTAAATGAAGCAGTGTACACATATCAATGATAGAACAGCGAGAGTTATGGTTATAATGAGAGCAAAATGTGTAAAGATAGTTATGAATAAGAGATAGGACGCTTTGGATTGATGATAAGTTATGAAAAAGAGAAAAAGGACAGCAATATGCCAAAAAAATGCTTTACTGACGGTATTCTAGCCGAAAATGATGTGATTGATCTGAAAACAATTTCTCATGCATAAAGGTTCAAAATAGGGAAAATTAAGGAAATAACTTCTCTGATAAAAAGAAAAAAATAAGAAAAGGGTATTATAGTAATAATTGACGATAAGATATAACTTCAATATCATAAGCAGAGCCTCTGCTGCCAGCAGGCGTCCATAGCCTCGGCAGGGTTGCTTTTTAACCCATATGAGCCAAGATCCTCAATTTATAAATGGAAATTTCCAGTGTTGTTCTACAGAAAAGATCAGTGTGCTGGCGTGGTAACCAGATAACCACATTGCCATTCACTGGGATGTAGCAAAAGTGATCAGGCCAGTTCGTGATGAGACCTCCCATTCCAAGGATAATTTGGCTATCCAATGGATCATAACCCTGGTGTGGTGGCCATAATGGGAATGTCACTTTGTTATAGCCTTATGAACATGGTAGGTTGGCTTGTAATGAGACCCCCTATCCTCCATCTGCGAACAAAATTTTGTTGTTATTACACATTTTTATGATAAAAAGAGGGAGGCTCAATACTCCTTAAGAACAGGGATGGTGGAAGAAGTTGAACACGTCAATAGAAAAAAATATACCCATAATCTCATTTATTATAAACAGAGAAGATTATAACCAGGAAGGGTGAAACCAACATGGTATTAAGATGATCAATCAATATCATGTACAACAAAAACAATGCAGTAAAGTAATATATAAATAATTGTGTCCCTTTTGAAAATAAGTTATCATCAAGGAGCTGTCCTGTTAAAGATCATAACATGAATGATACTAACTTGCTTCAAAAGAATCCATAATTCTTTTCATCATAAAAGTAGTGTACTTCATGCCATAAAAGGGAATCAGTAAAATGTGGTTGAGATGAATTAGGAATAATCCCACAAGAGGAAGAAAAGGGTTGCTCTCAAAAATACTCCCAAAGTGTTGTTTCTTTGAAGGAACAGCAAAAGCACTCAAAAAGTGGTGTTTCGTGTAGGGAACAGTAAAAGAAATGCACACCAAAAAGAAAAAATACACACAAAAAAGTGTTGTTCCCTGTAGGGAACAGTGAAAAAATTCATGTGAAAAAGTGTTGTTTCTTAAGAGGAACAAAAAAAATGCGAAAATGTTGTTCCTTTGAAAAGGAACAGAAAAAATGTGAAAGTGTTGTTCCTTTGGAAAGGAACAGCAAAAATGTGAAAGTGCAGAAGTGTTGTTCCATTCGGAAAGGAACAACAAAACGTGAAAGTGTAGAAGTGTTGTTCCATTCGGAAAGGAACAGCGAAACGTGAAAGTGCAGAAGTGCTATTACATTCGGAAAGGAACAGCAAAAAGTGAAAGTGTAGAAGTGTTGTTCCATTCGGAAAGTAACAACAAAACGTGAAAGTGCAAAAGTGTTGTTCCATTCAGAAAGGAACAACAAAACATGAAAGTGCAGAAGTGTTGTTCCATTCAAAAAGGAACAACAAAAAGTTAAAGTGCAGAAGTGTTGTTCCATTCGGAAAGGAACAACAAAACGTGAAAGTGCAGAAGTGTTGTTCCATTCGGAAAGGAACAACAAAATGTGAAAGTGTAGAAGTGTTGTTCCATTTGGAAAGGAATAGCAAAAAGTGAAAGTGCAGAAGTGTTGTTCCATTTGGAAAGGAACAGCAAAACGTGAAATAGGAATAGCAAAATGAATCGTGGAAATAGAACAACAAAATGAACCGCGAGAAAGGAACAGCAAAATGAATCGTGAAAAAGGAATGGTTGACACAAAAAGTGTTGTTCTTTTGAAAAAGGAACAGCAAAACGAAAATGTTGTCCCTTTGGAAAAGGAACAGCAGAAACAACAAAAGTGCACACAAATGCTATCCTTTCAGAAAAGGAATAGCAAAATGCACAAGCATAAAATGCAAGCACGCAAAGAATAAATTAGCTGTTCACTGTATTGATGTTGAGGATGGGTTTCAGTTTGAATGAAGAAACACCTGAAACACAGAATATCATAGAGATCAGAAAAGAAACAACATTTTATTTAAAAACAGTATGTAAATAAATTAAGTTACAACAGCTATGATGTTATGTAAAAAAAATTGATCTCTTCAAAAAATGTTTTGGCAGCAGTGACATGACATAAATCTTCAAATGGAAATCAATTCTTCATTTCTTCTATTATGAATCCGTTGGGTAATGAATTTGATGAAATTCTTTTGTTTTATAAAATTTCTTTCAAAAATCACTTTTCCATAAATTGACCTTCTTTATTTTCCCAGGACCTGCAAAAAACGAGTGTCTACCTGCAATAAAACATTAAATCATGGAGAAACAAAGGTGATCGGGCTCCCCTAATCCAAGAATTATGAAAAAAAACAACAAGTAGTTACTCTGTATAAAAAATCCATTGAGAAAATAAAAAAGTAAAATTTATCTGTCACTTGCGAGAGAGCAGTGGCCAATCATGCTCACCTGCAGTGTTTTAATCATAACTTCTTCTTCTTTTTGTCGAAATTGAGTGATTCCAAAGCCAAATGAGAGCTAATTCAAAGATTTATCTCCCGTAGAAACAGAGTTTAAATATTCAATGATATGATATGCCAATTTTAGTTAGAACAACCTGCATAACAAAGTCATTTTCGATTACCCAGCTTACACCAAAAGTTGATATTTCAAGCATAAATTTTTCATTTGATGTCGGATTCGAATGATTCAAATTGGAAATGAAATTATATTAATTTATTTATCTCCAATAGAAATAGGTTTTAAAGACAAAAAGAATTGATAGGTCAAATACTGTAAGGAACAGCTGGAAAGACATAGTTTTAAGGGTGCTGATTTACGATAGACAGTTAGTATTTTGATCATAACTTCCCCATAAGATATCAAAAATGAGTGATCCAAATTTAATTATAAACTAGATTCATAGGGGAATCTACCATAGTAACAGGTTTTAAAAATTCAAATATTTAGGCCTCCAAAAACTGATTGTCCCAACTTTGTTCTTGAGCTGCCCGCTAGACACCCTGTCAATGTTTTGGTTCTAACTTTTTCGCTTCAAATCCAAATTGAATGATTCAAATTGGGTTGGAAAGTAGACATCAAGGGATACTTGGGATAGAAACAGGTTTTAAAAATATTCCCTTTTGGTTCCTCAAAACATGATTGTCCCGACTGTGTTTCCAGAAATTTCATCAAGCCCGCAAGCCAGAAAAATGTGATATTCAAGCATTTTTTCAAATTGGTGATAAAAATGAATATGAGTGTTTGTAGAACTATTATTTCCATTTTAATTCATCTACATACACAAATGAATTAAAAAATTATCACCGATGTTTATTTCCATAGCATGTTGCAACAAAACACAACTAGTTTTACATAAAAAAACAAAATGCATTTATTTATGCCCTTATTTATTTTATTTTCTACACTAAGCTATTTTGATTTGAAAAATGAATATGACTACGTATATGAGTACTTCCAATGAAGCCATTTTCGAAATAAGGCTTCATGTATGCACATACCAAAATTTGAAAAATGCATGTTAATGGATATTAGGGTATGAGAAGCCAACTTCCCTTGAAAAGATGGAGTAAAAAATTGTTGAAGCATAGAGTGATGTTGCAAACAAATGATGGAGTGAAACCAATCTTCAATGTATCTATTACTTTCTTGATTTCCCATAGCCATCATACCATGAAGTTCTTGAGCTTTTAAAATGACTTGTTGATGCATACTAAAAGAAACTTCATTTTTTTCCATAGCTTCTACAATTTTTGAATTTGAAACATTCTAAATCTCATTGTAAGTTTTCTCCATTGGTGCATGTGACATAGAATGGGTGGGAAGGGTGAGTAGATTTTGCAGTTCAACATTGTAAACATGTTGTACTGGTTTATTGTGGTGAGTGTGTGGAATTAGTTGAGCAGGAAATTGTGTATGGAATGGAACATTTTGATGATGTGGTTGATTGGGTTGAGTGGATGGTTTTGATGGGCAAACAAGATGTTGTCGAAGAGTTGGTGAAGAATATGGAGAATGTGCTTGTGCTACAAGATTAGGGAGAGTAGTCATGTAATCATAAGGTGAATCATGCCAAACTTGTAGACAAGATTGGTGGTGGTTATATTGAGATTGACATGGCTGCCCAAAAACATGAGTATTCCGTAATGGATTATGCAAGTAAGAGAATGGAGAAAAAGTGTTTTGAACCATACCTGTAGGTCATGATTTCCATGGTTTTGACCTTGTTGCAGATTCCCCATTTCTTTGATATGCCACTTCCAAATTAGATAAGGAAGAACAACCATCTATGGTATGTTCCTTTCGGTCATGAGTGAAAACACTTCATCAAATTCTTGATTTTTATGAACTTGCAAAACATGCAATTTTGAATTTAGAGCGCTAATAAAATCAACTTTAAAATTTTCAAATAAAACATTGATTTCAGCTCTTATGTCTCCTATTCTTGTAGCAGATTTGGAAAAGAGAGAACAAACATCTCTAGAATTCTTACCATCCTTGAATATTCCTCTTGAATACCTTATGCTCAACTCACAAACATCATCATATGATAACTGAAAAACATCACCTTTTCCTATCAGATTTAAAAGTTATAAAAATTCATCTTTGATTCCTTTAAGAAGAAGTGTTTTTAAGATTTCTTTTTCCAAATGCTTATGCTTTGATTTTTTAAGGTTATATTGAAATCGATCTACATAGTCCTCCAAGCTTTCATTTTCCCCTTGTATCATATTGAAAATATCTTCATTGGCCTTGCAATAGTCTTGGTACTTTTTCAAGAATATGTTCTTCATGTCCTCCCATGTTTGGATGCAGTTCCCACCTAGGCTCATGAACCATCGAAGAGCTGCTCCTTTTAGAGTAAGAGGAAACGCTTTCAACCTTTGATCATTAGTGTAATGATCATATCCTCTACAAAGTATTTCGAACTCAAATAAGAATGTATCTGGATCTTCATTTGCTAAACCATGAAAAATTGGTAAAGAAGATGCGGGAGTTATGTGCATTTGTGTGACTCCTCCTAGATCTTTGATAGGAAATTCAAAAGTAGAAATGTGAGTCATTTCTTACCATAACAGAAGATGTTCTTCATGTGTTTCTTCGAAGCTCCTTCTTCAAATGTTCCTGTCAATTGGTTAGCGAAATGGTGGTGCTTACATCACCACTTAAGAGAAATCATGAGATTTGTTTTGCAAAATTTCTATTTTTTTTTTCCTTTTAATTATTCACACAAAAATTCAAACATATATTTTTACTCTAAGTTCTTTAACAAATATATTGGAAAGTGGGCGGGAGAGCAGGCTTCTACATGCTCCATACGCAGGTTCTTACCTTCCATTTTTTATACCCAATTCTTTCCTAACAGGCACTCATCAGATGCACACTACTCTTTAAAAATGGCTACACTCTCCCTGGCAACAACGCCAAAATGTCGAGCGATAAAAAGGTGTCTTTTTAACTCCTAATTACCTTCACATTAATTTTCAACCCAGGGACGACTTTTATTTCAAGAGTGTACTCAGTCTGAGGCGGCTATTTACTCAAGACTAATGTTTTGCAGTATATTGCTTAAAATCCAAAAGCAAATGAAAGCTGGAAATAAAATCTACTTATAATTAAAAGAAACTTATCACCCTAAAACTTAAATCATTCACTCAGAAAAATACAACAATCTATCAGTCGAGGGTACAGTAACAGTAACTCTTCCCTCTGTAAACTGATGAAATTAAAAAGGCACTCAAAAGAAGGGTCATCAAACTGGGAACTAGACAACATATGTCAATGTTCACTACAGTCTTAGACCTTCCGCACACCAAAGCGAAGATAATGCAAATAACAAGAAATGGAACATCATCTAGGAAATGTAAGGACAACTAATTCTTATAAACAACACCACCTTAATCTACAAAAATAAATGCAACAATCATGTCCTACAGAAATCAAATAGCAATCTTCTACCTTTAAAGATGAATCGAATAGCACACGATAAATAGAACAACACTGGTTAATGATAGAATATGGAACAGCGCTTGAAAGCCAAATACAAATGCATAATAATTTAACACACGGCACACCTTAATGGTAATCTGATCTGGTAATCCAATTATCAGTTTTATAAATAATACGATTGTCTTTTTAGAATGGAACAACAACGTTTATAAGTTCAACAATCGTAAGGAAATATAATTTCCAAAATGAATTTAGTAATACCAATGGTCAAATGTTACAACATATATATTCTATAATTGATCAGCAACGGTATCTTGTAAAAACCATTTATATCAGCACTTAAAGAAACAGCAATGCGTTGCAAAATCAATATGATATTTCTGTCTCAGAAAATGAGATTACGTGAGAGAGATGTGATGTAAAATAATATAACATACCAGATTACCAAATAAAGCTGATAAGAAAAACCAAGCATAAAACAAAAAATATAATATACAGCAGCAGCAACGTACTCCACCAGAGGCTGGGCCCTTAGCCGCCAGCGGATGTTGCTGGGTTACTTTAGGATCAACGATGGAATGGCAACCAGAGTTATATTAAAATATCAAAGCAGAGTTACAGTGGATTACAACAAGAAATCTCTCCATCTCTCAACCATTATCCATTCTCTCTGCCATCCTCAATTCTGAATCTCTAATTCATCCTCAATTCTCCACCATTTTTCCATCATTTTTTCATCATTTTTCCATCCCCCTCTCTAATATTTGTTTTCATTTAAATAGAGAGAGATCAGAGAGAAGTTACAATAAAGATAAGTACAACATGATTTCTATTACAAAATTGGTTTGCTTCTAACCAATTGATCAACAAGGGCAAGGCGAATTTGGCTTTGCAGCTGAGATTTGGAGGACGTCGCAACAATAAATCTGAGAAAATCGTGCTCAAAGAACCCTACATTTCTCTCAGTAAAAGTCGAATTTGGGTAAACCATTCCCTTTCAAAGTTAATTGGGTCCGTTATGGACAAAACCCATGTTCCAGATTTTCCAGATTCTTCTTCATTTGCCCAGAATCTCAACCGAAAAACTGTCACTTCTTATTCCAATGAATTGCTGAGTTGGCACTTTTAATGATCAAATCTTCAATCTAGAAATTATCTTGGAGGTTAAAAATGGTGAATAATGTCATAACCAATTTATTAAAACTATAATTGAAAAAATCATGCATAATCATCAATTTATTAGAAATAAAGTAGAATAAATAATATTCATTCATAAGAGCATAAATAATTATGAAATGGGTTTAAATAATAAATTATAATAAATGACATGATAAAGAAGAGTAAAAATGGATGAAATAAGTGTTACAAATTGGTCGTATTCACGGCCCAACAACTTGCACAAAAAAAACAGAATCTAAGATGGATGGTTTAAGGAAAGATGTAGAAGCTAAGATGGATGGTTTGAAGAAAGGTGTAGAAGCTAAGATGGATTGTTTGAAGAAAGGTGTAGAAGCTAAGATGGATGGCATGGAAGCTAAGATGAATGGCATGGACGCTAAAATTGATAGTATGAATGATAAGATGGAAGAATTGAAGATAAATATGAATAAGTTTCTACAAGAAATGGTCACTAATGGTGAAAGGGTAGTAAAGGAAACTCATGATGAGAACAAAAGAAATGTTAATAATGATTCCATAGACTTCAATGTTGCATTGAAGACCCACCATATTCCAAAAATTGATATGAGGAAGTACGATGGCAACGATCACACAACATGGATATTACAGATGGAGCAATTTTTCAATCTCAACAATGTGCAAAACACATAAAAGGTACGTATTGCAACTTTATATTTGGAACTAAATCAGTTTGTATGGTATCAATGGATTTTCTCTCGTAAACAAATTATCACTTGGGCAATTTTTATGGAAAAATTGATATCACATTATGAGGATACGAAAAGCAACACTTTTTTTTAGCCAATTGATAAGTCTCAAACAAAAGGGTTCAACAATGGAGCACATTGAGGAGTTCCAAAATTGAACATAAGGGTAAAAAATATTCCAGAGGAGCATAGAATTGATTTGTTCATAGGGACTTTAAAGGATAATATCCAACATGATGTTCGCCTTTGGTAACCTGATTCATTAGAGAAGGCATTCAGGTTAGCAAGTAAGATGGAAAGCAAAATTATGGCAACCGGGAAGCATACTAGTCACAACTATAAAGATGGAAGTGTTGTCACCCCTAGCCTTCCACAACCTATAAGGTTGACACCACAACAATTGGAAGAAAAAAGAGCAAAAGGGCTTTGTTACAGTTGTGATAGCAAGTACAATAAAGGTCATAAATGTGCTGAGAAGAAATTATTCTACATAGATTGTGAAGAGGAAGAAGAAAAGGAGCAAGAAAGGTCAAAAGAAGAGGATATACTCTAGGAAAAAAGCAAAGATAAAGAAGAAATGAATCCAACCATATCTTGTAATGCATTGGCTAGAATTACCACTCCTCAAACCATCAAGGTAGAAAGACAAATCAAGAAGAAAAAGATAATAGTGTTAATTGATTCAGGAAGCACCCATAATTTTATTCATTGTAAGGTAGAAAAAGAATTGAATTGCTTCCTATATCCATCACCAGAGTGTCAAGTGATGGTTGCAAATGGAGGAACGATAAATTGCTCTAGAAAGTGCCATAATATCAAGCTATCCATGGGAGAATATGTATTGACTAGCCCAATGCTTTCCATTCCAATGGGAGGTGCCGATGTTGTACTAGGAGTCCAATGGCTACAATCCTTGGGTACAATAGCTTTTAATTTTCAAGAATTTTTCATGAAATTTTCTGCGGAAGGAAAGGAAATTGAATTAAGGGGTATTGCAGGGAAACCAGGAAAGATAATCAGCTCTAATGGTATGACAAAGCTTCTAAAAAAGGAAGAAAGAGGTGTAATTGCACAATTATGTTTGCTAGATGTTTCCACATCGGAATCATCTATTTTTCCAGATCTCCAAAAAGTCTTGGACAATCATTCCAAGGTGTTTGAGACTCCCAAAGGTATCCCACCTATTCATGATCATGATCACGCTATTCATCTGATTCCAGGAAGTGTTCCTCTAAACATCAGGCCGTACAGATATCCCTATGTCCAAAAGACTAAAATTGAATGTATGGTTGCAGAAATGCTAGAGGCTGGTATAATTCAACCTAGTCAAAGTTCTTTCTTTGCTCTAGTAGTATTGGTGCATAAGAAGGATGGATCATGGCGCATGCGTCTGGATTATAGGGAGCTCAAAAAGCTCACTATTAAAGACAAGTTTCCCATTCCTGTCATTGATGAATTACTGGATGAATTGCATGGATCAATTTACTTCACCAAGTTGGATCTTCGTTCAGGATATCACCAAATCAGAATGAAGACTGAAGACATTCCAAAAACAGCATTTAGAACTCATGAGGGTCATTATGAATTTTTGGTCATGCCTTTTGGCCTTACCAATACACCTTCTACATTTCAAGGTTTGATGAATTCCATTTTCAAACCCTTCCTTAGAAAATTTGTGTTAGTATTTTTTGATGATATACTAATCTATAGCAAGTCTTGGAAGGATCGTGTTGAATATGTTGACAGGGTGCTACAACTATTGGAGGAGAAACAATTATATGCAAAAAGATCCAAATGTTTCTTTGGAGTACAAGATGTGGAATATCTGGGTCATATTGTATCTCATGAAGGATTTAAGGTAGACCCTAGCAAAATTAAAGCCATTAAGGAATGGAAAGTCCCCACATCTATAAAGCATCTGCGAGGATTTCTCGGGTTGATAGGGTATAATCGCAAGTTTGTTAAGAATTATGGGAGAATAGCAACACCTCTAACAACATTATTGAATACATATGCATTTTCATGGACTCCAGAAGCAACAAAGGCCTTCGAACATCTTAAAGAGGCAATGTGCCAAGCACCTGTCTTAGCTACACCGGACTTCACAAAAACCTTTATTATGGAATGTGATGCTTTAGGAAATGGAATTGGTGTTGTTTTAATGCAAGATGAAAGACCCATTGCTTTTGAAAGTCGTCCAATCAAGGGAATTTTTTTACAAAAAGCTATTTATGAGAAGGAAATGTTGGCAATACTACATGCACTTAAGAAATGGCGACCCTACCTAATGGGAAGACACTTCAAGGTAAAAATGGATCATGATAGCCTTAAATATTTTTTAGAACAAAGATTATCCTCTGAAGAGAAAAAAAAGTGGGTCACAAAGATGTTGGGTTATGATTTTGAAATCATATACAAAAAAGGGAAGAAAAATGTGGTGGCAGATGCACTCTCAAGAAAGGATGAGGAGGTGGAAGTATTGTTGTGCACCATTTCTATTATCCAACCAGATTGGATAAACGAAGCAAGGGAGGAATGGAAGAATGATGAAGAAGTGTGGGCACTTATTTGAAAGTTACAACAAGATTCCAGTACATCTGATACATATAGCTGGCAAAATGATTCGTTATGGTACAAAGATCGCTTATACCTCTGTAAGAATTTGCAACTAAAACAAAAGATTCTTATGGAATTTCACACTTCTCCCTTAGGAGGGCACTTAGGATTTTTAAAAACTTACCATGGCGTTAAGAAGGAATTTTTTTGGGATGGCCTTAAATCAGATATTCAAAAGTTTGTGGCAGAATGTTTGGTTTTCCAACAAAATAAAGTTGAAACAATTAAGACCCCGGGTCTATTACAACCTTTATCCATTCCAAGCCAACGTTGGGAGGAGGTTTCAATGGATTTTACCATAGGTTTACCCAATCCTAAGGGAAAGAGTGTCATCATGGTGGTAGTTGATAGACTTACCAAGTATGCACACTTTGGTGCATTATCACATCCATTTAAAGCCAGTACAGTTTCTACTGCATTTATGGAAACAATTCAAAAGCTACATGGAAACCCAAAGATTATTGTAAGTGACAGAGATCCCATTTTCACTCGAAATTTTTGGACAAAATTATTTTCTTGTCTTGGTACTCAGTTAGCTCATAGTTCATCTTATCATCCTCAATCCGATGGGCAAACTGAGATAGTAAACAAATGTTTGGAAGGATATTTTCATTGCTTTGTATTTGATAAACAGACACAATGGGTCAAATGGTTGCCTCTGGTTGAATGGTGGTATAAAAATTCCTTCATAGAGCAACAAAAATGACCCCATTTATGGCACTTTATGGATATTAGCCACCATCCATCACATCATAGTTAAGAGAAAATTCTAAGGTTCAAGTAGTGGAACATCACATCCAACATCAAAAACAAGTCCTCCAACTCTTAAAGGATAACCTTGTGTTGGCATACAATAGAATGAAACAACAGACAGATCAACATCGTAGTGAAAGAAGTTTTGATGTAGGTGATTGGGTATTCCTACAGCTACAACCATATAAACAAATGTCCCTTAAGCAAGCTAGGAAGGATAATAAATTATCACCAAAGTATTATGGTCCATACAAGGTGTTGCAAAAGATTGGTACTATGGCATACAAATTGGAGCTTCCTGCAGTGTCTCGAGTGCACCCAATTTTCCATGTTTCATGTTTAAAGAAGGTTATAGGTGACAAGCTCCCAGTTCAAAAAATATTGCCAGAACTTGTTGAGGAAGGAAAAATGATATTGGAACCGGAAGCAGTCAACAAGAACTCGACAACTATGAAATCGATCAATTTCGGAGTATCTCATCAAGTGGAAGAACTTATCCACTAAAGATTCCACATGGGAGGATGAGAATTTTATACAGAAGCATCTAGAACTACTCAACCATTGAGGACAACACTTTTTTGAAGGAGAGGGGCATGTTAGGTTCCTATAATACTAGTGATTACCCCATTACTATTGTAGTTGTATCCCTTATTAATATTGTTGTGCCCCTATTGTCTCCATATTTTTATTATTGTGCCCGATAGAATCCCTCTATTGTTATTTTTGTAGCTTTATATTATTATTGTTAGGTTGGCTGGATTATATTGTGACTCCTTAGACTCGTATATTGTGACATCTAAGGCATTGATCTCTCTTTTCTATTTTTTTGTGCACTGGTTTCATAACAATGACTCATTTAACATCCCTATTTTTCATTTTAACCCCTACATCACTCATTAACTTGCCCATCATAGTAAAAGATTAATATATTTGGATCCTTAAGTCAAAAAGGCTCAGAGCATTTCTCTGACTTCTAGAGGGACCAGACCCTCGGCTTGATGACTTAAGAAATAAAGGTGTTAAAAACCCCTTGCAATTCATTCATCCCCCCCACACAAAAACCCTTTTCCTAAAGGCTAAGTCTTTTGCCTAGGGAAAACCCATAACAAACATGTTCTATGATTAAAAAACCCACCATGTAACATTTATCCTAAGACAAGCACCCCCCAACCCACCCCACTCATTTCACTTTATATTAACTTTTATTAATATATATAAAATCCCTGAAAAACTCGATTCCCTATATATATTAAATTCCTGTGTATAAATTAAACCTGCCTTAGCCCTTAATCCCACATTAGAGCACCCTGATGAGATTAAAGGTAAAGTTAATCTCATACCATTGTGATTAGGCCCATGCCCCCCCCTGAAAACTTTGTGGTTAAATCACCACGCAACTCCCATCTCCCAACCACCGTTGATCATCCCTCGTTTACATCCAATGCCTCTCATCCATATTGGGCTGACCCAATGTCCACCCTTTACTCACCCGATGAGGTGGTTTTCCCCTTGGCCCCCGAAGCTACGTGTCAAGCGCTGAATGGAATAGGGCGGCCCTCCCGACTACCTCCCGCACCATGAAAGGGATGCGATGGACCTCCCAAACCGCTTCCCCTTCCCAACCGAAAACCACCATTGTTCATCCATTAGGGAAAACCCACCAAAATTAATCGTTTTCCTATAAAATCCTAATTACCCCTCTTTTCACTCTTTTCATGTGTTTGCCTTTAAGAACTTAGAGAATCTTTGCAACTCCTACAAACTACCAAAATAGCTCATGAACCTTCGCAATTGCTCCACAAAAGCTACAGATAGTCCGACACAGTCATCCATCCATACCAGAGTTGTACAGACCCCTGTGAACCTCCGTCAACTACCAGTTATAGTCAAATTCGCCCAATTCCAGGTATTTAACCATGGAAAACCCACTCTGTCATCCAATTCTAGTAAATTTCCCTCATAACACTTTAAATTAAGTGGAAAATAATCAGATTTATTTTGGCTTTTACACTTTAGACCAAAACCATCTGCAAGAACATCATTTCCCTAAAAACTTAAAATCACTCCCCATACTCAAATCCACAAGAACTTAGTATGGCTTCCCTAATTGCTATGGATGTGAGATCCATCTCTACACCCCATTTAGACTTGGACCACCTTCACCTAGTTGATAAATATTTCTAGATAAAAGATACCACTATCATAGAGCTCTGCTCAAAGTGCATTGCCAAATTAGGGACAAGTTACTGAACCATGCTGATGAAATTGGCCTTTGGGAGTCAAATTTTCCTAAGTACTAATTCCCCCAAGTCCACAGTTTTCCTAAAATTGTGCATATGTGCTATGCTTGTTACGTCCCAAGTCATAGAACCATCATGTCTCATGACTAAAAGGTCCTTTTCACCATCACTGAAGGGTCTATAAATGAAACTCTGCAACTCCAACCAAGGCCGAACCTAACTTCCCTCTCGATTGGAGATTTGTTGGACTTATAGCCCAAACTCAGCTCTGCAAAATTGGCCCAATTACTCCAAACCTTCATCAGAGAAGAGAAACACATCCCTAAAGACCCCCCTCCATATGTAGCAACTATATTTTCGCCTTGGGGTCGAAATATTGTAGCCATGATATCTTGTGTTTTGGGTTACCCCACAAGTGAGTACATTGATGAAATTATTCTGGCTTTCATGTCCATCTATACCCTAGGACAACTTCCTGCAACCACTCATGACTTTGCCACATTCATAGCTAACAGAATGCATGTGCAATTCACAAGAATGGAAAATTCCCATTCACCCTCCAAAAATTGGACAGCAAGGATCAACCCAGGTCAGTCATTTTTTGGACCCCATTAGTCCACGAGTATTGGTCTCCATACTCTTATTCAGACTTCGTTGACTTATTTGTACATCCAGTTATGAAAATGTTGAATAGAAACCCTCCTCCAAGAATCAGTCGAGAAATAAAGAGAGTCCTTCAACTGTCAAAGCATACCAAAGTGGGTGACTTGTACATTTACCAGAACCACACAGAAATCAAGATATATGGTTGCGTGCTTGCATCATATAAGTTGCTAAGATACCTCTCTATGAGGTTGTTTGCATTAGAATACTATAGGAAAATTATCAATGCAAATGAGGTAAACTGCATGAATGCTAATAAGAAGGCCAATTTCAAAATAAAAGACCAACTAGGCCCCTTCATATGCAACTCTAGAGAGGCTAGAAAAGAAGCAGATTTGATACTACATAATTTTAAGCTCCAAAGAGGTTTTGTCTGGAGATATGGTCCTTTGGAATTTTTCACCAAGAAGAGACAAAAGGTCAAGCTAGGACCTTTCATCCACCATCCTATACTTGAAATAGAAGCATATGCAAATTCAGAGAAATTCCCATTCACCCTCCAAAAACTGGACAATAAGGGTCAACCCAGGTCAGTAATTTTTTGGACCCCATTAGTCCACGAGTATTGGTCTCCATACTGTTATTCAGACTTCATTGACTTATTTGTACATCCAGTTATGACAATGTTGACTAGAAATCCTCCTCCAAGAATCAGTTGAGAAATAAAGAGAGTCCTTTAACTGTTAAAGCATACCAAAATGGGTGACTGGTACCTTTACCAGAACCACACAGAAATCAAGATATATGGTTGCATGTTTGCATCATATAAGTTGCCAAGGTGCCTCCCTATGAGGTTGTTTGCATTATAATACTATAGGAAAATTATCAATGCAGATGAGGTAAACTTCGTCAATGCCAAGAAGAAGGCCAATTTCAAAATAAAAGACCAACTAGGCCCCTTCATATGCAACTCTAGAGAGGCTAGAAAAGAGGCAGATTTGATACTATAGAATATGAAGTTCCAAAGAAGTTTTGTCTGGAGATATGATCCTTTGGAATTTATCACAAAGAAGAGACAAAAGGTCAAGCTAGGACCTTTCATCCACCATCCCATACCTGAAATAGAAGCATATGCAAACCAAACAAAATGGGTGGAAGGTACCCTAGTAGACCATGACAATGCCATAATAGATATAGAGAATGCTATCATTGACTTAGAAAAGCAACTTGATGACAAATCTTTTCTGCAAGTACCAGAAGAACTAGAGACTGCTATGAGTACTCTTCCAATCATGTAGACTCATCATAATGAGGAGAAGATCCCAAAAAGGAACATATAAGGGGCTTCCACTTCAAGAAGAGCCACCTCTGATTTGTAGCAGGAATCAAACAAGAGGCAAAAGCTGAATCCAACCTCCGAGCAAGAGTATACTAAAGACTCAGCTAAGGTCACTAATATGGGAGAAAAGGAAGCAGGCCTGCCACTCCATTTGGAGGCATGCAAGAGCCTTCCACATCACAAACTCAGATGTTGGAAAGGCAGCTCAGTGTTGAAGTATCTTCCTTCAGAATGCCTACTAACAAAGAGCAAGATATCAAGGAAATTTATAAAGAAATCAAGGCTAGAAATGAGAGTCTTAAAGCCCAAACTTATGCTCAATACCTGAAGCTCACCCCTACCAATCACACAACGCTAATGTCATCCTTCGACATTAAGGATGGGAAGCTGTAGATGATCTTTGTGAATCCTACAACCCAACAGTGAAAGACAACATTAGATTTCAAAAGGGTAGATTTTGAAGTGTTGGAAAGGGATATTCATCCCATAGACCAGCTTGAATTGCATAAACAGGTTGGAGAGATGATATACTCCACCCTGACTGGTAAAGCCATAACTTCCCATCAGCTATAGAACTCCCTGAACAACATCTCAGCATAATTCCAATTGGAGAGAGCCTCCTCACAGACCAACGATACAAGGATCAAGTCCTTAGAGGACTTAGTAATCGAATTGGGACATGATCCCAAGGATATAAAATCCATAGAATAGCTTATCAAAAAGAAGAATGATGACATAGTTGCATTGAAGAAACATCTAAAAATACCTCAGCTACAACATCCATAAACACTGGAAGTCATAGAAGCCCAACTAGGGGCATGAAGAACTAATGGACTTGGTCTTGAAATTGAATGACCAACTTAAAGAGACTGAAAATGAATTGGATGCTTTGATCCAATTAAAACAAGTAGATATGGCCACCTCTTAAACAAATGTTATCCCCATAGTCTCTACAACAGTGTTATCCACACTAGCAGCATATTTGGCACCTACAGCTCCACTTGCAATAGCCTTGCCAGCAACAACAGAATCTACATCAATAGGAGGTGCATCAGGAGAGAAAGCAACAAAACTTGTGAAAGCTATGGAAGAAATGACCATCCAGGCTACAAAAATGAAAAAGCTAAAGGAAAAGGTGGAAAAGTTGGAAACTAATTGCAAACTAGCCCAACTTAAGCAAAAAGAAGAAACACAAAAGGCACAGAGAATTGGTGAGAGAATCAAAATCCTAGAGAAGGATTTAACACTGGAAAAACCACTTGGACAAACCAAGGAAATGCTATGGTCCAATATCATTGACTCTATCAATGATATTTGGCCATCAATCCAAGTTATTTTCAAGCAAACAGAGCTAGTAAAGGTAGCTACTGAAACTATTCAGAAAGTAAAGGAGGAGTTAGGAAATAAGGCAAAGGATGCAAATAAACTCATCCACTTCCTCAACAACAATAATATATATGAGCTCCAGGAGCTAAATATAGAAGACAGGACAACTGCCATTTTAGAAATAAGGAAAGCCCTTTCCAAAAGGAACCTTTTTCTTAATTTGGAAGAAAAGTGCCACAATATGCAAGTAGCCATTGATAGGTTCATGGCTAAATTTCAGATTTTGAGGGAGAAAGGTTTGCCCAGTCCTATGGTCATCAATGATAAACTCATGACATAGTTGGAATATGGTGATAGACTTAGAAAATTGGCTAAGGAACAAGCCAATTCTTCATCCATTAAAGCCCTGCCAACAGGCAAAGTATTATATGACACATTTGAGAACTTGTTTTTCCTTGAGCATGAGGTAAAACATTTGTTCCTCACCAAGCCCAATTTTGCAAAGTATACTGAGGCTGATGAAATCTATAGGAGAATGGTGAATGTGAAATTACCAGATGCAGAATTGTGGAAGAAAATGACAAATTTACTGTGATAAACAAATATTTGAAAGTTACTGCACAGTAAAAATGAAGGCAACAAGGTGAAATAGGTAAAAATAGCACAACAGGGTCAAAGAGTATCAGGGTTAAAGAGTATCAATTGAAAGGTAAAAGTAAGGAAGACTCCAACGTGAAGCTCCACAACTATAAGCCAGCATAAAGGGCTACACCTCAACCATAAAGGCCAGCACAACCATAATAAAAGGGACAGTAAGAAACAATTCATTATTTGTCTCTATCTTCTTGCAAGAAGATATTTGTATTTCCTAAAATAAATCTCAAGTTTTTTTGAGATATTTTGTAATAATTTTTTTATATATATATACTTCACAAATCGAATTATGTAGTGTGGATTCTTATACATTTCTATAGTTTTCTTGATCAAAGACTGTAAGCTATTGTATCACTGTTGGACCAGCAAGCTGGATTATTGAATAAAGCAAAGACATTTCACCGGATTCATGTGTAGTTCGAAATATAGAAAAGTATCTTCTTTTGTGTTGTCAATTTTCCTTTAAAGTTTTTCCACAATCTTAAATGTATCTGAAATCTAGATGCTTAATAGGGAATGATATCTCAGAACATGCTTCACTACACTCTGTTTTGACTATTAGGCATTTTGTATGTTTTCTGCTAAAATTATCTAAATTAAGGAATTCTTGAGTGCTCTTTAGTTCAGGTAGTTTCCCTCTGGTCTATAGTAAAGGATTCTTAACTGCCCTTCGCTCATGATCATCCTTTGTTCCTCCTTTTAGTCTCGGTTTTAGGATTCTTGAGTGCGCTCTCACCCTGGTTAAGATCATTTCATCCATTCGACCTGAAAATCTGTGCTTCACTCTCCTAGCTTACCCATTGAACACTCCCTTTAATCATTTGATCCCAGTTCTGCTTCCCTCCTTTGACTCCATAGCCCAATAGCTAGAGACACCATTCTATCCATCTTCTTAAGGATTCCACCATCCAACTTTCAATACAAATCCAAAACCTCCATGAACTTTGAGAACTAGCCTAAAATATCAACAAAGAAAGCTAAAATATATAGAGAGAGCTCTCTCTGAGTCATAGGTTGGCTAAAGCCTATACTTAAAAGATTGGTTTGTAGTTACCTCGGTCTTTTCCTTCTTCTGATAACTTCTAGGGAAAATTCTAAGTGATAACATGTGTCACAACCTCAATGTTATCAAAACTCATCAACTGAACGCTACAAATCTCATTCCTCACATCAAACTTGCAGCTCTGACATCCCACATCACATCTAAGAGCAGTCAGCACATTTATCTTAGTTGTTTTGCGGTAAGCCCACTTCCCATGCCTTGTGCTGCATTTCTGTCACTTTTTGTGTTTTCGATTGTGGGAGTATTGTTTTCTTTATTTATTTGATTGCTTGCTATTGTTTACATGTATACTAGCTTGTCCTAGCTTTGTTTCAGTTTTCGTTGCTATCTCACTATTGTTGCATGCATGAAACTATTTTGCACAGATGTTCACCCAATTGGCGAACTGCCTCACCCACATGCATGTTGATATGTTTGTTGATTCTTTCATTCATGTTTTGTATGCACTGCCAATCACTTATGCTATCACTTGGTGTCTCCATGCCATTTACTAGGTTAGTTGCTTTTAGTTTCCCGTCGACAAGTCAGGCCAACCTTGGCCTAGACTCTACTTTCACCAAGGTTGCATTACACAACCTGGGGAAGGAAGGATCACCTTCCTCTCCAGATTTGTGCATTCATGCCCAGCAATAGCCTCTGGTACTATTTTTCAAATTTCTGGAGGATAGTGGCTGCTTCACCCAAGAAATTGCGTAAATTTTTCCTTAGACCAATATTCCCAGCTGGAATTGCACATTGCTCAATCCTAGCAATCAACAGCTAGACTGGACTATGCATTACGTAGTTCCAATAGTCAGTTAGTCTCCTAGCAGCCCAGATTGTTCCTTGTGCAGTCTTCGCAATCAGTCTCCGAACCTCCCAGCCGAAATTGTGCAACCTTCATGATCAGTCACACAAGTATGTAGCAAGTCAATTCTCAAAGTTCATTTTGGTTTTTGATTGAAAAATTTCTTGCCATGAGTGTTTCCATTTCTTGAGCTATTGTAGGTGCTCATATGCTTCTCAGTAGTGCAAGTACAATGGTCTCCAAGAGAGGAGAGTCGAAGACACCATTAAGAGCACACCTGGAGATATAGTCGATCAAGTGTCTATGAGCTTTCCTACTCACGAAGACATCAAGTTGTTCATAGACCAAGACATCAAGCAGTAGCACCATGGCAAGAAGAATCATGAACGACAGCTGAAAGCAGCATACCGAATGTAGCGAATGTAGCGAATATAGTGAATGCAAGAAGAAGGTTGTGGACAACATAGAGGCAAAACAAAGTTGCAAGGTCAAGCAAATCCACTGGTAATGAAAGCAACTTTGGAGACTCAGCCTATGAGTTGACGGCACAACATGAAGGTTGCATGAAGATAAAGAATTGAATGATGAAGGAGTTTCATGTGCCAAAGAAGCAACTCAAGGAAGAACATGAAGCTACACGGATAGATGAATGAGTTGCAGCATCATCAAGAATAGTTATGGGTGCAACATGCACTCACGGATGAAACTGTGCCCTTACAAGTTAAAGATCCATCCTAGCAGCTGACACGAAGCAAACATGATGGGAAATGTTGTTGGTCACATGCAATGGATTTAGCAACATGCATGTCATTGTGGGCGTGCATGCAACCCAACCCATTCATCACAATCAACAGGGAGAAGACAAGAAGCAAGTCCAACTGAAGCTGAACATGTACTTTGGCAAGTTGATGCACATGACCACTATCACACACTTGAATATCAGCACGGACACTATGCATCAGTGTGTTTATGATTCAGCCACACCCAAGAAGACCATGCGAATGTTAGAAGACGATTTAGATGAAGGGGTCGAACCAATGCACCAATTGCAATGGAGGCAAGAGTTCGCTTCAGCAAGATGTCACCACTAGGTGCATGCACACCATCACAGACGACCAAGCTTGGCATCAAATCACCACTTTCACCGTCACAAGCATGTCAAAGAGTTGGTCTCATGCGGCGGACTGAGTTTCCGTGATGTCTTGCATGGCTTTCTCAAGCCATGTTGTCTCACATGAGTACATGTGCATTGTAATGTTGAGTCATGTCAAGTGTAAGTCTCAAGAGTTGGATGTAATAGTCATATAGTAGGTGAAGAGTCATGAGGATAGTTGAACTGTCACAAAGGGGAATATCAAGGGTTACCCCACCCTTTGCTATAAATATTCCCTCATAACTCATTGTAGAGGATTTTGGTCAGCCAAGCTTCTATTACGACTATCTTGAAGAAAGCTTGGATAGTATTGTAATGTGCCTTGGCTTCTCCACTGCACGGAGCTAGTACATCTCTTTGGAGGAGCAAGTGGATGTGGCTGTAACATTTCACTGATGGGGCTAGGAGGTTTACATGGATGTATTGTATGATTGGAACTTAATCTTTCATATAATAAGAGCCAACACATTTTCATGCATATGTTGTTATTATGGTTGGACTGCTCCAGTTGCCTTAATGATATATGTAGTTTAACTTACATATTTGTGTATGAATTGGTTCGTATGAAATTATATGAATGTTGTTGCAAATGTTTTGTATATGATGTTAATGTTGTCCCATCCATGCAGACTGCTCTATCGAACACTAGACAGAGCTTTCATATGAACATTGTTGTAACAACCATTGCACTCATTCGGACTAATCCATGAGTGTTGTACATGTTATCTTACCTTGTATGTTGTGACTACTGCATCCGAGTGGACTACTCCACCAGAAGCTATGTATTTCCTTTTGCATTATGTGTTCCTAGCTGAGTTGGGATTGATCCCTTTCAACCTGGAACTCACCTTCACCCTTATCTGCCCCCTTGTTTATTAGAACCTCTCCTACATCTTCCTTGACTCACTGTAGTAGTCACACCCTTCCTACTAAAAGAGTTATCTTACTTCCCTCTGTGTGACATCACAGTCAAGGCATTAGCTTACAACCCAATGTTGGGAATCCTACACCAAATGTTCTGAGGATTAATTGGGACTTCTTACTAGGGAGATCCCCTTGACATGTTGGTCAGTCCAACACCGTCAACATTTTTGGCGCTAGAAGGAGGGCCTGAAGACAAGTTGTTTCGTCTCATCCAATTTTGAACCTTTGTACATCTTTCATGGAGTCTTGCACTCTTCTTTCCCTGTGGTGTTTTTTGAATTGTGAAGATGTCTTCATCATGGGGAAACTTTTCAATCTCATGTCCACTCACACATATGATGGTGAAGGCGAAGTGGTTTGGCCTAAGCACTTACATAACTTTATTTCCATGCTTAGTGAGGAAGATGAGTTTTTTATGAATATGCCATTTTGTTCCTTGCAAACGCACTTCGTGAATCTCCATTTCATTGGGTGCTCAGCCTACTGGATGACACTGTGAACTCATTTGGGCACTTCTATGATCTCATTGAAGACATGTTCTATCATTTTGATCTAGACCATCTTGACCGAAAATAGTTACAACAATGGAGGACTCTGCATGAATTGGTTATTGATTTTTGGTAGTGCTCCTGTGACTTGCAGTTTCAAGCTCCAAGGACCCAGATGAAATTTTCTTATCTTTGGGACCGGTTTGAGCATTGCCTTAAGAA
Organism: Pinus tabuliformis; assembly: GCA_031772625.1. NCBI lineage: Eukaryota > Viridiplantae > Streptophyta > Pinopsida > Pinales > Pinaceae > Pinus > Pinus tabuliformis. The sequence continues at coordinate 259,937,394 of CM062808.1, read as the reverse complement.
ATCTTCCTATCCCAAGAGAAATCTTGAAATCAATCCTCACTCAACATTCTTCATTAATTTGATGGAGCTGCATAATCTCATGTGGATGCAGACACCATCTCAACTCACTGTCCGCCTTCCTCTCATTCAATAGCTCCACCACTGCCAGGTGATGCTGAAGAGCATACTCACACACATGTTCATCCTTCACACTCTCCCAACATCACTTCGCTCAATTTTCACACAGATTTGGTTGTGAGTCCTTTGAGTTCTCATATGCATTCTTGTCTACGACCTCCATCTTCTCACTTGGTTGTTCCTCCGAATGATGATGTCTTGTGTTCATCCATTCCGGACTCCTCACTTGTTTTGAACAAGGAACAACCCATTGATGAAGTTGGTGTTGCACAACCAACATGCGTTGTCTTTCATGAAGAGTATGAGTGGTATCTTGAGCAAAAAAACTCGGCAAAGGATGACTCCTTTCCATATGAGCCCCCTCTGTTCTTTCCTAACCTCTTTGGTGAACCTACCATCCATGATTTTGCATGTGTGTCTTCATCCACAGATGCACCCATTGTTGATCACTCGCTGGACTCACTGGATGTTTGTCCATCATTCAAAAACAAAGAGGATAAGTTATTTGTTGAAAATCCACTTGATCCTTCATCTGTCCTTTTCGGAGATACAGAGGATGATTTTTTTCACTTTTCATCTACCACTCTATTTGATTCATCTGATCATGAGGATGCCGAAGAATTCATTAATTTTTCTAATCGTGGTGGTCATGATCCATTTACTTCCATTTTTTATCATGATCATGACTCTATCAAAGTTGATCTTTCGAAGCCACTCGTTTATGATGCTCTACCTGATGATGAAGTTGAGACACCCAAGAATGTCGAGGTGCTTCAGTCCAAGCTTATGGTTATGTCAAGTCTTTGCTCTCTTGGGGTTAGTCTCATTTCTGGCCATGAAATTGTCCAATTACCTAAGGCTCCTCATCACTCATTTGTATGCATTGAAGATCCATCTCACTCACAAATCACACTTCCTCCACTCAAATTTCACGATCCCTTTTCTCATACATTAGAGGAGTCTTACGTTTCAAGTACTCGTTCGCCATCCAAGTTATATTTGTTTCTTTCGTTTGCTTGCATGCCACAATAAAGATTGTGCTTATGCTTCAAAGATACATGTAGTGTCGCACAACACCATGGTAATTCCACGGACTTCCTGTCATGCACATGCACTCACTTATGTCCTGTGGGCACTTTGAAACACGAAGTGTGGTTGTCTTCATTGTTATATATTTCTTTCTTTTTGGTTCACAGAACCAGGTTGCTCGCGAACCACGACTTCACCAACATGGGTCTACCAATGCACTGGTGGCTACATTGGAAGTACCACTTCATGGGATCAAGCTCATGCACTATTAGTATAGAAGTAGGAGTATTGTTTTCTTTCAGTTGTTTTCTTGCATGCTTATCTGCTTACACACTTTGCTTGTTGGTTTGTTTTCTTTCTTGTTTTCTTACTTGCTTTGCTTTCAGTTTTGCTTCTGCTTTTGCTTTGTTTTTATTTTTGTTAGTTCATTTGTTATGTTTGTAGGTTAGTATTGCATGAAACCATGTATGACTTGTGAAGCAAGCTAGGTAAAATACAATATGTCTTGTACAACTATAACTACTTTGTTATCTGTCATCTTGCCTCTGTATGATGAGCTTCTTACTGTTAGTCCATGATATGTCGAAGGAAAATACATATTGTTCAAAGTGAACCTTGGTGATAATATAATGCTTACGTGTTAAATAGTGTCATCTTCTCTAGTTGGTTGTTTTTGGGTTAACCCTTGTCAACTCAGTCAAGTAGAGTAAGGTGAGGGGGAAAACCTTAACAAGCACATTAGAGATATAATAAATTACTTCTCTACTGGAATAACCTCTTCTCTCAATAAGTCGGGATCCCTCTTCCACCTCTGAAATGAATAAGTGTTATGAATAGTGAAAAATGAAAAATGAAAAGTGAAAAAAATCAAAATGAAAAATGAATAAGGCAAAAGAAGAGAAAGGCTTCCTATGCAGGGAGGTGATGCAAGTAACTCTGCGGGGGCACTGACCAGGCTTGCTGGTAGTGGATCCATGCTTGTGTTCCTATGTGACTCCACTGGGGTACTGTCGAGGCCTGCTGGTAGTGGAGAAACACCAGAGATGAAACTTCTACTCTGACGACTATACTGCTTGTGCACCTATATATGCCTCAACCCTAATCGAAAAAACTGTGTTGCCTTGGCTTGGAATGTGTTTCAATCAACCAAGAATATGGAAGATACTACATCTTACAGTCAAGCTAGTGTGAAGCCAAGATGAGTTGAGAGCTGAACAATACTTCCAAAGGTGTTAGACTTGCTTTTCATGAACAAGGTCCATTCATAGAGCTAGAGTTCTACTAGTGTGTCGCTAAGTGTTGTAGTGGCTACAACCACCCTCCAAAATTTTTTCCTTAGCCTATTTTGGAGCCTCCCTTCCAACACAGAAATTTATCTTGCTTCATCGAGTACTCAAGCTTGAGTGTTTTCCTCACACAAAGGCAACCTATTGATCACAGTTGATCCTTTCCCCTCACAGGTTGTCTATTTGGACTTGGTCGAGCTACATGCTAAGTAGCTTCCCCTCGAAAATTGCACATTTTTGGAGAGTAACCAACCTTCCCTCTATAAACTGCGCAATCCTCTCTAGCAGCCTGCTGGGCTCTAGAATTGCGCAATCCTGCCAACCAGCACTCCCAACAGTATTTGCGCAAATTTCCCCAGCAGGGCTATTCACCCCAGGATTTACACAAATCTAGGAAGAAGTTAGCTACTGTACCCAGAAATTATGCAAATCTCCTGGGCAGTTAGCCCAACTCCTAGCTAGAAATGTGAATTTCCTTCAAGTAGTCAAACAATATCTTGCATGTGTAGCTGAGTTGACTGGTTCCCTCCCAGACAGAGAAAAGAAGACTTGCATGCATAGGTTGCTTCTCCTAAGGGAACATGGAAAGGAATCCCTTGTCTCGGGGATCTATGTTTAGCAATTGGAGGTTACATGCAAGGAGCCGTTCAAAAACCTCCCACCAAGTGTCATTTCCCTTAGATTTGTGGCATGCGCTCACAACCTCGATGTTATCAAAACTCATCAACCAAATGCTGCAAGGCTCATTCCTCACATCAACCTTGCAGGTCTAACATCCCACATCACATCTAGGAGCAGTCGACACATTCAACTCAGTTGTTTTGGAGTGAACCCACTTCCCATGTTTTGTGTTTTCGCTTGTGGTAGTATTGTTTTCTTGATTTCTTTGAACGCTTGCTATCATTTACATGTATACTATCTTGTCCTATTTCTGTTTCAATTTTTGCTGCTATCTCACTTTTGTCACATGCATGAAACTATTTTGCATGGAAATTTTCCCAACCGGTGAACTTCCTCACCCACATGCACATTGATCTATTTGCTGAATATTTCATTCATGTTTTTCATGCACTGTTAATCACTTTTTTTATCACTTAGTTTTGCCATGCATTTTCTGCCTTAGTAGCTTTCAGTTGCCAATCAACGAGTTGAGCCAACCTTGGCCTGAACTCTGCCTTCACCAAGGCTGCATTACGCAATCTGGGGAAGGAAGGCTCACCTTCCTCTTTAGATTTGTGTATTCTTTCCCAACACTAGCCTCCATGACTGTTTTGCACATTTTTAGAGGATAGTGGCTGCGTGGCCCAAGAAATTGGGCAAATCTGTCCTTAAGCCACTAGTCCTTCCTAGCTAGAATTGGGCATTGCACAATCCTAGCAGTCAGCAGCCAGAATGGATTGTGCATTATGCATTTCCAGTAGTCATTTAGTTTCCCAATAGCCAAGACTGTGCCTTGTGCAATATTGGCAGTCGGTCTCCCAACCTCCCGGCCGAAATTGCGTAACCTTCATGATCAGTCACACAGGTATGTTGCAAGTCAGTCCTCAAAGTTCATTTTGGTTTTCGACTAAAAAATTGCTTTCCATGAGTGTTTCCATGTCCCCAGGGATTTCAGGTGCTCATCTGCCTCTAAGAACTATAGGTACAATGGTCTGCAAGAGAGTAGAGTCGAAGACACGATTCAGAGCACACCTAGAGATGCATTCGATTAAGTGTCTATGAGCTTGCCTACTCACAAAGACATCAAGCTTTTCATAGACTAGGACATCAAGCAGCACCACCACAATGAGAATCATCATGAACAACAGTTGAAGGCAGCATACTGAATGCAACGAATGTAGTCAATGCAATAGGAAGGTTGTGGACAATGCAGAGGCAGAACAAAGTTGCAAGATCAAGTAGATCCACTGATAATGAAAGCATCTTTGGAGACTCAGGCTATGAGGTGATAGTGCGACATGAAGTTCGTGTGAAGGCAAAAAATGGAACGAAAAAGGAGTTGCATGTGCTGAAGAAACAACTCAAGGAAGAACATGAAGCTACATGGATGGACAAATAAGTTGTAGTGGGATTAGGAATAACAGTGGGTGCAACGTGCACTCACGGATGAGGCAGACATGGTGGGAAGTGTTGTTGATTGCATGCAAGGGATTCAATAGCATGCATGTCATTGTGTGCATGCATGCAGTCCAACCCATTTAGCACACTCACCAAGGTGAAGACAAGAAGCAAGTCCAACTGAAGTTGAACATGTACTTCACCATGTTGATGTGCATGACCACCAATACATACTTGAATATCAACCCAGACATTATGCATCAGTGTGTTGCTGGTTCAACCACACTCAAGAAGACCATGTGCATGTTAGCAGGTGAGTTGGATGAAATGGCCAAACCAATGCACTGGTTGCAATGGAGGCAAGAGTTCGCTTCAACGAGATGTCACCATGAGGTGCATGCACACCATCACGGACCACCATTCATGGCATCAGATCACCACTTTCACTATCACAACCACGTCAAAGAGTTGGCCTCATGTAACGAATTGAATGTTAGTGATATCTTGCATGGCTTGCTCAAGCCATGTTGTCTCACACTAGTACATGTGCATTGTAATGTTGAGTCATGCCAAGTGTAAGTCAAGTCTCAAGAATTGGATGTAGCAGTCATAGAGTAGGTGAAGATTCATGAGGGTAGTTGAACTGTCACAAAGGGGAATGTCAAGGGTCACCACACCCTTTGTTATAAATAGTCCCTCATAACTCATTGTAGAGGCTTTTGGTTAGCCAAACTTCTATTATGACTATCTTGAAGAAAGCTTGGACAATATTGTAACACGCCTTGGCTTCTCCACTGCATGGAGCTAGTACATCTCTTTGGACGAGCAAGCAAATGTGGTTGTAACATTTCACTAATGGGGCTAGCAAGTTTACTTGGATGTAATGTATGATGAGAACTTACAATTTTATATAATAAGAACCAGCACATTTTCATGCATATGTTGTTATTGTAGTTCGACTTCTTCGGTTTCCTTAATGATATATGTTATTTAACTTACATATTTGTGTATGAACTGATTCGTATGCAATTATATGAATCTTGTTGCAAATGTGTTGCATATGCTATTAATGTTGTCCCATCCGTGTCGACTGCTTTGTTGGACGCTAGATAGACCTTTCACATGAACCTTGCTATAACAACTATTGCACTCACTCAAACTGGTCCTTTAGTGTTGTACATTTTATCTTACCTTGTATGTTGTGACTACCGCATCCAAGTGGACTTCTCCACTAGAAGCTGTGTATGTCATTTTTTGTTGTATTCCTAGCTGAGTTGGGACTAATCCCTTTCAACCTGGAGCTCACCTCCACCCTTATCTACCCCTTATGTGTTTTAACCTCTCATACATCTTCCTTGACTCACTGCAGTAGTCACACCCTTGCTACTAAAAAAGTTATCTTACTTGCCTCTATGCGACATCGCGGTCAAGGCATTACCTTACGACCCACTGCTGGGACTCCTACACCAAACATTCTGAGGTCTAATTGGGACTTCCTACCAAGGATATCCCCTTGACATGTTGGCATGTCCAACATCGTCAATGAAATTCTAAGTGCAGATGTTATCCCAGTCGTGTCATAGGACCAAGTGATCCCCTTCATTAATTTCATCTATGCTAACAAAAAATCAACCTCTTGATTAATAACTCTGGTATTTACATCAAACGGTCCTATCTGTGCTTTCATCTTCAATATTGGCTCTTTAATAAACTTGGTCTACATTCAAGATTTGTGTACTGAATTCAAGAGAAAAAATTCTAATTGGCAAAAAGACTATTAAATGATATGGAAGCAGTTCACACCCATATAGTCTTATTTCAGTAAAATTCTTATTGAAAAAATAGTTACCTATATCAGTCTCTTCACTAAGCTATAAATCACACTTACCCAATAACAAAATTTTTGGGATTTTATCGCTAGCCAAAAGACCAAAAGATACTGATAGGAATTGGCCCACAAAGTTCGTAAAGAAGAATCTCTCATAATGTTTTCTAATGAAAAACTGACCACTCGTTACCCTGTAAATCATGTTTCTGTAGTTGTATCTAACTTGTGGTATAGGAACATATAGACCAAAACTGACTAATACTCGAACGCTTTTTCAATTCCAAAGTTTAAAATTTTCTCATGTATATTGTTTGACAGAAGTTGATTGAAATTGAATAGAATCAAAGGCTTCTTTCCTCGTGAAAATTTTGATAGAAAAACCCAATACTCTTTCATCTACCACTTCATCACTTTCATACCCTAACATGCATCATATCTTAGATATGATATGTCTGGAAATCTCTAGAACAATTCTTGAAGGATATGGAGGATTGTGCTTGGGAATAGTAGCTTCTTCAGGTAAGAAGCATTCAAATATAGAATCTCCTTGTTCAAGTGTCAACTTTTGATAGATTTCTAACAACATCGCGTTGGAAACTGGATGGGTACAATTGGGAACCACAACTCACAGGGCCTATAAACTTGACGCATATGTAATATAGACTAAACACTGTCCATTTTTAGCAATTATTTCTTTTTCACCTGCTAGATACATATCTGAATAGCATAGAATGAATTTAGGGAAATGATATGTTTGTGGAAATACAAACTGGGGAAAAAGTGAATCTAAGACACAAAACTCATTGTTATTGTCTTGAAATTTCTTAATTGCCCAATTCTACAGCTCATCCAAGTCAAATTAGGATCTCGTCTCCACAATTTTTTCTTGTAAGTCAATTAATGGCAATTCATCTCATTTTACTGACAAACACACAACTAAGGAAACTAAGGTTCTGTATTTAGTCTTACTTGACTGGCTACCTTTTCTTTCAATGTCTATGTTATGAAACCAGCTCAAGAAAAATATAGAAAAGATAGATCAACGCCTTATAATTCAGTCTCTTCAATGGGGCAACCTCCTTTACATTACATAAATGAAAAATTCTTGGATCATTCAAATGACAAAACCTCCTTTCTATATATAGGAGTATAAGGAGTCACAATATAACCCAACCGACCTAACAATAATAATATAAAGCCACGAAAATAACAATAGAGGGGTTCTATGGGGCACAGTAATAACAATATGGGGATAATAGGGGCACATCAATATTAATAAGGGGTACAACTACAATAGTAATGGGGTAATCATTAGTATTATAGGGACCCAACATGCCCGTCTCCTTCAAAAAAGTGTTGTCCTCAACGCTTGAGAAGTTCTGGATGCTTCTATATAAAATTCTCATCCTCCCATGTAGAATCTTCAGCGGATAAGTTTTTCCACTTGATAAGATACTCTGAAATTGATCGATTTCGTAGCTGTCGAGTTCTTGTTTCTGTGACTGCTTCCGGTTCCAATATATTTTTCCTTCCTCGTCAAGTTCTGGCAATATTGTTTGAACTGGGAGCTTGTCGCCTATAACCTTCTTTAAACATGAAACATGGAAAACTGGGTGCAATCAAGAAGTTGCAGAAAGCTCCAATTTGTATGCCATAGTACCAATCTTTTGCAACACCTTGTATGGACCATAATACTTTGGTGATAATTTATTATCCTTCTTAGCTTGCTTGAGGGACATTTGCTTATATGGTTGTAGTCGTAGGAACACCCAATCACCTACATCAAAACTTCTTTCGCTATGATGTTGATCTGCCTGTTGTTTCATTATATTCTGTGCCAACACGAGGTTATCCTTTGAGAGTTGGAGGACTTGTTGTTGATGTTCGATGTGATGTTCCACTGCTTGAACCTTAGAATTTTCTCTTAAATATGATGTGATGGATGGTGGCTGATACCCATAAAGTGCCATAAATGGGGTCATTTTTGTTGTTGTATGGAAGGAAGTGTTATACCACCATTCAGCCAGAGGCAACCATTTGACCCATTGTGTCTGTTTATCAAATACAAAGCAATGAAGATATCCTTCCAAACATTTGTTTACTATCTCAGTTTGCCCATCAGATTGAGGATGATAAGATGAGCTATGAGCTAACTGAGTACCAAGACAAGAAAATAATTCTGTCCAAAAATTTCCAGTGAATATGGGATCTCTGTCACTTACAATAATATTTGGGTTTCCATGTAGCTTTTGAATTGTTTCCATAAATGCAGTAGAAACTGTACTGGCTTTAAACGGATGTGATAATGCACAAAAGTGTGCATACTTGATAATTCTATCAACTACCACCATGATGACACTCTTTCCATCAGACTTGGGTAAACCTGTTATAATATCCATTGAAACCTCCTCCCAACATTGGCTTGGAATGGATAAAGGTTGTAATAGACCTGGTGTCTTAATTGTTTCAACTTTATTTTGTTGGCAAAAACAATGTAAACTTTGAAATGGGAACTGTAAACTCAAAACGGGAACTCTGGCCAAAAATCCTGAAAAAACATCAAAAACAGTGCTAAAAATGAAAAGTGTGTATATTGGAACGATGATTTAATTTTTTAGGGGTCAATTTTGAACATGTTTTAAAAATGGAAATGACTATGAAATTTATATGAAATTTTCGTGCAAAATATAGCTTCAAAACGAAAAAGTGATGATACTGGAACGATGATTTTTTTTTTTAGGGTCAATTTTCAAACCTTTTAACAAATGCTAGTAAAACCAAATTTTTATGTGCCAAACAAAGTTGTTTATGAGGAAAAAAACACATTAATGTTTATGGTAGAATATCATTTTTCTTTCCTAAGTATAAATTCAACATGTTTTCGACCATTACAAGCCATGGTTATTACACCTAAACATAGATGGACAAATTTACCATATCACATCAAGCACATTTCCCTGATTATCCTTATTTTAATTTTGAGCATGACAAATTCATAGGAGGCCAGGATTTCGCTAAAAAGAGGAATTGGAGTTAGATTACAGTGAATCTCCTCAATGACCCTCGCTAAACTGATCACCCCCTCCATAAAATATGTTCACAAAAGGTTCACAAGGAATCCCAGAAGCAAGTTTCATTTGTTCTAAAGCAACTTAGTTACACCTCAAGAACCTTATTACTCCCTCATAAATGTGTTCCTGAGAAATGAAGGTAGGATAACTTCATTTGCTATCAATAAATCCCAAACCTAGATGCCAGAGGATTTTCTCTCAAGAATGAAATAATTGGAAAAAACAAGCAAGTTCCCAGAAGATAACTCTAGTGTCAATCACAATCCTAATAATGTATCATCAGTGAAATCATACCCCACATGTAGGGAGAATACGATGAGCTACATACGACCACTCGATTTACTTTGATTAGAGTATCTCAGGCCATAATAATAATCTATTTTAATTTATTTCCAAACCTTTAAAGGAAGGTCATTGTCATTGTCATCTTATGAACCACAATAATAACTTTGATGGCGTTTTAAATATAGTTACATGGTATTTTGTGTTTGTCTTATTTTGTTGTAGGTGACTCATGAGGAGCACATGGACGCTAATACCACAATGGGAAACACAACCAAAATGAGAAAACTAAGTTTGGACCTCCGTTAACATCAATTACCATTGAGAAATAATTACATTTATCAAATTCACTACGAATATCTTAACAACAACGTAAAAACATCTCCCTTGGCAACAATTCTAAAAAGTCAATTAGGTCAAGAATTTACACCCAATATAAGGAGACACCCCTACTAATATGGTTATTTAGTGTGTTGCTTCCCCCACTATTATCAATTAGATGTTACCCATCCGCATATCTAAATAAAAGAAAAGGGAGAAATAAAATAAATGAAAAGCACCCCAATGGGGGAAGTAACGTGGGATATAAAAAACTTTTATGGGGCTATGAACATCTAGTTGGTAGTAAATGCTTATTATTTCATTGTGGTGATTACATTGTAGACATAGAAACTCATTAATATTGGAAGAATACTTTTAGAAATCCTTGAGTCATATTTAAGGAATCAATAATAACCCTAATGACTTCACAACACACCCTATTACCAACTATATTATATCTAACATTGACTTCACAACACACCCTATTACCAACTATCTTATATATGACATTTAGTCATTAATTTGGTCTTATATCTATCATTTATTCATTAATTTGATTATTTTATTATTATTTAGTTATATAATTATATCATATTATGTTTGATCCTAAATCAAATATTTATCAGAGTGAGGAAAATCGGTCAGTAAAAGTATATTACTTAGTTGTTTAAATTGACGACAAGATTATCCATTAATTCAATGTAAAAGATATATTACTTAGTTTTTTAAATTGACTTCCGCTTAATATTCATTCGTAGTTTCCGTAAAGAAAAACTTGGCAGAAGTACCTACAACAAGTGGTGAATTGTGAGAAGAATATGTACAAGATCTCTGAGAGTCTTATCTTGCTGAACGGACACACTGTAAGATGTATCACACCTCATCTCTTTTCTAATTGATCGTCATTGTCAGTATTAACATGAAAACAACATACAAACAATTATATCCACAAACAATCAAACGGCTGACCACATACTGCCATGTCATTTCCCGAATATTATTACTGTGATACCATTTCTGCCTCAACTTTATGCTTAAAAATTCCATGGCATTTCCCAAATATTATAGATATGATAACATTTCTGCCTCAATTTTAAAGGCACACACTACAAAATATCCACCTCAGTGACCCTTTCCCATAGATCTTTCGCAATGCTAGGATTTTTCCACAAACAGTACAAAATCTAAGATAAGTTAAGGACAAGGCAGCATGTAGAGTATGAAAAATATGGGATTCATAAAGTGAAGGCACTTGCTACTAAGTACCCACCGGATTATGGGAAATATCTTTTCCTCTGAAAATATCATAAGATTGAAAGCGAACCTCATGTCAATTCAGAAGTGATAGGTTTTATATTATTTATTTGATAGAGACTAAGGTTATAGGTGATTGGTAAATTATTATTTATGGGATAATTTATCTATTAAATATAAATATTTAAAATTTGGAAGATGGTAAATAATTTTTGTGATAATTTAGTTGGAGGATGTTTTTTAAAATTGTTTTGACTTTGTCAGGAGTTTAATATTTTAGTTTGAAAATCAGAAACATGCCATAAAAGTAAAAGCTTGTAGGTTACCACCATTGATAAATAATTGTAGATAACATGATTTTCATTGTGATAAATAATAGTAGGTAACATGATTTTCATCGAATATAATAATAATGAGTTAATTATATTAATGAAACTTCAATTAATAATTTGGCTCCAGAGTAGATGGAGGACACCGATTTTTTGGACTTTGAAATGGAGGACTTGACCCCCCCCAAGGCTCTGCACAAGGTTCCGGACCGAAAAAAAAGTGCAATTCTCATTGGTTTGGACGAGCTTCTTCATGACCATTATCAAGAGAAGATTAAAATTGTTGAAAGAGAGTCGAAAAAAGCAAGGATGTACTCATCTGATAGCTCAGATGAGGATGATGATAAACGAGGAAAGAAGAAAGAGGAGCAATTGTCTGAGTTTGTTAGTGAGTGTGAAAGGCATGTGCATAATATTGTTGCAACAGTTGAGGTTGCATCATGGGGTGAAAGAATATTTGGTTCTCAGAAATCCTCCCCAAAACTGGTTGTTCCAACAGTTGATGTGAGTCCCCTACTGCAAAAACTTTCAAAAAACAACGAGCTCAGATTAATGATAGGCTTGAGTGCTAAAAATGGAGAGTCTTTCATGGTAGAGCTTTTAAGAAGTGGTTGGCTTCTCAACTTGATTTTATCTCGTAGTCACTGTGATGAGTTTACTGTATGTTGGGCCTTCAATTTAATGGCACACACGTCAAATGAAAATGTGGAGATGTCTGCTTGTGATTTCTTATGCAGCATCATTCTTTCAGGAACTGAGGGTTCATCAAGCTTTTGTACTCTTGATTGGGTTCCTACCTATGATCAAATTAAAGAAACTGTTCAAATATACGGATATTTGGAAGATTGTATGGGAGATGAGCAGATGCTCTCAGAAGATAAAGATGATTTTGCCTACGATGGGCTGCTAGAGAATATTTGGTCTTGGGTCAAATTTGTGGTTGCTTGCTGCCGGGCAAGGAAGTCGAGGTCTATTTAACAGCCTCTGAAGTAGAGAATTTTGCAGTCATGGTAACACGGTTCTTTTTAGATCGTAAACTTCTTTTTCTTTCTAGCATTTTGCAAGAATGCCTGGCATCCATTGTGAATTTCTTCACAGATGAAGAATGGGTTTCCAGCTCAGACATAATTGCTTTCTCTCTTTCATGCAACCTTCCTGAGATGAACTTTAATTGCTTGGAATGAAACTTCAATTAATAAGGGCTGCAGCTTTGGTATGCATTCATAACTTCAATTCTGAAACTTGAGGGACCCAGAGTGTTCCCCCTCAGAAGCCTTGAAAGTGATTTGAAAACCAGTTGGTACTCCAACTCTATTTCTTGTCGAATAACTGTGTCCCAGCATAATTCGTTGCATTGACAAATTTATACTCTCGGCAAACCTGTTACTCGGCTCTGGGGACACATTTCCAGCCCGTATCAATATCTTTTGCCACCCTTTCATGGCTTTGCAATTTTTTGGAAGAGAAATTTAACATTAATAGTGACATTGACGCACATAGCATTTCAAAGGAGAAAGAAAAAGATATACTGGTTACACTGGCTAGGGCATGCAGACACTTGCATGACCTGGGGGTGGTTTATGAATATGTTGTTCTCCTGATAATGAAAAACAATTTTATTAGTCACTCAGCTGGGAGAACTGTCCACACCGCTGATTTGATTTGACCGTGTAAAAAATAATTTTTATATAACTAAAATAACCTAGCAAATTCAGTTAAACCATTTGAAAAGCTTTGGGTTTTGAAATTCTAAGAATCGCCAGGTGGTGGGGCGATTCTTAGAATCGCCACGCCACCACCCCGCCACCACCACTGGTCACGGGGTGGTGGCGAGGCGATTCTGAGAATCACCCCACCACCCAGTGATTCTTAGAATCGCCCCCATGTGCTATGAATCGCCCCAATTGATGTGAGTCGCCTATTGCAAAAACTTTCAAAAAACAACGAGCTTAGATTAATGACAGGCTTGAGTGCTGAAAATGGAGAGTCTTTCATGGTAGAGCTTTTAAGAAGTGGTTGTCTTCTCAACTTGATTTTATCTCGTAGTCACTGTGATGAGTTTACTGTATGTTGGGCCTTCAATTTAATGGCACACACATCAAATGAAAATGTGGAGATGTCTGCTTGTGATTTCTTATGTAGCATCATTCTTTCAGGAACTGAGGGTTCATCAAGCTTTTGTACTCTTGATTAGGTTCCTACCTATGATCAAATTAAAGAAAATGTTCAAATATATGGATATTTGGAAGATTTTATGGGAGATGATTGGATTCTCTCAGAAGATAAAGATGATTTTTCCTACGATGGGCCGCCAGAGAATATTCGGTCTTGGGTCAAATTTGTGGCTGCTTGCTGCTGGGCAAGGAAGTCGAGGTCTATTTAACAGCCTCTGGAGCAGAGAATTTGGCAGTCATGGTAACACGGTGCTTTTTAGATCGTAAACTTCTTTGTCTTTCTAGCATTTTGCAAGAATGCCTAGCATCCATTGTGAATTTCTTTACAGATGAAGAATGGGTTTCCAGCTTAGACATAATTGCTTTCTCTCTTTCATGCAGCCTTCCTGAGATGAACTTTAATTGCGTAAAATGAAACTTCAATTAATAAGGGCTACATCTCTGGTATGCATCCATAACTTCAATTCTGAAACTTGAGGGACCCAGAGTGTTCCCCCTCAGAAGCCTTGAAAGTGATTTGAAAACTAGTTGGTACTCCAACTCTATTTCTTGTTGAATAACTGCGTGCCAGCGTAATTCGTTGCATTGACAAATTTATACTCTCGGCAGACCTATTACTCGGCTTTGGGGATGCATTTCCAGCCCGTATCAATGTCTTTTTCTGCCCTTTCATGGCTTTGCAATTGTTTGGAAGATAAATTTAACATTAATAGTGACATTGACGCACATAGCATTTCAAAGGAGAAAGAAAAAGATATACTGGTTACACTGGCTAGGGCATGCAGACACTTGCATGATCTAGGGGTGGTTTATGAATATGTTGTTCTCCTGATAATGAAAAAAGATTTTATTAGTCACTCAGCTGGGAGAACTGTCCACACCGTTGATTTGATTTAACCATGTAAAAAATCATTTTTATATAACTAAAATAACCTAGCAAATTCAGTTAAACCATTTTAAAAGCTTTGGGTTTTGAAATTCTGAGAATCGCTGGGTGGTGGGGCGATTCTCAGAATCGCCCCACCACCACCACTGATGGCGGGGTGGTGGTGGGGCGATTCTGAGAATTGCCCCACCACCCGGTGATTCTCAAAATCGCCCCCATCTGCTACGAATCGCCCCATCTGCTACGAATCGCCCCATCTGCTATTTTAATTATTTTGTTAACTATATAAAAACAATGCCGAATTTTGAAACACATGGTATTGAACTCATATGCAATGTTTTAGATTCCCAAGGAAATGGGCTTTCACAAATCTGCGATGTTTTCTTATCACTAAAGAGTGCAGGTATGAAAAGATCCTTGTTGTGCTCACCACGTTATTAGCTAAAGTATTTTTGTATATGTGGGGGTCTATTGTCATATCTCTGGTAATCGTTTTGGTAGACTAAGTCATCGAAAAATTCCCATGGAACAACAGTCCAACCCTTTGGATGAATTATAGTGTTTTTTTCTTCACTTGATTAACATTGGTAGTGGATGATATGTAGTGAGTTCTTTCTATATATTACAATTCACCATTATTAAATTAGTTGAGTTTGTTTTATTAATTTTGAAAATTGGTATAAAATTGGTATAAAATGTTTTAAAGTGATTTCATGTTTGTGAAAATATTGAATTTTGATAAAAATGAATGTTGAGTAGAATGATAAATACATTTTATTTTATAAAAGTGACATGGGCGTTGAGGAGGTGACATAAGGAAGAAAATGTATATAATATGTTTATTGATTTTGGCATCATCATGAATAATAAGGTAGAAGTGCTTGTGGTTTTATAGGACCTTCTTGTGCCCAAACAAAAAGGAGTTTGTAAAGTCACAAGTTGTGACAATTCTATTAAGCTTAGAATTATAACCTATCCAAATCTCTTATTCATGATGCATAGATTAGGCATCTATGCCAGGTTTGCAAGCAGTTATAAAAATCTGCAATATGTTTAGTATTTATGACTTTTCTTTTTCACCCATGGATCTGCCACATCTATTTGTTTTCTTCCCATCTTGTTTTTCATTGGGTATGACGCAATATTTTCCAATCATTGTGTATGACACAATATTTGCCAATCTTCCATTGTCAGATATTTTTTGATGCTAAATAATCTTGGCAAGCTAAAAAGAGTGGTTATTGGTGTGTATTGTGAAAGAAAAAGAGACAATCTAACACGGTTTACCTCTTCTCCATGTTCTAGATGAACACATAGGTTTCTTTCTCTTTTCCAAAATAATGAACTCCGAATAAGATAGAAATGTAGGTGTCTTTTTCTTTTTCTAAAATAATTAACATATGATGAGATAGAAATAAATAAAAAATTATGAATTGGGATCACAAATTTCAAGATTTGAGTATACTCAAATGTTCATTTTTACATTCTCTTGTATGTTTGTTTTGATTAGGTCTATTGAATCAAGTTGGTTTTCAATAGTTTTGTTTTGAGTATGTGAGGTTTCTAGTGTCTTATTAATTCAAGTGGAAGAGATCTTTCTTACATATCATTAGATTATGAAGTGACATTGGACATAATTAATTTTGGGCCATACCCTTTTAGAAACAACAACCCAAACTGAATGATTAATTACTACACCTTTTTATTTAGTTGATCTAAACTAGAAGATTATAAAAAAAATTCCTTTCATTGCTCCTCATAAACCAAGATAGATTGATTCATCCCTCCTTTTTAATGTACAAAGAGGAGTTCTTGATTTTTACTCAAAAATATGGGGTGTTGATGTATCTATATATGGATGCTCAGGGTTTTATATTAAAAATTTTCTCTAGTGCTTGATTTGTAGTCAAAGAGATGTGGTGATAATGTATCTAGATATGGGTGTTGAGTTTTTTATATTGAAATTTTCTCTTTGTTTAAATTAGAATTAGAAGGGTTTTTTCTTTTTGTTTTCCGCATAATAAACTATTGTTCTCAATTGAAATTGGATCATTTGTATTAATGTTTCTTTTCAATGTAAGTTTGAGGTGCAAGTTACTTATTTTATTTTTAGACTATGATATTTAACACATAGTGACCTATGCTTAATAAACTATAATTAAGAAGGTTTAATAACTTGCTTAGTTTTTTTTATGGTTTTGGTGTAGCTTGTTTGTATAGAGACTAGAGATTTGTCCACTAGGCAATAACATTCTCTTGCATCTTTGAAATCTTATTTATTGGTTCTATGTGCTTGCATTACCATCTTTTCATAAATGGTATTTGAAATAGTTATTCAAGAAAATTTCTAAACATTTCAGCCTTTCATTCAGCAAAGAATTAATGCTTTTCAATTTCTTCCAGATGCAATGCAAGAAATTGGGTTGAAGAAAGGGGACTTTAGTGAATCACATGTGGCAAAAAAGGCAAAGGAACCCCACCCACCATTACATGGAATGTTTGGAAATACATACATTGGGAGATTTGCAGACATCAAAGATCCATTAGAAGAGGAAAATGAGCAAAAGGAAGCAAAAAATATTGTGGAAGAAAACAATGATGAAACCCTAGAGGACGAAGAGTTTGGATTACATGACATTGTTGATTAAATTTAAGTTATGTTTGGAAATAAAGCTTTGCAATGTTTTGACTTTGACATTTTATGAGAAGAATAAACACTCAATTAAGGTTGTTATGCGTTCAATATTTCTAAGATGTGATTTTCGCATTAACTTTTAAGTTAATCATTATTTTTTGAAAAAAAGTGATTATTATTATTTTTTTGACATGAAATTCATAAAAAAAACTATTATTTAACCATTTTTAGTTAAAATTTTCGTGTAAAAATTGTGATTTTGACATGTCAATTCTACCAAAAAATTATCAAAACGTGTAGTTTTTTATTATATTTATGGTAAAAATGGTTATTTTTATGTTCATTGTTAAAAAATATTGTTTTTTAGAAACAATTATTTCATGTGGATTGAAAAATTAATTAAGGATGTATAAATATGTAGAATATTGAAAATTCTAAATATCGACCTCCTAATTTAAAAATGCAAAACAATAAAAACCTCACTAAAAAAAAGGTTAAAATTAAAATAAAAAACAAGAAAATGTGAAGAAAACGACCACTTCAAAAATGATCAAATTTACAAAATAATTATTTACATTTTATACATTAGAAAATTTAAAGCCAAAAAACAGGTCTTTTAAAAAAAGGGGGTGATGCAGAATACTCACTTTTTTAAATCAGCATGAAAATCACTACCATTCTAAAAGGATTCTAAAATGTAATGTACATAAAAAAATTAAAGTGCCAAAAACTATGCTTTAAAAAAAACATGTTCGTTCTACATCACCCCTTTTCAAAATCAGGTCACTTTTTTGTTATCTCTACGAAACAGGTAACAGTATCAGTTCCCATTTCAAAGTTAACATTGTTCAAACCAAACATTCTGCCACAAACTTTTGAATATCTGATTTAAGGCCATCCCAAAAAAATTCCTTCTTAACCTTGTGGTAAGTTTTTAAAAATCCTGAGTGCCCTCCTAAGGGAGAAGTGTGCAATTCCATAAGAATCTTTTGTTTTAGCTGGGAATTCTTACAGAGGTATAAGTGATCTTCGTACCATAACGAATCATTTTTCCAGCTAAATGTATCATAAATACTGGAATCTTGTTGTAACTTTCGAATAAGTTCCCACACTTCTTCATCATTCTTCCATTCCTCCCTTGCTTCATTTATCCAATCTGGCTGGATAATAGAAATGGTGCACAACAATGCTTCCACATCCTCATCCTTTATTGAGAGTGCATCTGCCACCATATTTTGCTTCCCTTTTTTGTAGATGATTTCAAAGTCATAACCCAACATCTTTGTGACCCACTTTTGTTGCTTTTCAGAGGATAATCTTTTTTCTAAAAAGTATTTAAGGCTATCATGATCTGTTTTTACCTTGAAGTGTCTTCCATTAGGTAGGGTCGCCATTTCTTAATTGCATGGAGTATTGCTAACATTTCCTTCTCATAAATAGCTTTGTGTAAAAACTTTCCCTTGATTGGATGACTTTCAAAAGCAATGGGTCTTTCATCTTGCATTAAAACAGCACAAATTCTGTTTCCTAAAGCATCACATTCCACAATAAAGGTTTTTGTGAAGTCCGTTGTAGCTAAGACCGGTGCTTGGTACATTGCCTCTTTAAGATGTTCAAATGCCTTTGTTGCTTCTAGAGTCCATGAAAATGCATCTTTCTTCAATAATGTTGTTCGAGGTGCTGCTATTCTCCCATAATCCTTAACAAACTTGCGATAATACCCTGTCAACCCGAGAAATCCTCGCAGATGCTTTATGGATGTGGGAATTTTCCATTCCTTAATGGCTTTAATTTTGCTAGGGTCTACCTTAACTCCTTCATGAGATACAATATGACCCAGATATTCCATCTCTTGTACTCGAGAGAAACATTTGGATCTTTTTTCATATAATTGTTTCTCCTCCAATAGTTGTAGCACCCTATCAACATGTTCAACATGATCCTTCCAAGACTTACTGTAGATTAGTATATCATCAAAAAATACTAACACAAATTTTCTAAGGAATGGTTTGAAAATTGAATTCATCAAACCTTGAAATGTTGAAGGTGCATTGGTAACGCCAAAAGGCATGACCAAAAATCAATAATGACCCTCATGAGTTCTAATTGTTGTTTTCGGAATTTCTTCAGTCTTCATTCTGATTTGATGATATCCTGAACGAATATCCAACTTGGTGAAGTAAATTGATCCATGCAATTCATCCAGTAATTCATCAATGACAGGAATGGGAAACTTATCTTTAATAGTGAGCTTGTTGAGCTCGCTATAATCCAGACACATTCCCCATGATCCATCCTTCTTGTGCACCAATACTACTGGAGCAGAGAAAGAACTTTGACTCGGTTGAATTATACCAGCCTCTAGCATTTCTGCAACCATACGTTCAATTTCACTCTTTCGGGCATAGAGATATATGTACAGCCTGATGTTTGGAGGAACACTTCTTGGAATTAGATGAATAGCATGATCATGATCATGAATAGGTGGGAGACCTTTGGGAGTCTCAAATACCTTGGAATGATTGTCCAAGACTTTTTGGAGATCTGGATAAATAGATGATTCCAATGTGGAAACATCTAGCGAACATAATTATGCAATTACACCTCTGTGTTCCTTTTTTAGAAGCTTTGTCATACTGTTAGAGTTGATTATCTTTCCTGATTTCCCTGCAATACCCGTTAATTCAACTTCCTTTCCTTCCATAGAAAATTTCATGAAAGGTTATTTAAAATTAAAAGCTATTGTACCCAAGGATTGTAACCATTGGACTCCTAGTACAACATCAGCACCTCCCATTGGAATGGAAAGCATTGGGCTAGTCACTACATATTCTCCCATGGATAGCTTGATATTATGGCACTTTCCCAAGAAATTTATTGTTCCTCCATTTGCAACCATCACTTGACACTCTGGTGTTGGATATAAGAAGCAATTCAATTCTTTTGCTACCTTACAATGAATAAAATTGTGGGTACTTCCTGAATCAATCAACGCTATTATCTTTTTCTTCTTGATTTGTCCTTCTATCTTGATGGTTTGAGGAGTGGTAATTCCCGCCAATGCATTACAAGATATGGTCGGATTCATTTCTTCTTTATCTAGGCTTTGTTCCTGGAGTATATCCTCTTCTTTTGACCTTTCTTGCTCCTTTTCTTCTTCCTCTTCACAATCTATGTAGAATAATTTCTTCTCAGCACACTTATGACCTTTAGTGTATTTGCTATCACAACTGTAACAAAGCCCTTTTGCTCTTTTTTCTTCCAATTTTTGTGGTGTCAACCTTATAGGTTGTGGAAGACTAGGGGCAACAACACTTCCATCTTTATAGTTGTGAGTGGTGTGCTTCCTGGTTGCCATAATTTTGCTTTCCATTTTTCTTGCTAACCTGAATGCCTTCTCTAATGAATCAGGTTCCCAAAGGCGAATATCATGTTGGATATTATCCTTTAAAGTCCCTATGAGCACATCAATCCTATGCTCCTCTGAAATATTTTTTACCCTTATGTTCAATTTTTGGAACTCCTCAATGTGCTCCATTATTGAACCCTTTTGTTTGAGACTTATCAATTGGCTAAAAAAATTGTTGCTTTCGGTATCCTCATAATGTGCTGTCAATTCTTCCGTAAAAATTACCCAAGTGATAATTTGTTTACGAGAGCAAAGCCATTGATACCATACAAACTGATTTGGTTCCAAATATAAAGTTGCAATACGTAACTTTTGTGTGTTTTGCACATTATTGAGATCAAAAAATTTCTCTATCTGTAATATCCATGTTGCGGGATCCTTGCCATCAAACTTCCTCATATCGATTTTTGGAATATGGTGGGTCTTCAATCCAACATTATGGTCTATGGAATCATGATTAACATTTCTTTTGTTCTCATCATGAGTTTCCTTTATTACCCTTTCACCATTAGTGACCATTTCTCGTAGCAACTTATTCATATTTATCTTCAATTCTTCCATGTCTGTCTTCAAATATGTCTTCTAATCGTCCATCTTAGCTTCCATTCCATTCATCTTAGCTTCCACACCCTTTATCTTAGATTCCATACCATTTATCTTAGCTTCTGTTAGCTTTTGTGAGACTGACATTTGTTGCACTTGGTCTTGTAATTTTCATATATCATGTAGCATTGCTTCCTCTTCTTCATGATTCATGCTACTGCTTTTGGGTTGCTTACTAGGTGTTTGCATTTTCTTTCCTCTCGGCATCAGTTACTGATAACAATGCTCTACTATGCCCTTTGAATTCCTTCAAAATAATTTTTCAAACCAAGCTTAAGCAAAAATTTAAAAAAATCTACACACCTTTTTTCACTTTGTAGGAGCTCAATATTTCCTCTGATGTATCTTTGTAATTTCTGATCATCCAGTTCTAAAATTGTGACCTGTAGTAGCCCTCTGTGTCCTCTTTCTAATGCCACCAGTCTGATCCCAATTGGATTCTCCAAGGAAGAGTTATGTCAAATCTCCCACAGTGACCTGATTATAGACTAGTTCAGTAGAGTGAACTTGTATGACGTGCCACGTGTCTCTGTTTCGACCTCTGGCTCTGAAAAATATATACAAGAAACTACAGTCCATCCTCCTTCTATAGCTTCTTACGAAATTTCAATCTGATGCTCAGAGAAAAAGTTATGACAATTTTCCCTAGGTCACCTGTTTGGAATGTAATTTAGGAGTCTGCAAAAAGACTAAATTCCTCAGATCATATCTCCGCAAATATAGCGCGAAAAGCTATAAAATTCGGACCCAAGATTTAGCGCAATGTCTTCTCAAATGGGTTTTGTTTTTAGCTTCTAAAACATTGTATAAAAAAATTTATAGTGAAAATGCCACGATGACCTGTTTGGAGCAGCGAAACCCTAGAATCCAAAGCTCTGATACCAAATGTTATGAAACCAACTCAAGAAAAAGTTAGAAAAGATAGATCAATGCCTTAGAATTCAGCCTCTTCGAGGGGGAAACCTCCTTTACATTACATAAATGAACAATTCTTGAATCATTCAAATGACAAAACCTCATTTCTATATATAGGAGTATAAGGAGTCACAATATAACCCAACCGACCTAACAATAATAATATAAAGTGACAAAAATAACAATAGAGGGGTTCTATGGGGCACAGTAATAACAATATGGGGATAATAGGGGCACATCAATATTAATAAGGGGTACAACTATAATAGTAATGGGGTAATCACTAGTATTATAGGAACCCAACAGTCTACAATAAATATGAAAAACAGTAAAAGGATAAAAAACTATAAATACCCAACAATTCATTGATCTCCTTGAGATTTCTATAAACTATATCCTCCAATTACTTTTTCTCCATTGTTAGGTAAACTTGACTTAGGATAGAGTCAAAAGTTGCCCAGGTTAAACAATGATGGCTTTGGGGCACATGGTATTGTGCACCCATGGTAATATGCTCATGGTATTATATGTAATGGAGCCTATAAAATGCTGGAAGGACTTCATTGTAATGAAAGGGCCTGGAGGTGAGCGGTGAAGGCTCACTTGGCCGGATTGGCCAGGGTTTTGGCCAAGAATAATGAAATTTCATTATGATCAGGTTTTTCCCCAGATTTGGGGTTTTCCCAGATAAACACGTGTGTTTATGTGTTTATAGTTACTGCTGGTTATTTTTTATATTTCTTCCTCTCAGTAATTCTCCATAATTATTTGTGTTCTTGGGTAAATTTTTTAACAATTGGTATCGGAGCCATGGTTGAGAGTTTGGGCTTCGCATGTACGCCTTCAGTGAAGAATTTATTTTAGCCCAATGGATAAAAGGATCAGCGCAGAAGTTTGTTGTTATCGCTCATGAGATCACCGTTGAAAATGGTTAAAGAGATAATTGAATTTAGATTTGGTATGAATATGGATCAATGATGTGGTCAGGGCCTGCATTGAAGGACTGAGACGGGCCATTGGGCTTCAGATCTGATCAATTGGATTTCTGCATGCCTAGTTGCTTAATCATATATGTATCATCTGTTGGATTGATTCCACATGAAGAGGTTGAAGGATGAAAAGTGTCGACAACGAAGTCAAGGAAGTACGCAAAGAAACTTGGTTATCGTGCGTAGGACTCATGGGACGACAAGATCAAAATCATGGCAACGTGGAATTATGGAGGTTGTGATTTATCTGAAGAAGCTGGTTCAGGATGCAATTAAGCTCCAAGATGAATGATTTGTCAAATCTGGGAAGTGATCAGTGTGTTGGTCGTGCCTTAATCGATTCTGACTATTAGTGCTCTCGCGTGAATTGACGATTTCTTCCTTGGTCTTTGGAAATGAGATTTGATGCATAATGTCATATTCATGGAACATATTGAGTGGTCATCGTGGCCACAAAGCCCTACCTCACCATTTGATGTATTGTGCTACTGATTCCAAGAAGGGGTTGGTGCGTGTCTAGATGGACCATATCATGATTTGGTTCAAGGCAATGGAGTAGCTAGTTTCGGGCCTGGTGATAAGCCCATGATCGAGGTTAATTACAAGGGAGAGAGAAAGCAGTTTGTTCCGGAGGAGATTTCTTAGATGGTGCTCACCAAGATGAAGGAGATTGCAGGGGCGTATTTGGGACAGGTGGTAAAGATCGAGTGCCCAAGGATGTCGTTGTTCCAATGACCGGAGACAGTTTAGATGAAGGCGAGGAAGCTGAAATCTGTAGCGGCCATGAGAGAATTGTTGCAGGCAATGGCAGCACGAAAGAGTTGTTGCTGCAGGAATGGTCGGGATTCGAACACATAACCTGGGAGTTGAAACAACAGAAAGGGATTGCCGAGCCCATAGCTGCGATGAACCTGGCTGCAGCATTGGCGGCAAAAAGGCAGTTGCACACTACACAGGAGTGGGAGAGCCTTGGCTTTAGCAAATCCGCCTCTACCGTTGCTGCTCCAGAAGCTTCAAATTCGTCCGCAGGTGAAGCAAGATGCCGAGGAAGGATGGTGACGCCAAAGAAACCGAAGCAGAGAGGTCTATAGATGAGAAAGAAGATTCGAAGGTGGGTTCGGAGAGATCGAAGGATCGATCCTCGGTGGGTAGTTTTACTGAAGCAGCTCTAGATGGCGTCGAGACGGTGGCCTGGTGCTCACCAGCTAAGCATTAACGGATCGAAACTATCTGTCAAATCAACAAGAGCTAGGGGATAGGACGATGGGATCAGGAATCGAACCCATCACCTGTTGAGAGAGGATGGATCAAAATCACAGCAGCAATAAACAAATTTTTTTTAATGAAGTCAAAATTATTGCATGTAAATGGGCATACTACTGTAAGACCTGGTAAGGCATGTGTACCCCTCGGTGATCATCTGTAAAATTTGGGTTAGACCTAGGTTATAAGGGGATGTCGGGTTAACAATATCCCGGGTAAAAACTTTGAGGGGGGTAAGAGCTAGAGTGAGCGGGATTGTCTCACTTAGTAGGTCTAGTTGGAGTTAGTCAAGGAACCCCAAGTCAAGTTTAAAGGGGAAATTGTTAGGTAAACTTGACTCAGGATAGAGTCAAAGTTTCCCGGGTTAAACAGTGATGGTTTTGGGGCACATGGTATTGTGCACCCATGGTATTTTGCCCATGGTATTATATGTAATGGAGCCTATAAAACGCTAGAAGGACTTCATTGCAATGAAAGGGCCTGGAGGTGAGCAGTGAAGGCTCACTTGGCTGGATTGGCTAAGGTTTTGGCCAAGAATAATGAAATTTCATTATGATCGAGTTTTTTCCCCAATTTGGGGTTTTCCCAGATAAGCACGTGTGTTTATGGTTGCTGCTGGTTATTTTTTATATTTCTTCCTCTCAGTAATTCTTCGTAATTATTTGTGTTCTCGGGTAAATTTCTTAACATCCATAGCCTCAACAATATAAATGCCTAAATAACATGCAAACCCACCTTTTCAATTATTGAAGTTTGCCACCGTTGGCGCCAAAACATTTGACGTCAGTCAAACTGAACTCATATTTCGGGGGTTCCATAATTGTAAAATTTGACCTCAGTCAAACCACACTCATATTTCAGGGGTTCCATAATTGTTATGGACGCATCACGTGACACATCACAAAGTGGTTTTGTCCATACAATACATTTTGAGCCCACTCCGACACCGTAAACATATACACGGGCACTTGAAACCCATTGTGTATCGATCTAACCCCGTCAATCGTTGCCTTTAAAACATAAATGTGCATCATTTATTCTTATATTAATGAAAGAAAAATCTTAATTCATTTGATCAATTCCTGTTTCAAAAAATAGATAAATATTGCATGTACTTTGGAGAATTAAGATGAAAAAAATATTAATGTAATTTGTGGCATGACATATCAATGACCCAACGTTACTTTTTAATAGAAGTTTCCTCTTTGTGAATCATTCCCATAAATGAAGCTTAACACTTCCATAGGACAATGAAACAACAAACATTTAAATAAATATGGGCGGAGATCCTGCAACGGTCATTTCCCAGGTTAGCTTGATCACCTTTTATTTTAATGAAGAAATTCGAGCAAACCCATGTTTACGGACAATCCAAAAACATCGTGGAATGTGTAATTTACCTATTTAAACTTTCAAGATATTCAACGTAAAAATATTTAACTATATTATCATGTTTTTCCTCGTTGAGTGACGTGTCATGGTTCCCAGCTGGAATCATGGGACAAATTCAATTTAGGGAGGTGAAACATGAAAATTCTTCCCAAATTTGAGATATATGTTAATATAATTTTGACTATAAAATTGGGATTCAAAATACAAAACACTAGACTCAACGAAAGGATCCCAATAAAACAACTCACTCAATAAAAAATGGTTGAATGTCACTCCTTTAAATAATACACGTCTAAGATCATCCGCTTCATCTCCACTTTACTACAAATTGTATTTCAATTCTGCCATCAATCCCTCTATTTATTGGCCTTACTTTTCTTGCTAACAATAAGTGAGAAAGGAAAAACAAAATATGGGAAAATATGCGTGTTGTATACCCATGGGCATGAAGTAGGAGGAGGAAACCATCGAGCTAGTTAGCTTAGGTGGCACCATTTGAATACTTGAGAAACCTCTCATCACTGCACAAATAATGTAGGAATTCCCTCACCATTTAATCTACCATTCCCACTGCTTGTACATTGGGCAGAAGATGCCCGCGCTTTTTCCAGATGAGTGCCTTCTCCAGACAAGCACATACGATGACCGATCTCCCCAAATGTCGTGTTCAGTGTATCACATTTACAAGGTGGTTGACTCGGTTCCCTGTGGCTAAATGATAGCAACATAATGGGGTCTCCCAATATATACTTGGCAGTATGGAGAGCACAAGTCTGTGTTAGCGTTGTCTAATGCATAACTGTTCGATTAGAGCATCCCTATATACTTATCATATTGAAGTGCTTCTTATATACCCAAAACTACTGGAGAACCTTCTATATACTTCCATACTAGGACGAGATTTCACCCCCATGGTACACTACATGCAGTTAACAACAACTGCTATGTTTAAAGACATCAGAACACATTTATAGCCTAGACCTCTAGATATTTGCGTTTTAAAGACATCGGAACACATTTCTAGCCTAGACCTCTAGATATTTGCATTAGGTGAAAAATACTCCTTAGGTTAATTGAGGTAAATCTTATGTTTATCTTGGATTAAGTTTCAATTTTATGGCTCAACGGTGTCACCTAGATTCCTATCATGCAACTAAATGATGAAAACGAAATTGATGTAGGGGCATCCGAACACCTTAGTGGAAAAAAATTAGAGAAAGAGACACATGGACGACCACATGGACAACCAGGCCAATTATAACTGAATTCTGTTGAAGGAACTAATTTTAGTTAAAAAAATCAACTAAAATTGAATTAATGTATAACAAAATTCATTAGTAAATCAAAAGAGAGAAAACCCTGTGCGTGTCAGAGAGGGAAAATTGTAATTACTGGAGAATTCTTAATTAAGGCTGATATGCCTTAAATTGTAATATGAGTTTGTAAATAAAGAAAATTCCTCTTTGTGAGTTTGTGACTGTGTTTTTAATTTTTTTTGTTTGAATTGTTTCAACAGCATTGGCAGACAAACTAGACTTGTCTATGTCTGCGCTCCAATATATGATGTATGAATATACAGGGATTGAAGAAGAGAAAATGTGTGCAGCAATTGGAATATGAAAACCAAAGTGAGAGTGAGAACTGGCTCCAGAGCTAGAACTTGAACATGATAATGTGTCGAGGAAGCAAGGAAAATAGGCTTTTGAATTCGTTGCCAAGGTAGCGCAGGAGGGGATGAGTTAACGGAAATGATGCAGGGAGCTATAGGCATGAATAAGTTGAGATACCTGACAACCCTATTCAAGGTAAGGAACACATGACTTCCCTATGATGATCCCATGTTCAGTTCTTCAGGTTTCTGAGCTCCAGGATGCCTAAAGAAGCCCAGTTGTGTACTGGGTTTAGAACCAAATGCATGCTTGTTAAACACCTTAGCATAATTGCAAACCTAGTATCCTAAAGCCCAAGTTATGCTGGAGGTCACGTGGGGAGCTCTTACAGTGGAGGCACCAGGGCAACCAGTGTCGCCATCGAGGATTTGAAGATTGCATCTAAAGAAGGAAAGTTGAGCGAAGCCATGGAACTTTCCAGAAACGTACAGATGCAAGGTATTCCCATGGATTCTATTAGTTATGTTTGTAAAGAGTCATAAAAGGGAGAACAACTAAGATCAATGCTAGATTGAGAAGGTCGATATCTGATGGATAAGAGTGATAGCAAGAATCCACAGCTGAAGCAACATCAACAAAGAAACTTGAGAAGGAAGTTTGTGTGTAGATGAAGAACAATGGCAAGTTTCTGAAAGGCTTCGTGGGCCCATAACCCACAGGCTTCAAGACGATTTTAGTGGGGAAATGGGATTTTGGTTCACCCCAGAATCTCATCCTCATCAAGTGGTATCAGAGTGGGAAAAGATTTCCCGTAGAAAGGAGTTTTTGCATGCGAGGAAGGAAGAGGTACAATTTGCTGAAGATTTGTAAGCTTGTAATTTTTTTTTTTTTAATTTATTTTGTGTGGGTGAGAAGATTATAGCAAACCTGAAGTAGTAGTGCTCAATTGGTTCGAGAGGAGAGAACCGTGGAGATGCTGAGAGGACTAAGCTCAGGAGAGAAGCTTAGTAGGGCATCTGGTAGTAGGGAGGACTTGCTATTGCAGAGGTTTGGTTGCAGCTCACATGAAGGCAGTTCCATTGACGAAGTGAAATAGTGGGTAGAATTGCTAAGAAAACGGAACTAATTTTCGTTAAAAAAATTAGTTAAAACTGAATCTATGTATAACAGAATTCATTAGTAAATCAAAAGAGAGAAAACCCTGTGCGTGTGAGAGAGGGAAAATTGTAGTTGCTGAAGAATTCTTGATTAAGACTGAGATGCCTTAAATTGTAATATGAGTTTGTAAATAAATAAAATGTCTCTTTGTGAATTTGTGACTGTGTTTCTACTTTTTTTTGTTTGAATTGTTTCACCAGCATTTGGCAGACAAACTAGACATGTCTGTGTCTACGCTCCAATATATGATGTATGAATATACAGGGATTGAAGAAGAGAAAATGCATGCAGCAATTGGAATATGAAAAAGTACCGGAACCAAAGTGAGAGCGAGAATCGGCTCTAGAGCTAGAACCTGAACACGATGATGTGTCGAGGAAGCAAGGAAAACAGGGTTTTGAATTCGTTGCCAAGGCAGCCCAGGAGGGGATGAGTTAAACGACAATGATGCAGGGAGCCACATGCATGAATAATTTGAGATACCTAACAACCCTATTCAAGGTAAGGAACATGCAACTTCCCTATGACGATCCCCATGTTCAATTCTTCAGGTTTATGAGCTCTAGGATGCCCAAAGAAGCCCAGTTTTGTCTTGGGTTTAGAACCAAATGCATGCTTGTTAAACACCTTAGCGCAATTGCAAACCCAGTAACCCAAAGCCCAATTTATGCTGGAGGTCACATGGGGAGCTCTTACAACGGAGGCACCAGGGCAACTAGTGCCACCATCGAGGATTTGAAGATTCTGTCTAAAGAAGGAACGCTGAGTGAAGCCATGGAACTTTTCAAAAATGTACAGACGCAAGGTATTCCCATGGATTCTATTAGTTATGTTTGTATTCTGTAGTGTTGTGCAGATATGAAGGCGATAGAAGAGTCAAGAAAGGGATAACAACTAAGATCAATTCTAGATTGAGAAGGCCGATAGTTGATGGATAAGAGCAGTAGCAAGAATCTGCAGCTGAAGCAACAGTAGCAAAGAACCTTGAGAAGGAAGTTCGTGTGTGGATGAAGAATGATGGGAAGTTTCTGAAAGGCTTCATGGGCCCATAACCCATAGGCTTCAAGACGATTTTATTGGGGAAATGGGATTTTGGTTCACCCCAGAATCTCGTCCTCATCAGAAACCTTTTCATTCGATCAAGGCTAAACTATGGAAGGAAGGGAGACAACCAAATAATGCATCAAACAAGTAAAATTCATCAAAACACAACTCTTTATCTTCCAATGCAAAACGTAAAAACAAGATCTAACCTTTCATTTCACTAATAAATGCAATTCCAAGATGCACTCCTATAAGAAATGAAAATCACTTTCCTTTCACTAAGATGCACTAATCATTTCTTTCACTTTGATTCAACAATGAAAACTAATGCAATGAGAAAAGGAAATTGAAGTCAATTCAGTGGAAATGAAAATTTCTTTCACTTTATGGTTTTGAATGCAAAAATGTTTCAAAAATATTTAATTGAAGAGATATTTCACTTTTTCTTTCTGAAACATAAGAATGAAAACGAGTACTCTCTTTTAGACCTATGAAGGAAAAAAATTGTAATCTATGCTTGACAATATAACAAAAGAAATATTCAAAGCATCAATATGACTTGACACTAATGACAGCAATGTCAGATCAATGGTTCGAAAGAAACTTGAAAAATATGTCCTGAATGCAGGAAGACCCCTAAAGGGAAGCAATCAGTCTTAGAGAGTTAGACCAAGCAATGAGTATAGGGTGACCTAGAGGACCTAGAAAC
This sequence comes from Pinus tabuliformis, assembly GCA_031772625.1. Taxonomy (NCBI): domain Eukaryota; kingdom Viridiplantae; phylum Streptophyta; class Pinopsida; order Pinales; family Pinaceae; genus Pinus; species Pinus tabuliformis. The sequence goes on along the minus strand of CM062808.1, from coordinate 259,907,032 downwards.
CCTAAAAGACAATCAAGCTCCAAACATACATTAACAAAGTCAAGAGACAATTGCAATCATACAAGCATAACAATCAAGACAAATACACTGTAGACATACTGGAAAATCACTGACAGAGGCCAAAGAAATTAAAAACAAGAAGAAACCCTAATTTTTCTTCTATCCTCTGGGATAAGCATGCCTGTTTTAGGAAAAGGGTGATTCAAGGGATATTAGTGTGACTGTAATTCCAAAAAAGCAGTGATGAAAGTGCAACTATTAAAGCAGAACATGCGATGGGTGAGAAAAATAAGGGAAAATAAAAAACCTTCAAGACCAGAACAAATGAGTTTCCTCAAGCAACAGCCAGTGAATGAAAATAGCTACATTGAATCAAACACGTGAAGAAACTAACAATTGGTAAAACTCATAATAAAATCTAAAAGAAGGAATGGATGGAAAGGGTTATAGCTTCCCCAGTGGAGTCGCCACTTTGCTATCTAGGAAAATCCTCCCTATAGGCAGAGACAATCCCTCTATCCCAATGAGTGGGATTGGCAACCTACATGACAATCTGCTATACACTTTCCTAAATTACAATCAAAATGAGAGAAGATGAAGATGACCTACCTAGTTCTGATGCTATAACGTCCTCCTTTGTTGAAGACCTCGAATCTCTTGCACCACGGGCTCGATCCTACTGCTTACAGCATTTGAATGCCTACACAAGAGATCAAAGACACAACAAAACATACAAGTACAAAGAGCATAATCGAAAGTAATATACTTAATAGATCAAGGAGCATTAAGATAAATGATGCATTGACACACACATTTATGGAAAGTGAATCGATAGATGTATGTATTAATAGAATAAAGGAGGAACCATACAACCAAGCCTTGATGTCAATTAGCTCTCCTTGAGTGAATGTCCAAGTCTAAGCTTAAGCTCTCCATGCACTAATTCTCCAAGCCAAATGAGTAGCTTGTAGGCACAATCTTAGCATAAAGGTGCAAATAGCCAAAGACCAACCATTTTGGAATGGGAAAAGATGAATATATAGGCACGGAAAGGAAGTTAGGATCTCTCCAAGGATAGGAGAAAGCCCTCATCTCAAGGAAGTAGCTCATAGGGACAATACCAAAATGAAAAGTTGAGAGAACTCGACCTCATCCACACCAAACAACCTCGAACTCTTCGTTCTGGAAGCCTCTAGATCAAGAAGCTTCTTGTCCTCTTTGGGAAAAAATTCCTTTTAGGGATCATCGTGGGTATCCAAGCCAAAATATCACTAGCATCACGAGTCTAGTGAAGTGTTGCTAGCGACCAGTACAAGTGGATAATGTTAAGGGAGTGATGATACTCAAATTATGGTTTTAGAGCTTTTTTCTTTAGGGGAACCTCAAGGTATTTTTTCCATCATTGTTTTAGGGAGGATTTGACCAGCATATATAGATGAGTACACTGCATGATTTCCATGTTTCAGACACTTCGGGGTATGCCAAAGGGAAGTGTGAGAGGTGTGATAAAATATTGTGTAACATGTTGTCCTCCTGGAAGGTTGCGTTGAGGGGAGCAGATTCTCTCAACTACTTCACTAACCCCCAGAGGGATTTATGGAGTTGAGCTTCAGTGGAGCTTCGAAGGGGAACCGGGGCCCTGTAGGCTTGGGAGGACTGTTTCGAGACCCCAGCACCAACACCACTCTTATCTACATAGACCATTGTGGGTATGCTAGCAATAACAAAGAAGAATGTGTGGCTTTCAGACAAGGCCTATAGATCGAAATCAAAATGAAGTACAAGAATATTGTAGTGGAGGGCGATTCTAGGCTTCTAATAAACACGGTGAAAAACTAAAATCAAGGAGCTAAATGGGAAAAGATCAGCCACAATTGGAGAACAATAAGGTTAATCCAGGAGATAGGAAACCTTCTCATCCACTTCAACTATATAATGACTAACCACGTAAGAAGGGATGGTAATAGAGCATTAGACTTCCTTTCAAAATGGGTTTGTAGTCACCATAATGCACCTTTGGAGAAAATATGGTCGTGTCAACCAGGAGACGAGTGGTTCTGACCCTTGAATGAGATCCAAGAGTATGACCAAAGACATAACTCCCAAGACATATAAAGCCTCGATTGGGGTGTGAGCTATCGGACAGGGCCATTAAGATCATCATCATGATAAGTTAATAGTGGAATGTTGCCACTGTCCCTCACATGATTGAAGTGCAGGGCTCGGTGGCCTTATGCTTAAGACTATATGAATGAAGGAAGGTGGCATAATTAAGTAGGCTTATCGAAGGCAATGAATATTAGAAGGACAAGGTTGGAAAGAGAAGAGGTACTAAAGGTGCGATTGTAACAAAGGATTCGGAAGGGACGTGGGCTCATTTGGCTCCAAACGTAGGTTATCGGGTATTTTAACTAGCTTTTACTCTATTACACCATGATTCCCTACATCTAGTTTGATAATTGGGGGCATTGGGTTTGTGGGAGAGAGTAATTCAGGCTGGGAGAGATGCACGGTGTTGAGAGTATGCTAGAATAATCCAAGCTCCATGGGTACCTCCTTGGTGTCAATCCATTATGGAATATGCCTCTCTCGCATGGGACTTATCGGGCTTGGTGGGGAGGGGATCAGTGCGGGGGAATACCACTGTCTTGTATGCATAGAAATCCTGGGGTTCGGGGGCTATGAGTGTGTTAATGTCTATGTTAGGGTGAAAGTTTGTTTCTTAGTCAGCTATGAGGGTGTTGAGGATAATTCGCAGAATTGGATCCAGAGGGTAGGGTCCAAGTACCTGTGGAAAGCTTGTAGTGGGGAGGTGGTCACAGGTAGGGGTCTTCTAACGTCTGGGAAGTGGCATGAATTGATTGTTGGCCATGCCAGCCTCGACTAGAGGAAGGGAGGCTGGGAGGGAAGCTGAGGTTGGGCTGGGGGCCTCTTGATGAGTTAGGGAGGATGGGGGAATGGCCAGACATAGGTGGGCAAGGGAGGTGGGCAAATTGAAACCTATCAACATGGCTACCAAGACTCTGTAGTTGGCTAGTTGTTGGCACCTCACTCCTAAGGTCGCGGCTGAGGTGATTCCAAGGGCATGGGCATGCTAGGGCATTTGCTGGGGCATAGTCACCAGGGTGCGGGTCATGGTCAAGCTGGGTGGCGGGTCCTGCATTTCAGGGATTAAACAAATGAACCAAGGGGGCTGGAGTTTGTGAAGAGGAAGAGCCTTCGGGTGTTGGCATTACAAAGCATAATGTTATAGCAATTCTAGTTTCTTGTTCCTATAGCAGTTCTGTAGAATGATAAATATTCTCGAATGCGAAGAGCACTGAAACTAGTTCCAAGCCATCCTCAGTCGTGGGTCGGTAGATACTGTGACGAGGTAACGGGCATAAAAACGAAAGGTAGAGGCCGACGAAAGCGACCATGAGGGGTCGAGACCGAGGTGGAACCAAGCACCTCGAGTAAACGTCGAGGTAGAAAACCAATGGCAAACTTGATATGTGAATTGGAAGCAACATACAAGGAAGGCATCGAGGAGGATATAAAGTGATTGATAGTAGAATGGGAGGAAGACATCAATCGACAAGTGAGTGTGGATGAAGTTGACCTAGAGGACTGGAAACTCCTGGTTTTGGATTCAGGCAACAACAGACGAAGAGGGACTTAGTATAAATAGACCCTACATCTTTACTGGCTGATGAAATTCTTCCTTGGCAAGGCCATGGAGCAAATCTCGATGACTACTATCAAGGATTTCCCAAATTATAAACATGAATTTGAGAAGCTATAATTTTAATTGCAGAAACAAGATGGTCACCTTGGACATATGGAGAGACATTTCCCCTGCATGTTCTTTCAGACAAAGCTACTAGGCTCCATTACAAAAGATTTGGCCCCTGTCACATCAGCCTTTGCCGAGAAGGATGGATAGAATGTTGGTTTCTAGTTAATTTTGATTAAGTTTTTTCATGTGAATAGATTTTTAATTTCAAGTTTGCAGTCATCTCTCTCTCTCTCTCTCTCTCTCTCTCTCTCGCTATATATATATATATATATATATATATATATATATATATATATATAGGCAAATAGAATATGGATGTGGACATGACAATCACATTTATTTATCTTGGATAAATAGACATGGTATTTTTCGTTACTGGATGGCTTTGTTGGGTGTGGAGCCTCATTATCTTCCTTATTTAGAGGTATCGCCACATTGGACCCCAGTTCGTAATGTGGCGGAAACATCGCCCATAAAATGTATGCTGCTAGGGGGTATAGGGGGGCCGATGACAATTGTTTGGAGGCCCCCTTGGCAAGGGATCGGGAGCAGTGCCCTTGAAGCTAAAAATAGATGTAAAATTTCCTTGTAAAATGTTGTAATTTCATAGTCAATTTGGGCCGTTCATTAGGTGGAGATCTGACGGTAGAAGTTATGTTTAAATTAGGATTTTTTGCCTTAGAGGGAAACCCATTGCTATATATGAAGGAATTGTATTGCATCTATGTAGATCTATATTCTCAGTGAGAAAGAGAGAGGAGATTATGTGAGAGTGAAGAGGGAATTACAAAGGATCTGTTGTAGGTTGTATGTCTTCATTTTGCTGGATAATATAAAAGGAAGGACTGGTTGTTTCTCTGTGGACGTAGCTCAAATTGGGTGAATCACATATATCTGTGTCTCTTTTGTTTTATGTGTTTTCCGTGTTTATATTTCTGCAATATTTTATGTGTTCCATTGCTCTATAATATATAATTTTCTAACAGGCTTGTCATGTGGTCAGGTGGTCAACAGACTTGGTTTCCCGCCGGGCAAGTTGAGACCACCTAACCTGGCTCTATGTGATTACAACTTGTTTGTTTTATAATGAAAAAGAAGGATCTACCAAGCCTAACAAAAAAAAAAGTCATTTTATATAGAAATCTAAATTTTTACATCACCATATATGCAAATTTTTTACATAGCAAGTTTGGTATGAGGCTTATCTTTGCAATAGGATTTATCTAGATTTGGTATCATGGTGAATGCAGCCAAAATGGACATATGTAGCTATTGAATTGTTTTCTATATATACATATCACAAGTAACTTTATACAATCTTTTCACAACTTCTTGTAAATAAACATTGTCAAAAGATAAAATCTTCAATTAAACATTAATATGGTATATCTTCATATTGAGAGTTTTGAACCCAAAAATATAGTCTATAAGCATTAAAAAAATCTACTAAAACACTTGAAATCTAACATATCAATTGTCATTACTTGATTATGAAAACTAAGGTACAAGTTTTTCAATTGAAAAAACCTATCTACTTACACTTTGGGGGCAATTGCTAATATTATTTATATTCTTATAATAGTAAACGGAAAATGTTAATGATTCGATAATTCCTCTTTCAGAAAAAATAAATAAAATTTACATATAAATAAATAAATATTACATGTACTCTCCCGAGTTAAGATGAATTTTTTTTTATTAAATGTAATCCGTGGCATGACAACATAAAAAACCCAGTGGTACTTTTTAATAGAAGTTTACCTTTGTGAAGCGTTCTCGTACAAACATTTAAATAAATATGGGCAGAGATCCCGCGACGGTCATTTGCCAGGCTGGCTTGACAACCTTTAGTTTAACGAAGAAATTCCAGCAAACCCATGTTTATGGAGAATCCGAAAACATCGTGGAATGTGTAATTTACCTATTCAAACTTTTAGGAGAGTCAAAGTCAATAGTCAAAGTCAAAATCTATAACGATATTTGCATGGTTTTTCTCGTTTGAGTGAGGTGTTCTAATTCCCATCAGGAATCATGGGACAAATTCAATTTAGGGAGGTGAAACGTGAAAATTCTTCCCAAATCTGAGATATATGTCCATATAATTTTGACTATAAAATTGTGATTCGTTTTACAAAACACTAGACGCAATGAAAAGTTCCCAAGAAAACAACTCACTCAATAAAAACGGTTGAATCTCACTCCCTTAAATAATACACGTCCAAGATCGTCCACTTCATCTCCACTTCACTACAAATTATATCTTAATTCTGCCATCGAGCCCTCTATCTACAGACCTTGCTTTGCTTGGTGAGAATAAGCGAGAAAGGAAAAAGAAAATATGGGCAATTATGTGTGCTGCATGCCGGTAGGCATGAAGGAGGAGGAGGAAACCATCGAGCTGATTAGCTCAGGGGGCACCGTCCGAATACTTGAGAAACCTGTCATCGCCGGCAAAATCATGCAGGAATTCCCTCGCCATTTTATTTGCCACTCCCACTCCTTGTACATCGGGCAGAAGACACCCGCGCTTTCTCCAGACGAGCACTTGGAGGTGGGAAACATGTATTTCCTTCTGCCACAGCAATTTTTCCAGTCTGAGTTAACGCTTGTATTACTGGCTTCCTTAATATCGCCTGCATTGTCCTTAAAACATCCAATTACTCCCCGTGCTCACATGTCAGCTTCTTTGCGCTGTATCGAACGCGCGTCAGCTCTGTGCCAACCATTTGAGATAGAGATGAGCGACGTGAGCGGAAGCCTTGTGATTAGAGTGTCGGAGGAGTTTATTACAAAGCTTTTGGAAGACGGGAGACCTAGCGTTGACAAACGCGCTGATGCATTGGGCAGCGATTCCGCAGATGACAAGCGTAGGCTGTTGGATACTCCGCAATTGCAAAGAGATTATGAGCGGCTGGTCACGGCGGGAAGCAAACGGTGGAGACCTAAGCTTGAGAGTATCAAGGAAAAAGAGCAGGGTAATTGCCAGAAGCTGGTGTTGAAGATTAAGGAATTATGTGTTAAGTGATTGCGTTGGCCTGTTAGGATGATATTTGAACACGACGGAGGCGGCGGCATCCCTTATGTGAAATTTGGGTTACATGGTGGTTGTACATAATGAAATATTTTCAGCGTGTTCGTTTTAGCTCGGGAACAGTTGTTTCCTTTTCGCTGAGAGCTCTTTTGATTAGATTCACCATTGTTAAACAAAGATCTGCGGTGCGATGTAATTATTAATTGTAAGATATGGAGTTCAACTGGATACAATTTTTTGCCAAATATTCATTCCATGGTAAATTGCAGTTGCTAGGCGTCCACCATGTACCCTATGAAAATGTAGTTAGAAAATAGACAACTTCAAATCCAATTTTGCTTATTTTATGACCATCGTGACCACATTGTTTATTTCCTTTGAAAAGAAATTTCAGTAAGATTTTGATTAAGTCTGTAAAAGATTTTTGTAATTTTTTTTAATAAAAATTAGAGTTATTAAATTTCAACCTTTTAGGTTTCTTAAAAACTTTTGATAATGTTGAATCTATTTCTACAATATTTTTTTTTTTTTTAATTTAGGATAATAAATAACTAGTGAAAGTTATCCTTAATCTATTTCCACAATATTACGGCAAGATTTATTGAATTTGTTTTTCCTCGATTCCAGCCAATTTTAATGAAATTCCTCCACTAGACACTTCCCATTTTATGCGTTGGTAGCAGGTTGGTTTTAGTGATTACAAATTTAGAAAGATAAATCAGTTCAGTTTCCTTTGATTTCGGGAATCAAGTTATCCGGATCTGTACATGAATAATGTAGAATATCTTTACATGTGTAATTGGGCACCTATTTTGCAAAACGTTTTAGCGAAATCTGGTTTAAGTTTCAAATTTATATTAATACTTTAGAATTTAGAAAAAGCTGAAAAAAAAACTTACTGTAATATCAATATAAAACTGTAGTTAAAAGTAAGATTTAAAGAAATCTTGTTTAAGTTTCAAATTTATATAATACTTTAGAATTTAGAAAAAGTTGAATAAAAAACTACTGTAATATCAATATAAAACTGTAGTTAAAAGTGAGATTTAATATTACAGTATTATCATTCAAATTATTGGAATAAAACAAAAAGGGGTTAAAACATATATATAAAAAACATATGATAGTAGAGGTGTTGGACTAACCTCTTCTTCAGTATTTGCTCAAAATAGCACCCATAGTTATTGGATGGTGGATGAAGGTGGAGGATGATATTTAATTATTTCCATAAATAATGGTCAATCTAAGAGAACACCATTTAACTGGCATGCATTCATTGAGAGTGTATTTCAATGAAATTAATATGCAAATAGTAGCCATAGGAGACACATTTTAGAGTTTTTTTTTTTTTTTTTTTGGATTAAAGTGAAGTTTTTCGACATTCCCCATAGACCTCCTAAAGGTGGGATTTGATGGTAACCATTGTTAGGCCACTTAAAGTAGATGTAAAACCCTTTTTCATTTTTTTTTAGTAAATTTCTTTTAACTAATAGTGAATACTAAAATTTTATGGAAAATGGAAGGGAAAATACTTTCTTAGAGACATTTTTATAGTGCATAGATACCTTAGGTAGCAACTGAGAGAAAAATATCAGATATCATTTTTATATGGATTTAATAATTAGTGGAAATAACTTACAAGTGATGGTCAATTTTGATTCATCACAAACTTTTCTTAGAAAGAGCTAGCAAGTGTACTCAATCCTAGAATTGCATCATGTAGTGCTTAAGTTGAGGAAATCAATTTTAAGGCTAATGTATTAGTTGGGGTTATATCTCCATTCCACAATGGAAGGTCCATGTGAAATTTATGGTTTTGTAAATGGGTGATTTTAAGGGAATTCTTGGATGGAAATTCCTAAGGAGAAGATAATTAGTTATTGTTCCATTTGTAGACAACTTGGTGATAACTCATGGAGGAAAGACTTCTGTCATGCATAAAATAGCAAGGGAGTTGGAAGGAAATGTGTAGAATATATCTACATTGAGCATGAAGAGGGAAACCAAGCATCCATAAGCTTATCCTTTTGTAGTAGTGATTGAAGAAGTGGATGAGGGTGGACTGGAGATGCCCATTCCATCAATACTTTCTTACATGTTGGATGATTTTTAAGTTCATATTCCTAATTCTTTTCCAAAATTACTCATCTAGGAACACCATTGACTGTTGTATTGATATTGAAATCAAGTTTCAAACTCCAACTAGATCTCAATATTGAATTTCTAGACCCAAGTTGGAAGAATTTAGGTGCTAGTTAATTGAGCTCATCAATAAAAGTTTCACTAATAATTTTAGGTCTCTTTATACTGCATTGGCCCTCTTCCAAAAGAAGATGGCCATAATATTTGAGGAAATTCTTGGAATATCATGCATTAAACAAGTGGACCATAAAAAATTGATACTCCTTAAATTTGTTAGCCAATTGATTTGAAAATTTTAGCTAAGGCCAAGGTTTTCTTCAAGATGGAATTGAGGTAGAGCTACTACCAATTAAGGATTGTGGATGGAGATGAGTTGAAAATGTCCTATGTGAAAAGGTACACCAATTTTAAGTTTCTTGTTTTTCCTTCTGGATTGTGCAACACTGAAACTACCTTTTACACATTGATAAATGATGTCTTCAAATAGTTCTTGGACAATTCACTATTTTTCTATATAGATGAAATTATTGTGTTTAGAAAAAATGTGCAAGAAAGTAAGATCATTTCACAAAGTATATGAGGCATACACGTAAAATCAATTGTACTTTAATAAGCCCAAGTATGTTTTTGAGAACAGTAGAATTTCATTTTTGGGTCATCGGATTGGACCGACATAGATCAATCTTAACTCTGGATATACGAAATCCCAAGAGGGAGCACATCCTTTTAGGTGCAAACATTTCCTCACGTTTTGCACTCAAAGAGAGGTTTTCATATTAAGATATTTGATGCATCTCATCGCTTGATATAACAAAAGTTAGGATGGATCTATTCTGGATATATCAAACATATGTTAGGAAAAACACTGAGAGGGGGGTGAATCAGTATTTTTATTTCACTTTAACCTTCAACTTGAAATTAAGAATTTTGTACACTAGTGTTATTCTTACAACCTACATGTGTACGTGCCTTTAGTGAATGAAAAATGCATATATCAAGAGTACTTATTTTTCATACTTGCCATCAGATGCTTAACTTTACTAATGCGTTATTAATTCATTAGTCATTTAGTATAAAGTAAAGAGCATATAAAGCACAACATATAAGCAACACATCAACACATAAAAACATCAGGATTTTAGGTGGAAAACAATGTGGGAGAAAACCAGCATTGTTGTCATCTATGTCTTATTTTCTTATTACAATGAAAACCCATTCATTAAATCATGGTCTTGTACTCGCGCATGTTGAAAAATGGGTAGCTAATTTTGGTCTTGATAAATATGAAATGTACTTTTGAGTCTTGTATATTGTAAAGTAAAATAAAAAGATTATTGCTATTTTATGAAGCATGTGTTTCTTTCTCAAGGTCCCTTATTTTAGAGGTCAAGCACCCATTGAGTGTTTCTAGGGTTTTCCCTATGTCAAGAATTCAAAAGAGTCATTGTCACATGATGAAGACACCATCGAGCACATTATAACTTGTAAAAATCATTATTTTTGTATTTAAAACTGTCAAAATACCATCCAAGACCAAGTCGGTCTGCCAACTAGGAAGTCAACCTAAGTTGGGGCACTTCATTCACCTCAGAAGCCTCTATATAGGAGGGAACTCAACGTCCTATGGAAACAATTCACTCTCATCAAGAAAGTGAAGGAGAAGAATAAGTTTAGCACAGGAGGAAGAAGGAAGAAGATCAAGTGATTGGGCTATTTCTCCCTCTCTCTTCACATTTGTCATGGGAGATGACTAGGGTTTCTACTCCTGGGCTAGGGTTTTTCTGCTGCAAGATCGAACCTCGAGAAAGTGCAAAAAGAAGGCTGAAGGAAGGCACATTAAGTCATCCTCAAGCCCTAGGAGAAGGAGAAACTCAAACGAAGATCACAAGAAGCTTTAAAAGCCATAAATGTGCTCACACATGTGAGGGAAATAGTTGTTGGAAGGGCCAAAAATTTCAGACCTGTAGTAGAGGCCAAAAAAGTGTAGTTGGGGGTAAAAGTTATGTTGTTGGAAGAGATTTGAATAGGTTTTACTTGGAAAAAGTAAGTGCATCATCAAGAAGGTCAGACTTGGTCTTGGAAGGGTATTGGTCTTGGTCTAAAGATCTTGCAATTTTTGAATTGAAGAATCTCTAAGAAGAGAAAAGATTTGTGGGTTTTCCTCTCAAGTGGATAGGTTTGGCCCTAGATTGGAGCTTATATCCTATATTCTTATGTACCATTGATGTTCTTGTTTTGATAGTTGTTTGATGATAATAATAACATAATAACACAAGAATACTCTATTAAGTAAGAAAAACTAAAAAGGCACCGAAAGCAGTTATCAAACATAAGATAAATCATCCTAACTATTTCCCTCTAGGTTTATCAACATCATATGAGAGCTAAGGTTGGCTAAGGGCATGATGAATATTAATACATCCTTGAATAAGTATTTGAAGAAGTCTTCTATGGTAGCAAGTCATCTCAAGAAAGGTGTCAAGACATTCTGGAATCTCTTATTATCCATCAAGAATAGAATGACCAAAAATTCTATAAAGGATGAAGGACTATTCTTAGCCCTTACTGGCACATTTAAAGATGAGAATATTTGGGTCATCGACAATGGAGTATAAATACATATGAAAGGTGAACAAAAGAAAATAAGGACCTTATCAAGAGGAAAATATTCTTATTCTATTGAGCTTAGCGACAAGAAGATTTATCATGTAAGGGGAATTGGATCAACCTCACTGGAGCTATAGAATGGAGGAAGCATTCATCTCAAAAACATTCTATTTGTTCCAGGATTACAAAAGAAACTAATTTATATTTCATGTCTAGAAGATAAGGGAGATAGAGTCCTTTTTATAGATGGAACGGTTGTAGTATGGGATAAAAACTCTAACATCAAAGATGCAATGATGATTGGGATTCATGAAAGAAGACTCTACAGATTGTTGAATCTTCTCTCTCAAGATTTGTTTCACATTGAAGTAAATCCATATGAACTTTGGCAAAGAAGGTTTGGTCACCTTCACTACAAAATCTTAGCAACTCTAAATTCTATGGTGAATGGCATCCCTAAACTCAAGCAAGATCATGAAGGAGTATGCAAGGGATGTGCATTAGATAAAATTGTCAAGGGACCATTTGGAAGTAGTGCTTCAAGGTAAAATGTAATTCTAGATTTCATTCACTCTGATGTTTGTGGTCCTATGTCTACAAAGTCTCTTGGAGATCATCTATATTATGTAACACCCATTGATGACCACTCAAGGAAAATTTGGGTCTATCTGCCAAAGACCAAGGATGAAGTATTCAACAAATTTCAAGAATTAAAAGCTGAAGTGGAGAACCTTACAGAAAGAAGGATAAATATGTTAAGATCCAAAAATGGAGGAGAATACATTTCAAAGGAATTCATAGCTTTCTATAAGGAGGTTGGGATTAAGAGGGAGTTGATAGTCTCATACAATCCCGAACAAAATGGTGTTACTAAATTAAGGAATCAATCTATTGAAGAAAGTGTAAGAGCCATGTTACATGGTCAAGATGTGCCAAAATATCTGTGGGGTGAAGCAACAAAGACCACTATATACATTCAAAAGTCGAACTCCTCACAGATCATTAGACAACATGACTCTTGAAGAAACATTCACTGGGAAGAAACCAAGTGTTGACCATCTCTGAATATTTGGTTTTCCTATCCATATTCACATTCCAAAGGATAAGAGAAAGAAGTTGGATCCTACAAGCATGAAGGGAATATTTGTTGGCTACAGTAATATTTCAAAGGAATATATGATCTACATAAAGGAAGGACACTTAATATAAGTAAGCCAAGATGTAATATTTGATGAAAGTATTGCCCCCAAGAAATCAAAGGACCTCCCGATGGATTTTGATGATGAAGAACTTCCAATATTTAAGGAAGCATGCTCAAGGGAGGAAGACAAATCAAATCATGAAGATGAAGGTGGCAGACAACCTATGCAAACCAGTGATCAATCTCGAAATCAAAAAGACATTGAATTGGTTGAGGTCTACACTTCTATATAGAGAAGGATATAGAGCATCCAAAGGCACATTCCAGGAAAGTAAGAATCCCAAAAGATATTCAGGGTATGAAACCTATATAACGAGGTTAATAGAATAAAAATCATTTACCTTTGAAGAGGGTGTCAAACAACAAGAATGGAAAGATTCCATGAATGAAGAATACTAATCAATAATAAATAATGGAGTCTCAGAGATCATTCCTAGGCCCAAAGAAAAATCTGTGGTAACTTCCAAGTGGTTCTATAAGAATAAACATGTGGCAGATGGAAGTATTGATAAATATAAGGAAATATTTGTGGCTAAAGGATTCTCTCAATAGGAAGGCATTGATTATGAAGAGACATTTCCACCTACAACAAGGTATACAAATATAAATTCATTAGTCTCTTTGGTATCATCGATGGGATGGAACATCCATCAAATGGCTATCAAGACTACATTCCTGAATGGCACTATTCATGAAGAAGTATATATAGAGAAATCCTTGGGATTTGAAGTCAAATATAGAGATACTTATATTTTCAGGTTAAATAGGGCACTATATGTCCTTAAGAAAGCACCAAGGGAATAGTATGCAAGGATGGATGTATACCTACAAATATTGGGCTTCTCTTAGAGTTCTGCAGATCCAAATCTCTATATCAAGGTTATGAAGGATGAACCTGTAATAATTCTTATATATGTGGATGGCCTTCTCATGATAGGTGTAGAAGGTCATATTCAAGAGTGCAAGAAGAAACTAGAAGCAAAATTCAATATTAAGGATCTAGGGTTTGTAGGTTTTAACCATGTACATAAATTAGCTACATACGAATTCTAAAACACATAAAATAAACAATGCAAGAGCATAACACATAAAACACATATATACACAGAGATTTTCCCCTGGATCCCAAAACCGGGACTACCAGCTTGATTTTTCATTATGTTCCTTTCAATGTTACAATACATATTTATACATGCTAAAGTATCCAATGCTATGGACCAAACACCATCGTGTCTAAAACCATGGACCGAAAACCATCGCATCCAAAACCATGTGTGAAAAACATGCACAAAACCATAGGTAGGTCCACCCAGCCTAATATAGGGTCCAAAACAAAAATTTTCCCCATAGAGTGGGGTTACCTGCACCCGTCAAACTCCTTATGACTCCCACTGCTACACAATCGGTGCAACGAAGGGGGGGCTCCGCCTCCCTTCTAACCCCTCGGTTAACTACGTGGGCTGGTCGTGGAAAGAATATAACACAACCCAACATTCTCCCACTTGTTGTTTTCTTTCCACAGGGGGCCACAAGAGAGCTTAGTCATTTATCTAGCCCTACAATGCCCATTGTTTCTCTACCCCAAGAGAACTTCTCAGAGCTCATAGATTTTTTCAATGCATCTACAGTATTCTTCAAAGTGTCCACCTTTACTAGCAACACCTTTTTGTCTTCTATCATATCCCTCTCAAAGTGACACTGAACATCAATGTGCTTTTTCTTTGAATGATATGCAGAGTTCTTTGCCAAGAAAATTTCACTTTGGCTGTCACAATATATCCTTATAGCTCCCTGTAATAACCCCATACTTGAACACAATATCTGCAACCAAACTGCTTCCTTGCTTGCATGAGTGGCTACCATGTATTCTGCCTCTGTAGTTGATAATGCCACTACAGATTGTTTCTTACTCATCCAACTGACTGCACCTCCAAATAGGTTAAACACATACCCACATGTAGATCTTCTTTGATCCAGATCTCTAGCCCAGTCTACATCAACAAAGCCGTGCGAATATCCAACACTCTATCCAATCTTGGTCTTCCTTAGTAGCACAAACCATAATCACTAGTGCCACGAAAATACCTGAAAACCCGCTTCACTGCTATGTAGTGCTCCTTCCTTGGTTTTGACATAAACCTGCTCAATACTCCCACTACATGTGCAATGTCTAGTCTAGTACAGACCATCACATACATCAGGCTACTGACTGCACTTGCATATGGAACACGAGACGTGTCCTCTTCCTCTTCTTATGTCTTCAGACACTGTTCAACAGATAACTTTACACCTACAGGACAAGGAACCTTCATCGTTTTACTATTCTGCATATTAAACCTCTGCAATATTGTCTCGACATACTTCCTCTGGTTTAACCAGAGCTTGATCGTTGTCCAATCTCTTTTAATTTCCATGCCCAAAATATAGTTTTCATCACCAAGATCTTTCATGTCGAATTTGGAGGAAAAACGGGTCTTCAAATCCTGGATAATTTCTTTGTCATTTCCAACCAACAACATATCATCCACATACAGGACCAGATAAATAACATGGTCATCAATTAATTTGAAATACACACAGTGATCTTCTTTGCTTCTGGTGAAGCCAAGTCCCCGTATAAATGTATCAAATTTCTGATACCACATCCTTGGTGACTGTTTTAAACCATACAGAGACCTCTTTAACTTGCATACCAATTATTTCTTACCCTTCACCGCAAAGCCTTCAGGTTGCTTCATGTAGATCTCCTCTTCCAAATCCCCATGAAGAAATGTTGTCTTCACATCCATCTATTCTACCTCAAAATCAAAAGCAATAGCAACAGATAAAAGTAATCTAATAGAAGTTACCTTGGCAATAGGAGAAAAAATATCACCAAAATCAATTCCCGGCACCTGGGAATAACCCTTTCCTACCAACCGAGCTTTGTATTTCTCCACCTTTCCTTCTGCATTTGTCTTCCTCTTGAACACCCATTTACTGCCAATGGGTTCCCTTCCAGCTGGCAACTCCACCAGATCCCAAGCCTCATTTTTGTACAAAGATGCCATTTCAACAACCATGGCCTCTTTCCAGAGTTTTCCATCCTCTGAATCTATTGCTTCCTTCACAGTTCTGGGATCATCATTAGTAATAGATAAAGAAAAATTTGTACAGAAAGCAGATGGACTATACCTTTCTGGCTGCCTTTTTTCTCAAACGGATCTTCTCACACCCGGAGTTTGTGGCTTTTCATCTTTTGATGCCTCCTCTGCTGTAGAGTCTAATTCTTCCTCCTTTAGCTCAAACTCTATCTTCTAAGGTTCCTTTAGTTGGACTTCATGTTTAATAACATCTTTCACCTCTCTGAACACCACATCTCGGCTGCACACAACCTTCCTTGTTACTAGGTTCCCAAGCTTATAACCCTTTAAAGCATCCTTATACCCAATAAAGATGCACTTTTCAGATTTACTATCCAACTTGGTTCATTTCTCCTTCGGAACATGTACATATGCATCACATCCAAATACCCTCAAATGTGAAAGAGAGGGTTTCTTACCAGTCCATACCTCTTGTGGAGTCTTATCCTCCAATGCTGATGAAGGTGATCTATTGACTAGGTAACATGCTGTCTCCACCGCCTCTGCCCAAAATTCCTGTCCTAACCTGGCACCACTGAGCATGCTTCTTGCCCTTTCCATCAATGTCTTATTCATTCTTTCTGCAACTCCATTTTTCTGAGGTGTATATGGAGTAGTCGTCTACTGTGCTATACCACACTTCTTACAAAATTCATCAAATTCCTTATTGCAAAACTCTCCACTGTTATTTGTCCTCAGCACCTTTATCTTCTTCTCTATCTGGTTTTCCACAAGAACCTTAAATTCTTTAAACCTGTCAAAGACTTCAGATTTCTTCTTAAGGAAATATATCCATGTATTCCATGAGAAGTCATCTATAAATGATACATAGTACACAGAATTACCCAGTGATGGAACCTTCACAGGTCCAAACACATCACTGTGCATAAGCTATAATATCTCTTTTGCCCTCTTACCACCAGAGGGGAAACTCACCCGATTTTACTTCCCATATACACAATTTTCACAGAAATCAAAATCCAGAGAGCTATTACTCATACCTTCTACCATACCTTTACCATGAAGTATTCGAAGGCCCTTCTCTCCAATATGTCCAAGCCTTTGATGCCACAACATGGTCTTCTCTCCAGAGACCACTAGATTTTTTGCTCCACTTTCAGGAACCACAGAACTATTGCACCCATCAACAACAGTGCTACCTTGCAGCTTGTATAGAGTTCCAATCCGAACTCCCCGCATCAATACCAGTGCTCCCTGAACCATCTTGTAGGTATCCTTCTCAAAGAGTATTTTTACACTTGCATCATCCATCTTGCTTACAGAAATCACATTTATGGCCAATGTAGGAATACGTAGAACACCTGGAAGTGTTCTAACCCTTCCACCTTGCAACTTCAACTTTACATTTCCGCGACCAATGATTCTAGCCTTCCTATCATCCCCTATGAAGACATCACCACCATCGTATTTCTCATACTCGTAGAACCACTCTCTATGGGGAGTGAAGTGAAAGGATGCACCTAAGTCAATCAACCATGCCTCATGATCTAGATGCGCACTTGAAGAAGCCAAGTACACATCCCCACCTTCATCTGAGGTGGTTTTCGCCTCTGCAAAAGGAGCATCATTAGATCCCTTTCCTTTGTCAGGAGCTTTAGATTTACAGTCCCTTTTGTAGTGCCCTTCCTTTTCGCATTTCGAGCACACCACCTTTACCGGTTTTCCTAGAGATTTAGATCTCCCTCTAGATTTGCATCTCCCACTCGATGACTTATTTTTGTTTCTGTTCTGGGACCATCTTCATACAGACAAAGCATCACCATTCTGTCTCTCCATATTTGTCCATCCCATCTCCTTCGTTAGCAAGGATGAGACTATTTCATCAAACTGCAAGGTAGTTGCATTGCTACCTATTGCAATAACCAGACTATCCCACGAATCTTGTAAAGAACACAACAAACTAATGCACTTATTTTCATCTGAAATTTTGATATCAACAGATGATAATTGACTTACCACAGTATTAAACGCATTCAGATGCTCTGTCACCGAATCTCCATCTTTCATCTTTACGTTATATAGCTTTCTCCGTAGGAACAGTTTATTTACCAGAGGCTTAGATTGGTACAAAGTCCCTAACTTGTCCCACAAAGCCTTCATCGTAGCTTCCCCTAATACATTTAACAATACTGAATCTGAGACACACAATCGCATTATGCTCTTTGCCTTCTGATCCAACTTCTTCCATTCTTCATTAGACACTCTCGTTGGTTTAGTACCCGGATCTACCATAATCGACTGATCTTTATCCACCAACAGATCCTCCATCTTGAGTTTCCATAACTCAAAACTCTGACCATTAAATTTCTCGATCTCGATCTTTCCATTTTTCACCATATTCTTTCACCACCAAAATCGATCTTGCAGATCTCCCACTGAACAGGGTCTAGCACAGGCCCGAGCGAAACCCCTCAGCAACAAAGGCGTGCCCTTGAAGCTAAAATAGCCCTATTACCAAATGTAGGTTTTAACCCTGTACATAAATTACCTGCATACGAATTCTAAAACACAGAAAATAAACAATGCGAGAGCATAATACATGAAACACATATACATAGAGATTTTCCTCTGGATCCCAAAATCGGGACTACCAGCTTGATTATTCATTATGTTCCTTTCAATGTTACAATACATATTTATACATGCTGAAGCATCCAATACCATGGACCGAAAACCATCACGTCCAAAACCATGGACCAAAAACCATCGTGTCCAAAACCATGGACCGAAAACCATCGCGTCCAAAACCATGTGCAAAAAACATGCACAAAACCATAGGTAGGTCTGTGCAACCTAATATAGGGTCCAAAACCAAAATTTTCTGGCGTGTTGCCCTGGACCCCATAGAGTGGGGTTATCTACACCCCTCAAACCCCTTGTGACTGCCCCCGCTATGCAATTGGCACAACGAAGGGGGGGCTCCACCTCCCTTCTAACCCCCCGGTTAACTACATGGGCTAGTCGTGGAAAGAGTATAACACAACCCAATAGGGTTGATGCATTATTATTTCGGGTTGGAAGTTTGGAAAGGACTTGATGAGATTTAACTAGGTCAAGGAAAGTATGTGATTGAGATGCTAAAGAAATATGACATGATGGATTGAGAACCTATCGCAACATCTACAATGGTAAGCTTGAAAAGGCTAAGAATTTTTGAATCAAGCCTACTGGATTCGACAATGTATAAACAATTGATTGGCTCACTGATGTACCTCGTAAATACTTCACCAAAAAATTGTTTTGAAATGAATGTTATCAGTCAATTCTAGGTAGATCCCAAGCATGGTTATTGGATAGTATCCAAGCATATACTGAGATATATGCATGAAATCCACTACTACCTAATTTAGGATAAGAAGAATGATGTCCACTTAATTGGATATACAGATTCTAATTAGGGAGGAAGTGAGAAGAATGGAAGAAACACCAGTCGAGGATGTTTTAGTTTAGGATCCTCCATGGTCTCCTTGATGAGGAGAAAATGAATTTCATTGACTAGTGTTAATGTTGAATATATTGCATCTTGTGAAGTAACCAAAGAAGTTGTCTAGTTGAGGAAGTTGTTGTCCAGCTTTTTTGAAGGACCAATGGACCTCACGATCATACATTGTGACAACTGTACCAGCTATATAAGATTGTCTAGAGACCCAGTGTTTCATGGAAAGACAAAGAATATAAATAAAAAGTATCACTACATTCAAAAGCTGCTACATGATGGAGTGTTTCAACTATGGTATATCTCCACTAATGAACTTGTCGTTGACATCTTGACAAAATATCTTCTTAACAAGAAGCTTGTGTATTTGAGAGATGAGCTTGGACTAGTTGATATATCCTCCCTAGTTGAGAGGGAGAGATATACACATCATTCTTATCTTCACTTTGCGAAGAAATAATGGAGTATTAGGTGAGCATCTTCCCTCCAATACTCTTTGAGGATAAGGTAGCGAATCGAAGGTAAGAGTAGTCATTGAAGACCAATATTCTTTAAGGAATTGCGAATCCAAGATAAGAATAGTCCTTTAAGAACATACCCTATGAACACCTAGGTGGTGTACGTTCCTTGAGAGATAATGATGATCGTGTTTATTAGTCATTGGTCACCCTACCATTGTGCTTTGATCTTATGAAGAGATAGAGATGTTAGTCAAGTCCTTCAATGTGACAATGCTAGTTGGTATGATGCTAAAAATATGGCTTACCAGTCCAACTCTTCATATGAGATCTCTTCAAATTGAGAATGTCCATGTATCATTTATGAATACCTCCCTAGTTAAGAGGGAGTGTTGAAAAATGTGTAACTAGGTTTAGTCTTTATAAATATGAAATTTACTTTCGAGTCTTGTATATTGTAGAATGAAAGAAAAATTATTATTTCTATTTTATGGAGCATGGGTTTCATGCTCAAGGCCTTTTATTTAGAGGTTAAGCGCCCATTGAGTGCTTCTAGGGCTTTTCCTAGGTCAAGAAGTCAAAAGAGTCATTTTCATATGATGACAACCCCATCAGGCACATTGTAACTTGTAAAAATATTTATTTTTGTATTTAAAAGTTTCAAAATACCCTCCGAGGCCATGTTTTCCTACCAGCTAAGAAGTTGGCACAAATTGGGGCACTTCATTCACCTTGGAAGCCTATATATATACAGGGGAACTTGAACTCATACGTACACAATTCATTCTCTCACCAAGCAAGCGAAGGAGAAGAATAAGGCTAGCGAAGGAGGAAGGATGAAGATCAAGTTATTGGGTTATTTATCTCTCTCTCTCTTTGCACGTGTGAAGGAAGAAGGCTAGGGTTTCTAATGTTGGGCTAGAGTTTTGTTGTTGCAAGATCGAACTTAGAGAAAGTGCAAAAATAAGGTTGAATAAAGCCTCATTAATTAATTCTCAAGCCCTAGAAGAAGGAGAAACTCAAGAGAATATCACAAGAAGCCTTGAAGGCCATAAATTTTCTCACATGTGTGAAGGAAGCAGTTGGTCGAAGGGTTGAAAATTCCAGACCCGCAGTAGAGGCAGAAATTTGTAGTTGGGGGTCCAAGTTGTGCTATTGGAAGAGATTTGAATAAATTTGACTTGGAAAAAGGAAGCACATCGTCAAGAAGGTTAGACTTGGTCTTAGAAGGGTGTTGGTCTTGGTCTAGAAGTCTTGGAATTCGTCAATTGAAGAATCTATTTGAAGAGGATGTTTATGGGTTTTCTAGTCAAGTGGAGAGTTTTTGGCCCTGGCTTGCAGCCTATATCATGTGTTCTTGTGTATTTTTGGTATTATTGTTTTGATAGTTGTTTGATGATAAGAATAACATAATAACAAAAGAAGAAGCTAATAAGTAAGAAAAAGTAAAAACACATCACAAGCAGTTATCAAGCATAAGATAAGTCGTCTTAACTTTTTCCCTCTGGATTTCTCAACTGTGTAGACCATTGCCATAATGCAAGCCTCCCTCTACAGGAGGATCCAACCTCCACTCATTCTCTAGCATCAACTGCAAGGGAGCTACAACCCTCTAATCTTATTTACTAGCTCTTATCAGAAGGGAGATCCTACCCCCTCATTGAAGGCTACAACCCTCAGCATGTTATGGACCACATTTTATAATATTTCAGATTGGATCCACCTGTCAATCAATCATCAAAACTTCAGGGTCACCTTTCATTAGTTTTTCACACTGGACCCGCACTCTAAAGTAAGCTCAGAAAAATATACCAAATTAGATATTGAATCATAGAATCTAAATACAATCATTGAATCACCACCAAGTATCAATCACCGATAAATTTAATTAATGATGCAACTAAATCACTAAATATTGAACAAACCCAAGTTACCAATAAAACAATAACTGATCAAAACAAGATAAATCATGATTCATCAACCAATCATGCTAATAACCACACTGTCATCAACACACAACAAATATGTAGTCATTCATTAGGGGAATTTTGAGGTCTAAAATGGGCCTCCTAAGAAAAATGTACAACCCAAATAAACTTTATAAAAACCAATAGGATTCAAGATGATGATGTCAACCATGGGGGATGATTCACCATTTTTTGTGTAAAAAAGTAAAAAGATTAAAAATTAATAAAATAATAAAACTACTTTTTCAACTTGTATTTTCAACTTATTTCCATAAGATTTTACTCAAATTTCGAGCAGGAGTACTTGTTGGATGAAAAATTTAATTCCTCATCCAATGCGTACCCATGTTGCATACTTTCGATGGACCCCACTACATGAAAAATGAGGAATACATGAAAAAAATGAGGAATACATGAAAAAATGTGATTGCAATCACATTTTCCAAGTATTTCTAATTCTTCGTGTAGCAGGTTCCATCGAAAGTATGCAACATGGGTCATCCTTAGATGAGGAATAAAATTATGCATCCATCGAGTGTTCCCATTCGAAATTTGAGTAAACCCACATGGAGATAATTTGAAAAAATAGTTTTTTATTTTTTCACTATAAAATTTGATGATGTAATCTAATTATTTTATTATTTCCACTATTATTTTATAATTTCCTTAGGAGGCCCATTTTAGACCTCAAAACTCCCCTAATGAAAAACCTTAATCAACTTCACCTTAGAATATATATGTGATTTTTCTAAAGCATGTGTGTGTGTGTGTTTCTTATGCATAAAACCTGCATACATATCTCAAATCAATGAATATTGAACCAACCACTGAATCATAAAGCAGAGAACCAATCATAAATCACTAAACCAATCAAAGGTCACTGAATACAAATACCAAACCATACCTAGTCAAATTTCTATAACATTATCACTACTTAATATCCCAAGCCACAACCAAATCAATCCAATCCAGACTGTCAAATATAGACCATTATGGTCAAGACATCATTTACGAACAATAGAGAATAATCCAGACTTCATCAACTATCATCATCAAGAAGAAAATAAAAACCCTAAAACACATACACAACTTCAATTAAACATATCTATGTATATACATGCTTCCCATATATAAAAACTGGATACATATTTCAATTTATTGAATACAAAAACATATCTCAGAATAGATACACATGTAACTTGGAGGAATATGTGTCTGTATGTGATAATCATGAAGAAAACCTGCTTACAAATCTTAAATTATTGAATCAAACCTTCGTTGCAAATCACAACACATGTCAAACCCAAATCTCTACTCACATATTACCAAAAGCTATAGATCTTTAGAAAATACATGTTCAAATCACATTTCCACCATAATCCCAAACATTGAATTGCTAGTCACTTGAAACATTTTGCAACAAGCAAATCAATCAAATATATACTTCAACATATCTTCAGATCTTTCAAATATGAGTCTTCTCCTTGCTCCTTGGTGCACACCAATTTCAAATCAGGTCATACATGAATAATCTATTCCATTCAAAACATAGCTCCTTGATCGCCTCCTTATATATTTATTTTCCTTGCCAATACCATAGTCAAATCCCTTGATAATGTTGTTGGTATTCATTTGAAAGTATCAAATAAATGTTTTCAGCACAATACTATGGGAAATTGCCATGGTAGTGACTCTCGATTTTTATTTTCCATGAGTAGGATTTCCGTATGCAACTTTTTTCATAGAACCTATGTATGTGCATGACTATTCTTCATAAGGATTGCATATACTTACTTAACACTTTCATCTTTTCTCAAAGTAAACCTATGAAAAACTAGGTTGACATCAAGGACATATTTATCAAGTAGGTTTCCATCAAGGACACCACGTTAGTCATATTACCAACAATCTTCCCCCTTGGACTTGATGGCAACCTGTTTGGTGTTTGGAAGCCACCTGAAAACATCAAGTATTCTCTCCCCCTTTGACATCAAGGTCAAAGGACCAAAATATGTTAAATTAAGTAATTCCCTTTGTAGATCTCAATACTATAAGTTTGATTTGTTGATATGAATAATGAAATATTCATGTTGACCATCCTCTCCCTGATCATATGTTGCATATTCTAAGTATATGAAATAGAAGTACAAGACTTGATGATTCAAATACATGGTTTTTCATTTCATCTCTTATAATCAATGATTCTATGATCAGTCACCCAACATAATGGGGTTACAACTTAGACTCATATTTTAAATCAATCACCCAAAATAATTGGATTACATAGATAGCATGACTTGATCCCAATAGCCCATACATGACTGAATTTTACAATGATTACAACATGGGTATTTATATGATTTTTACATCAAGAGACATACATGACATCCATAGCCATAAACACGGATTTCATCAATGAAGTATTTGTGTAGAAAAAATATGATGATCATCAGTAGCTAGCATGCACCATATAGGTATTTGTGGCATAATAATGTGATAGAAGCAACATAAATGATATAATAACATCATGAAAATCATCATCATCATCAAGAAATATTTATACAACAATAATAATAGTAAGCCACCACCCATAACTTCATCACATGAAATCCAAACATCACTGATAACCCATGACATAGTGACAACATCACATATATAAGACTGATGACAACAGTATGAATTCATTATAGACAACATCATGCAATAAGGATTTCTCAAGAAACCATAACGTCAATAATGAACCATTAGAAGCATAAAATATGCTACCCTGAACCTATGTCAAATCTTTATCATTTGATTACATTATATCTTTCTCATCAACCATAAAATAGATAAACCAACAACAATAATAATTTTTTTGAACAATTCATCATTCCTCATGAACCGATACTCTTTCAGACATTGTTAAACAAAATAAGGGCATCATTAAGAGATTTGAGCAAACCAATGTTAGAAACAAAAAGCCAATAATGGACTGATGGAAACGTATGAGGAGCTCCCCTTGAATCTATGCCATTTCTTTATCATCACTGAGAAGCATACATGACTATATAAGTTAGGAACCATGTGCATACACGACTGTACTTTATGAGAAACATGCACAAAATGTGAATTATTGATTTTTCATTGCCACAACTCCCTCGGAGTTCATATATTTTGTTATGCTAGAGAAGTTAGTAGAGTGAAGATGTGAGAATCATTCCTAACTTGTGTTTTAGATACTCGAAGGGTCATGTTGAAGAGGTTTTGTGAGTAGATTTGCACCTTGTTCCTTTGAAGGAATATATTCCAACTTGATTTTCTATTCAAGAACTTGCTCTCTAAGAAAATGGTATTTCATTGGAATGTGTTTATTTTTTGAGTGCATCACTAGATTTTTAGAAAACTTATGGAACTTGTATTACCACAAAGAATAGGTATAGGTTGAGGCAAAATGACCTGATTGTCTTGTAATGTTTGAATAACACATATAATTGATTACAAAATGAAACAAAAACAACATATTATTGTTTAGGAGTTGATAAAGAAATAGAGATTTGTTTCTTACTGAACCAAGAAACTAAGCGTGGTCCAAAATAGATTTCTCCTCCACTAGTACTTTTGCGATCATGAACACTTCCAACCCAGTCTGCATCAGAGTAAGCATGAAGCACACAATATATGTTTTTGGGATACCATAATACAAGATCTCGAGTGCCTTGTATCCTTAGGATTTTCTTGGAATTGTCCAAATATGCCAATTGCATGCATAAGGTATGGTCATGTACCAATAAGATAAAGAAAGTTTCCAATCATAGATATATATTTGGTTTGATTAACTAAAGGCGAGTCATCATCTTGGATGAGATTGCATCTTGTTTCCATGTGTGTGCATACATGTTTACAGTCTTCTAACCCATATTTCTTCATGATATTATTGAGATACTTAGTTTGAGAAAGGAATATACCATCCTTAGTTTGATGAACCTGAAGACCAAGAAAGAATGTTAGCTCACCAAGTAAATACATTTCAAATTTGTGTTGCAATGTTGAAGAAAATCCTTGAATGATAGATCAACATTGCTTCCAAATATAATGTCATCAACATAAACAACTACTACCAAAAGTTTGTCTTTGGTCAAATTTGATATAGAGATTGTTATCTATAGATTGTTTCTTGAATTCATGTTGCTAAAGGTACCCGTCAAGACGATAATACCATGCATGTGAGCCTATTTTAACCCATATAGTTCATTCTTAAGTTTGAAAACAACATTTTTTTCATTTCCAAGTATGAATTTTTCAAGTTGTTCAATATAAACTTCTTCTTCTAGTTACCCATTTAGAAATGTAGATTTAACATCCATTTAATATACTTTGATATTACGAAATCCAGAATATGCAAGAAACATTCTTATGGCTTAAATTCTAGCTACAGGTGAAAATGTCTCTTCAAAATATCTTCCTTCCTATTGAGCATAGCCTTTATATACTAGTGTTTCTTTGTTCTGGATTACTTCTCCATTTTCATTCAGTTTGTTTTAAATACCCATTTTATCCCAATTACATTTTTATTATGAGGCCTTGGTACTCGCTCCCATGTATGATTCTTTCCTATTTGATCAAGTTCCTCATTCATTGCCTTAACCCAACATTCATCTTTGCTTTCTTGATTCACATTTACAGGTTCAATTGTGGAAAATAAGGCTAAGTGGCTAGATGTTCTAACAAATTTTCTTCTATTTTGTATTCCAACTTCTTTATCACCTAGAATTTGGGATTCACGATGATTTTTTTTAACATAACTTGATGGTGTATTTTCTATCCTACTTACGTTTTCATTTTCTTCTTCTGATGCTTCTATTTATTTTTCTACTACAACTTCTTGTTGGACGCAACCCAACTTGGCCAGATTTTGGGCAGATTTTGGGAAGAAATCGAAGTTTTATGGAAGTGCATAGTAGAAAAGATTTCGCGTTGTATGAAGTGAACCACGCAGCAGAGCAATAGAGCACAGTGAAGATTGCATGGAAAAGTCACCACCCAACATTAGATCTTTGCGGCGAAGCCCCTTCCTTTTTGTAAAAGCGTCAAAATATTGTAAAGTTGTTGGTTTTGGGCCATATCCCTTTGTATGTAGGAAACCATGGTATTGGGTCCATGGTAATATAACAATGTAAATCCCTCATCTAATAACATATATAGGGATGAATAATAAAGAAGTAGGGATGATGTATTGTAACATATATATGTTTATGTGATATTTTTGTGGTCTGTATTTTGGAGGAAGTTGAGGCTCCGCAGCTATGTGCATAGAGGCTTGGGTCTACAACTTAGTGTGAAAACCATCTGCAACTTAGTGTGTAGATACCCTGCGGTTGTGTGCGCAGGGAAGAAATTTTTGTTGTACCAGTTACCATATTATAAGAAACAATTCTTATGGACGTAGTGACACATTGGGATGAACCATGGTAAAATATATGTCTCAGTGTTCATTTGCTTATTATCTGCATTTTATTTCAATACTGCATAGTTTATGAATGTTTATGTTATGCTTAAATGATGAATGTAACTCTGTGAAGTAAGGTGTAAGTGTGAAGTATTTTATGAATACGAAGTAGTAGATAAGTAGTAAAGCATAAATAAAATACATGGGTGCCACAATGCAGTATCCCTTAGGCTACAAAAACTTGGTTCTGCAACCTCCCATAATCACTTCAGGTGAGACTACGATCTGCTTACAGTTCATTGTCGAGAAGGCCAATGGTTGAGGGTTTTGTTGGTGTGCAGCACACTTTGAACCTAGGTCCAGCCAACCTAATCCAACAAATGTTTCCGTTTCTAGGACCAGGATCTATTTGATGGATATGTTTTGGCATCCATCAAAGAAATAAATTCAACAGTGAGTAGAAAACAAGGAACAAGAATTTGCATATCATGAGAATAGAAACGCTAAATTGTCATCTAAAATGTGGTTGGAGAAGTATATATTTGAAGATCAGTATGAAATGTTCTTTGGTTTTTTTCACATCAAGTTGTATGAGTGGATTTCAAGGTTTACAGCAAGAAAGAATTGTTTTAAAGGAGATGAACCTAAGCATCGGACTCTATAATTGATACAACAACTAAAGAACATTAATAATATAATTTCAAGAGTTGTTGATTTCTAGGTTGACAACATTTTAGGAGGATTTATTATTGAGATCGCAGTAGATTCAACTGTGTCATACAATGAAGCTAAATGAAAAAATTTCAAGGGACCGCGAGGTAAGGTCTTGAGATCTTTGAAATTCTCGATTGAAATGATTTTTTGTGAAAAGGGAATTTTTCGAATACAGTTAGATTAGTAGAATATGTTTTGAAAAAGATTTGAAGAAGAGACTAGAACAACGCGAAGTAGAAAAAGGTATTGAGTAGACACTAAGAAGAAATCTCATGGCTAAAATTCGAAGCTTTTCATAAATACTAACTATAGCCCTCTGCTGAGTGAATCTGAAGGTGAAGAAAACCCCCCTGAGAATCCCAAAGGAACTTCATAGTTTTCACCCTTTTAGCCTGAAAGTGTGTCGAAGCCCGAATCTAGCCAGAGTCAGACAAATTTTGTTTTTCCCCACCCCCTACCCCCAATATGCCTCCCCTTACAAATCCCCCTCCCCCCGAGAAGAATGATGGATGATGATGTTAAATTACTAATCTTTAAAGGAACTGGATTAGAGGATCTGGAGAAGTTCTAGTTCTTAGGTGAAGCAGTATGGACCGTGAAGCAGGTCCATGATGAAAATGTGAAAAATATGCAGCTCACCACAACATTAAGAGATTGAGAGTTAAATTGGTGTATGAAATATTTAACCAGCCAGATCAAGTCTTACACAGACATTAAATCAGCATTGGTAAAACAATTCAAGAAACCAAAATTCGAGTGGCAGTGCATCATAGAACTAAAGGAGATCAAACAAAGGTCGACTGAGTTAGTATGGAAATTTGATCAAATGTTCAAGGTATTGTTGGTCTAGGTGAAATTCGATATAGCTCTGTAGTAGCATAAGGAATGGTTTATAGTTGTGTTGTTGCCACACATCAGATTACCTTTGACACAACAGAAAATAGAGACTCAAGACGAAGCTTTGGAGTTGGCAATGAAGCTAGAATCTTCGTCGATACGTGATACAAATGTGGGTATGTAACAAATACAGAGTCAGATTGCGAATTTGACTCCACAGTTACATGACATGAATAAGAGTAAAGAAGTTCGCGAAGAGGTATGGTGTACAAAATGCAAAGCAGAAGGTCACTCTAAAGAGAAATTCCCTATTTTCAGAAACTACATAGTTAGTGGAGCACCTAATCCTTTGAATGTTGGATCTAGCTTATGGTGTGAGATATGATGAACTAGAGGTGAACATCACTTTGAAGATTTCTATTTGTTACAAAAATATGTGTAGAGTGCAAAGAATTTATTTTGTAAGTTCTCTAAGTCAATGGGGCATGATGAAAATAATTGTAGAGCCATTGAATTGATGATGGATCGTGGTGCTAATACATATAAAATTCAAGCTGAAGAACAAGGACATGAAGGAAGTGGACAACACGATGGCCGAGGTGGCTATGTAAGATGAGGTCGAGGTGGCAGAGTTAGCCGAGTTCAATGACAAATTATTTGTTATAACTATAGCCAGGCAGGTCACTTCGCAAGAGATTGTTAGAACCCGACTATGACCTGTAAGTATTGTAAAGTATTTGATCATGTCATTGAAGAGTTCTCCGTACTTATAGAGAAAATGAAAAAAACGAAGAATCCATAGCCGACCCTGAACATTCAGATGATGACTATGGAACCAAGGATAGATGAACCTTGCATTAATATTGTAACAAGGAGTGGAGTTGTGATAGAAAATGGCAAAGAAGATGGGAAGAAGGTAGTTGAAGATACATAGGTTAGAAATACTACAAACAAAGCACCAATGTTCAATATTCACAAGGAAAAATTAGTCTTTATGGAGGCAAATCGAACCTTTATGGATGCAGGAGCTTCGACATCTAGCGCGCAACCAAAGCAGAAGAATAACATGGACATAATAAGAACTGCGACGCAAGATATGGATCTAGTTATTTTAAAATCTTTCTTACAAACTTGCATGAAGTTATTACGAAACCAAAAAGTTGTAGAAGGACAACAGGAATTGATCCACTCATGTGCATCTAAGGAAGTACCATGGAGTTAAATGCATGAAGTAAATAATTTGTATAGACTAGAGAGAATTGGAAAGGAAATGAGGCTTAGTGCAGAAATAGGAGAATATGATATGGACCAAGTTATCTTAGATCTGGGATCTGAATCTAATGTCCTGATGAAGCAAACATGGGAGCTAATGGGTAAACCAAAGTTGAAATGGTAACCTATTCTACTAAGAATCGCGAATCAACATAAGATTGTTCCTCTAGGAAGATTATGAGGCATTACAGTGGACATTGAAGGGTGTGCACTACCATAGATTTTGAGGTAATAGAAATTGTGGATGACAGTAACCCCTATCTTACATTTCTTGGATTATATTGGGAATTTTCCAACATGTCTATAATAAACTTGAAAAAGAGGCAAATGATATTTGAAAGCAACAATATGAGAGCGATCATTCCCTTGGATCCACTAGAAGGAGAAAGGTATACTGAACCAGTTAAAGAGGAGTACAACGCAGCTAATATAGATAATATCTATCAATTGGCAGCCAAAGAAGAAGAATGGATCAACCCTAATGCAGATGGAAAGTTGAGTTGGGAGCATAATAAATCACGTGCTTCAGGTTCAGAAGAAGAATTAAAAGATTGGAAAAACATGTTACATGAAGTGTCTACAAGGCGATGTGCAAGAGTGACTAAGTCACTTCACTGTATAACCTCTAAGGTATGTAATTTTCCTTACTATGATGGTTTGGGTGATATAAATATTTTTCTTGAATAATATGAAGAAAAGGTACGAGAATGTCAAATATTACTAGCCCTGGATATAGTCCTAAGAGCCACTCCTCCTCGATGGTGGGGTACGCATAAGAAGAACACATGACCTTGGCAACAATGTTGAAGGTTAATATGGGTAAGGTTCGGTTAGGTAGAAACAGAATTGAAAGATAAATATGGTGGTCAAGCTAATTCTAGAGAGCACATCCAGCTCTGCATGGCAACATGGAAGGACATTCCATGACAAGAATGGGTGCATGGGTTCATCCATACATTAGAGATAATTTCTAAAAATTTATACCTCGAAACAGAATTTAGACATGGTACTGCGAGTTGAACAAAGATGGTTGACGGGTTTATATTGAAATTTTACTTTGAAGATGATTGTCCATATATAGATTCAACCCTTCAGATAGTTAAAAAGAAGATTGTTGAGAATGAAATTCCACAGACTTAGCGACTTGATTAGGTTGCGCAGTTACATAATGTACTAGAATGCTACAACATCACTACAGAAGAAGATGAAGACCCTCGCAATATTGACATAGCAGAATATTAAGGTTACCGTGAAGTGATTTGATCTGAGTTAGAAATGACTGATATAATGAAGCCATTAAAGACAAAGAAAATAAATATAGGGTCAGAAGAGGAGTTGAAGTTTTCAACCATAGGAGATTATTGGGGTGAAGACATAGTCAACAAGGTGACAGATCTTTTTCACGAATACCAAGAATTATCCCCCACTAAGTTCACAAATATGAAAGGCATAGTAGGAGACTTGGGAGTTATGAAGATTCCTTTTAAGCTTGATGCGAAGCCACTTAAGAAAAGGCCTTATAGACTAAATCCAAAATACAAAGAAAAATTGAAGAAAGAACTTGAGAAAATGATAGCAGCTAGAATCATTAAACCTGTGGAAGAATTAAATTGGGTAAGTCCTATGGTAGTACAAGAAAAGAAAACATAAGGTGAAATCAAGGTTTGTGATGATTTAAGAAAGTTAAATGATACATGTCTACATGATCCATTGCCTACCCCTTTCACTAATGAATTATAGGAAAATATATGAGGTCAGGAAGCCTATTCATTTACAGATGGATTTTTAGGATACCATCAATTTAGAATTTCACCAGAGGATCGACATAAGACCACCTTCACTATAGAACAGGGTTCATATCAATATACAGTGATGCCTATTGGGTTGAAAAATGTCCTTGCAATATTTTTGTGAATAGTGGTTGCATCTTTTAAAGAGTATATTCACAAGTTTTTGGAAGTGTACTTTGATGATTGGACAATGTTTGGGTTATTGAAGGCACATGTTGCAAGCTTAATATTGATACTTGACACATGCAGTTAGTATCAAATTTCTTTGAATATCAAAAAATGTATATTCTTTGTACCTTTTGGTATATTTCTAGGACATATTGTTTGAAAGAAAGGATTAATGGTGGATCCTGCGAAGATTGCTATCATTGTGAATTTACCTCCACCAAAGACAGTTAGACAACTTTGCACCACACTGGGACATATAGGATATTACAAAAAAAATATCAAAGAATATGCACAAATCATTGCGCCGATGGAAAAAATGTTGAAAAAAGATGTAACATTCCTATGGAAAGAAGAGTATCAAAAGATCCTCGACACACAAAAAGAAAGGATGCTAACCCTGCCTATCTTGGTTTTTACATAATGGAATAAGGAATTTCATGTTCATATGGATGCTTGATGCATAGCTTTAGGAGTGGTCTTGGCACAACCTAGTGCAGGAGAAATAGATCACCCCATAGCTTTTTCAAGTAGGAAAATATCTAAAGCATAGAAGAACTATACAACTACGGAAAGGGAAGGTCTAGCTATGGCATATGCATTACAAAAGTTCAAACATTGTTTGTTGGAATCACGTTTCAAGATGTTCAAAGATCACTCTGCATTAAAGTACTTGGTAAACAAGCTTGTTTTAGGAGGAAAAATTTGCATGTGGCTATTACTATTTCAGGAATATGACTTTGAAGTTATTGTTAAGCCAAGAAGACTAAATGTTGGACTTGATCATTTGTCGATGATAGAAACAGGAGAAGAACCAACAAATATATAGGATAATCTTCTTGATGCATAGATGTTTTCCATTAGAGTAGCAGATGAATACTTCGCTGATATTATTAAGTTCTTAACCATAGGAATGGTCCCTTCAAAATACACTACGCAGCAGAAGAAAGAGCTGCTGGTTAAGGCAACAGATGTTTCACTGATAGCAAGGCATTTGTGTAAATTAGGAGAAGATGAAATATTGTGAAAGTATGTTCTTGAGCCGAAAAAAGAGATAATTTTCATAGAAGATCATAGTGGTGCAGATGGTGGACATTATGCAGGGAAATCCACTGCACACAAATTTTTAAGAGCAGGACAATGGTGGTCTACATTACACAAAGATGCAAAGGAATATTGTTGAGCTTGTGATATCTACCAAAGAATAGGAAAACCTTCAAGAAGAGATGAAATGTTTATAGTACCACAAGTAAATTTCAGGATTTTGACAAATGGGCTATTGATTTCGTGAGACCGACCAATCCACCAAGGAAAAAGACTGGAGCAAAGTATATAACCACTGCGACCGATTATCTGACTAGGTGGGCCGAAGCACAATCTGTGAAGGATTGCAAGGCACAAAATACTATGAAGTTCATATTTGAGTATATTTTGTCTAGACTTGGGGGTCCAAAGATATTGATGAGTGATCAAGGATCACAATTCTTGAATCAAAACATTGAAACATTAATTAAGGAATTTCAAGTTTACCACCATAAGAGCACTCCTTATCATCCTCAGGAAAATGGAATTGTGGAAGCTTTCAATAAATTTTGGGGAATTCACTGACCAAGGCATGTAATGTAAAGAAGGATGACTAGGATCTTAGGATTCCAGTAGTATTATGGGCCTATAGGAGTACATGCAAGAAGTTGATGGGTCAGTCACCCTTTAGGTTGATTTATGGAAAAGAAGTTGTGATGGCCATGGAATATATTGTTTCAAGCTTAAGAATTGTGACATTTACAAATATGGCAGACACTGACATAATGAAGGAAAGGATGTCGTAGTTACTTGCTCTGGAACAAGATAGGTTTATAATAGGATTTCATCAACAAGTACAAAAGAAAAGGAGAAATCCTACCATGACAGGAACATCAAGCAAAAGGCATTCTAGGCAGGATATATTGTACTTTTATATGATAGCAAATTCGTGAATTTCCCAGGAAAATTGAAAACACATTGGTTAGGACCATATATCATCAATGACATATCTGATGGTAGTGTAGTTTAGCTCGTGAAGTTAAATGTTCAGTTGATTCTATGATGAGTGAATGGTAGAATATTGAAGATATAAAGGGATGACTCTATCCCTGGAGATTTGCACTAAAGGATGAAACGAGAAGAGTCTTAGTGCCACCTGCAGTTGAAAGTGGGCATTGGACTATAAACTACTCTACAGAAGGGAACTTCGACAAAGAAATATTACTGTGCAATATTCAGGATTACGTCAAATTCTAAAAGAACCGTGACGAAGGAAGGACTGTTGTGCCACAAGGAAAGGTTCGTTAGAGTTCGTCAGAAATATGATAGTTGGAAGGAAAAAGTTGTAGTTAAAAGATTATTTTCGTTAAAAGGCGCATGAGAAATGCATTTATGAAGCACAACTGACCGGATCTAGTGCGATATCTACAATGAATGAGCAAGGTCTAAGCTAATAATGGGGTTTGAAATTCAAATTCGCTATAAAAACCATGTCCCACTCCACATTTTACACTTTTCTTGTGACACTCTCCTCCCACATACACCCAAGTAACCATGCCATCTAGGGTAAACATGAGAAGAGAGGCTACTATGATCAGATTCAACCTCCTATGTGACCTTAAGAAAGTGGAATGAATGGAACATCACACACAGTCATCCAACATCATCAACAGAACCCTCAGGAGACAAGTTAGCCACTCAAATAGCCTGCCCCTGGGTTTCACTGTTGTTTTGGATCTCTTAGGCCATATTGGCTCTCATGCTATGGGAAAGGGAGTGACCATCAACCTAAATTTGCTCTCATAGGCTTTCCTACCAGTGACCAGAGACCAAAATTTCCAGTTCTGTACCAGCGACCCTGAGATTTAAGCCACTTTTTTAGGCCCAGATCCCAAGCCACTGCCCAAAATGGATGATAACTTGAAATCATTAAAAATACAAGGAAACAAAGATGTAAAATAAATAATTTGAACAAGACCATAACCAGACCCCTACTAGCCATGCCAGACATTTTGTCAAACATATCATCAACATGTAACCTATAGGTGTAAACAACAAAACTAAGTGTAGGCATCTCATACTTATCTTAGAATCACTATGAACCATTATTCCCTCATGTCATTTGCTACATTATAATATAGTAGGCCATGGACACACTATCCATTCATTTACAAGTAAAATCATGCTAAGAGCCATACATAGTTGTTGTCATAAAATATACATATAACCAGCATAATAGGAACAAAAATACCATAAACATGTCAGAAATTTAGACCACATACAATCCATCAAAATGCTCATAGAAATACAAGGAGAAATAACCTTTCATTAATGATGCAACATCCAAACCCAGGATGGGACTTCCATGTTCCACCCAACCGTAGAATGGCTAAGCCAGTTCTCTCTTCAACCATTCACCCCCATGCCATATTCCAAGCATGAATGTGGGATCTCATAGAACAGATCAATCAAAACTCATCTAGGTCTTCCACAGGCCAACCACCTCAACCCATCAAACAGTGATTCCACCTCATAGTCGGACACCACAAAACCATCATCGGATTGGTCTCAATTCAATCCTTCCAAGGATTCCAATGTTTTTGTTCAAACTAAGGCTTCCAAGAATAGTAACTCAACCCATAACTGTTGTCAGGCTTCCAGAGCATTTTTCCAACCAAGGCTTCTGGGACTAGTAACTCAACCCACTAAGAGCTTCTAGAGCGTTTTTCCAACCAAGGCTTCCAGGACTAGTAATTCAACCCAAGATGTTATAGGCCTTCCAGAGAATTGGTCCAACTAGGGCTTCTAGGAGCTAATAACTCAACCTAAGCTAAGGAAAATTAGAACCAACCAAAAACACTATCAATCCAGGAAATACTCCATGCCAATGACAGATCATAACCAAGAAACCACATCCATGTTCCACGCATGCCAAAACTAGTGAAGTAAACATACATGCAACTCGGTACCTACATGGAAATCTAATGTAGTTGTTGGTCCCGATGCCTTCTTGCACTTTCCTTCTCTTCTTTTTCCTTCTTTCTCAAAAAATTCAAGTATGCCACACCCACCCAGAGTATTCCAAGAGAACTCTAAGTCTCCAAGAGTATGAGAGGAAGAGAATAATGAGAGAGCTCTAAAATTAAAGTATCAAAAGGTTACAAATTGATCCTTAGAAGCCTTTTTATGAATCACACCTCCATTTTCTTTGTTTTCCATTATTTTCCTTTATTTTCCTCCTCACATGCAACTTGTGACCTTTCACCTCCTTTTTCTCCTAATTTCCATTATTTTCATAAATAAATGTGCCAAAAATGCCATTTTTCCTTTCCAAATCCTTAGCCATTGGCTTTGTCAATTTCCTTAGCCATAAACAATCACAAGTGATCCCCATCACTAGGATGTTTCCCAACATTCATCTTGGAACAAGTGTCCCATCATCTATGGTTATTATTTTTCCTTTATTTACTTTTATTAAATGAAATTTTCACCAGGGTTCTTACAGAACCCTCCCCCTTGGGGAAACATCATCCTCGGTGTTCAACAACACCTATAACCACAAAACTATTGTAAGAAAAATATATATTGCCGATGGAGATTTATAACTTAGCTCGATGCAGTATTTATAATGATCATCCCGCTGAAAGTAAAGCAACATAACAACATAATAACATGATATCATAAAAACATACCACATAGTGGAGCTTTATAACACAACTCATGGTGGTATTTACATCCATATAGATATGTAAATAAACCAACATCATCAAAACATATACCAAAACACCAAGCCAAAACTGCTTTGCCTCAATTGAAAAACAAGGAAGTATACATAGCACACATCTGATCTGCCATCTCCCATGTAGCTTCATCGGGCCCAAAGTGCTTCCATTGCACTTTAAATTGCTTGATTTCTTGCTTCCAGAGCATGAGCACCATTTTCTGCAATATACACTGAGGCTCAAGCTGGAATTCTCCATCTGGTTCTACCTGTAATACAGACCACTCAATCACATGATTGACATCCTTAACATACTTCTTAAGCAAAGATACATGGAAAACATCATGGAATTTCACTGTCAAAGGTATTGCAAGTCAATAGGCTATGGGACCAATCCTCTCAATAATAGTAAAGGGTCCACAAAACCGTGGTGCCAACTTGGCACATGATCCAATCCACAAGAATATCTTCCTTGGTTTGATGCGCAAGTACACCTGGTCCCCAACATGGAACTCCTTGAACAACGTGTTCCGATCTGCATAGCTTTTTTTCCTATCCTGTGCTGCCAATAGATTTTTCTTTATAACTTGCATTTCCCATTCCATGTCAACCAACATATTTGGTCCAATCAATACCCTATTAACCAGATCACTCCAATAGATGGGAGTGTTACAACTCCGTCCATACAATTCCTCAAAAGAACTCATTCTCAAAGATTCCTGATACCCATTGTTGTATGTAAACTCTACCGAAGGGAGATACTCTTCCCACTTCCTCTACTAATGCATCACATACATCCTCAACATGTCCTCTAATATCCAGTTGACCCTCTCTGTCTATCCATTTCTTTGTAGATGATAAGTTGTCCTAAATGCAAACTCTGTACCCAAACCTGCAAATAACTCCTTCCAAAAATTGGATGTGAACTTCGCATCCCGGTGTGACACAATCTTCTTTGGAACACCATGTAGTCTAACCATATCTCTGATGGATACCTGTGCTACATCGCTAGTTGAGAATGTAGACTTAACCAGAATGAAGTGTGTGACCTTTGTCAATTTGTCCACATTGACCATAATGAAATCATGATGTTTCACTGTCTTCGACAATAATCTAACGAAATCCATGGAAATGACCTCCCATTTCCACTCTAGAATCACAATTGGCTGTAGCAGTTCACATCAATGTTTACACTCTACTTTCACTTGCTGACAATCGAAACATCTAACCTTAAACTCTGCTACATCCCTCTTCAAATTTCTCCAATAGTAAAATATATTTACCATTGTCAGTGTCTTATAATAACTTGGGTAACCTAAATAAGGTTTCGCATGAAATGCCCTCAATATCACCTTCTTGAGCTCACTCTTATCCAGTACATATATCATGTCTCGAAACCTGACCAACCCATCCGCTGTAAGACAATAATCCATCCCCTGTGTACCTGCACCTATATATGTACCTGCATCTGTACCTGTACCTGCAACTGTACATGTAACAGTACCCTACTGCAACATGTGAATAATCTCCATATACCCAAAATCCTGCCGACCTGCCTCTAAGATCCTATCCTGTAAGTTTGTCCCATAGGAGCTCATAGCTACCAAGTGATTTACCTATATCCATCTCCTGAGAGCATTTTATTTGATGTACCTAATCTCGAAATCAAACTTTTTGATCATGGCTAACCACCTTACCTGTCTAGCATTCAGATTCGGCTAGTCAAACAAATATCTCAACCCAATTTCATCACTCATAAGTATAAATATCCTACCAAGAAGATAGTGTCTCCACATATTCAATGCATGTATGATCGTTGCTAACTCCAAATCATGTGTCAGTTAGTTTTTCTCATGCTTGTTTAATTTCTGGGACTCATAACATACCACCTGTCCATCCTGCATAAGGACTCCACCAAGTCTTCTCTTGTAAGCATCTGTGCATACCACAAACTCTTTGTTCGGATCTACAATCTGTAGTACCAGTGCATTCGTCAGCAACTTCTTAAGCT
Organism: Pinus tabuliformis; assembly: GCA_031772625.1. NCBI lineage: Eukaryota > Viridiplantae > Streptophyta > Pinopsida > Pinales > Pinaceae > Pinus > Pinus tabuliformis. The sequence goes on along the minus strand of CM062808.1, from coordinate 259,868,308 downwards.
GCTCAAAACTAGCCTTGCATTCGTCTGTCCATTTGAGCTTCTTACCTTTCCTTTGCAATAATGTGATAGGATAAGAAATCTGTGAGAAGTTCCTGATGAACCTCCTATAGTATCCTACCAAACCCATGAAATATCTCACCTCATCTACATTCTTAGGAGCTACCCACTTTATAAAGGATCTTATCTTTTCCAGATCTACTGCAATTCCCTCCTTGGAGATTTCATGCCCCAAGTGGTGTACCTCATTCTGCAATAAACTACACTTGTTGAGCTTAGCATACAACTGATTCTCTCTCAAAAATCTCAAGACTACTACTAAATGTTCGGCATGCTCTTCCTCATTTTTAGAATATACCAATTTATTATCCATGAACACAATAACAAACTTATCCAAATATGGATGCAACGCATTATTCATCAAACACATAAATGTAGCTAGAGAAGTAGTTAAGCCAAATGGAACAACAACAAACTCATAATGCCCACACCTGGTCCTGAACGTAGTCTTGTAATTGTCCTCATCTTTGATGTGTACCTGATGGTATTGGATCTCAGATCGATATTTGAGAACATTTCTGCTCCCTTCAACTCATCGAATACATGATCAATGCTCGGCAAAGGGTACATGTTCTTGATAGTCACTTTGTTCAACTGCCTCTAATCAATTCATAATCTAAGCGTTCCATATTTCTTCTTTACGAACAATATCGGTGCGCCCCATGGTGAAACACTTGGCCTAATGTATCCCTTGTCCAACATTTACTTCAACTACAATTTTAACTCAAACAAATCAGGTGTGCTCATCCTGTAACATGCTTTTGATGCTGGAGCTACCCCTAGCACTAACTCAATAGAAAAGTATACCTCCCTCTGAAGTGGGAACTCTGTAATTTCCTCAGGAAATAAATCCTTGAACTACTGTAAAACTAGGTACCTACTCAACACATTTGCATCCTCAACTTCCTTACCTTTATCACTAGAAATGTCCAATGCAAATAACTTATACCCTTTCATATGACTATGCTTTTCTTTCATAGATGTCACCATCCTAACTGGTGTAGCTTTCTTCTTACCCTATAATACTCTTAGTTATCCATTGTCATCAACACTCTCAATGGATTTTTCATAATAGTCTACCTTGGTTCTATGAACATACAAATATTCCATGCCAAACAACATACTATATGATCCCAATGGTAATAAATTAAAATGTGCTGCAGTAGGTATACCATTCAAGTCAAATGCACAAGCTCTTACCCAATGATGAACTAGTTTCTTTATACCTATAGCCAACTGTACTAACCAAGACTCTACATGCAATTCCTTACTCAAACCATACTTATCGACCAAGTCAAGACTAACATAGCTATAATTAGGTCTAGGGTCAATCGAAATAGAAATAACTTGATCACAAAGTTTACAATCCATATCAATGATATATGCCTGATGACCTACCTATTTGTTATCCAATGTTGCATAGATATGTAGAATACTCTAACCAACATCCCCAACAATCACTTCTTCCTACGGACTGTATATCTAACGTCTACCACCCTGATTCTATAGGAAATATCTCCTTTGATCATCCTTGACACAAATCCAACACTCGATAGGCTTCCAGCCTATCTCGTTTTGTTCTCCTGATCAGAATCCTTGTCCTCTATCTGATGCATTGAACTTGTTAGGTGGTGCGACATTCTCCTTCTTACTTGTATCTTGAGGTGCTCTCCTCCTGACTCATTTTCCCTTTTTCTTTGCATTACATTTTCATTCTAGCTTAGTCTCAATTTTGCACCTCGATTGTTCATAGCAATGCCTTAATCTGCGAATGGCCTCCTCCAAAGATCTAGGCTCGTCGAACTCAACTCTATCTTTAAATGCAACCAGTAACCCACTAATGAACCTCTGAACCTTGGCATTTTCCTCTGTGAGATAAGGCACGTACCTCAGTAACTCCAAGAACCTGGTAGTGTACTCATCATCTATCACAGAACTCATCTTTAGCTCAAAAATTCTTTTGCTCTCTCATCAAAGTATCTCTCTCACAAGTACTTCTTCTTAAATAACCATTGAAACTCACTCGAAGTCAAATCCTCCTCATGAGTGCATATGACATTCTTCACATCTTCCCACCAAATGTTTTCTTTACCTTTGACACTGAATATAGCCACTCTAACTTTCATTTTCTCTGAATAGTCATGTAACCTGAATAATTCCCGCATGCCAAGAAACCATGCCTCTACATCCTATGGTTTCACGATCTCTCCGTCAAATTTTGGTGGCTTTTCTTTCTTAATTTCGTCAGGAAAATATCCCCTGTCACTCCTCCTGTAAGGATGATATCGATGACGATGATAGTGCTTATCTAAAACAGAACTAAAATCATACATGTGTTTATGCCCTCTCCTATCCGGAGTATCCAACAATCTTTCGTCTCTAATTGTGTCATCTCTATTTGATTTGTAACCATCATGTGACCGACTAACATATGCCCCATTAGTTCTATCCTTCTTCTCATAGCTAATCCAACGTGGTTCTTATCACTGCAATTATGACAAACTCTGAAGTATTACTGCATTTGCATCTACTAAATTTTCTTGTGCATTCATGATTCTATCGTTGTCTACCTTACAACTCCTTTTTTATTTCTTCAAGATTCTCACTATAACTACCAAATCAAAAGGATTCCCAACACAATATTGCTCTTTGGATTCATAGGGAGAGTCTTTTTAGTCAACCATGTTGCTAGCCATTTGATATTTCTTCCTGCAAGGTATATCATGTGAGTTAAACCAAATCACATAAACTAGCATACCTTAATATAGCTCAAGGAGGATACCTTGTCTGCAAGATCAACAAATCAGTGTGATACATGTATAGCATAATCATGACAACATATAGAAACATAAAACATAAGCATATGACCATGCAACCATCATTCTAGCTAGGGTCCAATCATCAATGCATGACTTCAACAACAACACACACCATGGCCTCATGCATGACAAACACCATCATTACGTCACTATAAAATTGACCACATGCAACCACGAACATGCATAAGCAATGCATAACCATCCACACATATGCATAAACACATATGACCAAGCATGAATGAATAATACTTGAAATCAAACCTGCAAGAATGATACATGCAACCAAGCATACAAGAATGTAACCAATCATGCAAGAATGTAACCAAGCATACTACAACAATACATGTAAGTGACATAAATCGACATGTAACCAATTATACACTCACAGTGATGCATTCCACAATAACACCTCAAATTTCACATGATGAAATCACTACAACCATGAACAACATCATGCAAATGCAAGAAGCACATGGAATGTAAGTGTGATAGACACACAAGCAACTGACATGCATGCATGAACAACATATAGCCCATCTAGTCTGAGGAATGAACCATGTTCTGATACCACACTGTAACACCCTCCTCCCACATCCACCTAAGTAGCCATGCCAACTGGGGTAAACATGAGACGAGAGGCTACTATGATCAGATTCGACCTCGTATGTGACCTTAAGGAAGTGGAATCGATGGAATATCAAACACAATAATACAACATCATCAACAAAACCCTTAGGAGAGAAGTCAGCTACTCACACAGCCTATCCTTGGGTCCCACTACTATTTTGGATCTTTTAGGCCATAGTCTCTCTCATTCTATGGGCAAGGTAGTGACCAACAACCTAAAGTCGCTCTCACTAGCTTGCCTTCCAGCAACCAAAGACCAAAATTACCATTTTTGTGCCAACGACCCTGGATTTAAGACACGTTTTCAGGCCCAGAGCCCAAGCCACTACCCAAAATGGAGTGATAGCTTGAAATCATCAAAAATATAGGGAAACAATGATGCAAAAGAAATAAGCTAAAGAAGACCATAACTAGACCCCTACTAGGCATGCCAAACAATTCGTCAAACATATCATCAACATGTAACCTACAAGTGTAAATAACATAATTAAGTGTAGGGATCTCATACTTATTTGAGAATCTCTATAAACCATTGTTCCCCGATGTCATTTGCTGCATTATCATCTATTAGGCCAAATATACACTATCCATTCATTTATAAATAAAAACATGATGGGAGTCATAGATAGCTGTTGTCATAAAATATACATATAACCAACATAATAGGAATAGAAATACCATAAACATGTCAGCCATATAGACCACATATAATCCATCAAAATGATCATAGAAATACAAGGAGGAATAACCTTTTATTAATGACGCAAAATCCAAACCTGGGATCAAACTTCCATGTTCCACCCAACCATAGAATCATTGAGCCAAATCTCTCTTCAGCCATTCACCCTCATGCCATATTCCAAGAAAGAATGTGGGATCTCAACACATAAATCAAAACTCATCCATGGATTCCAGAGGCCAATGACCTCAACCCATCAAACAATGATTCCACATCACAGTCAAACATCACAAAACCATCATTAGATTGGTCTCTATCCAACCCTTCTGGGGCTTCCAGAGCGTTTGTTCCAACCAAGGATTCCAGGACTAGTAACTCAACCCACCGCTGTCGTCGGGTTTCCAGATCATTTGTCCAACCAAGACTTCTAGAACTAGTAACTCAACCCACCAAGGGCTTTAAAGTGTTTTTCCAACCAAGGCTTATAGGACTAGTAACTCAACCGAAGTTGTTACAGGGCTTTCAAAGCGTTTCTCTAACTAGGTCTTCCAGGAACTAATAACTCGACCCAACCTAAGTAAACATGAGAACCAACCAAAAACAACTAATGAAAGTAAACCCACAATCACCATGGCTATCCAGGAAATGGAAAGGCTAGGTAATCCACTGTTAATCCAGGAAATCCTTCATGCCAATGAGAGATCACAACCAAGAAACCACATGCATGTGCCATGCATACCAAAAATAGTGAAGGAAACATACATCCAACATGGTACCTACAAGTAAATATGATGTAGATGTTGATCCCGATGCCTTCTTGTGCTTTCTTGCTCTTCCATTTCCTTCTTGCTCCAAAAATCCAAGTATTCCACACCCACCCATAGTGCTCCAAGAAAATCTAAGTCTCCAAGGGTATGAGAGAGAGATAATAATGAGAAATATCCAAAACTGAATTGACAAAAGGTTACCAACTGATCATCAAAATCCTTCTTATGAATGAGGCCTCCATTTTCTTTATTTTCCATTATTTTCCTTCATTTTCCTCCTGACATGCAACTTGTGACCTTTCACCTCCCTTTTCTCATAATTTCCATTATTTTCATAAATTAATGTGCCAAAAATTCCATTTTGCCTTTCCAATGCCTTAGTCATTGCCTTTTCCAATTTCCTTAGCCATAAAAAATCACAAGTGATCCCCATCACTAGGATTCTACCTAAGATTTAGATTGAAATAAGTGTCCCATCATCCATGGTTATTACTTTTCCTTTATTTAATTTTATTACATGGAATTTTCACCAGGGATGTTATAGCTATCTGGAGAATTCAGTTGAGAAATTGCGACAAAGTGTGTTTCTATATGTTTGAGAGAAGTTTCAAAGAGATTGCTTGAGAGTTTTCAGAGACATGGCTAACAAGCATCATGGAAGACGAGATTGGTAAATCCATAGCATCAAGTGTGCTAGTGCCCCCAATGCAGGAAAGGTTGTTGCGAAAGAAAGTAGCCATGGAAGAACAACCACAAAGAAGACAATAAAAGAGACCAACTGAAGCCTCTCAAGTAGAGCTAAGGACATCCCCGACAAAGAAGGTAGAGAAAGAGAAACAAACAAAGAACAAGCAGGATAAGAAGCCCGTGGAGAAGGTGAAGAAACCTACTACGGAAACTAGGTTCTAAGTACATTGAAGATCCCAAAGACATGAAATTCAACACTTTCACATCGCTGCTACTCGAAAAAGTGGCATTTGAAGGAGAATTACTGGGGAAAATTCTACAATTAAAGATGGAGGATTGGGAATTCAATGACCGAAGCAAGTATTTGCATTTTGAGCCAAGCAAGTACATACAACAAATATACTATCTAGAGAGAATATTTTCAAGGTTGGAGCCACACCATTGGGCTCATGGATTGGAGAGATCAAGCTTCCTAAACATGTTAAACATGCCACACTTCGGTAGAAGCACATATAACACAGCTTGTGTTTGACAGTTACTCGTATTAGTGCACGAGAGATGCCTCTGGCTGGGGAAGAGGATCCTGATTTATGAAATGTTGATACGAAGGATTACTACATTTCCCTACCAAGGAAAGGACCCCGCCGAAGAGTTCTTCGAAAAATCCCAAGACAAGGAAGTAGCAAAAACCATGAAGGACAAGTTCTGGCTAATCAAAAATTCATGAGACTATTATATTAAGTCCATCAACAACCGAGGGGTTCACTTCACCGCACACATCTTAGCTGGAAAGATAATGAGGAAGTGTAGAGAAAATGAAGTCTCCATGGCCATGGTTTCCTTAGCCGTGCACTGCGACAACGGGGTTCATTTCAACTAGGATAGATATTTATGTAGGGAATTTTTGGAGGAATACCAGGAAGACTAGGAAGAGGGTAAAACATTTCACTATGTGTGGTTGATATTGATCATCACACTGTTAGCATGGGAGGAGCCGGATGATTCACAACTTCCCCTAGTCGAAACAGATGTATGGGAAGCCACACAGTATGAGTCACTCTGGCATACCAAGGAGCCATCACACACAAGAGAACATGATCTTCCTTATACTATTGGACATGGACTTGCACATGGTGGTGAAACAACATCCCAGGTTGTCCCCAAGTTTGTATGATTAATATCACAATATAGCAGAATTTAAGGTAGACTTTCACAAGATATATGTAAAAGCCCGAAAGGATCCATCGAGACATGGCATCCTTTACCATATTTGGTCACCGAATATGACCTTCTTGGGATAATAAAAAACTATTTAGCAGAGTGGATGACTCCAACGATAGAAGAAATTCAAGCAGAGAAGGACACCTCTCAGTATGCGAGTCCAAGTGGAAAGGACAAAGGAAAAGACACAGAAGAGACAGAGACAAAGCAGGCACCAGGTACTTAGGACCCTCTCAGTGATGAAGATGCAACAGAGGAATCATCATTCATAATCAAGAAGAGGATACCTACAGCCCCTACAATGAGCATAAGGAAGAAGTAGAAGGTAGACAAATTTAAGGGTGAAATACCACTTGTCCTTACTGATGGGGACATTGACAAAATTGGAGAAAAGGTCTAGGAAGTAATAGCAAAAACATTTGACAGGATTGATAATCACTACAAAGCGCTATTGGAATATGTTCACTAAGGTATTGTAGAGTCAAAGGAACTGTTGCAGAAAGCCAAACAACTGGAACTGATGGGTCAACCCCTGCAGTCAAAATGATGGATATAAACAACATTTGGATTAAGGGTTACATAGATACCCACTAGAGCATTACAATTTGAATCAGCCAGAGATAGAGAGTGAGCAAAAGGGTGGAACTGTTTCAATATGAATATCAATGCACTGCTAACTCAAATATTCCATGATTTCCACCAAGGTATAACAATTGAACTGTAGGAATGAGAAAAACGCACATCATTGTTGAATATTTAGGTCGAGAAGGAAATAACCCCATTGAAGAAGGAGCTCGATTAGTTGGTTAAGGAAAGGGATGGATCACACCAGCAACAGCAATAGCTAGAGGACACAGTCGCCAAAATTTGTAGTGAAGTTTTGGACGTAAAGGTTCACGAAGAAGAGTCACGAAGAGAGAAGGTCACAAAGTTTGACCTTGCAATAAGGTATTTCAAAGAATATGTTTGCATAAATGAAGTTTGAGTATGAAGTGAAGATTACTGAGCTAAAAATTAGGCTGCATCCAGCCATGCCGCCAGAAGTATGTGAGTAGAGGGAAATTGATCTAAAATCTGCACTAAAAGGCATCTCCGACACAGTGGCGGACTGTAGAACACTACTAGATGAAACTATGTAGATTTGGACCTCACTACAGGAGGATCCAAACATTGAGAGGATTGAAGAGGAACTCCAAATGAATCAAAATATGTTGGAAGAACTCTGAAAGCTATGAAGACCTTACAAGTCTCGCAGAGGATCACTAGAGTCACTAAAGGACAGACTCTTCAAAAGCAGATTGAAGACATTCGGAGAAAATAGTATATTTTGACAGAGAGGAATCAACCATGTCAGGATGATGCCCTCCAACTTTCGTAGGCAGTGGATGATAGGCTCAAAGAGCTATGACAAAGGGAGAAAGAAGTACTACAAAATATTGATGCACAAATAATAGAGGCACTACTAGAAGTGCGCCGAGAGGAGAAGACGGTAGCATAAATACTTCAGTAATATAATCATGCCTATATGAGAATCACAACAAATATTTGGGGCACAACATTTGAGTGACTCAGGATGAGTAACATGTGAGTGTCGGGGGGCTATTGGGTGCGTCCCAACTTGGTGAGATTTTGTGAAGAAATCCAAGTTTTGTGGAAGCATGCAGTAGAAAGGATGTCGTGGAGTATGAAGTGAACCGCAAAGCAAAGCAATCGAGCATGATGAATACTGCGTAGCAAAGTCACCACAAAGGATCATGGCTTCACGACAAAGCCCCTTCCTTTTTGTAAAACCATTAAAATATTGTAAAGTTGTTGGTTTTGGGCCATAGCCCCTTGTATTTCATAAACCATGGTATCAAGTCCATGGTAATGTAACGATGTAAATCCCTCATGTAATAGTATATATAGGGATTGTTGGCATTATGATACAGGTGTTTTCCTTGATGGAAACTCATATAGATGACAATTCATAGTGCAATAGGTTAACAACAAAGAATTACAGATCAAACTCCAGAGATTGAACAGGTACTTCGCCCGGTTGGTGTGCATGACCACCAACACATACTTGAATATCAACTCGGACATTATGCATTAGTGTGTTGCTGGTTCAACGACACCCAAGAAGACCATATTCATGTTAGCAGGCGAGTTGGATGAAATGGCCGAACCAATGCACTAGTTGCAATGGAGGCAAGAGTTCACTTCAGCAAGATGTCACCATGAGGTGCATGCACACCATCACGGATGACCAATCTTGGCTTCAAATCACCACTTTCACTATCACAAGCATGTCAAAGAGTTGGCCTCATGCAGTGAATCAAGTGTCAATGATGTATTGCATGGCTTGCTCAAGCCATGTTGTCTCACACTAGTGCATGTGCATTGTAATGTTGAGTCATGTCAAGTGTAAGTCAAGTCTCAAGAGTTGGATGTAGCAGTCATAAAGTAGGTGAAGAGTCATGAGAGTAGTTAAACTGTCACAAAGGGGAATGTCAAGGGTCACCACACCCTTTGTTATAAATAGTCCCTCATAACTCATTATAGAGGCTTTTGGTTAGCCAAGCTTCTATTACAACTATCTTGAAGAAAGCTTGGACAATATTGTAACACGCCTTGGCTTCTCCACTGCACGGAGCTAGTACATCTCTTTGGAGGAGCAGGCGGATGTGGTTGTAACATTTCACTAATGGGGCTAGCAAGTTTACATGGATGTATTGGATGATTAGAACTTACACTTTTATATAATAAGAGCCAACACATTTTCATGCATATGTTGTTATTGTAGTTCAACTTCTTTAGTTTCCTTAATGATATATGTTATTTAACTTACGTATTTGTGTATGAACTGATTCGTATGCAATTATATGAATCTTGTTGCAAATGTGTTGTATATGCTGTTAATGTTTTCCCATCCATGTCGACTGCTCTGTTGGACACCAGATAGAGCTTTCACATGAACCTTGTTGTAACAATTGTTGCACTCGCTCAAACTGATCCGTGAGTGTTGTACATGTTATCTTACCTTGCATGTTGTGACTCCCGCATCTGAGTGGAGTTCTCCGCTGGAAGCTGTGTATGTCCTTTTGTGTTGTGTTCCTAGCTGAGTTGGGACTGATCCCTTTCAACCTGGAACTCACCTCCACCCTTATCTCCCCCTTATGTATTAGAACCTCTCATACATCTTCCTTGACTCACTGCAGTAGTTACACCCTTGCTACTAACAAAGTTATCTTACCTGCCTCTGTGCGACATCGCGGTCAAGGCATTACCTTACGACCCACTGTTGGGACTCCTAAACCAAACATTCTGAGGTCTAATTGGGACTTCCTACCAGGGATATCCCCTTCACATGTTGGCAGGTCCAACATCGTCAACAGAACTCTAACTGCTGACGTTATCCCAGTCATATCATAGGACCAAGTGATCCCCTTCATGAATTTCGTCTATGCTAACAAAAAATCAACCTCTTGATTAATAACTCAGGTATTTACAAAAAATGGTCCTATTTGTGCTTTCAGCTTCAATATTGGCTCTTTCTTTTTTGACAAAAAATAAACTTGGTCTACATTCAAGATTTGTGCAATGAATTCAAGGGAAAAAATTCTAATTGGCAAAAAGACTATTAAATGATATGGAAGCAGTTCACACCCATATAGTATTATTTCAGTAAAATTCTTATTGAAAAAATAGTTACCTATATTAGTCTCTTCACTAAGTTGTAAATCACGCTTACGCTATAGCAAAATTCTTGGGATTTTATCACTAGCGAAAAGACCAAAAGAGACTGATAGGAATTGGTACACAAAGTTCGTAAAGAAGAATCTCTCATAATGCTTTCTAATGAAAAATTGACCACTGGTTACCCTGTAAATCATGTTTCTGTAGTTGTATTTGACTCATGGTATAGGAACATATAGACCAAAACTGACGAATACTCGAACACTTTTTCAATTCCAAAGTTTAAGAGTTTCTCATGCATATTATTTGACAGAAGTTTATTGAAATTGAATAGAATCAAAGGCTTCTTTCCTCATGAAAATTTTGACAGTAAATCCAATACTATTTCATCTACCACTTCATCACTTTCATACCCTAACATGCATCATATCATAAATATGATATGTCTGGAAATCTCTGGAAAAAATCTTGAAGGATATGGAGGATTGTGCTTCGGAATAGTAGCTTCTTCAAGTAAGAAGCATTCAAGTATAGAATATCCTTGTTGAAGTGTCAAATTTTGATTGATTTCTAATAACACCTCAATGGAAAATGGATGGGCACAATTGGGAACCGCAACTCGCAGGGCCTATAAAATTGATTCATACGTAATATAGACTAAAGACTGTCCATTTTTAGCAATTATTGCTTTTTCACCTGGTAGATACATATCCAAATAACATAGAACAAATTCAGGGAAATGATATGTTTGTGGAAATACAAATTGGGGCAAAAGTGAATCTAGACACAAAGCTCATTGCCATTGTCTTGAAATTTCTTAATTGCCCAATTCTACAGCTCATCCAAGTCAAATTCAGATCTCGTCTCCACAATTTTTTCTTGTAAGTCAATTAATGGAAATTCATCTCATTTTACTGACAAAGACACAACTAAGGTTCTGGATTTAGTCTTACTTGACTAGCTACCTTTTCTTTCAATGTCTACAATAAATATGAACCATAGTAAAAGGATAAAAAAACTATAAATACCCAACAATTCATTGATCTCCTTGAGATTCTTACTTTGTCTCCCTACCCTCAACCATAGAAATGCCTAAATAACATGCAAACCAACCTTTTCAATTATTGAAGTTAGCCACCGTTGGCGCCAAAACATTTGACCTCAGTCAAACTGCAGTCATATTTCGGGGGTTCCGTAATTGTAACATTTGACCTCAGCCAAACCACACTCATATTTCGGGGATTCCATAATTGTTATTGACACGTCACGTGACACATCATAAAGTGGTTTTGTCCATACAATACATTTTGGGCCCACTCCACACCATAAACATATACAAGGGCACTTGAAACCCATTGTGTATCGATCTAACCCCGTCGATCGTTGCCTTTAAAACATAAACATGCGTCGTTTATTCTTATAATAGTGAAAGAAAAATTTAAATTCATTCGATCAATTCCTCTTTCAGAAAATAGATAAATATTACGTGTACTCTGGAGAATTAGGATGAAAAAAATATTAATGTAATCTGTGGCATGACATATCAAGGACCCAAAGGTACGTTTTAATAGAATTTTCCTCTTTGTGAATCATTCTCATAAATGAAGCTTAATGCTTCCATAGGACAATGAAATAACAAACATTTAAATAAATATGGACGGAGATCCCGTGACGGTCATTTCCCAAGCTGGCTTGATCACCTTTTATTTCAATAAAGAAATTCGAGCAAACCCATGTTTAAGGACAATCCAAAAACATCGTGGAATGTGTAATTTACCTATTCAAACTTTCAAGATAGTCAAAGTAAAAATATTTAACTATATTATCATGTTTTTCCTCGTTGAGTGATGTGTCATGGTTCCCAGCGGGAATCATGGGACAAATTCAATTTAGGGAGGTGAAACATGAAAATTCTTCCCAAATTTGAGATATATGTCAATATAATTTTGACTATAAAATTGTGATTCATTTAAAAAGCACTAGACTCAATGAAAGGATCCCAATAAAACAACTCACTCAATAAAAAATGTTTGAATATCGCTCCTTTAAATAATACACATCCAAGATCGTCTGCTTCATCTCCACTTCACTACAAATTATATTTCAATTCTGCCATTGATCCCTATATCTACAAGCCTTACTTTTCTCGCTAACAATAAGTGAGAAAGGAAAAACAAAATATGGGAAATTATGCGTGTTGCGTGCCCGTGGGCATGAAGGAGGAGGAGGAAACCATCGAGCTAGTTAGCTTAGGCAGCACCATTTGAATACTTAAGAAACCTCTCACCGCCACCCAAGTAATGCATGAATTCCCTCACCATTTAATCTGCCACACCCACCGCTTGTACATTGGGTATAAGATGCCCACTCTTTCTCCAGATGAGTTCTTTCTCCAGAGGAGCACATACGATGACCGATCTCCCCAAATGTTGTGTTCGGTGTATCATGTTTACAAGGTGGCTGACTCGGTTACCTATGGCTAAATGATGAGCAATGTGATGGGGTCTCCCAATATATACTCGACGGTATGGAGAGCACAAGTCTGTGTTAGTGATGTCTAATGTAATATCGTTCGATGAGAGTGTCCCTATATACTTATCATACTGAAGTACTTCTTGTATACCCAAAAGTACTGGGGAACCTTCTATATACTTCCATACTGGGATGAGATTTCACCCCCGGGGTACACTGCATGTAGTTAACAATAGCTACTATGTTTAAAGACATCAGAACACATTTCTAGCGTAGACCTCTAGATATTTGCGTTAGGTGACAAATACTCCTTAGGTTAATTGAGGTAAATTTTATGTTTATCTTGGATTAAGTTTCAATTTTATGGCTCAACGATGTCACCTAGATTCTTATCATGCAACTAAATGATGAAAATGAAACCTTTTCATTCGATCAAGGCTAAACTACGGAAGGAAAGGAGACAACCAAATAATGCATCAAACAAGTAAAATGCATCAAAACACAACTCTTTATCTTCCAATGCAAAACGTGAAAATGAAATCTAACCTTTTATTTCACTAATAAATGCAATTCCAAGATGCACTCCTATAAGAAATGAAAATCACTTTCCTTTCACTGAGATGCACTAATCATTTCTTTCACTTTGATTCAACAATGAAAACTAATGCAATGAGAAAAGGAAAATGAAGTCAACTCAATGGAAATGAAAATTTCTTTTGCTTTATGGTTTCGAATGCAAAAATATTTAAAAAATATTTAAATGAAGAGATATTTCACTTTTTCTTTCTGAAACATAAGAATGAAAACGAGTACTCTCTTTTAGACCTACGAAGGCAAAAAATTTTAATCTATGCTTGACAATGGAACAAAAGAAATATTCAAAGCATCAATATGACTCGATACTAATGACAACAATGTCAGATCAATGGTTCGAAAGAAACTTGAAAAATATGTCCTGATTGCAGGAAGATTCCTAAATGGAAGAAATCAATCTTAGAGAGTTAGACCAAGCAATGAGTATTGGGTGACCTAGAGGACCTAGAAACCCTAAAAGACAATCAAGCTCCAAACATACATTAACAAAGTCAAGAGACAATTGCAATCATACAAGCATAACAATCAAGACAAATACACTGTAGACATACTAGAAAATCACTGGTAGAGGCCAAAAACATTAAAAACAAGAAGAAACCCTAATTTTTCTCTATCCTCTAGGATCAGCACGCCTATTATAGGAAAAAAGGTGATTCAAGGGATATTAGTGTGACTGTAATTCAAAAATCAGCGATGACAGTGCAACTGTTAAAGCAGAACATGCGATGGGTGAGAAAAATAAGGGAAAATAAAAAATCTTCAAGACCAAAACAAATGAGTTTCCTCAAGCAACAACTAGTGAATGCAAATAGCTACAGTGAAGCAAACATGTGAAGAAACTAACAGCTGGTAAAACTCATCAGAGAATCTAAAAGAAGGAATGGATGGAAAGGGTTATAGCTTCCCCAGTGGATTCACCACTTTGTTATCTAGGAAAATCCTCTCTACAGACAGAGATGATCCCTCTAGCCCAATGAGTGGGACCGGCAACCTACATGACAATCTACTAGAAACTTTCCTAAATTACAATCAAAATGAGAGAAGATGAAGATGACCTACCTAGTTCTGATGCTATAATTCCTCCTTTGTTGAAGACCTCGAATTGCTTGCACCACGGGCTCAATCCTACTGCTTACAGCATTTGAATGCCTACACAAGAGATCAAAGACACAACAAAGCATACAAGTACAAAGAGCATAATCGAATGTAATCTACTTAATAGATCAAGGAGGATTAAGATAAATGATGCATTAACACACACATTTATGGAAAGTGAACCAGTAGATGTATATATTAATAGAATAAAGGAGGAATCATACAACCAAGCCTTGATGTCAATAAGCTCTCCTTGAGTGAATGTCTAAGTGTAAGCTTAAGCTCTCCACGCACTAATTCTCCAAGCCAAATGAATAGCATGTAGGCACAATCTCAGCATAAAGGTGCAAATAGCCAAATACCAACCATTTTGGAATGGGAAAAGATGAATATATAGGCAGGGAAAGGAAGTTAGGATCTCTCCAAAGATAGGAGAAAGCCCTCATCTCAAGGAAGTAGCTCATAGGGATAATACCAAAAGGAAAAGTTGAGAGAACTCGACCTCATCCACACCAAACAACCTCAAACTCTTCATTTTGGAAGCCTCTAGATCAAGAAGCTTCTTGTCCTCTTTGGGAAAAACTTCCTTTAGGGATCTTCGTGGGTATCCAAGCCAAAAGAGCAATGGCATCGTGAGTCTAGTGATGTGCAGCTAGCGACCAGTACAAACGAATAATGTCAGGGGAGTGATGATACTCAAATTAGGGTTTTTGAGCTTTTTTCTTTAGGGGAACCTCAAGGTATTTTTTCCATCATTGTTTTTGGGAGGATTTGACCTACATATCTGGATGAGTACACTACATGATTTCCATGTTTCAAACACTTTGGGGGATGCCAAAGGGAAGTGCGGGAGGTGTGAAAAAATACTGTGTAACACATTGTCCTCCTGGGAGCAGATTCTCTCAACTACTTCACCACCCCCCCTTGGAGGGATTTATGTAGTTGAGCTTCATTAGAGCTTCGAAGGGGAACCCAGTCCCAGTAGGCCTGGGAGGACTATTTCGAGACCCCAGCACCAACACCACTCTTATCTACGTAGACCATTGTAGGTATGCTAGCAATAATGAAGAAGAATGTGTGGCTTTCAAACAAGGCCTATAGATCGAAATCAAAATGAAGTACAAGAATATTGTAGTGGAGGGCAATTCTAGGCTTCTAATAAACACAATGAAAAAATGAAATCAAGGAGCTAAATGGGAAAAGCTCAGCCACAATTGGAGAACAACAAGGTTAATCTAGGAGATAGGAAACCTTCTCATCCACTTCAACTATATAATGACTAACCACGTAAGAAGGGATAGTAATAGAGCAGTAGACTTCCTTGCAAATTGGAGTTGCAGTCACCATAATGCGCCTTTCGAGAAAATATGGTCGTGTCAACCAGGGGACGAATGGTTTTGACCCTTGAATGAGATCCTAGAGTATGACCAAAGACATAACTCCAAAGACATATAGAGCCCTGATCGGGGTGTGAGCTGTCGAACAAGGCCATTAAGGTCGTCATCATGATAAGTTCATAGTGGAATGTTGCCATTGTCCCTCACATGCTTGAAGTGCAGGGCTCAGTGGCCTTTAGCATGCTTAAGACTATATGAATGAAGGAAGGTGGCATAATTAAGCGGGCAAGTTTATCAAAGTCAATGAATATTAGAAGGACAAGTTTGGAAAGAGAAGAGGTACCAAAGGCGCGATTGTAACAGAGGCTTCGGAAGGGACGTGGGCCGGCTCCAAACGTAGGTTATCGGGTATTTTAACTGGCTTTTACTCCATTACACCATGATTCACTACATCTGTTTTGATAATTGGGGACACTGGGTTTGTGGGAGAGAGTAATTCAGGCTGGGAGAGATGCACGGTGTTGAGAGTATGCTAGAATAATTTGAGCTCCATGGGTACATCCTTGGTGTCAATCCATTATGGAATTTGCCTCTCTCACATGGGCCTTATCAGGCTTGGTGGGGAGGGGATCAGTCCGGGGGAATACCACTGTCTTGTAGGCATAGAAATCCTGGGGTTTGGGGGCTATGAGTCTATTAATGTCTATGTTGGGGTGAAAGTCTATTTCTTAATCAGCTACGAGGGTGCTGAGGATAATTTGCAGAATTGGATCCAAAGGGTAGGCTCCAAGTACCTATGGAAAGCTTGTAGTGGGGAGGTGGTCACGGGTAAGGGTCTTCTGACATCTAGGAAGTGGCATGAATTGAGTGTTGGCCATGCCAGCCTCAACCAGAGGAAGGGAGGCTGGGAGTTAAGCTGAGGTTGGGTTGGGGGCCTCTTGATGAGTCAGGGGAGATGGGGGTATAGTCAGACATAGGTGGGCAAGGGAGGTGCGTGAATTGAAACCTGTCAGCGTGGCTACCAAGAAAAATTCTGCAGTTTGCCAGCTGTTGGCACCTCACTCCCAAGGTCACGGCTGAGGGGATTGCAATGGCATGGGCATGCTAGGGCATTTGCTGGGGCATAGTCACCAGGGTGCAGGTCACGGTCAAGCTAGGTGGGGGATCCTGCATTTCGGGGGTTACACAAATGAACCAAGGGGGGTGGAGTTTGTGAAGAGGAAGAGCCTTCGGCTGTTGGCATTACAAAGCATAATGTTATAGCAATTCTGGTTTCTTGTTCATATAGCAGTTCTGCAGAATGATAAATATTCTTGAACGTGAAGAGCACTGAAACTAGTTCCAAGCCATCCTTAGTTGTGGGCTGGTAGATACTGTGACAAGGAGATAATGGGCATAACAACGAAAGGTAAAGGCTAATGAAAGCGACCATGAAGGGTGGAGACTGAGGAGGAATCAAGCACCTCGGGTAAACGTCAAGGTAGAAAACCAATGGCGAACTTGATATGTGAAGTAGAAGCAACATACAAGGTAGGCATCCAGGAGGATATAGAGTGATTGATAGTAGAATGGGAGGAAGACATCAATCAACAAGCGAGTGTGGATGAAGTTGACCTAAAGGATTGGAAGCTCCTGGTTTTGGATCTGGGCAACACTAGAGGAAGAGGGACTTAGTATAAATAGAACCTGCATATTTACTTGCTGATGAAATTCCTCCTTGGCAAGGCCATGGAGCAAATCTTGATGACTACCATCAAGGATTTCCCAAATTATAAACATGAATTTGAGAAGCTATAATTTTAATTGCAGAAATAGGACGGTTACCTTGGACGTATGGAGAGACGTTTCCCCTGCATGTTCTTTCAAACAAAGCTGCCAAGCTCTAATACAAAAGATTTGGCCCCAGTCGCTTCAGCCTTCGCCGAGAAGGATGGATAGAATGTTGGTTTTTAGTTAATTTTGATTAAGTTTTTCATGTGAATAGATTTTAATTTCAAGCTTGCAGTCATATATATATAGGCAAATAGAATATGGATGTGGACATGACAATCACATTTATTTATCTTGAATAGATAGACTCGGTATTTTTCATTATTGGATGGCTTTTTTGGGTGTAGAGCCTCATTATCTTCCTTATTTAGAGGTATTGCCACATTGGACCCCAGTTCGTAATGTGGCGGCAACACTGTCGATAAAATGTATGTTGCCAGGGGGTACAGGGGGTCGACGATGATTATTTGGAGCTCCCTCGGCGGGGGATCGGGGGCAGCACCCCTGAAGCTAAAAATATATGTAAAATTGCCTTGTAAAATGTTGTAATTTTGTAGTCAATCTGGGCTGTTCATTAGGCGGAGATCTGACGGTAGAAGTTATGTTTAATTTAGGATTTGCCCTAGAGGGCAACCCCTTACTATGTATGAGGGAATTGTATTGCATCTATGTAGATCTATATTCTGAGCGAGAAAGAGAGAGGAGATTGTGTGAGAGTGAAGAGGGAATTAGGACGGATCTGCTATAGGTTGTATGTCTTTATTTTGCTGGATAATATAAAAGGAAGGACTGGTTGTTTCTCCTTGGACGTAGCCCAAATTGGGTGAATCACGTATATCTATGTCTCTCTTGTTTTATGTGTTTTCCGTGTTTATATTTCTGCAATATTTTATGTGTTCCATTGCTCTATAATATATAATTTTCTAACAGGCTTGTCATGTAGTCAACAGACTTGGTTTCTGGGTGGGCAAGTTGAGACCACCTAACCTGGCTCTATGTGATTACAACTTGTTTGTTTTATAATGAAAAAGAAGGACCTACCAAGCCTAACAAAAAAAATCATTTTATATAGAAATCTAAATTTTTACATCACCATATATGCAAAATTTTTACATAGCAAGTTTGGTATGAGTCTTATCTTTGCAAAAGGATTTATTTAGATTTGGTATCATGGTGAATGCAGCCAAAATGGACATATGTAGCTATTGAATTGTCTTCTATATGTACACGTCACAAGTAACTTTATACAATCTTTTCACAACTTCTTGTAAATAAACATTGTCAAAAGATAAAATCTTCAATTAAACATTAATATGCTATATCTTAATATTGAGAAGAGTTTTAAACCCAAAAATATAGTCTATAAGCATTAAAAAAATCTACTAAAACACTTGAAATTTAGCAGTTGGTTTTGTAATATGGGCGATCTGGAAAGAGCGAAATCGACGAATCTTTAGGGATAATAGTTGGCAAGAGTCGAGAATTTGGGATGAAATCTGTAGTTCGATTAAAGAAACGGTTTTATCAGAAGTGTGGGAGGAAGAGGATTGGAGATTGAACCCGGAGGAGCAGAGAATAGTCTCCAAATTGAATATGGAATTTCAGATGATTTATCCTCATGCAGAGCGGAAGATTAGAAATGGAATGCCGAGCCCCAATCATTATAGGTTACCTGGTGAGCGACGGGTTAAATTAAACTTCGACGGGGCCTCAAAGGGTAACCCGGGACAAGCAAGCTTCGGAGATATTTTCAGAGATAGCAGCGGAAACACGCGGTGGGTTTATGCTGAATGGGGAGGGGAAATGACGAACAACGAAGCGGAATTGTGGGCAGTGCACCACGAACTCCGGATAGCAGTTAGGAACGGGTATATGAATCTAGAAATCGAAGGCGGCTCACAAATCACGATTGATATGTTGAAGAAATTAAGGGATGGGAAGAGCTGGGAACATGTATCGAAGAGTTGGCGGACAGCAGGGATCCTACAGGATATTGAGGCGATGCTGAGTAGGATCGAGTATACTACAATAAACCATGTACTGTGAAATGGAAACCGTGTAGCTGATCTATTGGCTAATTGGGGAAGCGGAGGATCGAATAGGAGCGTAGATGGCAGCTGGATATCATTACAGGATGATCCAAGGTGGAATGAGTTAAAAAATCTATTAAGTCAGGATCATGATGACGCGACCGCACAGGGAAGGAATAATTAGGCGCCTCCGGATTATGGTAAGGAGGGGGAAGGACAGAGTAATAAATGTTCGATCAAAGTGTTTGCAGGATCAAGATTATGGGATTAAAGTCATGAAGGCTGACAGCAATCAACCCACGGGAAGGATGAGCATTCCAAGGGGGAAATCGGGCAAGGTACCGAGGAGAAGCGGTGGCAACGTCAGAGCGTCAGCCAGCGTTTTCCATCATGGAAGAGAATGTAGAATGGGTATTAATGACGATGACAGGCTGCAGAGAAGCTTCAAGAAGGCAAGGTGGCAGCATAGCGATAATATAGGGCTTGCATGCAATCGACCAAAGCAAAAGGAGACTTCAGAAGAGAAGCAAAGCAGAGCGAGGAAGTGTAGAGAGAAATTGCAACAGAAGAAGGACTAGAAGATGGCAGAGCACCAGGTTAGGGGATCAGGAAGGTGGACGAGGAGCAAGGCAGCAACTCCAGCGGAGAAAGGAAAGAGCACGGTCGAAGAAGCTCTGTAGAGGATATATCTTACTATCCAGGATGACTCGGAGGAAGAGTTTGATATTCGCAATTATATTGCAGACGAGGAGCCTCAATGCGCAATGCACGGAAAAGCGGGTACGGGGAAGGTCCACGAGATGGAAAAGGGGGACCGCGAGGAGGAGTATGAGGATCAGGAAGACGACGACGAAGTGGAGGTGGATAGACGCGGACGGGGTAGAGGAGCGCGAGGAAGTGCTAACCAGAGAGCGAGAGGGAGGCCTGGAGGACGAGGTGGCCGAGGGAATAGGAATGTGCGTTCTGAATTTGAGGAGGCAACAGCTAGTGAGGTAAGAGGCAGAAAGAGAGGCAAGAAAGACATGAGGAGGAAATTACAGGAAGCAGAAGAAGCATATGCCCAAGATACCAATCCAAATATCAGAAGGATTATAGAGCATTTGGAGGAAGAAGCTATGCAGGAGATCTCAGATCCTGAAATGGAGGATTGGGAGCAGTTCCTCCCTGATCCGGGACATACGAGAGGACGAATGTCCTTGTATAAACAATCTTTACATGTTTATTGGGGCATGAAGCGGTTATTGGCCAAAGCTATGGAGCAGGTGGCTCTAGAAATGGCTGAATTGGTCCAGGGCATTCCAACCATGAAAAGGGAATTGAAGAATATTCAAGTTACTCTCCTTATGCAAGACAGAAAGATGGATGACATCCTGCAGATGCTTCAAGCGGGTGGAATGGGCGTCAAGGTCGAGAAAGAACCAAAGACAGATGCACCGAATCAGTAGAAGATGCAGTTGATGCTAGGAGGTTTTTATATAGACTGTTATTTTGTTTTTTGGTTTTGTAGATGATAATGATTCAGAAGGAAAACAGTTTACTTATAGTAAGAATAGAAGGATATTTAGCGTGGGTAGATAGGCTGATAATATACTGTTTTTGGATGGCTTTGAAAAACTTCAGATGGTTAAAAAACCCGGTTTCCCTTAAGGGCGGGTTGAGACCTGTCCAACTATGTAATATCTTTTAATTTCAGTAATGAAAAAACAGAATATCGCCTTAGCTTACAAAAAAAAAAAATATATCAATTGTTATCACTTGATTATGAAAACTAAAGTACAAGTTTTTCAATTAAAAAAACCTATGTACTTACACTTTTGGGGCAATTGCTAATATTATTTATATTCTTATAATAGTAACAGAAAAATGTTAATCATTCGATCAATTCCTCGTTTAGAGAAAATAAATAAAATTTACATATAAATAAATAAATATTACATGTACTCTCCCAAGTTAAGATGAATTTTTTATTTATTAAATGTAGTCCGTGGCATGACAACATAAAAAACCCAATGGTACTTTTTAATAGAAGTTTACTTTTGTGAAGCGTTCTCGTACAAACATTTAAATAAATATGGGCAGAGATCCCGCGACGGTCATTTGCCAGGCTGGCTTGACAACCTTTATTTTAACGGAGGAATTCGAGCAAACCCACGTTTACGGAGAATCCGAAAACATGGTGGAATGTGTAATTTACCTATTCAAACTTATAAGACAGTCAAAGTCAAAAGTCAAAGTCAAAATCTATAATGATATTTGCATGGTTTTTCTCGTTTCAGTTTATCATGGGACAAATTCATGGGACAAATTCAATTTAGGGAGGTGAAACGTGAAAATTCTTCCCAAATCTGAGATATATGTCCATATAATTTTGACTATAAAATTGTGATTCGTTTTACAAAACACTAGACGCAATGAAAAGATCCCAAGAAAACAACTCACTCAATAAAAACGGTTGAATCTCACTCCCTTAAATAATACACGTCCAAGATCGTCCGCTTCATCTCCACTTCACTACAAATTATATCTTAATTCTGCCATCGAGCCCTCTATCTACAGACCTTGCTTTGCTTGGTGAGAATAAGCGAGAAAGGAAAAAGAAAATATGGGCAATTATGTGTGCTGCATGCCGGTAGGCATGAAGGAGGAGGAGGAAACCATCGAGCTGATTAGCTCAGGGGGCACCGTCCGAATACTTGAGAAACCTGTCATCGCCGGCAAAATCATGCAGGAATTCCCTCGCCATTTTATTTGCCACTCCCACTCCTTGTACATCGGGCAGAAGACACCCGCGCTTTCTCCAGACGAGCACTTGGAGGTAGGAAACATGTATTTCCTTCTGCCACAGCAATTTTTCCAGTCTGAGCTAACGCTTGTATTACTGGCTTCCTTAATATCGCCTGCATTGTCCTTAAAACATCCAATTACTCCCCGTGCTCACATGTCAGCTTCTTTGCGCTGTATCGAACGCGCGTCAGCTCTGTGCCAACCATTTGAGATAGAGATGAGCGACGTGAGCGGAAGCCTTGTGATTAGAGTGTCGGAGGAGTTTATTACAAAGCTTTTGGAAGACGGGAGACCTAGCGTTGACAAACGCGCTGATGCATTGGGCAGCGATTCCGCAGATGACAAGCGTAGGCTGTTGGATACTCCGCAATTGCAAAGAGATTATGAGCGGCTGGTCACGGCGGGAAGCAAACGGTGGAGACCTAAGCTTGAGAGTATCAAGGAAAAAGAGCAGGGTAATTGCCAGAAGCTGGTGTTGAAGATTAAGGAATTATGTGTTAAGTGATTGCGTTGGCCTGTTAGGATGATATTTGAACACGACGGAGGCGGCGGCATCCCTTATGTGAAATTTGGGTTACATGGTGGTTGTACATAATGAAATATTTTCAGCGTGTTCGTTTTAGCTCGGGAACAGTTGTTTCCTTTTCGCTGAGAGCTCTTTTGATTAGATTCACCATTGTTAAACCAAGGTCTGCGGTGCGATGTAATTATTAATTGTAAGATATGGAGTTCAACTGGATACACATTTTTGCCAAATATTCATTCCATGGTAAATTGCAGTTGCTAGGCGTCCACCATGTACCCTATGAAAATGTAGTTAGAAAATAGACAACTTCAAATCCAATTTTGCTTATTTTATGACCATCGTGACCACATTGTTTATTTCCTTTGAAAAGAAATTTCAGTAAGATTTTGATTAATTCTGTAAAAGATTTTTGTAATTTTTTTTAATAAAAATTAGAGTTATTAAATTTCAACCTTTTAGGTTTCTTAAAAACTTTTGATAATGTTGAATCTATTTCTACAATATTTTTTTTTTTTTTAATTTAGGATAATAAATAACTAGTGAAAGTTATCCTTAATCTATTTCCACAATATTACGGCAAGATTTATTGAATTTGTTTTTCCCGAATTCCAACCAATTTTAATGAAATTCGTCCACTAGACACTTCCCATTTTATGGGTTAAGAGGCAGCAGGTTGGTTTTAGTGAATACAAATTTAGAAAGATAAATCACTTCAGTTTCCTTTGATTTCGGGAATTAAGTTATCCTGATCTGTACATGAATATGTAGAATATCTTTACATGAATATGTAGAATATCTTTACATGTGTAATTGGGCATCTATTTTGCAAAACATTTTAAAGAAATCTTGTTTAAGTTTCAAATTTATATAATACTTTAGAATTTAGAAAAAGTTGAATAAAAAACTACTGTAATATCAATATAAAACTGTAGTTAAAAGTAAGATTTAAAGAAATCTTGTTTAAGTTTCAAATTTATATAATACTTTAGAATTTAGAAAAAGTTGAATAAAAAACTACTGTAATATCTATATAAAACTGTAGTTAAAAGTGAGATTTAATATTACAGTATTATCATTCAAATTATTGGAATAAAACAAAAAGGGGTTAAAACATATATATAAAAAACATATGATAGTAGAGGTGTTGGACTAACCTCTTCTTCAGTATTTGCTCAAAATAGCACCCATAGTTATTGGATGGTGGATGAAGGTGGAGGATGATATTCAATTATTTCCATAAATAATGGTCAATCTAAGAGAACACCATTTAACTGGCATGCATTCATTGAGAGTGTATTTCAATGAAATTAATATGCAAATAGTAGCCATAGGAGACACATTTTAGAGTTTTTTTTTTTTTTTTTTTTGGATTAAAGTGAAGTTTTTCGACATTCCCCATAGACCTCCTAAAGGTGGGATTTGATGGTAACCATTGTTAGGCCACTTAAAGTAGATGTAAAACCCTTTTTCATTTTTTTTTAGTAAATTTCTTTTAACTAATAGTGAATACTAAAATTTTATGGAAAATGGAAGGGAAAATACTTTCTTAGAGACATTTTTATAGTGCATAGATACCTTAGGTAGCAACTGAGAGAAAAATATCAGATATCATTTTTATATGGATTTAATAATTAGTGGAAATAACTTACAAGTGATGGTCAATTTTGATTCATCACAAACTTTTCTTAGAAAGAGCTAGCAAGTGTACTCAATCCTAGAATTGCATCATGTAGTGCTTAAGTTGAGGAAATCAATTTTAAGGCTAATGTATTAGTTGGGGTTATATCTCCATTCCACAATGGAAGGTCCATGTGAAATTTATGGTTTTGTAAATGGGTGATTTTAAGGGAATTCTTGGATGGAAATTCCTAAGGAGAAGATAATTAGTTATTGTTCCATTTGTAGACAACTTGGTGATAACTCATGGAGGAAAGACTTCTGTCATGCATAAAATAGCAAGGGAGTTGGAAGGAAATGTGTAGAATATATCTACATTGAGCATGAAGAGGGAAACCAAGCATCCATAAGCTTATCCTTTTGTAGTAGTGATTGAAGAAGTGGATGAGGGTGGACTGGAGATGCCCATTCCATCAATACTTTCTTACATGTTGGATGATTTTTAAGTTCATATTCCTAATTCTTTTCCAAAATTACTCTCACCTAGGAACACCATTGACCGTCATATTGATATTGAAATCAAGTTGCAAACTCCAACTAGATCTCAATATTGAATTTCTAGACCCAAGTTGGAAGAATTTAGGTGCTAGTTAATTGAGCTCATCAATAAAAGTTTCACTAAGAATTTTAGGTCTCTTTATAGTGGATTGGCCCTCTTCCAAAAGAAGATGGCCATAATATTTGAGGAAATTCTTGGAATATCATGCATTAAACAAGTGGACCATAAAAAATTGATACTCCTTAGATTTGTTAGCCAATTGATTTGAAAATTTTAGCTAAGGCCAAGGTTTTCTTCAAGGTGGAATTGAGGTAGAGCTACTACCAATTAAGGATTGTGGATGGAGATGAGTTGAAAATGTCCTATGTGAAAAGGTACACCAATTTTAAGTTTCTTGTTTTTCCTTCTGGATTGTGCAACACTGAAACTACCTTTTACACATTGATAAAGGATGTCTTCAAATAGTTCTTGGACAATTCACTATTTTTCTATATAGATGAAATTATTGTGTTTAGAAAAAATGTGCAAGAAAGTAAGATCATTTCACAAAGTATATGAGGCATACACGTAAAATCAATTGTACTTTAATAAGCCCAAGTATGTTTTTGAGAACAGTAGAATTTCATTTTTGGGTCATCGGATTGGACCGGCATAGATCAATCTTAACTCTGGATATACGAAATCCCAAGAGGGAGCACATCCTTTTAGGTGCAAACATTTCCTCACGTTTTGCACTCAAAGAGAGGTTTTCATATTAAGATATTTGATGCATCTCATCGCTTGATATAACAAAAGTTAGGATGGATCTATTCTGGATATATCAAACATATGTTAGGAAAAACACTGAGAGGGGGGTGAATCAGTATTTTTATTTCACTTTAACCTTCAACTTGAAATTAAGAATTTTGTACACTAGTGTTATTCTTACAACCTACATGTGTACGTGCCTTTAGTGAATGAAAAATGCATATATCAAGAGTACTTATTTTTCATACTTGCCATCAGATGCTTAACTTTACTAATGCGTTATTAATTCATTAGTCATTTAGTATAAAGTAAAGAGCATATAAAGCACAACATATAAGCAACACATCAACACATAAAAACATCAGGATTTTAGGTGGAAAACAATGTGGGAGAAAACCAGCATTGTTGTCATCTATGTCTTATTTTCTTATTACAATGAAAACCCATTCATTAAATCATGGTCTTGTACTCGCGCATGTTGAAAAATGGGTAGCTAATTTTGGTCTTGATAAATATGAAATGTACTTTTGAGTCTTGTATATTGTAAAGTAAAATAAAAAGATTATTGCTATTTTATGAAGCATGTGTTTCTTTCTCAAGGTCCCTTATTTTAGAGGTCAAGCACCCATTGAGTGTTTCTAGGGTTTTCCCTATGTCAAGAATTCAAAAGAGTCATTGTCACATGATGAAGACACCATCGAGCACATTATAACTTGTAAAAATCATTATTTTTGTATTTAAAACTGTCAAAATACCATCCAAGACCAAGTTGGTCTGCCAACTAGGAAGTCAACCTAAGTTGGGGCACTTCATTCACCTCAGAAGCCTCTATATAGGAGGGAACTCAACGTCCTATGGAAACAATTCACTCTCATCAAGAAAGTGAAGGAGAAGAATAAGTTTAGCACAGGAGGAAGAAGGAAGAAGATCAAGTGATTGGGCTATTTCTCCCTCTCTCTTCACATTTGTCATGGGAGATGACTAGGGTTTCTACTCCTGGGCTAGGGTTTTTCTGCTGCAAGATCGAACCTCGAGAAAGTGCAAAAAGAAGGCTGAAGGAAGGCACATTAAGTCATCCTCAAGCCCTTGGAGAAGGAGAAACTCAAACGAAGATCACAAGAAGCTTTAAAAGCCATAAATGTGCTCACACATGTGAGGGAAATAGTTGTTGGAAGGGCCAAAAATTTCAGACCTGCAGTAGAGGCCAAAAAAGTGTAGTTGGGGGTAAAAGTTATGTTGTTGGAAGAGATTTGAATAGGTTTTACTTGGAAAAAGTAAGTGCATCATCAAGAAGGTCAGACTTGGTCTTGGAAGGGTATTGGTCTTGGTCTAAAGATCTTGCAATTTTTGAATTGAAGAATCTCTAAGAAGAGAAAAGATTTGTGGGTTTTCCTCTCAAGTGGATAGGTTTGGCCCTAGATTGGAGCTTATATCCTATATTCTTATGTACTATTGATGTTCTTGTTTTGATAGTTGTTTGATGATAATAATAACATAATAACACAAGAATACTCTATAAAGTAAGAAAAACTAAAAAGGCACCGAAAGCAGTTATCAAACATAAGATAAATCATCCTAACTATTTCCCTCTAGGTTTATCAACATCATATGAGAGCTAAGGTTGGCTAAGGGCATGATGAATATTAATACATCCTTGAATAAGTATTTGAAGAAGTCTTCCATGGTAGCAAGTCATCTCAAGAAAGGTGTCAAGACATTCTGGAATCTCTTATTATCCATCAAGAATAGAATGACCAAAAATTCTATAAAGGATGAAGGACTATTCTTAGCCCTTACTGGCACATTTAAAGATGAGAATATTTGGGTCATCGACAATGGAGTATAAATACATATGAAAGGTGAACAAAAGAAAATAAGGACCTTATCAAGAGGAAAATATTCTTATTCTATTGAGCTTAGCGACAAGAAGATTTATCATGTAAGGGGAATTGGATCAACGTCACTGGAGCTATAGAATGGAGGAAGCATTCATCTCAAAAACATTCTATTTGTTCCAGGATTACAAAAGAAACTAATTTATATTTCATGTCTAGAAGATAAGGGAGATAGAGTCCTTTTTATAGATGGAACGGTTGTAGTATGGGATAAAAACTCTAACATCGAAGATGCAATGATGATTGGGATTCATGAAAGAAGACTCTACAGATTGTTGAATCTTCTCTCTCAAGATTTGTTTCACATTGAAGTAAATCCATATGAACTTTGGCAAAGAAGGTTTGGTCACCTTCACTACAAAATCTTAGCAACTCTAAATTCTATGGTGAATGGCATCCCTAAACTCAAGCAAGATCATGAAGGAGTATGCAAGGGATGTGCATTAGATAAAATTGTCAAGGGACCATTTGGAAGTAGTGCTTCAAGGTAAAAAGTAATTCTAGATTTCATTCACTCTGATGTTTGTGGTCCTATGTCTACAAAGTCTCTTGGAGATCATCTATATTATGTAACACCCATTGATGACCACTCAAGGAAAATTTGGGTCTATCTGCCAAAGACCAAGGATGAAGTATTCAACAAATTTCAAGAATTAAAAGGTGAAGTGGAGAACCTTACAGAAAGAAGGATAAATATGTTAAGATCCAAAAATGGAGGAGAATACATTTCAAAGGAATTCATAGCTTTCTATAAGGAGGTTGGGATTAAGAGGGAGTTGATAGTCTCATACAATCCTGAACAAAATGGTGTTACTAAATTAAGGAATCAATCTATTGAAGAAAGTGTAAGAGCCATGTTACATGGTCAAGATGTGCCAAAATATCTGTGGGGTGAAGCAACAAAGACCACTATATACATTCAAAAGTCGAACTCCTCACAGATCATTAGACAACATGACTCTTGAAGAAACATTCACTGGGAAGAAACCAAGTGTTGACCATCTCTGAATATTTGGTTTTCCTATCCATATTCACATTCCAAAGGATAAGAGAAAGAAGTTGGATCCTACAAGCATGAAGGGAATATTTGTTGGCTACAGTAATATTTCAAAGGCATATATGATCTACATAAAGGAAGGACACTTAATATAAGTAAGCCAAGATGTAATATTTGATGAAAGTATTGCCCCCAAGAAATCAAAGGACCTCCCGATGGATTTTGATGATGAAGAACTTCCAATATTTAAGGAAGAATGCTCAAGGGAGGAAGACAAATCAAATCATGAAGATGAAGGT
Source organism: Pinus tabuliformis (assembly GCA_031772625.1). Classification (NCBI taxonomy): domain Eukaryota; kingdom Viridiplantae; phylum Streptophyta; class Pinopsida; order Pinales; family Pinaceae; genus Pinus; species Pinus tabuliformis. The sequence continues at coordinate 259,839,051 of CM062808.1, read as the reverse complement.
GGCAGACAACCTATGCAAACCAGTGATCAATCTCGAAATCAAAAAGACATTGAATTGGTTGAGGTCTACACTTCTATATAGAGAAGGATATAGAGCATCCAAAGGCACATTCCAGGAAAGTAAGAATCCCAAAAGATATTCAGGGTATGAAACCTATATAACGAGGTTAATAGAATAAAAATCATTTACCTTTGAAGAGGGTGTCAAACAACAAGAATGGAAAGATTCCATGAATGAAGAATACTAATCAATAATAAATAATGGAGTCTCAGAGATCATTCCTAGGCCCAAAGAAAAATCTGTGGTAACTTCCAAGTGGTTCTATAAGAATAAACATGTGGCAGATGGAAGTATTGATAAATATAAGGAAATATTTGTGGCTAAAGGATTCTCTCAATAGGAAGGCATTGATTATGAAGAGACATTTCCACCTACAACAAGGTATACAAATATAAATTCATTAGTCTCTTTGGTATCATCGATGGGATGGAACATCCATCAAATGGCTATCAAGACTACATTCCTGAATGGCACTATTCATGAAGAAGTATATATAGAGAAATCCTTGGGATTTGAAGTCAAATATAGAGATACTTATATTTTCAGGTTAAATAGGGCACTATATGTCCTTAAGAAAGCACCAAGGGAATAGTATGCAAGGATGGATGTATACCTACAAATATTGGGCTTCTCTTAGAGTTCTGCAGATCCAAATCTCTATATCAAGGTTATGAAGGATGAACCTGTAATAATTCTTATATATGTGGATGGCCTTCTCATGATAGGTGTAGAAGGTCATATTCAAGAGTGCAAGAAGAAACTAGAAGCAAAATTCAATATTAAGGATCTAGGGTTTGTAGGTTTTAACCATGTACATAAATTAGCTACATACGAATTCTAAAACACATAAAATAAACAATGCAAGAGCATAACACATAAAACACATAAATACACAGAGATTTTCCCCTGGATCCCAAAACCGGGACTACCAGCTTGATTTTTCATTATGTTCCTTTCAATGTTACAATACATATTTATACATGCTAAAGTATCCAATGCTATGGACCAAACACCATCGTGTCTAAAACCATGGACCGAAAACCATCGCATCCAAAACCATGTGTGAAAAACATGCACAAAACCATAGGTAGGTCCACCCAGCCTAATATAGGGTCCAAAACAAAAATTTTCCCCATAGAGTGGGGTTACCTGCACCCGTCAAACTCCTTATGACTCCCACTGCTACACAATCAGTGCAATGAAGGGGGGGCTCCGCCTCCCTTCTAACCCCTCGGTTAACTACGTGGGCTGGTCGTGGAAAGAATATAACACAACCCAACATTCTCCCACTTGTTGTTTTGTTTCCACAGGGGGCCACAAGAGAGCTTAGTCATTTATCTAGCCCTACAATGCCCATTGTTTCTCTACCCCAAGAGAACTTCTCAGAGCTCATAGATTTTTTCAATGCATCTACAGTATTCTTCAAAGTGTCCACCTTTACTAGCAACACCTTTTTGTCTTCTATCATATCCCTCTCAAAGTGACACTGAACATCAATGTGCTTTTTATTTGAATGATATGCAGAGTTCTTTGCCAAGAAAATTTCACTTTGGCTGTCACAATATATCCTTATAGCTCCCTGTAATAACCCCATACTTGAACACAATATCTGCAACCAAACTGCTTCCTTGCTTGCATGAGTGGCTACCATGTATTCTGCCTCTGTAGTTGATAATGCCACTACAGATTGTTTCTTACTCATCCAACTGATTGCACCTCCAAATAGGTTAAACACATACCCACATGTAGATCTTCTTTGATCCAGATCTCTAGCCCAGTCTACATCAACAAAGCCGTGCGAATATCCAACACTCTATCCAATCTTGGTCTTCCTTAGTAGCACAAACCATAATCACTAGTGCCACGAAAATACCTGAAAACCCGCTTCACTGCTATGTAGTGCTCCTTCCTTGGTTTTGACATAAACCTGCTCAATACTCCCACTACATGTGCAATGTCTAGTCTAGTACAGACCATCACATACATCAGGCTACTGACTGCACTTGCATATGGAACACGAGACGTGTCCTCTTCCTCTTCTTATGTCTTCAGACACTGTTCAACAGATAACTTTACACCTACATGACAAGGAACCTTCATCGTTTTACTATTCTGCATATTAAACCTCTGCAATATTGTCTCGACATACTTCCTCTGGTTTAACTAGAACTTGATCGTTGTCCAATCTCTTTTAATTTCCATGCCCAAAATATAGTTTTCATCACCAAGATCTTTCATGTCGAATTTGGAGGAAAAACGGGTCTTCAAATCCTGGATAATTTCTTTGTCATTTCCAACCAACAACATATCATCCACATACAGGACCAGATAAATAACATGGTCATCAATTAATTTGAAATACACACAGTGATCTTCTTTGCTTCTGGTGAAGCCAAGTCCCCGTATAAATGTATCAAATTTCTGATACCACATCCTTGGTGACTGTTTTAAACCATACAGAGACCTCTTTAACTTGCATACCAATTATTTCTTACCCTTCACCGCAAAGCCTTCAGGTTGCTTCATGTAGATCTCCTCTTCCAAATCCCCATGAAGAAATGTTGTCTTCACATCCATCTATTCTACCTCAAAATCAAAAGCAATAGCAACAGATAAAAGTAATCTAATAGAAGTTACCTTGGCAATAGGAGAAAAAATATCACCAAAATCAATTCCCGGCACCTGGGAATAACCCTTTCCTACCAACCGAGCTTTGTATTTCTCCACCTTTCCTTCTGCATTTGTCTTCCTCTTGAACACCCATTTACTGCCAATGGGTTCCCTTCCAGCTGGCAACTCCACCAGATCCCAAGCCTCATTTTTGTACAAAGATGCCATTTCAACAACCATGGCCTCTTTCCAGAGTTTTCCATCCTCTGAATCTATTGCTTCCTTCACAGTTCTGGGATCATCATTAGTAATAGATAAAGAAAAATTTGTACAGAAAGCAGATGGACTATACCTTTCTGGCTGCCTTTTTTCTCAAACGGATCTTCTCACACCCGGAGTTTGTGGCTTTTCATCTTTTGATGCCTCCTCTGCTGTAGAGTCTAATTCTTCCTCCTTTAGCTCAAACTCTATCTTCTAAGGTTCCTTTAGTTGGACTTCATGTTTAATAACATCTTTCACCTCTCTGAACACCACATCTCGGCTGCACACAACCTTCCTTGTTACTAGGTTCCCAAGCTTATAACCCTTTAAAGCATCCTTATACCCAATAAAGATGCACTTTTCAGATTTACTATCCAACTTGGTTCATTTCTCCTTCGGAACATGTACATATGCATCACATCCAAATACCCTCAAATGTGAAAGAGAGGGTTTCTTACCAGTCCATACCTCTTGTGGAGTCTTATCCTCCAATGCTGATGAAGGTGATCTATTGACTAGGTAACATGCTGTCTCCACCGCCTCTGCCCAAAATTCCTGTCCTAACCTGGCACCACTGAGCATGCTTCTTGCCCTTTCCATCAATGTCTTATTCATTCTTTCTGCAACTCCATTTTTCTGAGGTGTATATGGAGTAGTCGTCTACTGTGCTATACCACACTTCTTACAAAATTCATCAAATTCCTTATTGCAAAACTCTCCACTGTTATTTCTCCTCAGCACCTTTATCTTCTTCTCTATCTGGTTTTCCACAAGAACCTTAAATTCTTTAAACCTGTCAAAGACTTCAGATTTCTTCTTAAGGAAATATATCCATGTATTCCATGAGAAGTCATCTATAAATGATACATAGTACACAGAATTACCCAGTGATGGAACCTTCACAGGTCCAAACACATCACTGTGCATAAGCTATAATATCTCTTTTGCCCTCTTACCACCAGAGGGGAAACTCACCCGATTTTACTTCCCATATACACAATTTTCACAGAAATCAAAATCCAGAGAGCTATTACTCATACCTTCTACCATACCTTTACCATGAAGTATTCGAAGGCCCTTCTCTCCAATATGTCCAAGCCTTTGATGCCACAACATGGTCTTCTCTCCAGAGACCACTAGATTTTTTGCTCCACTTTCAGGAACCACAGAACTATTGCACCCATCAACAACAGTGCTACCTTGTAGCTTGTATAGAGTTCCAATCCGAACTCCCCGCATCAATACCAGTGCTCCCTGAACCATCTTGTAGGTATCCTTCTCAAAGAGTATTTTTACACTTGCATCATCCATCTTGCTTACAGAAATCACATTTATGGCCAATGTAGGAATACGTAGAACACCTGGAAGTGTTCTAACCCTTCCACCTTGCAACTTCAACTTTACATTTCCGCGACCAATGATTCTAGCCTTCCTATCGTCCCCTATGAAGACATCACCACCATCGTATTTCTCATACTCGTAGAACCACTCTCTATGGGGAGTGAAGTGAAAGGATGCACCTAAGTCAATCAACCATGCCTCATGATCTAGATGCGCACTTGAAGAAGCCAAGTACACATCCCCACCTTCATCTGAGGTGGTTTTCGCCTCTGCAAAAGGAGCATCATTAGATCCCTTTCCTTTGTCAGGAGCTTTAGATTTACAGTCCCTTTTGTAGTGCCCTTCCTTTTCGCATTTCGAGCACACCACCTTTACAGGTTTTCCTAGAGATTTAGATCTCCCTCTAGATTTGCATCTCCCACTCGATGACTTATTTTTGTTTCTGTTCTGGGACCATCTTCATACAGACAAAGCATCACCATTCTGTCTCTCCATATTTGTCCATCCCATCTCCTTCGTTAGCAAGGATGAGACTATTTCATCAAACTGCAAGGTAGTTGCATTGCTACCTATTGCAATAACCAGACTATCCCACGAATCTTGTAAAGAACACAACAAACTAATGCACTTATTTTCATCTGAAATTTTGATATCAACAGATGATAATTGACTTACCACAGTATTAAACGCATTCAGATGCTCTGTCACCGAATCTCCATCTTTCATCTTTACGTTATATAGCTTTCTCCGTAGGAACAGTTTATTTACCAGAGGCTTAGATTGGTACAAAGTCCCTAACTTGTCCCACAAAGCCTTCATCATAGCTTCCCCTAATACATTTAACAATACTGAATCTGAGACACACAATCGCATTATGCTCTTTGCCTTCTGATCCAACTTCTTCCATTCTTCATTAGACACTCTCGTTGGTTTAGTACCCGGATCTACCATAATCGACTGATCTTTATCCACCAACAGATCCTCCATCTTGAGTTTCCATAACTCAAAACTCTGACCATTAAATTTCTCGATCTCGATCTTTCCATTTTTCACCATATTCTTTCACCACCAAAATCGATCTTGCAGATCTCCCACTGAACAGGGTCTAGCACAGGCCCGAGCGAAACCCCTCAGCAACAAAGGCGTGCCCTTGAAGCTAAAATAGCCCTATTACCAAATGTAGGTTTTAACCCTGTACATAAATTACCTGCATACGAATTCTAAAACACAGAAAATAAACAATGCGAGAGCATAATACATGAAACACATATACATAGAGATTTTCCTCTGGATCCCAAAATCGGGACTACCAGCTTGATTATTCATTATGTTCCTTTCAATGTTACAATACATATTTATACATGCTGAAGCATCCAATACCATGGACCGAAAACCATCACGTCCAAAACCATGGACCAAAAACCATCGTGTCCAAAACCATGGACCGAAAACCATCGCGTCCAAAACCATGTGCAAAAAACATGCACAAAACCATAGGTAGGTCTGTGCAACCTAATATAGGGTCCAAAACCAAAATTTTCTGGCGTGTTGCCCTGGACCCCATAGAGTGGGGTTACCTACACCCCTCAAACCCCTTGTGACTGCCCCCGCTATGCAATTGGCACAACGAAGGGGGGGCTCCACCTCCCTTCTAACCCCCCGGTTAACTACATGGGCTAGTCGTGGAAAGAGTATAACACAACCCAATAGGGTTGATGCATTATTATTTCGGGTTGGAAGTTTGGAAAGGACTTGATGAGATTTAACTAGGTCAAGGAAAGTATGTGATTGAGATGCTAAAGAAATATGACATGATGGATTGAGAACCTATCGCAACATCTACAATGGTAAGCTTGAAAAGGCTAAGAATTTTTGAATCAAGCCTACTGGATTCGACAATGTATAAACAATTGATTGGCTCACTGATGTACCTCGTAAATACTTCACCAAAAAATTGTTTTGAAATGAATGTTATCAGTCAATTCTAGGTAGATCCCAAGCATGATTATTGGATATTATCCAAGCATATACTGAGATATATGCATGAAATCCACTACTACCTAATTTAGGATAAGAAGAATGATGTCCACTTAATTGGATATACAGATTCTAATTAGGGAGGAAGTGAGAAGAATGGAAGAAACACCAGTCGAGGATGTTTTAGTTTAGGATCCTCCATGGTCTCCTTGATGAGGAGAAAATGAATTTCATTGACTAGTGTTAATGTTGAATATATTGCATCTTGTGAAGTAACCAAAGAAGTTGTCTAGTTGAGGAAGTTGTTGTCCAGCTTTTTTGAAGGACCAATGGACCTCACGATCATACATTGTGACAACTGTACCAGCTATATAAGATTGTCTAGAGACCCAGAGTTTCATGGAAAGACAAAGAATATAAATAAAAAGTATCACTACATTCAAAAGCTGCTACATGATGGAGTGTTTCAACTATGGTATATCTCCACTAATGAACTTGTCGTTGACATCTTGACAAAATATCTTCTTAACAAGAAGCTTGTGTATTTGAGAGACGAGCTTGGACTAGTTGATATATCCTCCCTAGTTGAGAGGGAGAGATATACACATCATTCTTATCTTCACTTTGCGAAGAAATAATGGAGTATTAGGTGAGCATCTTCCCTCCAATACTCTTTGAGGATAAGGTAGCGAATCGAAGGTAAGAGTAGTCATTGAAGACCAATATTCTTTAAGGAATTGCGAATCCAAGATAAGAATAGTCCTTTAAGAACATACCCTATGAACACCTAGGTGGTGTACGTTCCTTGAGAGATAATGATGATCGTGTTTATTAGTCATTGGTCACCCTACCATTGTGCTTTGATCTTATGAAGAGATAGAGATGTTAGTCAAGTCCTTCAATGTGACAATGCTAGTTGGTATGATGCTAAAAATATGGCTTACCAGTCCAACTCTTCATATGAGATCTCTTCAAATTGAGAATGTCCATGTATCATTTATGAATACCTCCCTAGTTAAGAGGGAGTGTTGAAAAATGTGTAACTAGGTTTAGTCTTTATAAATATGAAATTTACTTTTGAGTCTTGTATATTGTAGAATGAAAGAAAAATTATTATTTCTATTTTATGGAGCATGGGTTTCATGCTCAAGGCCTTTTATTTAGAGGTTAAGCGCCCATTGAGTGCTTCTAGGGCTTTTCCTAGGTCAAGAAGTCAAAAGAGTCATTTTCATATGATGACAACCCCATCAGGCACATTGTAACTTGTAAAAATATTTATTTTTGTATTTAAAAGTTTCAAAATACCCTCCGAGGCCATGTTTTCCTACCAGCTAAGAAGTTGGCACAAATTGGGGCACTTCATTCACCTTGGAAGCCTATATATATACAGGGGAACTTGAACTCATACGTACACAATTCATTCTCTCACCAAGCAAGCGAAGGAGAAGAATAAGGCTAGCGAAGGAGGAAGGATGAAGATCAAGTTATTGGGTTATTTATCTCTCTCTCTCTTTGCACGTGTGAAGGAAGAAGGCTAGGGTTTCTAATGTTGGGCTAGAGTTTTGTTGTTGCAAGATCGAACTTAGAGAAAGTGCAAAAATAAGGTTGAATAAAGCCTCATTAATTAATTCTCAAGCCCTAGAAGAAGGAGAAACTCAAGAGAATATCACAAGAAGCCTTGAAGGCCATAAATTTTCTCACATGTGTGAAGGAAGCAGTTGGTCGAAGGGTTGAAAATTCCAGACCCGCAGTAGAGGCAGAAATTTGTAGTTGGGGGTCCAAGTTGTGCTATTGGAAGAGATTTGAATAAATTTGACTTGGAAAAAGGAAGCACATCGTCAAGAAGGTTAGACTTGGTCTTAGAAGGGTGTTGGTCTTGGTCTAGAAGTCTTGGAATTCGTCAATTGAAGAATCTATTTGAAGAGGATGTTTATGGGTTTTCTAGTCAAGTGGAGAGTTTTTGGCCCTGGCTTGCAGCCTATATCATGTGTTCTTGTGTATTTTTGGTATTATTGTTTTGATAGTTGTTTGATGATAAGAATAACATGATAACAAAAGAAGAAGCTAATAAGTAAGAAAAAGTAAAAACACATCACAAGCAGTTATCAAGCATAAGATAAGTCGTCTTAACTTTTTCTCTCTGGATTTCTCAACTGTGTAGACCATTGCCATAATGCAAGCCTCCCTCTACAGGAGGATCCAACCTCCACTCATTCTCTAGCATCAACTGCAAGGGAGCTACAACCCTCTAATCTTATTTACTAGCTCTTATCAGAAGGGAGATCCTACCCCCTCATTGAAGGCTACAACCCTCAGCATGTTATGGACCACATTTTATAATATTTCAGATTGGATCCACCTGTCAATCAATCATCAAAACTTCAGGGTCACCTTTCATTAGTTTTTCACACTGGACCCGCACTCTAAAGTAAGCTCAGAAAAATATACCAAATTAGATATTGAATCATAGAATCTAAATACAATCATTGAATCACCACCAAGTATCAATCACCGATAAATTTAATTAATGATGCAACTAGTCAAGGCCTTACTATGTGACAATGCTAGTTGGTATGAGGCTAAAGATATGGCTTACCAATCCAACTCTTCATATGAGATCTCTTCATATTGAGAATGTCCATGTATCATTTATGAATACCTCCCTAGTTAAGAGGGAGTGTTGAAAAATGTGTAACTAGGTTCAGTCTTTATAAATATGAAATTTACTTTTGAGACTTGTATATTGTAAAATGAAAGAAAAATCATTATTTCTATTTATGTAGCATGGGTTTCATGCTCAAGGCCTTTTATTTTAGAGGTTAAGCGCCCATTGAGTGCTTCTATGGCTTTTCCTAGGTCAAGAACTCAAAAGAGTCATTGTCATATGATGAAGACCCCATTAGGCACATTGTAACTTGTAAAAAGATTTATTTTTGTATTTAAAAGTTTCAAAATACCCTCCAAGACCATGTTATCCTACCAGCTAAGAATTTGGCCCAAATTGTGGCACTTCATTCACCTTGGAAGCCTCTATATATATACAGGGGAACTTGAACTCCTATGGACACAATTCATTCTCTCACCAAGCAAGCGAAGGAGAAGAATAAGGCTAGCGAAGGAGGAAGGAAAAAGATCAAGTGATTGAGTTATTTATCTCTCTCTCTCTTTGCACGTGTGAAGGAAGAAGACTAGGGTTTCTAATGTTGGGCTAGGGTTTTGCTGTTGCAAGATCGAACTTAGAGAAAGTGCAAAAATAAGGTTGAATAAAGCCTCATTAAGTAATCCTCAAGCCCTAGAAGAAGGAGAAACTCAAGAGAATATCACAAGAAGCCTTGAAAGCCCTAAATTTTCTCACATGTGTCAAGGAAGCAGTTGGTCCAAGGGTAAAAAATTCCAGACCCGCAGTAGAGGCAGAAATTTGTAGTTGGGGGTCGAAGTTGTGCTATTGGAAGAGATTTGAATAAGTTTGACTTGGAAAATGGAAGCACATCCTCAAGAAGGTCAAACTTGGTCTTAGAAGGGTGTTGGTCTTGGTCTAGAAGTCATGGAATTTGTCAATTGAAGAATCTATTTGAAGAGGATATTTGTGGGTTTTCTAGTCAAGTGGAGAGTTTTTGGCCCTGGCTTGCAGCCTATATCCCGTGTTATTGTGTATTGTTGGTATTATTGCTTTGATAGTTGTTTGATGATAAGAATAACATAATAACACAAGAAGAAGCTAATAAGTAAGAAAAGGTAAAAACACATCACAAGCAGTTATCAAGCATTAGATAAATCATCTTAACTATTTCCCTCTAGATTTCTCAACTGCGTAGACCATTGCTATCATGCAAGCATCCACCTATAGGAGGATGCAACCTCCACTCATTCTCTAGCATCAACTGCAAGGGAGCTACAACCCTCTAATCTTATTTACTAGCTCCTATCAGAAGGGAGATCCTATCCCCTAATTGAAGGTTACAATCCTCAACACCTTAGAGACCACATTCCATAATATTTCATATTGGATCCACGTGTCAATCAATCATAAAAAATTCTAGGTCACCTTTCATCATTTTTTCACACTGGACCCACACTCTGAAGTGAGCTCAGACAAATATACCAAATTAGATATTGAATCACAGAATCTGAATACAATCATTGAATCACCACCAAGTATCAATCACTGATAAATTGAATTAATGATGCAACTAAATCACTAAATATTGAACCAACCCAAGTTACCAATAAACCAATAACTGATCAAAAAAAGATAAATCATGATTCATCAACCAATCATGCTAATAACCACACTATCATCAACACACAACAAATATGCAGTCATTCATTAGGGGAAATTTGAGGTCTAAAATGGGCCTCATAAGAAAAATGTACAACCCAAATAAACTTTGTAAAGACCAACATGATTCAAGATGATGATGTCAACCATGGGGGATGATTCACCATCTTTTGTGTAAAAAAGTAAAAAGATTAAAAATTAACAAAATAATAAAACTACTTTTTCAGCTTGTATTGTAAACTTATCTCCTTAAGGTTTTACTCAAATTTCGAGTAGGAGTACTTGTTGGATGAAAAATTTAATTCCTCATCCAAGGAATACCCATGCTGCATACTTTCGATGGACCCCACTACATGAGAAATGAGAAATACATGAAAAAACGTGATTGCAATCACATTTTCCGAGTATTTCTAATTTTTCGTGTAGCAGGTTCCATCGAAAGTATGCAACATGGGTAATCCTTAGATGAGGAATAAAATTATGCATCCATCAAGTGTTCCCACTCGAAATTTGAGTAAACTCATAAGGAGATAAGTTGAAAAAATATTTTTTTTTATTTTTTCACTATAACATTTGATGATGTAATCTAATTATTTTATTATTTCCACTATTATTTTATAATTTCCTTAGTAGGCCCATTTTAGACCTAAAAACTCCCCTAATGAAAAACCTTAATCAACTTCACCTTAGAATATATATGTGATTGTTCTAAAGCATATATGTGTGTGTGTTTCTTATGCATAAAACCTGCGTACATATCTCAAATCAATGAATATTGAACCATTGATTAACTGAATCATTGTACCATTGAACCAACCACTGAATCACAAAGCAGAGAACCAATCATAAATCACTAAACCAATCAAAGGTCACTGAATACAAATACCAAACCATACCTAGTGAAATTTCTATAACATTATCACTACTCAATATACCAAGCCACAACCAAATCAATCCAATCCAGACTGTCAAATATAGACCATTTTGGTCAAGACATCATTTACGAACAATAGAAAATAATCCAGACTTCATCAACTCTCATCATCAAGCAGAAAATAAAAACCCTAAAACACATACACAACTTCAACTAAACATATTTGTGTATATACACGCTTCCCATGTATAAAAACGGGATACATATTTCAATGTATTGAATACCAAAACATACCTCGGAATAGATACACATGTAACTTGGAAGAATATGTGTCTGTATGTGATAATGATGAAGAAAACATGCTTACAAATCTTAAATTATTGAATCAAATCTTTGTTACAAATCACAACACATGTCAAACCCAAATCTCTACTCATATATTACCAAAAGCTATAGATCTTTAGAAAATACATGTTCAAATCACATTTCCACCATAATCACAAACCTTGAATTGTTAGTCACTTAAAACATTTTGCAACAAGAAAATCAATCAAATATATACTTCAACATATCTTCAGATCTTTCAATTATGAATCTTCTCCTTGCTCCTTGGTGACACCAATTTCAGATCAGGTCATACATGAATAATCTATTACATTCAACACATAGCTCCTTGATCGCCTCCTTATATAGTTATTTTCCTTGCCAATACCATAGTCAAATCCCTTGATAATGTTGTTGGTATTCATTTGAAAGGATCAAATAAATGTTTTCAGCACAATACTATGGGAAATTTCCATGGTAGTAGCTCTTGATTTTTATTTTCCATGAGTAGGATTTCCGTATGTAACTTTTTTTCATAGAACATGTGTATGTGCATGACTATTATTCACAAGGATTGCATATACTTACTTAACACTTTCATCTTTTCTCAAAGTAAACCTATGAAAAACTAGGTTGATATCAAGGACATATTTGTCAAGTAGGTTTCCATCAAGGACACCACATTAGTCATATTGCCAACAATCTCCCCCCTTGGACTTGATGGAAACCTCTTTGGTGTTTGAAAGCCACCTGCAAACATCAAGTATTCTCTCCCCCTTTGACATCAAGGTCAAAGGACCAAAATAGGGTAAATTAAGTAATTCCCTTTGTAGAGCTCAATATTGTAACTTTGATTTGTTGATATGAATAATGAAATATGCATATTGACCATGCTCCCCCTGAGCATATGTTGCATCTTCTAAATATATGAAATAGAAGTACAAGACTTTATGACTCAAATACATGGTTTTTCATTTCATCTCTTATAATCAATGATTCTATGATCAGTCACCCAACATAATGGGGTTACATATTAGACCCATATTTTAAATCAATCACCCAAAATAATTGGATTACATAGATAGCATGACTTGATCCCAATAGCCCATACATGAATGAATTTTACAATGATTACAACATGGGTATTTATATGATTTTTACATAAAGAGACATACATGACATCCATAACCATAAACATGGATTTCAACAATGAAGTATTTGTGTAGAAAAAATATGATGATCATCAGTAGCTAGCATGCACCATATAGGTATTTGTAGCATAATCATGTGATAGAAGCAACATAAATGATATAATAACATCATGAACATCATCATGATCAAGAAGAAATATTTATACAACAATAATAATAGTAAGACACCACCCATAAATTCATCACATGAAATCCAAACATCACTGATAACCCATGACATAGTGACAAAATCACATATATAAGACTGGTGACAATGGTATGAATTCATTATAGACAACATCACGCAATAAGAATTTCTCCAGAAACCATAACGTCAACAATCAACCATTAGAAGCATAAAATATGCTACCCTGAACCTATGTCAAATCTTTATCATTTGATTACATTATATCTTTCTCATCAACCATAAAATAGATAAACCAACAACAATAATAAATTTTTTCAACAATTCATCATTCCTCATGAACTGATACTCTTTCAGACATTGTTAAACAAAATAAGGGCATCATTAAGAGATTGGAGCAAACCAATTTAGAAACGAAAAGCCAATAATGGACTGATGGAAACATATGAGGAGCTCCCCTTGAATCTATGCCACTTCTTTATCATCACTGAGAAGCATACATGACTGTATAAGTTAGGAATCATGTGCATACACGAATGTACTTTATGAGAAACATGCAGAAAATGTGAATTATTGATTTTTCATAGCCACAACTCCCTCGGAGTTCATATATTCTGTTATGCTAGATAAATTAGTAGAGTGAAGATGTGAGAATAATTCCTAACTTGTGTTGTATATACTTGAAGGGTCATGTCGAAGAGGTTTTGTGAATAGATTTGCACCTTGTTCCTTTGAAGGAATACATTCCAACTTGATTTTCTATTCAAGAACTTGCTCTCTAAGAAAATGGTATTTCATTGGAATGTGTTTAGTTTTTGAGTGCATCACTGGATTTTTAGAAAACTTATGGAACTTGTATTACCACAAAGAAGAGGTATAGGTTGAGGCAAAATGACTTGATTGTCTTGTAATTTTTGAATAACCCATATAATTGAGTACAACATGAAACAAAAACAACATATTATTGTTTAGGAGTTGATAAAGAAATATAGATTTGTTTCTTACTGAACCAAGAAACTAAGCATGGTCCAAAATAGAATTCTCCTCCACTAGTACTTTTGCGATCATGAACACTGCCAGCCCAATCTACATCAGAGTAAGCATGAAGCACACAATCTATGTTTTTGGGATACCATAATACAAGATCTCGAGTGCCTTGTATATACTTGAATATCCTCTTGACTTCCTTGAGATTTGTTTCCTTAGGATTTTCTTAGAATCGTCGAACTATGCCAATTGCATGCATAAGGTATGGTCTTGTACCAGTAAGATAAAGAAACTTTCCAATCATAGATATATATTTGGTTTGATTAAATAAAGGCGAGTCATCAACTTGGATGAGATTGCATCTTGTTTCCATGGGTTTGCATACATGTTTACAGTCTTCTAACCCATATTTCTTGATGATCTTCTTGAGATACTTAGTTTGAGAAAGGAATATACCATCCTTAGTTTGACGAATGTGAAGACCAAGAAAGAATGTTAGCTCACCAAGTAAATACATTTCAAATTCGTGTTGCAGGGTTGAAGAAAATCCTTGAATGATAGATCAACATTGCTTCCAATTATAATGTCATCAACATAAACCACTACTACCAAAAGTGTCTTTGGTCAAATTTGATATAGAGATTTTTATCTATAGATCGTTTCTTGAATTCATGTCGCTAAAGATACCCATCAAGATGATAATACCATGCATGTGAGCCTATTTTAACCCATATAGTTCATTCTTAAGTTTGAAAACAACATTTTTTTCATTTCCAAGTATGAATCCTTCAGGTTGTTCAATATAAACTTCTTCTTCTTGTTCCCCGTTTAGAAATGTAGATTTAACATCCATTTAATATACTTTGAAATTACAAAAGCCTGTAGATGCAAGAAACATTATTATCGCTTAAATTCTAGCTGCAGGTGCAAACGTCTCTTCAAAATATCTTCCTTCCTATTGAGCATAGCCTTTATATATTAGTGTTTCTTTGTTCTAGATTACTTCTCCATTTTCATTCAGTTTGTTTTTAAATACCCATTTTGTCCCAATTACATTTTTATTATGAGGCCTTGGTACTTTCTCCCATGTATGATTCTTTCCTATTTGATCAAGTTCCTCATTCATTTCCTTAACCCAACATTCATCTTTCCTTGCTTGATTCACATTTAGAGGTTAAATTGTGGAAAAAAAGGCTAAGTGGCTAGATGTTCTAACAAATTTTATTCTATTTTGTATTTCAACTTCTTTATCACCTAGAATTTGGGATTCACGATGTTTTTTTTTAACATAACTTGATGGTGTATTTTCTATCCTATTTACATTTTCATTTTCTTCTTCTGATGCTTCTATTTATTCTTCTCCTGCAGCTTCTTGTTGGGCGCAACCCAACTTGGCCAGATTTTGGGAAGAAATCAGAGTTTTATGGAAGTGCACAGTAGAAAAGATTTTGCATTGTATGAAGTGAACCACGCAACCGAGCAATTGAGCACAATGAAGACTGCATGGAAAAGTCACCACGCAACATCAGAGCTTTGCGACGAAGTCCCTTCCTTTTTGTAAAAGCATTAAAATATTGTAAAGTTGTTGGTTTTGGGCCATATCCCCTTGTATTTAGGAAACCATGTTATTGGGTTCATGGTAATATAACAATGTAAATCCCTCATCTAATAACATATATAGGGATGAATAATAAAGAAGTAGGGATGATGTATTGTAACATATATATGTTTATGTGATATTTTTGTGGTCTGTATTTTGGAGGAAGTTGAGGCTCCATAGCTATGTGCGCAGAGGCTTGGGTCTGCAACTTAGTGTGCAGACCATCTACAACTTAGTGCATAGACACCCTGCAGCTGTGTGTGTAGGGAAGAAAATTTTGTTGTACCGATTTCCATATTATAAGCAACAATTCTTATGGACATAGTCCCACATTGGGATGAATCAAGGTAAAATATATGTCTCAATTTTCATTTGCTTATTATCTGCACTTTATTTCAATACTTCACAGTTTATGAATGTTTATGTTGTGCTTAAATGATGAATGTAACTCTATGAAGTAAAGTGTAAGTGTGAAGTATTTATGAATACGAAGTAGTAGATAAGTACTAAAGCATAAATAAAATACATGGGTGCCATAATGCAGTATCCCTTAGGCTACAAAAACCTGGTTCTGTAACCTCCCATAGTCACTTCGAGTGAGACTACGATCTGCTTATAGTTCATTGCCAAGAAGGCCAGTGGTTGAGGGTTTTGTTGGTGCACAACACACTTTGAACCTGGGTCTAGCCAACCTAATCTAGAAAATGTTTTTGTTTCCAAGACCAGGATCTGTTTGATGGATATGTTTTGGCATCCATCGAAGAAATAAATTCAACAGTGGGTAGAAAACAAGGAACATGAATTTGCATATCATGAGAATAGAAACACTAAATTGTCATCTAAAATGTGGTTGGAGAAGTATATATTTGAAGATCAGTATGAAATATTATTTGGTTCCTTTCACACCAAGCTGTACGAGTGGATTTCAAGGTTGATAGAAAGAAAGAATTCTTTTAAAGAAGATGAACCTAAGCATTGGACTCCATAATTGATACAACAACTAAAGAACATTAATAATATAATTTCAAGAGTTTTTGATTTCTAGGTTGACAACATTTTAGGAGGATTTATTATTGAGATCACAGTAGATTCAACTGTGTCATACAACAAAGCTAAATGAAAAAAATTCATAGGACTGCGAGGTAAGGTCTTGAGATCTTTGAAATTCTCAATTAAAATTATTTTATGTGAGAAGGGAATTCTTCGAATACAGTTAGATTAGTAGAATATGTTTCAAAAACGATTTGAAGAAGAGACTAGAACAACACGAAGTAGAAAAAGGTATTGAGTAGACACTAAGAAGAGATATCATGGCCAAGGTTCGAAACTTTTCATAAATACTAACAATAGCCTCTGCTGAGTGAATCCGAAGGTGAAGAAAACCCCCCTAAGAATCCCAAAGGAACTTCGCAATTTTCACCCTTTCAGCCTGAAAGTGTGTCGAAGCCTGAATCTATCCAAATTCAGACAAATTTTGGTTTTCCCCACCCCTACCCCAATCTGCCTCCCCTTACGAATCCCCCTCCCCCCGAGAATAATGATGGATGATGATGTTAAATTATCGATCTTTAAAGGAAATGTATTAGAGGATCTGGAGAAGTTTTGGTTCTTATGTGAAGTAGTATGGACCGCGAAGCAGGTCCATGATGAAAATGTGAAAAATACGCAGCTCACCACGACATTACACTACAACAAAACCAGCGATTTGCGCCAGATTTAGCGCCCAATTTTAGTGCATTTTTTTTGTAATTGTGATGAGCAACCTGCGCTAAATCTGGCTCTATTGTACAATTTTTAAAGCGTCCTTTTTGCACCTGATTTTGCATCCTTTTTCACGCTAGATTTTGCATCATTTTTTACACCAAACTATGCATCATTTTTTGCGTCAAATTTTGAACCAAGATTTGCATCTTATTTTATGACAGGTTTTGCTTCTAGTTTTGCGTCATTTTTTGCATCTATTTTTCATTCTCTTTTGCTTCCTATTTTGTGTCATTCTTTGCTTCCATTTTTGCACCATCATTTGCATCAAGTTTACACTGTATTTTGAATCCAATTTAACGTCTTTTTATGCATCCATTTTGTGTCAGTTTTTGCATCTAGTCTTACGCCAGGTTTTGTATCTAGTCTTACACTAGTTTTTGCTTCTATTTTTGCACCAGCTTTGGTGCCTATCTTTGCACCATGTGTTGAATTTGATTTAGCACCAAATTTTGCATCCATTTTTGTGCCCATTTTTGCATCTTTTTTTGGACCATTTTTTACATCCACATTTACATTTGATTTGTCTCCATTTTTCCCATCTCATTTTGCACCATATTTTGCATCATTTGTTTCATCCAATTTTGCATCATTTTTAACACCATCTCTTGCATCTAATGTTACATCATTTTGAGCATCCAAATTTGCATTTATATTTGCATCTTATGTTGAGTCATGTGTTGTGTCCACCTTTGCATATTATTTTGTGTCTAATGGTACATTCAATTTAGAGCCATTTTTTACGTCTACTTTTGTATTTGTTTTTGCACCAAGTTTTGCATCCAATTTTAAGCTATTTTATGCCCCTTTTTGCACCATTTTTTTGTGTCTACTTGTGTCCAATGTTGCACCATTATTTACACTGACTTTTTCATCCAATTTTGCATTTTTTTGGTGTCTAGTTTTACATCGTTTTCACCATCCAAATTTGCATCTTTTTTTGCCTCATTTTGTGTCCACATTTGCATATAATTTTGTGTCTGAGTTCGAGCCTAAATTTGCATGTGATTAGGAATCATTTTTTACATCCAATATGGCATCCTTGGTTTCACATTTTTTCAGCCCCATTTTGCATCTTGTTTTATGTCTTTTCTTACATCTTTTTTTTTTCCTTTTTTGCATCCAAGTTTGCATCCCAAATTTACACCATTATTTGCATCATCATTTGGCATATTAATTTGTAACGTTTTTTGCTTCTTTTTAACGCTCAACTTTGCATCTTATTTTACATCTAGTTGTTGTCTTTTTTTGCATCTAATTTGGTGCCCATTTATGTGTCCTTGTTTTTGCCCAATTTGATATCCTTTTGTATGCCATGTTTTGTTCCCTTCTTTGTGTCAACTATTGCACAATTTTTCACTTCTAATTTAAAACACTTTGTATGTCAATTGTTTGCATTTTGTATTAATTCCTAGTTTAACATCCAATTTTACTTTCAATTTTGCATCCATGGTTACATCCGCATTTGACTTCTTATATAGAGTATATTTTTCTTTACATATATGACCCCCTTTATAGATTCATAGTGAAATATATGATAGTTTCTAATTATCATTAAAGCAGATATCACAATTCAAAATCATTTGTAAAGAAATTTAAGAGAAATTGACAACATCCATCCAAAAAAATAACAATGTGTCATTAACAATTTTCAAAACATGTGTAAAATAGCAACATAATACTAATAAAATCAGTATTATTTTTAATCAAAACAAGTAAAATTCAAATATGATTAACAAATCAAAATATTTCATGAATATCGTTATTCTACGATAAATTAACAACATACATAAATCAAACTCATCGTATGATTACAAAATCAAAATGTCTCATTGATATAGGGTAAATTCACAATACCCATCTAAACATAACAATGTAATTCTACACAATAATTTCTTCATAAAAAACAATGCATGTGCATGCCTAGCTACCACCACCAAGATCATCCTCATGATCATCTTGACCATCCTCATTACTCTGATCCACATCATCACCAACACCGCAACTATCATCATCATCTCCTCCTTCACCACCATCATCCTCATCCTCATCCTCATCATCTCCTGATATATGTTGAACATAATTTGGATCATCGTCTTGGCAATCATTACCTATAGCATTCTGACAAAAAAAATCAATATTACATGTTAGTATTAATTACATAACACAATGCATGTTTTTGTTATACAATGTTAACCATAAAATGAGGTAAGATATAATATCTAATAGTACTAAAAAATAAAATGAAAATATGGTTTAAAAGTATATTGGAAATCCAACTAAGATTACATACCATAGAGTCCATCCAAACAACAAATTCAACCCATCTCTTTTGCTGCAGCACCTCCTTTTCCAAATGATTTGGAGGTCTTCCATATTTTAGTTCCTATCAATCAGTAAATAGGGAGAAATTAGATAACAATGACTTTCTTCTTGTACAAAATTTATTAAAAAAATATCACATGTTTAATATACTTACAAAGGTTGTTATCAGTGCTTTTAAACCTTTCTGGCCACTACGATGAGTGACTTTTGTCTTGGTTAACCTCGCCTTGGATGCCTTGTCCTTAAACATAAACCAATTCAATTTATTTTCACACAAATACATGTCTAAGATACTTATAAGTATTAATACATTCTAAATAATGTTTAATGAAAAATTCAATACCTGAATTCTCTCATTGCCGGCTTTTCTTTGTGCATCCAACTTCTCATATGATTTTACAAGTTCTTTCTATACTTTAAAAGGTATGTCAATAGGTCTTTGTTTCAGTCTTTGATCTTGAGGCATTTTTTTAATTTTTCTTGTTTGGTTAAAAATTTTGGTTAAAAAAAACCGAACAAGTAATTCACATCAATGGCATGGGGACTCTATGGATATGTGTAAAAAAATGGCTATAAAGAAAACATCCAAAAAACATATGAGCTCTCCCTTTGATGGTCACTTGGGGCATATGGCTGGAAAGGAACAACTCCATTTTCGAAAATCAAGGACAATCCTTTCTCAAAGTCCTTCCTAATATTTGCTCCAAATGTCTTAAAATGAAAAACAAAATTCAAACGTCATCCTTAAACATCTCCCTTAAATATAAGGTTGGACCATAAATTCTTCACTTTTATTGTTATCGGCTCTAGAATGATTTTTCTATATGCAATTATATAATGAATTATGTGTGCACTAATGAAAAAACATTGAGTTTCATTTTTCATAATCAGAAACAATGAAAAAAGAATCACACGTAACTAGCATCATTTTGGAAATTTTATATTAATTAAAAATCTTTAACATGTTTTCCTCCCATATCTCATAAAAGGTGTGAAATTTTTTATATACTCTCCAATAAGCCTAAGGATCACATACCTTTTAAAACTTTCCATTACCATTATATGTTTCTCCTTGAAGATATATAATATGTTTCTTCTTTAACATATATATTATGTTTCGCATTTCTTAATATTTGACAAAATACTAAAGTTGAAAAGAATATAAAATCTCACTTTTTAGAATATTTTATGATATAAGAGATTGATTTAAGTGATGTTTTGGGTTAGAAGAGGTTAGCTTTATATAATAAAAGAATATTAACAATTTTAAAGTCTAAATTTTGACAATTCAACATAATTTGGCTTTACATAATGATAAAAAAGAAATTAAGAATTTTTATTTCATATATCTTATTTATAACATTTTAATGGTTTATTCATATAGTAATAAAAAGTTCATATTTATAGGCAATTTAAAAATGATAATTTTAAGAGTGTTTACATCTAAAAAGTGTGGAAATAGTTTGAGATATGGTAGCACACAGTGTCCCATCATTGTGAGTTTTTAAATGTGTATCTAAACCCCTTTTGAAACTAACAATCTATCTTTTAAGTGTGCAGAAAAATCATCAGATTATTCAGCCCTTGGAAGCCCCAAGTACATAGATTTTGAAGTGGCTTCACCTTGTTGGGCTCCTCGGCTTATCTAATGATTGTTTCGCAATGACTTGGCCAGGCCCTAAATTAATTAAAAATATATATATTTCTTCACTCAATTTTTCTCCTAATTCAAGTGCAAATACAGTTAGATATGCTTATTAGAGCTTGTAATTTTTATTTTGTGAATATTTTAAATAATTTTACTAATCCTGGTAGTTATTTATCATTATACATATAGCCATTTGTTCTCCATTTTCTTGTGAGACGGATAGGGTTTCTTCATGAAATTGTTTTGCAAGTTGATATTCAAGAGATCAATTCCTAGAAGCTTTCAGCCCTTACAAACCCTATACATCTAGGGTTTGGGCCTAAAATTACCATTTTTTTAGTGTTGTCCAGCATTTTGTTAAGGCCGTGATGGGTTTAAGGCCTTACTAGGCCTCACTAAAGTTCGATCTTCAGTTCTGTGGCTCTTTTCCCTCAACGCTCAACTATTCTTGAGGCTGCAAGCCCTTCAAGGGCTAGTTTTCCTTGCAAATATGGTCTTAACCAAGGGTTCATCATCAAATTTATTTGCAAATAAGTTTGTGGTTGCTCTCACTAAATTTAGTGTCAGATCTGACTTCGTATGATGTTGCAGACTCATTGCAAATTTCTTGAAGGACAAAAGTCTGGTTATTAAGCTCATTGGGGTAGCCGCAGTAGTTGTGAGGCGAGAAAACCCTAGCCACAGGCATAAAAAGGCCTCTAGGACCCAGCCACAGGCCTGTAGTGGCTCTTGGAACTCTAAACCAGCCCTAAAAGGAAGCCACAGGGCATTGGAGTCTGTTCTGTTCATTTATATTGCCATTACTAATACTTTGTTGCAGGTTTGAAGACAAGTTTTGAAGGCAGGATTTGATTATAACGCCTGTTGAAACATAATAGCCAGATACTGCACGTTGCACATTATGGTTTTTCTTATTGGTTGGTTGAAACATAATAGCCAGATAGGGGTTGGTTATGGTTTTTCTTATTGGTGCAACTAGCCAGATACTGCACGTTGCACATTCTGCAATTTTCCCTTGACCCTTATATGATAAGCTGGTATAACCAACTACACACTTGCAAAAGGAATGTGTAGGCAAAGATATATTCAAGAAACCTTACTAATATAATGTTTGTTTGAATGTATCTTGTTCCTCAATCTCATGGGACTAGTAAGGAAGCTTGCTACATAGCTTTTGCCTTGATTTAGTTAGGGCCAGAAATGAGACTCTGATCATATGCAACCAGCAAGTTACCATTTGGGTTGTTGTATATTTCTTCAGCTGGCATATTGGTCACCTCAATTTGTTGGGGTCAGCCAGATTTCAAGCAGCTGGATATTTCCATATTGCCCCTACTCACAGTAAAAATTTACCTTGAACATTCTATATAGTATTATCTTGACCTAAATAGGACAAGAACGAGCACTCTTGTCATGTGTCACTTGAATCTTGAAAGAAAACTTCCATGTAAACTACACCTCCATTACCATATCATTGCCTATTCTCAAGGATGGCATTCACATCAGACAGTTGGATCAAGAAGAGGTATCTTGCCAATAAGTTCCACAAGCCATGAAGATAAGTACAAGGCTGCATGCCCACCATTGGGTAAGTTCCCTGGGTTTCTGCACTTCATCCACACATAAACCCTATATTGAACCCTCAAACAAACCCTGAATTTTCCCATCAAAACTACAAGACTTGGCCTTCAAAGTTCAAATTAGGCCTAAGCTCAACCTTCAAACATCAAAATTTGGCCACCAGAACAAACCTGAAACTCAACCTCAACAACATTGAAGTTCGGCCTTCAACAGGGCTAAAACTCGGCCTCTAGAACAGCGTTGCAACTCACCTTCTAACTAGGACCAAAAACCTTCACAAAGAGTGCCAAAAACCCTTCCCACAAGAAAACTCTCCAACTATGCTTCACTTGGTTCATGAGGTATGAACTTTAGAATTACTCCTTTGCTTGCTTAGACAAACCTGAATTGGCTTGAGCGAGTAAGTCCTAGGTCCCTACACATAACACCTATATATAGTGTGTTTGACCACCAAAAGCAAGGCCGACTTGCCCACTGGCTAGGCTAACTTGGCAGACTATAATATTGAAAAAAATCATCTCTTTAACCAAAAGAAGTTAGGGGGAGTGCCATATAATGTTGCAAAAATCTTGGAATAAGCTTTCCAACCATATATATATATATATATATCATGTTTCATAATTGGAGTAAAAATGCATTCAAAGATAGGATACCTAAATGGGACATCAAAAATCCAAAAACAATATTTCAAGAAGGTGTGTCATATATCGTTGGAAAGGTCTCAAAATATGTTATTTGACTATATAACTCTCTTTCATTTGGATAGCCTTTGACATCAATAACAACCATTTTCAACATACATAATTCAAAAGAATCTGTTGCTAAAATTTAGCTACTTTTCACATGGCTACCATCCATCGTCTATCAGTTGAAATGTTAGACAAAAGGAAACAAGCCCAATACAACAAAAAGAGAGAATTAATAGCCTGTAATATGTCAAGACAACAATCCACAAACAAGAAATAAGTGGCAGAAAATTTATAATAACACTTGCCCTTCTGTGCCTTCCAGGGTGGAAGGAGATGCGAATATAAACAAAGGATTCACGCTCTTAGTTTAATAATAATTAACTACTACCGTTATGTAACCATTCTGTAATTACTAATGGGCAAAAATAATAACATCTTACCCCACACTCACTTTTGGGAAAAAGTGGTGGCTGTGGAAAACTGTATGTAAAAGTACCAAAGGCAAAGGAATGTATTGATGCTCAAAGAATCATCGAAATGAGACCAAAAATCTTCAATTAATGCTCTGTTGTCCAATACAGTGTTGCAAAGATTGGTTATCTATCATCAATATCATGAGATATCATGATTCTCTCAGCTCAGGGATATTATCAGCAGAAAAAGTTGTGAATTTTACAAATTTTGAACATATCATGATATTTTGAAAATATCCTAATATATCAACAAAATGTCACCAAAAAATGGAAAATATTAGCTGAGTTAGCAGATTATTGGATTTTTTGGCTCAGTTTGAAGTGGTATCAAAGCTTTTTCGAGGTACAAAGTGGAAGAATTTTTATTTTTTTATATAAATTTTTCAAAGGAAAAAGAGGACAGCAAAAAGCAAATCAAATTCTAAAATTTTAAAATATGAAGAAACCAGTTGTAGATCTGGGTTCCTCTAGAAAAATACCCAGCGTCAAAAAAATTGTGCAAATCAGAGCCTAGGAAATGGAGTTATTGTTGATAGAAAACCAAAGTTTTAGGGTTTTCCTGAAATCTTGCCTGTAAGCCAAAATAGAGTCAAAATTTTCCATTGAAAGCTCAGAATAACTGAACCAGAAATAACCCTTGTGAAATTTGCTGCTTAAAACATTGTTTTGAGCACGGCCTCTTTCTTCAGATTTATTTTAGATAATACGGTAGCTTATTTAATGAAATATTTCCAGAAAGTTGAAATATGGCAAATTTTTCCAATCAAGAACTCTAAATAATTTCATTAGGACAAGGCGTAGAGGATTCATGACGGCGACAAGAAAATAATGGCGCTTTGCAATTTTAGCACTCTCTTGTAGAAAAATACCTTTTCTGAAATCGTTTTGACCACGAAGAAACGCAGATGAACTGTTGGAAGTCGTGCAGAGAGAGATCTGGTGGCTCGTGGATCGATTCTGGGGCAATGTTTATGCGATTGCAAACCATGATTGTTCATATGCGAGCTACTGAGCTCGTTGAGAGGGATACGCGCAATGGCGCCAAACTACCAAGAGGATTTGAATTTAAAAGCGGGATAGAATATCTACCATCCGATTATGTCATCGACGGTCATATATTTGTGCTTCAGTGAAACGGATTTTCAAAGAATTTGAAATATTATACATTTTATAGAATTTGAAATATTATACATTCTATTATTTAAGCTGAATAATAGTTTTACTTTGGAAAAATAATTGGGCACATCAAATAAAATATTGATGCGACGGACATCGAACTCCGAAACAATAATGCACCCTTCTCTTACTCCAAAACATTAATGCACCCTTCTCTAGCTGATGTGTCAATGTTTTCTTTGAAGTGGAACTTAAAGAATTAAGTAATTATTCATTATTAAATTGGGATTTTATATAAATTAATTGATTATTTATTAATGTTAATTTCATTTTATAATTTTATAGTAATTTTTAATAGATTTTTGTTAAAGATAATTATTTGAGCTATTATTGTATCAAGATTTTTGTTGTGTCTTTTATTATTATATTTTAATCCACTTTAAACATGCTCAAAATATGTTTTCATCTTCATTTGTGGAGATTATCTACTTGCATATTCAAAAAGTTTTGATGTAGTTTTTGCCTTGAAAAATGATTATTGTGATTGTAATGGTGAGAAATTATTCTATAAACAGTGTTAAGTGTTATTTAGAATAAATGAGAAATTCTTTTTGAATATATAAGACTAATCTTTGAGAGAATAGATATATATTCCCTAATTATCACATAAACAAGGGGTTAATCTTGCATTTAGTGCTTTATCTCTGTAGAGTTTCGCTAAACAAAGGGAATACCTCCTCCTGCGTGACTTCGATTGTCCCTCCCTCTTACAGGATTGCAAAGCATTAAGAATTGAATCTTCTTTATTTTAAAGATGTAGTCTTGTCGAATATACCAAAAACATAGTAGGATTCTTTCATTATTGACAAATTCAAGCACATGTGCAAGGGAAGTATTCATCTATGGATGGTTAACAAGTTCATTAATAACTACAAGCAAACGCTTCAAACTATGTATTTAATGATCTCTAGTCATCATCTAAAGAGTTCAAGAATCAAATCAATTCCAACCTAAGTTCTAAGTATATGGTAAGCCTCTACTCTAGAGGTTCTATTATTGTAAAATTTCACAACTATGGAAGTTGTGGCAAGGTCTCAAAGGAGGGACTTTCTTTTTGGGGCAAAACTAACCTTTTTTCAAAAGATAGTTTCTATAATTGAATCCATCTTCAATATCCATTTCTTCAACCCCACTCTGCTGGATTTGAATATTGAATCCCCCCTACTTATTTTGGGATGAGATGATCTTTCAAAAGCCAAAATAAATATATTGGGGACTTACAACAATATACAAACTAAGCAAGCAAGGGTATACACACACGTGTTAGAATTTGAATTGAAGTTGACTTGAGCAAAGGTATAACAATGCATATTTAATTAAATATTGGTGATTTTAACAACCACGTCCATTAGATTAAAATAATGATACTTTATGTGTATCTATATGCAAAGACAAAATACTTGAAAGGCACCTTCCCAACAACAAAGGTCATTATAAGAAAAATGGAAAAATAACAAGTTGATGGGTGGTATGATTGAATGAAGAATCAAAGGGCAAGAAAGAAGAGACATCCAAGTTTAGTCCTAATAAAAGATTTTATGGCCCCTTCCAAGGAGTGCGTTATTAAGAGGGACACAAACATGATCATGGAGTCTGTGCTAAAGTCTTATGGGAGAAATAGGAAGCATGTGAATGAGATATTATGGATTTCAAAAGAGAAATCATGTTATTCAATCCAATAGAAGCAAGGGGATTGGTGCTACTTGAGACTCCATAAGCTCTAAATCAATTGGTGAAAGCAAGAAGTCTAAAAGATAAATGCAAAGAAAGGAATATCCATCTATGTACAAATCTACAATAAATAAATTCAAAATTATACAGTGTTTCCATATAGACAATGTTAGGTCCCTATAACACTAGTGATTCCCCCATTACTAGTGTCATTGTGGCCCTTACTGTTATTGTTGTGCCCTTATTGTCCCCATATTGTTATTATTGTGCCCCATAGAAGCCCACTATTGTTATTTTTGTGCCCTTATATTATTATTGTTATGTTGACTTTGATTATATTGTGACCCCTTAGACTCCTATATATAGAAATGAGGCTTTGTCATTTGTATCATCCAATAATTGTTCTTTTGTGTAATGTAAAGGAGGTTACCCCCTCGAAGAGGCTGATTTCTAAGTTGTTGATCTATCTTTTCTATCTTTTTGTGAGTTGGTTTCATAACAGACAACCTAGGTTCGAACCCTAAAAAGTGTAGGGTCTTTGTGAGTGTTTGTGAGGGAATGTGTTTGACATCACATAATTGGATTCCCTTCATCATCAAAGAGACATGTGTCCCAAAAGTCAATTTGGTTTAAGTGGATGTTAATATGATACATTGTATATTTTCTGAGGGTAGTAGCACAATTGGAAAAAAGCATGTTGGCAAGCCCTTGTGTATCCAAGTGATCGAAAGTTCAATCCCCTAGACATATCTCACCAATTGAACTTAAAAAAAATATGATACATTGTATATTGCAAAGCCATTAAGTTAAGTAATGACCTTGGCTAACCCAAATATTTAATTAGAATTTAAGCTCAAACACAACATTAGAAATGAAACCTTCACTCTAGATCTAAGGATATAGGGGTCAACATTGGATATTGGATACAAGACAAGGTGATCAAATGTATCTCTTAGACTAGCATTTTTTACAAAGGAATACAAATTTTAATGCTTATATTAACATGTATGTATAATATAATAATGAAATAGTCACTCTTTAGTTCATGGATAAAAGTGTTGGTGTGGAAGGAAATCTCGAGGGATGTGTCACTATAGTCATAAAAATTGCATTTATTGTGGCACATGGAGAACTTATTAATTGGGTGTAGCTTTAAAAATGGATAGGAGTGTTATCCTCCCCACCTAACTGCAATTCCTACAAATGACATATTTAGTGATTAATGAGTATATTGTTGTAATAATTTTGAACCATGTGTTAAGAAATCCCTATGCAATCCAATTTAACTTAGGTACCATCCTCAAAATGAGGAGAAGTCATTTGTGGGTTTCCTTAGAATGTGTATTTCAAGGAAGAATGTGTACTTTGTCGATATGTTGAAAGGTTTTACGGTCTTTGTGTTTTAGTGTACCATGTCATGTTTGGCATTGAGCGTTGGGTGTGTTGGAAGCCAACTCTTGGTAAACTCAAATACACTTGTCCTAAGGAGGGAGTTGGGGTTTTAAGGTTCTCTGGTTGTAAAAGCTTTCAAAGTCAATGTTTTTCATCTTCTTCTTGCATATTGCAGCCTCAAGGCCATTCGATGAGTTGGTGGTCATGCTTAAGGTTTTCATACTATTCTTGCATTGTGCTTAAGGTTGATTGGTACCTTGTTCCATGAATTATGATCAACTTTGGGTCCTCTTTCAGTAGACACCTCCTAGCCACAGTATTAAAGGCAACATATTGGTTTCCTTTACTAATTTTAGCTTGTAATAAATTTAGATGTAATGGTTGTCACACGCGTTCATATACAACTACCTCATAACAAAGCTAACACAAGCACTTCTACCCATGCCTACATCACATCACAGAGGAGGAATCAATCAATATTATTCAATATCCCACATCCGAGTATCCCTCCTTTGAGGATTCAATCCAACATTTATGGAGATCAGGTCATCCATTTACAATAACTAGCTTTGCCATATAGCATGTTCATATTTCTATTGTCATGGCCGAAAGTACCACCGACATATATCTTATGCAATACGAATAAATAATTAGAACGCCTCAATGGATGCAATTCATCCTATAATGCATAATGCATATATTAGATAACCCGAACCATAGGCTCTACCGTTTCAAAACAAAATCATTTATCATACATAATCAATAATCCGTCTACCACAGTTGCATGACACATTAACATGTGTATCTTAGGGATTATGCACAATTAATCAGAAGTGCAGCATTGGATGCATAGCACAAATAACTTGTACCATAGTTTATACAGTCGAGCCTTAACCACAGTTAACAAATTTGCATAGCGGCTCAAGCACGACTATTCATTATCTTAACAAAAGACAAGTTAACACCAATTCTACATAAGATCCACATACTGTGACTGTATATAGAATTTCATTTATGTGCATCCATAAAATCATCTCATTAACGCCACATGCAGTGCATTTAAAACTCAAGAAAATTCTCTCATATGCTAAGGAATTTATAACATAGAGGGTAAGAAACCAACATACAGAACAATCCACGCAAGTGAGTCAAACTAGATCAAAAGAGAGAACGACACTTGGAAAACAGAGCACCGCTACCCAACCTAGAAATGACTCTTCAGTTCACCACCGAGTCGAGGTTCTTGCCTTGGATCAACCGCCTCCAATTGATCTATGCAATGGGTATTTAATACCTTCTTTCATGATATGGTTTCCATTAGCGGTGTCTCGCTTTTATGGATCTTTTTATCCATTTGCGTAGGCTTATCTCATAAAATCTCACCTTTCTCTCCCATGAGGATTTTCCTCATAGAAGATTGCCTTTCTCTCCCGCACAACTTTTATGTTTTTCTCAATGGATATTTATCTCCAATCCATCCAACTTATCTAGAATTAAATCGAGAAGCTTTACCATGAAAGAATTATCCTTTCCCATTCACCAATGTGATTTGGCAAGAATCTCATCTCTTGGTGTCTCGCTTTTCCAAGTGATTAATTTATTAATAATGTATTTACTTTTTATATTACACATCATACCTAGCTTTTCTCAGCTTAGGTTTGCAAAGTTTGACACACAAGGGAGGGGTGTTACATTTTGGATCCCTCTCTTTCCTTAAGATCCCTCCAACTGCAGCTAGAGTTCTTAGATGACTGTAAGGAGGAAGCCCCTATTGGAAAGGGACAGACAGTTTGAAGGTGTCTATCTCTTTGGTAATTCCTATATCGAAAAGTTGTATTTTCATAGTCCAGGGGTTGGGAATACACAATTCCCATCCACTTGAGCTCAATTTTATCTCGCAAAACTTCATTGGGATCTACCTAAACACATATGCAAACATAGGTGAAAATGCCTTTCAAAAGTCTTTCCCTGTCTACTTTGACGAATCTTCCAATAAAATTGCCAACTTTTTCTAAGAGATCTAGATGGGTAAAGTGAATGGGAAAACTAGGAATCTTACCCATAATAGAGTAGTCATCGGCAACATAGTGAGAGGATTGAAGTTGGGAAACCATGGCTTCACTAGAAGACCAACTCATCCCCAAAACCATGGACCTTGGTCAAGGATTTTTTTCTTATCCTCAAGACATTTGAAGATCACCACAAAAAACATGGGTCTACATCCACCCAAACCAGCGTTCATCCAATCCTATCATAATCGAACAGAAAAACGCTACTTTTTCAATAGAAAATGGGGAATAAAAGTATCACCCAAGGATAATGACCATCGCATCAAGCGCTCAATCATAAGGGAGGAGCAATAATTTGACAATCACACATCCTTGATTTCTGTTGATTTAACTCTGAACACTCACGTAATATTCTCTTGCTTGGCGAATTAAACACCACTGCATGGAATGGACGAGGATTGAGCCGAACCCTGGATGAAGCCCACTTCATTCTCATCTAAACACAAAACTATATATACGTCAAAGCTATTACAATAGATTCTGACTGTCAACACCTCGAGGTTCTGTTTATATGTGGCTACCTTTTATGGTTACTATTGAATGTGTGATTGGCAATAGTAATGGCAACTTAGGGCTGCCAAATTTCCTTCGATTCCCTCACTACATCCTAACGCAAATAGTTGTTCAATGCCTTGGTTGTCTTTCAAAAATGGTAGGCAGCGTCTTCTTTGATATTTCTCGATGGTTTTAATTCCACTACAATCACAACTTTCATTTACATAAACTTCGTGTTTTCGCACGAGCGACGATTGTTCCAAGGTGAAATGTCACTTTGATGGTTTCAATGTTGTTGACCCATCATAACTAACTAACGGATATGCCCATTACAATTTTATACCACCCCATTATCAATATCAATTATGCATGGGAACCAATTAAAGCAACTTTTCACATTAATTTTATATGAGCATGAGAACATGTGTTAACAAGCAGCCCATAAAGCCTCATTTTGAATGCCATAGTCACTTAGAAGGAATTCCTCTTGTAGTAGAATCCTCCCTACTAAACTTTGCTAGTGCTAACATTAGAACCACCATTACAACAAGATATCTTTCTAGTGTTGACAACACCATTATAGTAAGATACCTCAAGAGAGATAGAAAATTTAAAAAGTGTGATAGTAATACGTATCCAGAAGATGGTATTGAAACTAGTAATTGTTCACGAATCCATAAGATTGTAAGGTCATTCTCATTATCATAATCATTGTCATCATCATCACCATCATCCTTGTCATTGTTATTGCCATCATTACATTATCATCATAATCACCATTCATGCCATCATCATCATCATTATGGACATTGTTTGCAATTGTTCATAATTGTAGATGTTGTAAGAAATATCATCAACCCAAAAAATGTGATCAGTGCTAGAAAAGGGTTGTTTAGGACACATTGATATACGTAAGAGAAATAACAACTCTATTTTTGACAGATGATCGATGATGATGATCATCACCACCATTATCATCGTCATTGTCATTTTTATCATCCCCATCATCATCATTAATGTAATTTCTATCGACATTGTTGTAATCATGCATCATCATCATTCATGCCATTATTGTTTTTGATGATGACCTAGATGAAAATGATGATCATGACACCAAAGATAATGCTTATGATTATGACAATGACAACATCTAAAATTGGGAAGATTCGCCAACGTCATTAGCATCGTCATCATCATAATCATTGCCATCATCATTATTGTCATTGTAACCACTATCGTCTTTATCATCATAATCACAATTCATGTCATCGCCATCATCTTCATTTTCATCATTGTCAATATTATTGACATTGTCATCAATTGTTCATAATTGTCAATGCCATAAGGAATATGATCAATGCAGAAAATATGATGAGTGTTGGAAAAGGGATGCAAAAGCGAACATAGAAATGGGGGCAACAATAGAAGTAAAATTGGATGAAAAGTGGATACAACATAAGTAGATGCACAACAACATGAAAAACCTGACACAAAAGTGGATGCAAAAGTAGATGCAGTTTTCAATGCAAACTTGGATGCAAACATGAAGGCAAAAGTGGAAGCAAACATGGGTCCAATGGTAGGTGTAAAACTTGGCACAAATTGTGGTGAAACAAATGTGGATGCAACAACGGAAACAAAAGTATATGCAAAAATGGATGAAACAAAAGTGGATGCAATAGGGGATGCAAATGTGGAAGCAAATGTGGTTGCAATGGTAGGCGCAAGATATGGTGCAACAAAAGTGGATGTAACAATAGACAAAAAATATGCAAAATAAGATGCAAAAATGGATGTAAAAGTGGAAGCAAACATTGATGCAACAGGCAAAACAAAATTGGATGCAAAAAATGGATATAATGTAAGTAGATGCAAAAGTAGATACAAAACGAGATGCAAAACCCAATGCATAAACCTGACATAAAAGTGGATGCAAAAATAGATGCAATATTTGATGCAAAAGAGGATGTGAACATGGATGCAAAATTGGAAGCAAACGTGGATACAACAGTGAGTGCAAAACATGGTGCAAATTGTGGCATAACAAAAGTGGATGTAATGATAGATGCAAAAAAAGAATCAAAGTATGATGCAAATGAAGATGTAAAAAGGGATGCAAAAAGTGAAATTTAAAATGGGTGCAACAGTGGATGCAAAATTGTGTGCAAAAGTGGATGCAAAAGTAGATGCAAAACGAGACACAAAACCTGATGCAAATCCCGGTCCAAAATTGGATACAAAAAGGGATGCAAAAATAGATGTAGTAGTTGATGAAAACCTAGACGCAAATGAGGATGCAAATGTGGATGCAAAATTATAATCAAAAGTGGGTTTAAAAGGAGGTGCCAAACTAGGCGCTAATTGTGGCACAAAAATATTAGATGCAATAGTGGGTACAATAATAGATGCAAAAGAGGATGTAAATATGGATGCCAAACAAGAGGGAAAAGTGGATGCAACAAAAGTAGATGCAAAATTTTATGCAAAACTAGACACAAAACACGATGTAAAACTTGGCACAAAAGGGATGCACAAATGGATGAAAAAATGGATGCAAAAAATGATTTAAAAAAGGATGCAAAAAAGGATGCAAAAGTCGATGCAAAAGTTGATGCAAGTGTAGGTGCAAAAAGTGGAAGCAAATGAGGATGCGAAAGTATGTCAAACAAAATTAGGTGCCAAACTTGATGCAAAACCTAGAACAAAACCTGGTGTAAAGGATGACACAAAACTTGGCATAAAATTTGGTGCAAAACGTGGTGCAAAACCTATTGCAATACCTGGTGCTAAACTTGGTGTAAGATTTGGTGCAAAACTTGATGCAAATTTTGTGTCAAGTTTTGCACCATATTTGATAAATGGATGCAAATAGCACCAAAAATGGGCTCTAGATGCAAAAAAAGAAGTAAAAAGGGACGCTAATCGCTGGTTTTGTTGTAGTGTTAAGAGATCTAGCATTAAATTGGTGTATGAAATATTTAAGCAACCAGATTAGGTTTTACATAGACATTAAATCAGCATTGGTAAAACAATTCAAGAAACCAAAATCCGAGTGGCAGTGCATCACAGAATTAAAGGAGATCAAACAAAGGCCGACTGAGTCAGTATGGAAATTTGATCAAATGTTCAAGGTATTGTTGGATTTGGTGAGCTTCAATATAGCTCTGTAGTAGCACAAGGAATAATTTATAGTTGTGTTGTTGCCACACTTCAGATTACTTTTGACACAACAGAAAATAGATACTTAAGACGAAGCTTTGGAGTTGGCAATGAAGCTAGAATCTTCACCGATACGTGATACAAATGTGGGTATGCAACAAATATAGAGTCAGCTTGCGAATTTGACTCCATAGTTACATGACACGAATAAGAGTAAAGAAGTTCGCGAAGAGGTATGGTATACAAAATGCAAAGCAGAAGGTCACTCTAAAGAGAAATTCCCTATTTTTAGAAACTACATAGCTAGTGGAGCACCTAATCCTTTGAATGTTGGATCTATCTTATGGTGTGAGATATCAAGAACTAGAGGTGAACATTGCTTTGAAGATTTCTATTTGTTACAAAAATATGTCCAAACTGTAAAGAATTTATTTGGTAAGTTCTCTAAGTCAGTGGGGCATGATGAAAATAATTGTAGAGCTGTTGAATTGATGATGGATTGTGGTGCTGATACATATAGAATTCAAGCTAAAGAACAAGGACACAAAGGAAGTGGACAACACGGTGGCCGAGGTGGCTATGTAAGATGAGGTTGAGGTGGTGGAGTTAGCCGAGGTCAATGACAAATTATTTGTTATAACTGCAGCCAGGCGGGTCTGTTCACAAGAGATTGTTAGAACCCGGCTATGACCTGTAAGTATCGTAAAGTATTTGATCATTTCATTGAAGAGTGTCCAGTAATTATAGAGAAAATGAAAAAACCGAAGAATC
The DNA here is from genome assembly GCA_031772625.1 of Pinus tabuliformis. Classification (NCBI taxonomy): domain Eukaryota; kingdom Viridiplantae; phylum Streptophyta; class Pinopsida; order Pinales; family Pinaceae; genus Pinus; species Pinus tabuliformis. The sequence goes on along the minus strand of CM062808.1, from coordinate 259,804,193 downwards.
CATAGCCCACCCAGAACATTCAGATGATGACTATGGAACTGAGGATAGATGAACCTTGCATTAATATTGTAACAAGGAGTGGAGCTATGATAGGAAATGGAAAAGAAGATGCGAAGAAGGTAGTGGATGCAGGAGCTTCGACATCTAGCGCGCAACCAAAGCAGAAGAATAACATGGACATAATAACAACTGTGACATAAGATATGGATCTAGGTATTTTAAAATATTTCTTACAAACTTGCATGAAGTTATTACAAAACCAAGAAGTTGTAGAAGGACATCAGGAATTGATCCACTCCTGTGCATCTAAGGAACTATCGTGGAGTTAAATGCGTGAAGTAAATATTTGTATAGACCGAAGAGAATTGGAAAGGAAATGAGGCTTAGTGTAGAAATAGGAGAATATGATATGGACCAAGTTATCTTAGATCTGGGATCTGAATCTAATGTCCTGATGAAGCAAACATGGGAGCTAATGGGTAAACCAAAGTTGAAATGGTCACCTATTCCGCCGAGAATGGTGAATCAACAAAAGATTGTTCCTGTAGGAATATTATGAAGCATTACAGTGGACATTGAAGGGTGTGCACTACTACAGATTTTGAGGTAATAGAAATTGTGGATGACAGTAACCCCTATCTTGCATTTTTTGGATTATATTGGGCATTTTCCAACATGTCTATAATAAACTTGAAAAAGATGAAAATGATATTTGAAAGCAACAATATGAGAGCGATCATTCCCTTGGATTCATCAGAAGGAGAAAGGTATACTGAACCAGTTAAAGAGGAGTACAACGTCGCTAATATAGATAACATCTATCAATTGACAGCGAAAGAAGAATAATGGATCAACCCTAATGAATATGGAAAATTGAGTTGGGAGCATAATAAATCATATGCTTCAGGTTCAGAAGAAGAATTAAAAAATTAGCAAAACAGGTTACATGAAGTGTCTACAAGGCGATGTGCAAGAGTGACTAAGTCACTTTGCTGTATAACCTCTAAGGTATGTAATTTTCCTTACTATGATGGTTTGGGTGATATAAATATTTTTCTTGAATAATATGAAGAACAGGTATGAGAATGTCAAATATTACTAGCCCTGGATATAGTCCTAAGAGCTACTCCTCCTAGATGGTGGTGTACACATAAGAAGAACATATGACCTTGGCAACAATGTTGAAGGTTAATATGGGTAAGGTTTGGTCAGGTAGAAATAGAATTGAAATATAAATATGGTGGCCAAGCTAATTCTAGAGAGCACATCTAGCTCTGCATGGCAGCATGGAAGGAAATTTCATGACAAGAAAGGGTGCATGGGTTCATCCATACATTAGAGATAATTTCTCAAAATTTGTACCTGGAAACAAAACTTTGACATGGTACTGCGAGCTGGACAAAGATGGTTGATGGGTTTATATTGAAATTTAGATTTGAAGATGATTGTCCATATATAGATTCAACCCTTCAAATAGTTAAAAAGAAGATTATTGAGAATGAAATTCCACTCACTTGGCAACTTGATTAGGTTATGCAGCTACATAATGTACTAGAATGCTACAACATCGCTACAGAAGAAGATGAAGGCCCTGGCAATATTGATATAGAAGAATATTAAGGTTACGGTGAAGTGATTGGATCTGAGTTAGAAATTACTGATATGACAAAGCCATTAAAGACAAAGAAAATAAATATAGGGTTAGAAGAGGAGTTGAAGTTTGCAACCATAGGAGTTTATTGGGGTGAAGAAATAGTCAAGAAGGTGACAGATCTTTTGCACGAATACCAGGAATTATTCCTCACTAAGTTCACAGATATGAAAGGCATAGTAGCAGACTTGGGAGTTATGAAGATTCCTTTTAAGCCTGATGCAAAGCAACTTAAACAAAGGCCTTATAAACTAAATCCAAAATACAAAGAAAAATTGAAGAAAGAACTTGAGAAAATGATAGCAGCTAGAATCATTAAACCTATGGAAGAATCAAAGTGGGTAAGTCCTATGGTAGTACAAGAAAAGAAAACATAGCATGAAATCAAGGTTTGTGATGATTTAAGAAAGTTAAATGATGCATGTCTACATGATCCATTGCCTACCCCTTTCACTAATGAATTATAGGAAAATATAGGAGGTTAGGAAGCCTATTCATTTACATATGGATTTTCAGGATACCATTAGATTAGAATTTCACCAGAGGATCGACATAAGACCACCTTCACTACAGAATAGGGTTCATATCAATATATAGTGATGCCTATTGCATTGAAAAATATCCTTGCAATATTTTTGTGAGTAGTGGTTGCAGCTTTCAAAGAGTATATTCACAAGTTTTTGGAAGTGTACTTTCATGATTGGATAATGTTTGGGTTATTGAAAGCACATGTTGCAAGCTGATTGATACTTGACACATGCAGTCAGTATCAAATTTCTCTGAATATCAAAAAATGTATATTCTTCATACCTTTTGGTATATTGCTAGGACATATTGTTTGAAAGAAAGGATTAATGGTGGATCCTGTGAAGATTGCTATCATTGTGAATTTACCTCCACCAAAGACAGTTAGGCAGCTTCACACCACACTGGGACATATAGGATATTACAAAAAATTTATCAAAGGATATGCGCAAATCACTGCGCCGATGGAAAAACTGTTGAAAAAAGATGTAACATTCCTATGGAACGAAGAGTATCAAAAGAGCCTCGACACACAAAAAGAAAGGATGGTAACTGTGCCTATCTTGGTTTTTACATAATGGAATAAGGAATTTCATGTTCATATGGATGCTTCATGCATAGCTTTAGGAGTGGTATTGGCACAAACTAGTGCAGGAGAAATAGATCACCCCATAGCTTTTGCAAGTAGGAAATTATCTAAAGCATAGAAGAACTATACAACTACGGAAAGGGAAGGTCTAGCTATGGCATATGCATTACAAAAGTTCAGACATTGTTTGTTGGAATCACATTTCAAGATGTTCACAGATCACTCTGCACTAAAGTACTGGGTAAACAAGCCTGTTTTAGGAGGAAAAATTTGCATGTGGTTATTACTATTTCAGGAATATGACTTTGAAGTTATTGTTAAGCCAAGAAGACTAAATGTTGGACCTGATCATTTGTCGAAGATAGAAACAGGAGAAGAACCAAAAAATATATAGGATAATATTCTTGATGTGTAGATGTTTTCCATTAGAGTAGCAGATGAGTACTTCGTTGATATTATTCAGTTCTTAACCATTGGAATGGTCCCTTCAAAATACACTATGCAGCAGAAGAAAGAGCTGGTGGTTAAGGCAATAGATGTTTCACTGATAGCAAGGCATTTGTGTGAATTAAGACAATGAAATATTGCGAAAGTATGTTCTTGAGCGCAAAAGAGAGATAATTTTCACAGAAGCTCATAGTGGTGCAGATGGTGGATATTATGCAAGGAAAGCCACTGTGCAAAAATTTTTAAGAGCAAGACTATGGTGGCCTACATTACACAAAGATGCAAAAGAATATTGTTGAGCTTGTGATATCTACCAAAGAATAGGAAAACCTTCAAGAATAGATGAAATGTTTATAGTACCACAAGTAAATTTCAGTTTTGACAAATGGGCTATTGATTTTGTGAGACCGACCAATCCACCAGGGAAAAAGACTGGAGCGAAGTATATAACCACTGCGACCGATTATGTGACTAGGTGGGCCGAAGCACAACCTGTGAAGGATTGCAAGGCACAAAATACTATGAAGTTCATATTTGAGTATATTTTGTCTAGATTTGGGGGTCCAGAGATATTGATGAGTGATCAAGGGTCACAATTCTTGAATCAAACCATTGAAACATTAATTAAGGAATTTCAAGTTCACCACCATAAGAGCACTCCTTATCATCCTCAAGAAAATGGAATTGTGGAAGCTTTCAATAAAATTTTGGGGAATTCACTAACCAAGGTATGTAATGTAAACAAGGATGACTGGGATCTTAGGATTCCAGTAGTATTATGGGCCTATAGGACTACATGCAAGAAGTTGACAGGTCAGACATCCTTTAGGTTGGTTTATGGAAAAGAAGTTGTGATGCCCATGGAATATATTGTTCCGAGATTAAAAATTGTGACATTCAAAAATATGGTAGACCTTGAAATAATGAAGGAAAGGATGTCGCAGTTACTTGATCTAGAACAAGATAGGTTTATAATAGGATTTCACCAACAAGTACAAAAGGAAAGGAAGAAATCCTACCATGACAGGAACATCAAGTAAAAGGCGTTCTGGGAAGGATATATTGTACTTTTATATGATAGAAAATTCGTGAAGTTCCCAGGAAAATTTAAATCACATTGGTTAGGACCGTATATCATCAATGCCATATATGATGGTGGTGTAGTTTAGCTCGCAAAGTTAAATGGTCAGTTGATTCTACGATGAGTGAATGGTAGAATATTGGAGATATAAAGGGACGATTCTATCCCTGGAGCTTTGCGCTAAAGGATGAGAGGAGAAGAGTCTTAGTGCCACCTGCAGTTGAAAGTGGGCACTAGACTATAAAATACTCTGCAGAAGGGAACTTTGACAAAGAACTATTACTGTGCGATATTCAGGATTATGTCAAAGTTTGAAAGAACCATGACGAAGGAAGGATTGTTGTGCCACAAGGCAAGGTTTGTCAGAGTTCATCGGAAATATGACCGTTGGAAGGAAAAAGTTTTAGTAAGAGATTATTTTCATTAAAAGGCGTGGGAGAAATGCATTTATGAAGCACAACTATCCTTATAGATAAATATTGCGTGTACTCTATAGAATTAGGATGAAAAAAATATTAATGTAATCTGTGGCATGACATATCAAGGACCCAAAGGTACTTTTTAATAGAAGTTTCCTCTTTGTGAATCATTCTCATAAATGAAGCTTAATGCTTCCATATGACAATGAAATAACAAACATTTAAATAAATATGGGTGGAGATCCCGTGATGGTCATTTCCCAAGATGGCTTGATCACCTTTTATTTTAATAAATAAATCTGAGCAAACCCATGTTTACGGACAATCCAAAAACATCGTGGAATGTGTAATTTACCTATTCAAACTTTCAAGATAGTCAAAGTAAAAATATTTAATTATATTATCATGTTTTTCCTTGTTGAGTGATGTGTCATGGTTCCCAACTGGAATCATGGGACATATTCAATTTAGGGAGGTGAAACATGAAAATTCTTCCCAAATTTGAGATATATGTCAATATAATTTTGACTATAAAATTGTGGTTCATTTTAAAAAGCACTAGACTCAATGAAAGGATCCCAATAAAACAACTCACTCAATAAAAATGTTTGAATATCACTCCTTTAAATAATACACATCCAAGACCGTCTACTTCATCTCCACTTCACTACAAATTATATTTCAATTCTGCCATTGATCCCTCTATCTACAAGCCTTACTTTTCTTGCTAACAATAAGTGAGAAAGGAAAAACAAAATATGGGAAATTATGCGTGCTGCGTGCCCGTGGGCATGAAGGAGGAGGAGGAAACCATCAAGCTAGTTAGCTTAGGTGGCACCATTTGAATACTTAAGAAACCTCTCACTGCCACCCAAATAATGCATGAATTCCCTCACCATTTAATCTTCCACTCCCACTGCTTGTACATTGGGTAGAAGACGCCCACTCTTTCTCTAGACGAGTTCTTTCTCTAGAGGAGCACATACGATGACCGATCTCCCCAAATGTTGTGTTCGGTGTATCATGTTTACAAGGTGGCTGACTCGGTTACCTGTGGCTAAATGATGGCAATGTAATGAGGTCTTCCAATATATACTCGACGGTATGGAGAGCACAAGTCTGTTTTAGTGCTGTCTAATGTAATATCGTTCGATGAGAGTGTCCCTATATACTTATCATACTGAAGTACTTCCGGTATACCCAAAAGTACTGGAGAACCTTCTATATACTTCCATACTGGGATGAGATTTCACCCTCGGGGTACACTGCATGCATTTAACAACAGCTGCTATGTTTGAAGACATCGGAACACATTTCTAGCATAGACCTCTAGATATTTGCATTAGGTGACAAATACTCCTTAGGTTAATTAAGGTAAATTTTATGTTTATCTTGGATTAAGTTTCAATTTTATGGCTCAACGATGTCACCTAGATTCTTATCATGCAACTAAATGATGAAAATGAAACCTTTTCATTCGATCAAGGCTAAACTATGGAAGGAAGGGAGACAACCAAATAATGCATCAAACAAGTAAAATGCATCAAAACACAACTCTTTATCTTATATGCAAAACGTAAAAATGAAATCTAACCTTTCATTTCACTAATAAATGCAATTCCAAGATGCACTCCTATAAGAAATGAAAATCACTTTCCTTTCACTGAGATGCACTAATCATTTCTTTCACTTTGATTCAACAATGAAAACTAATGCAATGAGAAAAGGAAAATGAAGTCAACTCAATGGAAATGAAAATTTCTTTCGCTTTATGGTTTCGAATGCAAAAATGTTTAAAAAATATTTAAATGAAGAGATATTTCACTTTTTCTTTCTGAAACATAAGAATGAAAACGAGTACTCTCTTTTAGACCTACGAAGGCAAAAAATTGTAATCTATGCTTGACAATGGAACAAAAGAAATATTCAAAGCATCAATATGACTCGATACTAATGACAACAATGTCAGATCAATGGTTTGAAAGAAGCTTGAAAAATATGTCCTGATTGCAGGAAGATTCCTAAATGGAAGCAATCAATCTTAGAGAGTTAAACCAAACAATGAGTATTGGGTGACCTAGAGGACCTAGAAACCCTAAAAGATAATCAAGCTCCAAACATACATTAACAAAGTCAAGAGACAATTACAATCATACAAGCATAACAATCAAGACAAATACACTATAGACATACTGGAAAATCACTGGCAGAGGCCAAAAACATTAAAAACAAGAAGAAACCCTAATTTTTCTTCTATCCTCTGGGATCAGCACGTCTATTATAGGAAAAAAGGTGATTCGAGGGATATTAGTGTGACTATAATTCAAAAAGCAGCGATGACTGTGCAACTGTTAAAGTAGAACATGCGATGGGTGAGAAAAATAAGGGAAAATAAAAAATATTCAAGACCAGAACAAATGAGTTTCCTCAAGCAACAACTAGTGAATGCAAATAGCTACAGTGAAGCAAACACGTGAAGAAACTAACAGTTGGTAAAACTCATCAGAGAATCTAAAAGAAGAAATGGATGGAAAGGGTTATAGCTTCCCCAGTGGATTCGCCACTTTTCTATCTAGGAAAATCCTCTCTACAGATAGAGACGATCCCTCTAGGCCAATGAGTGGGACTGGAAACCTACGTGACAATCTACTAGAAACTTTCCTAAATTACAATCGAAATGAGAGAAGATGAAGATGACCTACCTAGTTCTGATGCTATAACATCCTCCTTTGTTGAAGACCACGAATCGCTTGCACCACGGGCTCAATCCTACTGCTTATAGCGTTTGAATGCCTACACAAGAGATCAAAGACACAACAAAGCATACAAGTACAAAGAGCATAATCGAATGTAATCTACTTAATAGATCAAGGAGGATTAAGATAAATGATGCATTAACACACACATTTATGGAAAGTGAACCAGTAGATGTATATATTAATAGAATAAAGGAGGAAGCATACAACCAAGCCTTGATGTCAATAAGCTCTCCTTGAGTGAATGTCCAAGTCTAAGCTTAAGCTCTCCATGCACTAATTCTCCAAGCCAAATGAGTAGCATGTAGGCACAATCTCAGCATAAAGGTGCAAATAGCCAAAGACCAACCATTTTGGAATGGGAAAAGATGAATATATAGGCAGGGAAAGGAAGTTAGGATCTCTCCAAAGATAGGAGAAAGCCCTCATCTCAAGGAAGTACCTCATAGGGATAATACCAAAAGGAAAAGTTGAGAGAACTCGACCTCATCCACACCAAACAACCTCAAACTCTTCATTTTGGAAGCCTCTAGATCAAGAAGCTTCTTGTCCTCTTTGGGAAAAACTTCCTTTAGGGATCACCATTGGTATCCAAGCCAAAAGAGCAATGGCATCATGAGTCTAGTGATGTACAGTTAGCGACCAGTAGAAATGGATAATGTCAGGGGAGTGATGATACTCAAATTAGGGTTTTAGAGCTTTTTTCTTTAGGGGAACCTCAACGTATTTTTTCCATCATTGTTTTTGGGAGGCTCTGACCTACATATCTGGATGAGTACACTGGATGATTTCCATGTTTCAGACACTTTGGGGGATGCCAAAGGGAAGTGTGGGAGGTGTGATAAAATATTGCGTAACACATTGTCCTCCTGGAAGGTCACGTTGAGGGGAGCATATTCTCTCAACTACTTCACCACCCCGCCTTGGAGGGATTTATGGAGTTGAGCTTCATTAGAGCTTCGAAGGGGAACCCAGGCCTAGTAGGCCTGGGAGGACTGTTTCGAGACCCCAACACCAACACCACTCTTATCTACGTAGACCATTGTAGGTATGCTAGCAATAATGAAGAAGAATGTGTGACTTTCAAACAAGGCCTATAGATCAAAATCAAAATGAAGTACACGAATATTGTACTAGACGTCAATTCTAGGCTTCTAATAAACACAGTGAAAAAATGAAATCAAGGAGTTGAATGGGAAAAGCTCAGCCACAATTGGAGAACAACAAGGTTAATCCAGGAGATAAGAAACCTTCTCATCCACTTCAACTATAGAATGACTAACCACGTAAGAAGGGATGGTAATAGAGTAGTAGACTTCCTTGCAAATTGGGGTTGCAGTCACCATGATGCGCCTTTCGAGAAAATATGGCCGTGTCAACCAGGGGATGAATGGTTCTGACCCTTGAATGAGATCCTAGAGTATGACCGAAGACATAACTCCCAAGACATATAGAGCCCTGATCGGGGTGTGAGCTGTTGGACAAGGCCATTAAGGTCATCATCATGATAAGTTCATAGTGGAATGTTGCCACTGTCCCTCACATGCTTGAAGTGCAGGGCTCAGTGGCCTTTAGCATGCTTAAGACTATATGAATGAAGGAAGGTGGCATAATTAAGGCAAGTTTATCAAAGTCAATGAATATTAGAAGGACAAGGTTGGAAAGAGAAGAGGTACCAAAGGCGCGATTGTAACAGAGGGTTCGGAAGGGACGTGGGCTCATTTGGCTCCGAACGTAGGTTATCAGGTATTTTAACTGGCTTTTACTCCATTACACCATGATTCACTACATCTGTTTTGATAATTGGGGGCACTGGGTTTGTGGGAGAGAGTAATTCAGGCTGGGAGAGATGCACGGTGTTGAGAGTATGCTAAAATAACTTGAGCTCCATGGGTACCTCCTTGGTGTCAATCCATTATGGAATTTGCCTCTCTCGCATGGGCCTTATCGAGCTTGGTGGGGAGGGGATCAGTCTGGGGGAATATCACTGTCTTGTAGGCATAGAAATCCTGGGGTTTGGGGCTATGAGTCTATTAATGTCTATGTCGGGGTGAAAGTCTGTTTCTTAGTCAGCTACGAGGGTGCTGAGGATAATTTGCAGAATTGGATCCAGAGGGTAGGCTACAAGTATCTATGGAAAGCTTGTAGTGGGGAGGTGGTCACGGGTAGGGGTCTTCTGACGTTTAGGAAGTGGCATGAATTGAGTGTTGGCCATGCCAGCCTTGACCAGAGGAAGGGAGGCCGGGAGGTAAGCTAAGGTTGGGCTGGGGGCCTCTTAATGAATCAGGGGGGATGGGGGAATGGTCAGACATAGGTGGGCAAGGGAGGTGCGTGAATTGAAACCTGTCAGCGTGGCTACCAAGAAAAATTTTGTAGTTTGCCAGCTGTTGGCACCTCACTCCCAAGGTCACGGCTGAGGGGATTGCAATGGCATGGGCATGCTAGGGAATTTGCTGGGGCATAGTCACCAGGGTGCAGGTCATGGTCAAGCTAGGTGGGGGATCTTGCATTTCGGGGGTTACACAAATGAACCAAGGGGGACGGAGTTTGTGAAAAGGCAGAGCCTTCGGGTGTTGGCATTACAAAGCATAATGTTATAGCAATTCTGGTTTCTTGTTCATATAGCAGTTCTGCAGAATGATAAATATTCTTGAACATGAAGAGCACTGAAACTAGTTCCAAGCCATCCTTAGTTGTGGGTTGGTAGATACTGTGACAAGGAGATAATGGGCATAACAACGAAAGGTAAAGGCTAATGAAAGCGACCATGAAGGGTGGAGACTGAGGAGGAATCAAGCACCTCGGGTAAACGTCAAGGTAGAAAACCAATGGCGAACTTGATATGTGAAGTAGAAGCAACATACAAGGAAGGCATCCAGGAGGATATAGAGTGATTGATAGTAGAATGGGAGGAAGACATCAATCGACAAGCGAGTGTGGATGAAGTTGACCTAAAGGATTAGAAGCTCCTGGTTCTGGATCCGGGCAACACTAGAGGAAGAGGGACTTAGTATAAATAGAACCTGCATATTTACTTGCTGATGAAATTCCTCCTCGGCAAGGCCATGGAGCAAATCTTGATGACTACCATCAAGGATTTCCCAAATTATAAACATGAATTTGAGAAGCTATAATTTTAATTGCAGAAATAGGACGGTTACCTTGGACGTATGGAGAGACGTTTCCCCTGCATGTTCTTTCAAACAAAGCTGCCAAACTCTAGTACAAAAGATTTGGCCCCAGTCGCTTCAGCCTTCGCCGAGAAGGATGGATAGAATGTTGGTTTTTAGTTAATTTTGATTAAGTTTTTCATGTGAATAGATTTTAATTTCAAGCTTGCAGTCATATATATATAGGCAAATAGAATATGGATGTGGACATGACAATCACATTTATTTATCTTGAATAGATAGACTCGGTATTTTTCGTTATTGGATGGCTCTTTTGGGTGTAGAGCCTCATTATCTTCCTTATTTAGAGGTATTGCCACATTGGACCCCAGTTCGTAATGTGGCGGCAACACTGCCGATAAAATGTATGTTGCCAGGGGGTACAGGGGGCCGACGATGATTATTTGGAGCCCCCTCGGCGGGGGATCGGGGGCAGCGCCCCTGAAGCTAAAAATAGATGTAAAATTGCCTTGTAAAATGTTGTAATTTCATAGTCAATCTGGGCTGTTCATTAGGCGGAGATCTGACGGTATAAGTTATGTTTAATTTAGGATTTTTTTGCCCTAGAGGGCAACCCCTTGCTATGTATGTGGGAATTGTATTGCATCTATGTAGATCTATATTCTGAGCGAGAAAGAGAGAGGAGATTGTGTGAGAGTGAAGAGGGAATTACGACGGATCTGTTATAGGTTGTATGTCTTTATTTTGCTGGATAATATAAAAGGAAGGACTGGTTGTTTCTCCCTGGACGTAGCCCAAATTGGGTGAATCACGTATATCTGTGTCTCTCTTGTTTTATGTGTTTTCCGTGTTTATATTTCTGCAATATATTATGTGTTCCATTGCTCTATAATATATAATTTTCTAACAGGCTTGTCATGTGGTCAACAGACTTGGTTTCTGGGTGGGCAAGTTGAGACCACCTAACCTGGCTCTATGTGATTACAACTTGTTTGTTTTATAATGAAAAAGAAGGACCTACCAAGCCTAACAAAAAAAATCATTTTATATAGAAATCTAAATTTTTACATCACCATATATGCAAATTTTTTACATAGCAAGTTTGGTATGAGTCTTATCTTTGCAAAAGGATTTATTTAGATTTGGTATCGTGGTGAATGTAGCCAAAATGGACATATGTAGCTATTAAATTATTTTCTATATGTACACGTCACAAGTAACTTTATACAATCTTTTCACAACTTCTTGTAAATAAACATTGTCAAAAGATAAAATCTTCAATTAAACATTAATATGCTATATCTTAATATTGAGAGGAGTTTTAAACCCAAAAATATAGTCTATAAGCATTAAAAAATCTACTAAAACACTTAAATTTAATATATGAATTGTTATTACTTGATTATAAAAACTGAGGTACAAGTTTTTCAATTAAAAAAACCTATCTCCTTACACTTTTGGGGCAACTGCTAATATTATTTATATTTTTATAATAGTAAAAGACAAATGTTAATCATTCGATCAATTTCTCTATCAGAAAAATAAATAAAATTTACATATAAATAAATAAATAAATATTACATGTACTCTCCCGAGTTAAGATGATTTTTTTTTTAATTAAATGTAATCCGTGGCATGACAACATAAAAAAACCCAAAGGTACTTTTTAATAGAAGTTTCGCTTTGTGAAGCATTCTCGTAAACGAAACTTGACGCTTCCATAGGACAATGAAACGACAAACATTTAAATAAATATGGGCAGAGATCCCGCGACGGTCATTTGCCAGGCTGGCTTGACAACCTTTTGTTTAACGAAGAAATTCGAGCAAACCCATGTTTACGGAGAATCCGAAAACATCGTGGAATGTGTAATTTACCTATTCAAACTTTTAGGAGAGTCAAAGTCAATAGTCAAAGTCAAAATCTATAACGATATTTGCATGGTTTTTCTCGTTTGAGTGAGGTGTTCTAATTCCCATCAGGAATCATGGGACAAATTCAATTTAGGGAGGTGAAACGTGAAAATTCTTCCCAAATCTGAGATATATGTCCATATAATTTTGACTATAAAATTGTGATTCGTTTTACAAAACACTAGACGCAATGAAAAGTTCCCAAGAAAACAACTCACTCAATAAAAACGGTTGAATCTCACTCCCTTAAATAATACACGTCCAAGATCGTCCGCTTCATCTCCACTTCACTACAAATTATATCTTAATTCTGCCATCCAGCCCTCTATCTACAGACCTTGCTTTGCTTGGTGAGAATAAGCGAGAAAGGAAAAAGAAAATATGGGCAATTATGTGTGCTGCATGCCGGTAGGCATGAAGGAGGAGGAGGAAACCATCGAGCTGATTAGCTCAGGGGGCACCGTCCGAATACTTGAGAAACCTGTCATCGCCGGCAAAATCATGCAGGAATTCCCTCGCCATTTTATTTGCCACTCCCACTCCTTGTACATCGGGCAGAAGACACCCGCGCTTTCTCCAGACGAGCACTTGGAGGTAGGAAACATGTATTTCCTTCTGCCACAGCAATTTTTCCAGTCTGAGCTAACGCTTGTATTACTGGCTTCCTTAATATCGCCTGCATTGTCCTTAAAACATCCAATTACTCCCCGTGCTCACATGTCAGCTTCTTTGCGCTGTATCGAACGCGCGTCAGCTCTGTGCCAACCATTTGAGATAGAGATGAGCGACGTGAGCGGAAGCCTTGTGATTAGAGTGTCGGAGGAGTTTATTACAAAGCTTTTGGAAGACGGGAGACCTAGCGTTGACAAACGCGCTGATGCATTGGGCAGCGATTCCGCAGATGACAAGCGTAGGCTGTTGGATACTCCGCAATTGCAAAGAGATTATGAGCGGCTGGTCACGGCGGGAAGCAAACGGTGGAGACCTAAGCTTGAGAGTATCAAGGAAAAAGAGCAGGGTAATTGCCAGAAGCTGGTGTTGAAGATTAAGGAATTATGTGTTAAGTGATTGCGTTGGCCTGTTATGATGATATTTGAACACGACGGAGGCGGCGGCATCCATTATGTGAAATTTGGGTTACATGGTGGTTGTACATAATGAAATATTTTCAGCGTGTTCGTTTTAGCTCGGGAACAGTTATTTCCTTTTCGCTGAGAGCTCTTTTGATTAGATTCACCATTGTTAAACCAAGGTCTGCGGTGCGATGTAATTATTAATTGTAAGATAAGGAGTTCAACTGGATACAAATTTTTGCCAAATATTCATTCCATGGTAAATTGCAGTTGCTAGGCGTCCACCATGTAGCCTATGAAAATGTAGTTAGAAAACAGACAACTTCAAATCGAATATTGCTTATTTTATGCCCATCGTAACCACATTGTTTATTTTCTTTTGAAAATCAGGGAAACCACATTGTTTATTTCCTTTGAAAATCAGGGAAATTTCAGTAAGATTTTGATTAATTTGGTAGGAGATTTTTGTAATTTATTTATTAAATTTTTAAGGTTTTAGGTTTCGTAAAAACTTCATAATGTTGAATTTATTTTTGTAATTTTTTTTTTTAATCTAGAATAATCAGTAACTGATAAAAGTTATCTTGAATCTATACGGCAAGATTTGTTGAATTTGTTTTTCCTAAATTTCAGCCCATTTTAATGAAATTCGTCCACCAGACACTTCCCGTTTTATGCGTTAAGAGGCAGCAGGTTGGTTTTAGTGAATACAAATTTAGAAAGATAAATCAGTTCAGTTTCCTTTGATTTCGGGAATTAAGTTATCCTGATCTGTATATGAATATGTAGAATATCTTACATGTGTATTTGGGCACCTATTTTTCAAAACATTTTAAAGAAATCTGGTTTAAGTTTCAAATTTATATTAATACTCTAGAATTTGGAAAAAGTTGAATAAAGAATTACTGTAATATCTATATAAAACTGTAGTTAAAAGTGAGAGGTGTTAGACTAACCCCTTCTTCAGTATTTGCCCAAAATATCACCCATAGTTATTGGATGGTGGATGAAGGTGGAGGATGATACTTAATTATTTCCATAAATAATGGTCAATCTAAGAGAACGCCATTTAACTCGCATGCATTCGTTGAGAGTGTATTTGAATGAAATTAATATGCACATAGTAGCCATAGGAGACACATTTTAGAGTTTTTTTGGGATTAAAGTGAAGTTTTTCGGCATTCCCCATAGACCTCCTAAAGGTGGGATTTGATGGTAACCATTGTTAGGCCACTTAAAGTAGATGTAAAACTTTTTTTCCTTTTTTGGTAGTAAATTTCTTTTAACTAGTAAAATTCTAAGGAAAATGGAAAATAAAATACTTTTCTTGGAGACATTTTTATAGTGCATAGATACCTTAGGTAGCAACCAAGAGAAAAATATCAAATATCATTTTTATATGGATTTAATAATTAGTGGAAATAAATTACAATTTATGGTCAATTTTGATTCATCACAAATTTTTTCTAGAAAGAGCTAGCAAGTGTACTCAAACCTAGAATTGGATCATGTAGTGCTTAAGTTGAGGAAATCAATTTTAAGGCTAATGTATTAGTTGGGGTTATATCTCCATTCCACAATGGAAGGTCCATGTGAAATTTATGGTTTTGTAAATGGGTGATTTTAAGGGAATTCTTGGATGCAAATTCCTAAGGAGAAGATAATTAGTTATCGTTCTATTTGTAGACAACTTGGTGATAACTCATGGAGGACAGACTTTTGTCGTGCATAGAATAGCAAGGAAGTTGGAAGGAAATGTGTAGAATATATCTACATTGAGCATGAAGAGGGAAACCGAGCATCCATAAGCTTATCCTTTTGTAGTAGTGATTGAAGAAGTGGATGAGGGTGGACTGGAGATGCCCATTCCATCAATACTTTCTTACATGTTGGATGATTTTTAAGTTCATATTCCTAATTCTTTTCCAAAATTACTCTCACCTAGGAACACCATTGATTTTCGTATTGATATTGAAATCAAGTTGCAAACTCCAACTAGATCTCAATATAGAATTTCTAGACCCAAGTTGGAAGAATTTAGGTGCTAGTTAATTGAGCTTATCAATAAAAGTTTCACTAAGAATGTTAGGTCTCTTTATAGTGCATTTTCCCTCTTCCAAAAGAAGATGGCCATAATATTTGAGGACATTCTTGGAATATCATCCATTAAACAAGTGGACCATAAAAAATTGATACTCCTTAAATTTGTTAGCCAATTGATTGAAAATTTTAGCTAAGGCCAAGGTTTTTCTTCAAGATGGAATTGAGGTAGAGCTACTACCAATTAAGGATTGTGGATGGAGATGAGTTGAAAATGTCCTATGTGAAAAGGTACACCAATTTTAAGTTTCTTGTTTTTCCTTCTGGATTGTGCAACACAGAAACTACCTTTTGCATATTGATAAATGATGTCTTCAAATAGTTCTTGGACAATCTGCTATTTTTCTATCTAGATGAAATTATTGTGTTTAGAAAAAATGTGCAAGAAAGTAAGATCATTTCCCAAAGTATATGAGGCATACACGTAAAATCAATTGTACTTTACTAAGTCCAAGTATGCTTTTGAGAATAGTAGAATTTCATTTTTGGGTCATCGGATTGGACCGACATAGATCAATCTTAACTTTGGATATACGAAGGCCCAAGAGGGAGCACATCCTTTTAGGTGCAAACATTTCGTCACGTTTTGCACTCAAAAGGAGGTTTTCGTATTAAGATATTTGATCCATCTCATCGCTTGATATAACCGAAGTTTGGATGGATCTATTCTGGATATATCAAACATATGTTAGGGAAAACACTGAGAGGGGGGGGGTGTGAATCAGTATTTTTATTTCACTTTAACCTTCAACTTGAAATTAAGAATTTTGTACGCTATTATTATTCTTACAACCTACATGTGTATGTACCTTTAGTGAATGAAAAATGCATATATCAAGAGTACTTATTTTTCATACTTGCCATCAGATTCTTAACTTTACTAATGCGTTATTAATTCATTAGTCGTTTAGTATACAATAAAGAGCAGATAAAGCACAACACATATGCAACACATCAACACATAAAAACATTAGGATTTTAGGTGGAAAATAGTGTGGGAAAAAACCATCATTGTTGTCATCTATGTCTTATTCTCTTATTACAATGAAAACCCATTCATTAAATCATGGTCTTGTACTCGGGCATGTTAAAAAATGGGTAACTAAGTTCAGTCTTGATAAATATGAAATGTGCTTTTGAGTCTTGTATATTGTAAAGTAAAATAAAAAAAATTATTGTTATTTTATGAAGCATGTGTTTCATTCTCAAGGTCCCTTATTTTAGAGGTCAAGCACCCATTGAGTGTTTCTAGGGTTTTTCCCTATGTCAAGAATTCAAAAGAGTCATTGTCACATGATGAAGACACCATCGAGCACATTATAACTTGTAAAAATCATTATTTTTGTATTTAAAAGTGTTAAAATACCCTCCAAGACCAAGTCGGTTTGCCAACTAGGAAATCAACCTAAATTGGCGCACTTCATTTACCTCGGAAGCCTCTATATAGGAGGGAACTCAACGTCCTATGGAAACAATTCACTCTCACCAAGAAAGTGAAGGAGAAGAATAAGTTTAGCATAGGAGGAAGAAGGATGAAGGTCAAGTGATTGGGTTATTTCTCCCTCT
Source organism: Pinus tabuliformis (assembly GCA_031772625.1). Lineage (NCBI taxonomy): Eukaryota > Viridiplantae > Streptophyta > Pinopsida > Pinales > Pinaceae > Pinus > Pinus tabuliformis. The sequence goes on along the minus strand of CM062808.1, from coordinate 259,786,942 downwards.
CTCTTCACATTTGTGATGGGAGAAGACTAGGGTTTCTACTCCTAGGCTATGGTTTTGCTGTTGCAAGATCGAACTTCGAGAAAGTACATAAAGAAGGTTGAAGGAAGGCACATTAAGTCATCTTCAAGCCCTAGAAGAAGGAGAAACTCAAACAAAGATCACAAGAATCTTTAAAAGCCCTAAATGTGCTCACACATGTGAGGGAAACAGTTGCTGGAAGGGCCAAAAATTTTAGACCTGCAGTAGACGCTGAAAAATTGTAGCTGGGGGTCAAAGTTATGTTGTTGGAAGAGATTTGGATAGGTTTTACTTGGAAAAGGTAAGTGGATCATCAAGAAGGTCAGACTTGGTCTTGGAAGGGTATTGGTCTTGGTCTAAAGGTCTTGCAATTTTTCAATTGAAGAATCTCTAAGAAGAGAAAAGATTTGTGGGTTTTCCTCTCAAGTGGATAGTTTTTGGCCCTGGATTGGAGCTTATATCCTATATTCTTATGTACTATTGATGTTCTTGTTTTGATAGTTGTTTGATGATAATAATAACATAATAACACAAGAATAGTCTATTAAGTAAGAAAAAATAAAAAGGCACCGGAAGTAGTTATCAAACATAAGATAAATCATCCTAACTATTTCCCTCTAGGTTTATCAACATCATATCAGAGCTAAGGTTGGCTAAGGGCATGATGAATATTAATACATCCTTGAATAAGTATTTGAAGAAGTCTTCTATGGTAGAAAGTCGTCTCAAGAAAGGTGTCAACACATTCTGGAATCTCTTATTATCCATCAAGAATAGAATGACCAAAAATTCATTAAAGGATGAAGGAATATTCTTAGCCCTTACTAGCACATTTGAAGATGAGAATATTTGGGTCATCGACAATGGAGTATAAATACATATGAAAGGTGAACAAAAGAAAATAAGGACCTTATCAAGAGGAAAATCTTCTTATTCTATTGAGCTTAGCTACAAGAAGAATTATCATGTAAGGGGAATTGGATCAACCTCATTAGAGCTATAGAATGGAGGAAGTATTCATCTTGAAAACATTCTATTTGTTCTAGGATTACAAAATAAACTAATTTATATTCATGTCTAGAAGATAAGGGAGATAGAGTCGTTTTCATAGATGGAAAGGTTGTAGTATGGGATAAAAACTCTAGCATCGAAGATGCAATGATGTTTGGGATTTGTGAAAGAAGACTCTACAGATTGTTGAATCCTCTCTCTCAAGATTTCTTTGACATTGAAGTAAATCCATATGAACTTTGGCATAGAAGGTTTGGTCACCTTCACTACAAAATATTAACAACTCTAAATTCTATGGTGAATGGCATCCCTAAACTCAAGCAGGATCATGAAGGAGTATGCAAGGGATGTGTATTAGATAAAATTGTCAAGGGACCATTTGGAAGTAGCGCTTCAAGGTAAAAAGTAATTCTAGATTTCATTCACTCTGATGTTTGTGGTCCTATGTCTACAAAGTCTCTTGGAGATCATCTAAATTATGTAACATCCATTGATGACCACTCAAGGAAAATTTGGGTCTATCTGCCAAAGACCAAGGATGAAGTATTCAACAAATTTCAAGAATTCAAAGCTAAAGTGGAGAACCTTACAGAAAGAAGGATAAATATGTTAAGATCCAAAAATGGAGGAGAATACATTTCAAAGGAACTCATAGCTTTCTGTAAGGAGGTTGGGATTAAGAGGGAGTTGATAGTCTCATACAATCCCAAACAAGATGGTGTTACTAAATTAAGGAATCAATCTATTGAAGAAAGTGTAAGAGCCATGTTGCATGGTCAAGATGTGCCAAAATATCTGTGGGGTGAAGCAACAAAGACCACTATATACATTCAAAATCAAAATCTTCATAGATCATTAGACAACATGACTCTTGAAGAAACATTCACTGGGAAGAAACCAACTGTTGATCTTCTCTGAATATTTGGTTTTCCTATCCATATTCACATTCCAAAGGATAAGAAAAAGAAGTTGGATCCTACAAGCATGAAGGGAATATTGGTTGGCTACATTAATATTTCAAAGGCATATATGATCTACATAAAGGAAGGACACTTAATATAAGTAAGCCAAGATGTAATATTTGATGAAAGTATTGCCTTCAAGAAATCAAAGGACCTCCCAATGGATTTTGATGATGAAGAGCTTTCAATATTTAAGGAAGAATTCTCAAGGGAGGAAGACAAATCAAATCATGAAGATGAAGGTGGCAGACAACCTATGCAAACCAGTGATCAATCTTGAAATAAAAAAGACATTGAATTGGTTGAAGTCTACACTTCTATATAGAGAAGGAGATAGAGCATCCAAAGGCACATTCCGGGAAAGTAAGAATCCCAAAAGATATTAAGGGTATGCAACCTATATGACGAGATTAATAGAATAAAAATCATTCACCTTTGAAGAGGGTGTCAGACAACAAGAATGGAAAGATACCATGAATGAAGAATACCAATCAATAATAAAGGATGGAGTCTCAGAGATCATTCATAGGCCCAAAAAAAAATCTGTGGTAACTTCCAAGTGGTTCTATAAGAATAAACATGTGGCAGATGGAAGTATTGATAAATAAAAGGAAATATTTGTGGCTAAAGGATTCTCTCAATAGGAAGGCATCGATTATGAAGAGACACTTCCACCTACAAGAAGGTATACAACTATAAATTCATTAGTCTCTTTGGTATCATCGATGGGATGGAACATCCATCAAATGGCTATCAAGACTACATTCCTGAATGGCACTATTCATGAAGAAGTATATATAGAGAAATCCTTGGGATTTGAAGTCAAATATAGAGATACTTATATTTTCAGGTTAAATAAGGCACTATATGTTCTTAAAAAAGCACCAAGGGAATGGTATGCAAGGATGGATGTATACGTACAAATATTGTGCTTCTTGAAGAGTTCTGCAGATCCAAATCTCTATATCAAGGCTGTGAAGGATGAACTCGTAATAGTTCTTATATATTTGGATGGCCTTCTCATGATAGGTATAGAAAGTCATATTCAAGAGTGCAAGAAGAAAGTAGAAGCAAAATTCAATATTAATGATCTAGGGTTTATAGGTTTTAACCATGTACATAAATTGGCTGCATACGAATTCTAAAATACATCAAATAAACAATGCGAGAGCATAACGCATAAAACACATATACACAAATATTCTCCCCTGGATCCCAAAACCGGGACTACCAGCTTGATTATTCATTATGTTCCTACCATGGACCGAACACCATCGTGTCTAAAACCATGGACCGAAAACCATCGTGTCCATAACCATGTGCAAAAAACATGCACAAAACCATAGGTAGGTACACCCAACCTAATATAGGGTCCAAAACCAAAATTTTCTCCATAGAGTGGGCTTACCTACACCTCTCAAACTCCCTATGACTCCCAACACTACATAATCGGTGTAACGAAGGGGGGGATCTGCCTCCCTTCTAACCCCCCTGTTAACGACGTGGGCTAGTCGTCAAAAGAATATAACACAACTCAAAATTCTCCCACTTGTTGTTTTCTTCCCATGGGGGGCCACAAGAGAGCTTAGTCATTTATCCAACCCTACAATGCCCATTGTTTCTCTACACCAAGAGAACTTCTCAGAGCTCATAGATTTTGTCAATGCATTTGCAGTATTATTCAAAGTGTCCACCTTTACCAACAACACCTTTTTGTCTTCTATCATATCCCTCAAAAAGTGATACTTAACTTCAATGTGCTTTTTATTTGAATGATATGCAGGGTTCTTTGCCAAGAAAATTGCACTTTGGCTGTCACAGTCTATCCTTATAGATCCCTGTACTAACCCCATACTTGAACACAATCTCTGCAACCAAACTGCTTCCTTTCTTGCATGAGTGGCTACCATGTATTCTGCCTTTGTAGTTGATAGTGCCACTACAAATTGTTTCTTACTCATCCAACTGACTGCACCTCCAAATAGGTTAAACACATACCCACTTGTAGATCTTCTCTGATCTAGATCTCCAGTCCAGTCTGCATCAAGAAAGCCACGAATATCCAACACTCTGTCCAATCCTGGTCTTCCTACGTAGCACAAACCATAATCACTAGTGCCACGCAAATACATGAAACTCTACTTCACTGCTGTCCAATGCTCCTTCCTTGGTTTTGACATAAACCTACTCAATACTCTCACTACATGTGTAATGTCTAGTCTAGTATAGACCATCGCATACATCAGGCTATCAACTTCATTTGCATATGGAACATAGGACATGTCCTCTTCCTCTTCTTATGTCTTCGAACACTGTTCAACATATAAATTTACACCTATAGGAATAGGAACCTTCGTTGTTTTACTTTTCTGCATATTAAACCTCTGCAATATTGTCTCAACATACTTCCTTTGGTTTAACCAGAGCTTCCTCTTTGTCTGATCTCTTTAATTTCCATGCCCAAAATATAGTTTGCAACACCAAGATCTTTCATGTCCAATTTGGAGGACAAATGGGTCTTCAAATCATGGATAATTTCTTTGTTATTTCCAACCAACAACATATCATCCACATATAAGAGCAGATAAATAACATGGTCACCAATTAATTTAAAATACACACAGTGATCTGCTTTGCTTTTGGTGAAGCCAAGTCCCCATATAAATGTATCAAATTTTTGATACCACATCCTTGGTGACTGTTTTAACCCATACAGAGACTTCTTTAACTTGCATACCAGTTCTTTCTTACCCTTCACTGCAAAGCCTTCAGGTTGCTTCATGTAGATCTCCTCTTCCACATCCCCATGAAGAAATTTTGTCTTCTCATCTATCTGTTCTACCTCAAAATCAAAAGTAGTAGCAACAGATAAAAGTAATCTAATAGAAGTTACCATGGCAATAGGAGAAAAAATATCACCAAAATCAATTCCCGGCACCTGGGAATAACCTTTTGCTACCAACCGAGCTTTATATTTCTCCACCTTTCCTTCTGCGTTTGTCTTCCTCTTGAACACCCATTTGCTGCTAATGGGTTCCCTTCCAGCCAACAACTCCACCAGATCCCAAGCCTCATTTTTGCGCAAAGATGCCATTTCATCAACCATGGCCTCTTTCCAGAGTTTTCCATCCTCTAAATCTACTACTTCCTTCAAAGTTATGGGATCATCATCAATAATAGATAAAGCAAAATTTGAACAGAAAGCAGATGTACTATACCTTTTTGACTGCCCTTTTTCTCGAACTGCTCTTCTCACACTTGGAGTTTATGGCTCTTCATCTTTTTGATTCCTCCTCTGCTGTAGAGTCTGATTCTTCCTCCTTTAGCTCAAACTCTATCTTCTCAGATTCCTTTGGTTGGACTTCATGTTTAATAACATCTTTCACCTCTCTGTACACCACATCTCGGTTGTACACAACCTTCCTTGTTACTAGGTTCCAAAACTTATAACCCTTTAAACCATCCTTATACCCAAAAAAGATGCACTTTTCAGATTTACTATCCAACTTGGTTCATTTCTCCTTTGGAACATGTACATATGCATCACATCTAAATACCCTTAGATGTGAAAGAGAGTGTTTCTTACCAGTCCATACCTCTTGTGGAGTCTTATCCTCCAACGCTGATGAAGGTGATCTATTGACCAGGTAACATGTTGTCTCCATTGCCTCTGCCTAGAATTCTTGTCCTAACCTGGCACCACTGAGCATGCTTCTTGCCCTTTCCATCAGCGTCTCGTTCATTCTTTCTGCAACTCCGTTTTGCTGAGGTGTATATGGAGTAGTCTTCTACCGTGCTATACCACACTTCTTACAGAATTCTTCAAATTCCTTACTGCAAAACTTTCCACCATTATCTATCCTCAACACATTTATCTTCTTCCCTGTCTAGTTTTCCACAAGAGCCTTAAATTCTTTAAACCTATCAAAGACTTCAGATTCTTCTTAAGGAAATATATCCATGCATTCCTTGAGAAGTCATCTATAAATGATACATAGTACACAGACTTACCCAGTGATGGAACCTTCACAGGTCCAAACACATCACTGTGCATAAGCTCTAATATCTCTTTTGCCCTCTTACCACCAGAGGGGAAACTCACCGGATTCTGCTTCCCATATACACAATTTTCACAGAAATAAAAATCCAAAGAGCTATTACTCATACCTTCTACCATACCTTTACCATGAAGTATTCGAAGGCCCTTATCTCTAATATGTCCAAGCGTTTGATGCCACAACATCATCTTCTCTCTAGAGACCACTAGATTTTCTTCTCCACTTTTAGGAACCACAAAACTGTTGCACCCATCAACAACAGTGCTACCTTGTAGCTTGTATAGAGTTCCAATCCAAACTCCCCTCATCAATACCAGTGCTCCTCGAACCATTTTGCACGTATCCTTCTCAAACATTATTTTTACACCTGCATCATCCATATTGCTTATAAAAATCATATTTCTGGCCAATGCAGGAATATGTAGAACACCCGGAAGTGTTCTAACCCTTCCACCTTTCAACTTCAACTTTACTTTTCCATGACCAATGATTCTAGCGTTCCTATTATCCCCTAAGAAGACATCACCACCATCATATTTCTCATACTCAGATAACCACTCTCTATGGGGAGTGAAGTGAAAGGATGCACCTAAGTCAATCAACCATGCCTCATGATCTACATGTGTACTTGAAGAAGCCAAGTACACATCCCCACCTTCATCTGAGGTGGTTTTCTCCTCTGCAGAAGGAGCATCATCAGATCCCTTTCCTTTGTTAGGAGCTTTAGATTTATAGTCCCTTTTGTAGTGCCCTTCCTTTCTGCATTTCTAGCACACCACCTTTACAGGTTTTCCTAGAGATTTATATCTCCCTCTAGATTTACATCTCCCACTCGATGACTTATTTTTGTTTCTGTTCTGGGACCATCCTCATACAGACAATGCATCACCATTCTGGCTCTCCATATTTTTCCATCCCATCTCCGCCATTAGCAAGGATGATACTATTTCATCAAACTACAAGGTAGTTGCATTTCTACCTATTGTAATAACCAGACTATCCCACGAATCTGGTAGAGAACAAAACAAACTAATGCACTTATCTTCATCTGAAGTTTTGATATCAACAGATGATAATTGACTTACCACAATATTAAATGCTTTCAGATGATCTGTCATTGAATCTCCATCTTTCATCCTTAGGTTATACAGCTTTCTTCGTAGGAACAATTTATTTACTAGAGACATAGATTGGTACAAAGTCCCTAACTTGTCTGACAAAGCCTTCACTGTACCTTCCCTAATACATTTAGCAATACTAAATCTGAGACACACAATCACATTATGCTCTTTGCCTTCTGACCCAACTTCTTCCATTCTTCATTAGACACTCCCGTTGGTTTAGTACCCTGATCTACTACAATCAATTGATCTTTATCCACCACCAGATCCTCCATCTTGAGTTTCCATAACTTAAAACTCTGACCACTAAATTTCTTGATCTCGATCTTTCCATTGCTCGCCATCTTCTTTCACCAACAGAATCGATCTCACATATCTCCCACTGAATAAGGTCTACCATAGGCCCGAGCAAAACCCCTCAGCAACAAAGATGTCCCCTTGAAGCCAAAACAACTCTAATACCAAATGTACATTTTAACCATATACATAAATTACTTGCATACGAATTCTAAAAAAAAAAAAAACAATGCGAGAGCATAACACATAAAACACATATACACAGAGATTTTCCCCTGGATCCCAAAACTGGGACTACCAGCTTGATTATTCATTATGTTCCTTTCAGTTTTACAATAAATATTTATACACGTCGAAGCATCCAATATCATGGACCGAAAACCATCGTGTCCAAAACCATGGACCGAAAACCATCGCATCCAAAACCATGGACCGAAAACCATCGCGTCCAAAACCATGTGTGATAAACATGCAAAAAACCAAAGATAGGTCCGCGCAACCTAATATAGGGTCCAAAAAAAAAAATTTCCGTGGCGTTGCCCTGGACCCCATAGAGTGGGGTTACCTGCACCCCTCAAACCCCCTATGATTCCCCCCACTATACAATCGACGCAATGAAGTGGGGGCTCCGCCTCCCTTCTAACCCCCTGGTTAACTACGTGGACTAGTCATGGAAAGAATATAACACAACCCAATAGGGTTGATGCATCATTATTTGGGGTTGGAAGTTTGAAAAGGAGCTGATGAGATTTATCTAGGTTAAGGAAAGTATGTGATTGAGATGCTGAAGAAATATGACGTGATGGATTGAGAACCTATGGAAACATCTACAATCGCAAGCTTGAAAAGGCTAAGAATTTCTGAATCAAGCCCAGTGTATTCAACAATGTATAAACAATTGATTGGCTCACTAATGTACCTCGTAAATACTCGACCAAAAAATTGTTTTGCAATGAATGTTATCAGTCAATTCCAGGTAGATCCCAAGCATGATTATTGGATAGTATCCAAGCATATACTGAGATATATGCATGAAACTACCTAAATCAGGATAAGAAGAATGATGTCCACTTAATTGGATATACAGATTCTGATTGGGGAGGAAGTGAGAGGAATGGAAGAAATACCAGTAGAGGATGTTTTAGTTTAGGATCTTCCATGGTCTCCTAGATGAGGAGAAAGTAAGAATCAATTTCATTGAGTAGTGTTAATGTTGAATATATTGCATCTTGTGAAGTAATCAAAGAAGTTGTCTAGTTGAGGAAGTTGTTGTCCAACTTTTTTGAAGGACCAATGGACCTCATGACCATACATTGTGACAACTGTACCAGCTATATAAGATTGTATAGAGACCCAGTGTTTCATGGAAAGACAAAGAATATAAATAAAAAGTATCACTACATTCAAAAGCTACTACAGGATGGAGTGTTTCAGCTATGGTATATCTCCACTAATGAACATGTAGTTGGCATCTTGACAAAATATCTTCTTAACAAGAAGCTTGTGTATTTGAGAGATGAGATTGGACTAGTTGATATATCCTCCCTAGTTGAGAGGGAGAGATATACACATCATTCTTGTCTTCACTTTGCGAAGAAATAATGGAGTATTAGGTGAGAATCTTCCCTTTGATACTCTTTGAGGATGAGGTATGGAATCCAAGGTAAGAGTAGTCATTGAAGACCAATATTCTTTGAGGAATTGGGAATCCAAGATAAGAATAGTCCTTGAAGAACATACCCTATGAACACCTAGGTGGGGTACATTCCTTGAGAGATAATGATGATCGTGTTTATTAGTCATTGGTCTCCCTACCATTGTTCTTTGATCTTATGAAGAGATAGAGTTGTTAGTCAAGGCCTTACTATGTGACAATGCCAGTTGGTATGATGCTAAAATTATGGCTTACCAGTCCAACTCTTCATATTAGATCTCTTGAGATTGAGAATGTTCATGTAACATTTATGAATACCTCCCTAGTTAAGAGGAAGTGTTGAAAAATGTGTAACTAGGTTTAGTCTTTATAAATATGAAATTTACTTTTGAGTCTTGTATATTGTAAAATGAAAGAAAAATTATTATTTCTATTTTATGGAGCATGGGTTTCATGCTCAAGGCCTTTTATTTTAGAGTTTAAGTGCCGATTGAGTGCTTCTAGGGATTTTCTTAGGTCAAGAAGTCAAAAGAGTCATTGTCATATGATGAAGACCCCATTAGGCACATTGTAACTTGTAAAAATATTTATCTTTGTATTTAAAAGTTTCAAAATACCCTCTAAGGCCATGTTTTCCTACCAGCTAAGAAGTTGGCCCAAATTGGGGAGCTTCATTCACCTTGGAAGCCTATATATATACAGGGGAACTTGAACTCATATGGACACAATTCATTCTCTCACCAAGAAAGCGAAGGGGAAGAATAAGGCTAATGAAGGATGAAGGACAAATATCAAGTTATTGGGTTATTTATCTCTCTCTCTCTTTGCACATGTGAAGGAAGAAGACTAGGGTTTCTAATGTTGGGCTAGAGTTTTGCTGTTGTAAGATCGAACTTAGAGAAAATGCAGAAATAAGGTTGAATAAATCCTCATTAAGTAATTCTCAAGCCCTAGAAGAAGGAGAAAATCAAGAGAATACCACAAGAAGCCTTGAAAGCCGTAAATTTTCTCACATGTGTGAAGGAAGCAGTTGGTCGAAGGGTCGAAAATTCCAGACTCACAGTAGAGGTAGAAATTTTGTAGTTGGGGGTCAAAGTTGTGCTACTGGAAGAGATTTGAATAAGTTTGACTTGGAAAAAGGAAGCACATCATCACGAAGGTCAGACTTGGTCTTAGAAGGGTATTGGCCTTGTTTTAGAAGTCATGGAATTTGTCAATTGAAGAATATATTTGAAGAGGATATTTATGGGTTTTCTAGTCAAGTGGAGAGTTTTTGGCCCTGGCTTGTAGCCTTTATCCCGTGTTCTTGTGTATTGTTGGTATTATTGTTTTGATAGTTGTTTAATGATATGAATAACATAATAACACAAGAAGAAGTTAATAAGTAAGAAAAAGTAAAAACACATCAGAAGCAGTTATCAAGCATAAGATAAATCATCTTAACTATTTCCCTCTAGATTTCTCAATTGTGTAGACCATTGCCATCATGCAGGCATCCACCTACAGGAGGATACGACCTCCACTCATTCTCTATCATCAACTGCAAGGGAGCTACAACCCTCTAATCTTATTTACTGGCTCCTATCAGAAGGGAGATCCTACCACCTCATTGAAGGCTACAACCCTCAGCACCTTATGGACCACATTTCATAATATTTCATATAGGATCCACCTGTCAATCAATTATCAAAAATTCTAGGTCACCTTTCATCATTTTTTCATACTAGACCCGCACTATAAAGTAAGCTCAGACAAATATACCAAATTAGATATTGAATCACAGAATCTGAATACAATAATTGAATCACCACCAAGTATCAATCACCGATAAATTGAATTAATGATGTAACTAAATCACTAAATATTGAACCAACCCAAGTTACCAATAAACCAATAACTGACCAAAACAAGATAAATCATGATTCATCAACCAATCATGCTAATAACCACACTGTCATCAACACACAACAAATATGGAGTCATTCATTAGGGGAATTTTGAGGTCTAAAATGGGCCTCCTAAGAAAAATGTACAACCCAAATAAACTTTATAAAAACCAATAGGATTCAAGATGATGATGTCAACCATAGGGTATGATTCACCATTTTTTGTGTAAAAAGGTAAAAAGATTAAAAATTAATAAAATAATAAAACTACTTTTTCAACTTGTATTTGCAACTTATCTCCCTAAGGTTTTACTCAAATTTCGAGCAGGGGTACTTGTTGGATGAAAAATTTAATTTCTCATCCAAGGAGTACCCATGTTGCATACTTTCGATGGACCCCACTACATGAAAAATAAGAAATACATGAAAAAACGTGATTGCAATCACATTTTCCAAGTATTTCTAGTTTTTCATGTAGCAGGTCGCATCGAAAGTATGCAACTTGGGTAATCCTTAGATGGGGAATAAAATTATGCATCCATACAGTGTTCCCACTAGAAATTTGAGTAAACCCATAGGGAGATAATTTGAAAAAATAGTTTTTTATTTTTTCACTACAAAATTTGATGATGTAATCTAATTATTTTATTATTTCCACTATTATTTTATAATTTCCTTAGGAGGCCCATTTTAGACCTCAAAACTCCCCTAATGAAAAACCTTAATCAACTTCACCTTAGAATATATACGTGATTTTTCTAAAGCATATATGTGTGAGTGTTTATTATGCATAAAACTTGCGTACATATGTCAAATCAATGAATATTGAACCATTGATTAACTGAATCATTGTACCATTGAACCAACCACTAAATCACAAAGTAGAGAACCAATCGTAAATCACTAAACCAATCAGAGGTCACTGAATACAAATACCAAACCATACCTAGTCAAATTTCTATAACATTATCACTACTCAATATACCAAGCCACAACCAAATCAATCCAATCCAGACTGTCAAATATAGACCATTCTGGTCAAGACATCATTGATGAACAATAGAAAATAATCCAGACTTCATCAACTATCATCATCAAGCAGAAAATAAAAACCCTAAAACACATACACAACTTCAATTAAACATATCTATGTATATACACGCTTCCCATGTATAAAAACTGGATACATATTTCAATGTATTGAATACCAAAACATATCTCAGAATAGATACACATGTAACTTGTAAGAATATATGTCTGTATGTGATAATCATGAAGAAAACCTACATACAAATATTAAATTATTGAATCAAAGCTTCGTTGAAAATCACAACACATGTTAAACCCAAATCTCTACTCACATATTACCAAAAGCTATAGATCTTTAGAAAATACATGTTCAAATCACATTTCCACCATAATCACAAACATTGAATTGTTAGTCACTTAAAACATTTTGCAACAAGCAAATCAGTCAAATATATACTTCAACATATCTTCATATCTTTCAAATATGAGTCTTCTCCTTGCTCCTTGGTGCACACCAATTTCAAATCAAGTCATACATGAATAATCTATTACATTCAACACATAGCTCCTTGATCGCCTCATTATATAGTTATTTTCCTTGCCAATAACATAGTCAAATCCCTTGATAATGTTGTTGGTATTCATTTGAAAGGATCAAATAAATGTTTTTAGCACAATAATATGGGAAATTGCCATGGTAGTGGCTCCTGATTTTTATTTTCCATGAATAGGATTTCCGTTTTTCATAGAACCTATGTATGTGCATGACTATTCTTCACAAGGATTGCATATACTTACTTAACACTTTCATCTTTTCTCAAAGTAAACGTATGAAAAACTAGGTTGACATCAAGGACATATTTGTCAAGTAGGTTTCCATCAAGGACCCCACATTAGTCATATTTCCAACAATCTCCCCCCTTGGACTTGATGGCAACCTCTTTGGTGTTTGGAAGCCACCTCCAAACATCAAGTATTCTCTCCCCCTTTGACATCAAGGTCAAAGGACCAAAATAGGTTAAATTAAGTAATTCCCTTTGTAGAGCTCAATACTGTAAGTTTGATTTGTTGATATGAATAATGAAATATGCATATTGACCATCCTCCCCCTAAGCATATGTTGCATATTCTAAATATATGTGTTAGGATATTCCGACACATAGGAAATAGTTAAGTATAACTTGGTCTAGTATAGAGTTAGGTAAAGTGTGTTTCTTTACTATGTACATTTTGTAACTTACAGTCCGATGGTCACGATATGTAGTGATCTGACGATTCATTCTCTCCTCGGTATTATCGACACTTGATCCGTGGCTTAACACCCGATTGGTCCATGATCTCTATTTAAAGAGCATGGAGGGTCATTTTTAGGTTAACCGTTGATGAGATAAGCTTATGTAAATTTTCATTCTTTTATTAATAAATTTCCTGAAGTGGCCGCGTTGGCTCAGGCCATGGACTGTTTCCCTCTTTGAGGGTTTTAACCACATCAAAAGTACTGGTGTATTGATCTGCGATCTATTTGTGAGCGGTGTCCTTTGGTGTTCTGTCTAAGGAACTTTCCCTATAAATTCCTACATGGTATCAGAGAAATTTGAGGGCCGCGTCCGTTGGTGATCCAAATCTGAAGCCGGTAGAACTGCATCCGACTGTCATTTCCTAGATCTACTATTTCTGACTACTTTCGGGCCGAGAGGACTGCTCTATTGTGTTGGGAGCATCTGTTCCAGTGTGGAAGCCCTTTCGTTTCATGCGAAAAGGTTTTCGGTAGCCCTAGCTATGTCATTTTTAAGATCTGGAGGTATACAGTGTTTATTTGCAGTTTACAGTTATTTTCTCTCTGTTTATTTCAGTTTTGGTTTACTTAGCCTTTTTTATTACTAGATCGATACCTTTCACTTCTGCGTATGCTCTTTGCCCTATGACTCTGTGTGATCTGGGCAAATCAGAAACATAAAGGAAGGATTTTTCTCATGTGTATGCTCTTTTCCGCTGCGCCTTAGTGTGATCTTAGAAAATCAAAAACATTGAGGAAAATATTTAGTTTCCGACTAAAGCTAACTTCGAGCTGTAAGGTTCATTTTTTTTGTATGTCCGTGTTGGGTTTTGTGTTTTTTGTTTTGTAGGGAACAAGAGCTTTCTCAAAGCAAGCACGCAACCCGAAGCTTCAACCCCCCCCCTCTCTCTCTCTCAAACTTTTTGTATAGCTCACTTGGTCCAAAGCTAATTTATGGGAGTAGAGGTTTTGAGTTCAAGTCTCCTTTTTGTGGGGGTGTATTTTTCATTTCCGCACATTCCCGCACTTCGTCGGCATCTTCATCAAATTTACTTCAAAAAGCCATAACTTCTTCATCCATAAGTCGTTTTCAGAACCGTTTTTTTTGAAACAGCCTAATTTTTCGAGATATTTCTATTGGAACACTTAGCTTCAGCATCTATAGCTTTAGTTTCTGTTAAAATGGAAAGTCCATGCCAAGTTATTCTTGACAGCACCAACTACTTCCAATGGTGGTCCTACATTGTGGATTTACTTAGAAGTAAAGGTCTCTACAGAATATCCATAGGCCAAGAAACCAAACCGAAAGATGAAGATAAGGTAGCTAAATGGGAAAATAGGCAAGATCAAGCACGTGGGTTGATAGGGATGTCTATTTCTCCAGATCTTAGATTCTATATTGCAGAACTTGATACCCCTGATGAAGCATTGAAACAGATTACTAAAGTTTTCGGAATAAAAAATGAACTTAGAGCCCATCAACTTGAAAATGAGTTGCTTACATTGGACCCCAATAATTTTTCTTGCATTGAAGATTTTTTGTCCAAGTTCAAGACCCTTAGACTTCTCTTGGAAGGTGTTAAGGTTAAGAAAGAAGATAGTAACCTTATCTATTCCATTCTTACTAAGTTGGGACCAGCCTACTCTATGTTTGTTTCCACCTTCCATTCTACAATAGAAGACTTCATTTCTCAAGGACAAGACTACAAGTCCCCTTCCTTTGATTCTTTTTTTGATTCCTTAATAAGAGAACAAGAAAAACTCTTACACCTTGGTCTTCTTAATCTTGGAAACTCTTCTAAGAAAGCGTTAGCCGCCCATGTAGCAACCAAATCCAAAGAATCCTAAGAAGTTGTATCCTAAAAGGAATGGTCCTAAACCAAACAAGGGTCCTAAGCAATCTCAGCCTCAAAATGAAAAATCATTTCAACAAAATGATAAGACAAATAAAAACAAAGGGAAGAAGACTGATAGACATTACAACTTTTGTAATTGAGATGGCCACTTAGAATCCAAATGCTTTAAGAAGATGGAAGCCTTTGAAGCAACAATGAAGAATCATAACATCCATTTGGAGCACTCTTCAACTTCAACTTCATCTTCAAGAATGGCACTTTCTGCATGTGGTTGTCAAGCATCTCGGTCTGGCTATGCACTAAATGTATCTTCTTCTTCTCATTCTCATGAGTGGCTCATTGATACTGGAGCTTCTTATCACATGGCCAAAAACAAAGCCATGTTTTCTTCTTTAAATGATTATAACACCAAAAATATATATGTTGGTGATGATAGATGTCTTAGTGTTGTAGGGACTGGAACTGTTCATATAGACAATGGTCAGTTTAATGATGTATTATGTGTTCCAACCTTATCTTGCATCCTTCTATATGTATATCAGATAACCCATTTAGGTGAAGGTAAAATTGTTGAATCTTCACCTCACGATGTTGTAATTAAGGACCTAAGAGATCCTCGACAGATTTTAGCTACTGGCATTGCTGATGATTCTACAAGGTTGTATAAGTTTCACAACTTTGGGTCATCAAATCTTCCCTTAGTATTTGCTGCTCATAATGATGAAGTGAGCAAACTTTGGCATGAGAAATTTGGTCACTTAAACTATCGCTCTCTTCAGAATCTATGTAAAGAAAATATGGTGACAGATCTTCCAATGGTATCTTGCAGAGATGGTATTTGTTCTGGATGTGTACTCGGAAAACATCATCGGGATAGTTTTGAAAAACGTGCCTCTTGGCACGCCTCAGCCCCTTTACAGCCCATGCATAGTGATTTATGTGGTCCACTTCCAGTTGTTTCATTCTCTGGCTACAAGTATTTCTTAACTTTCATTGATGATTTCTCTAGACACACTTGGGTATACTTCTTAAAACTCAAGAGTGAAGTATTTAACATGTTCTTGGCCTTTAAGGCCTTTGTTGAAAAACAATCTCGACATCAAATTCTTAAGGTAAGATCTGATAATGGCGAAGAATATGTTAACAACAAAGTCATCAACTTTTGCACTGAGAATGGAATTCAAATGCAGCATACTGTTCCATATACTCCACAACAAAATGGTGTAGCTGAAAGGAAGAATCGCACCTTAAAGGAAATGGCTAATTGTATGCTTCAATCTAAAGGACTTAGTCTTAATTATTGGGCAGAAGCAATTAACTGTGCAAATTACATAATAAATCGCACTCCTACTAAGGTTTTAAAGAATATCACTCCAGAAGAAGCATGGAGCTCAATCAAACCAGATGTAAGTTACTTTGATTTTTTTGGAAGTGAAGCATGGGCCCATATTCCATATGAGAAACATAAAGCTTTAGAACCTAAGAGTGAAAAGTGTATTTTTGTTTGATATTCTGAAGATGTCAAAGGATATAGACTTATTCCACTTAAGTCCAAAAATGTTATCATTAGAAGAGATGTAAAGTTTGCTGAAAATATATCAGCCTACGAGCCTAGTTCAGCAGATGTGCCACCTCTCCCTATCTCTTCTACTTTTGAAAATATTTCTTCTTCAGATGATGAAAGCGAGGATGAAAATCCTCCCCCACCTTCTCCAGATCCTCCTTCAGCTCCTCAGCTTCCAAAATGGGTCTGTGCTACTCGGGATGCAGCAGGTGATCTTGCCGGTGATCCTACAGATCAACGATGTACAAGTTCTCAGTTTGATAGAGCCTCTTCTTTACTGGCTCAAGATTTAGTGAATTATGATCCTAAGACCTTTGCAGAAGCTTCAAGCCATCTAGATTGGGAAGCAACTATGAATGGGTTTACAGAACCAAGTATGGACCTGATGGGAAAGTTGATAAACATAAAGCTTGTCTTGTTGCTAAGGGTTTTTCACGAGTTAAAGGCATTGACTACACTGAAACCTTCTCCCCTATTGCCAAAATGAACTCTATCCGCCTTGTTCTTTCCCTTGCTACCTCTTTCAAATGGGAAGTCCATCAGATGGATGTTAAATCCGCCTTCTTGCATGGGGACTTGCATGAAGAAATCTATATGGAACAACCTATTGGCTTTATACAAATAGACTCTAGCCTTGTATGTCGGCTTAAGAAATCCCTTTATGGTCTCAAGCAAGCTCCTCGAGCTTGGTATGCCAAAATGGATAACTTTCTTTTAGAAAATGGCTTTTCTAGGTGTCATTCTGACAATACTATCTACACCAAGAAAGTGGGCAAGTCTCTTATCATTCTTGTTCTTTATGTTGATGATCTTATCCTGACTGGTAGTGATCCCAACCTTATAAACCATGTGAAGACTAGCCTTAAAAGGAAGTTTGAAATGACAAACTTAGGACACTCACATTATTTTCTCGGTCTTCAAGTCTTGCAATCCAAGGAAGTTATTTCCCTTTCCCAGTCCAAGTATGCCTGTGATATTCTACGCCATTTTCACATGGAAGGCTGTAAGCCAGCCCCTTCTCCCTTTCAGTCTGGAGCCAAAATTTCAGTCACTTGTACTTCTCCTAAAGTTGATGCTACCTTATACCGTCAACTTGTAGGAAAACTTTTGTATATAACCCATACTCGTCCTGACGTTTCCTTTGCTGTTGGCCTTGTTTCTCGGTTTATGAAAAACCCACATGAAAGTCATTGGAAAGCAGCTAAAAGAATACTTCGTTATGTTTGAGGTACAGTTCAGTTTGGGATTCATTACAGTGCCGAAGCAGCTCCTCTATTGGTTGGTTTCACTGATTCCGATTGGGATGGTGACCCTGATGATCAGAAGTCTACTGCAGGTTATGTGTTCACTCTTGGTTCAGGACCTATTACATGGGCTTGTAAGAAACAAGGTGCCATTTCTCTTTCTTCAGCAGAAGCAGAGTATCGTGGTGCTGTAGAAGCTAGTAAGGAAGCCTTGTGGCTTCGTCAGATCCTGTCAGAGTTTGGCATTCAGCAGTAGCATCCGACTACACTTTGGTGTGATAATAAAAGTGCCATTCAATTATGCAATGATCCAGTCCAACATCAGCGCAGCAAACACATTGAACTGCACATGCACTTCATCAGAAAGCTCATCCACGACCATGTTATTGAAGTGCAATATTCTTCAACAGATGATCTAGTTGTAGACATCTTTACTAAGGCTCTCACAGAGGCGAAGTTCACTAAACTTCAATTTATGGTTGGAGTTCAGGAAGCTGTCACTAAGGGGGGATAGGCTCTAGTGCCTCCTTCCTTCTCCTATTGTGTCATATTTGTAAATCCTTCAATCCTATCCCAAGTTATTCTTAAGGGGGGATGTTAGGATATTCCGACACATAGGAAATAGTTAAGTATAACTTGGTCTAGTATACAGTTAGGTAAAGTGTGTTTCTTTACTATGTACATTTTGTAACTTACAATCCGACGGTCACGATATGTAGTGATCCGACGATTCATTCTCTCCTCGGTATTATCGACACTTGATCCGTGGCTTAACACCTGATTGGTACATGATCTCTATTTAAAGAGCATGGAGGGTCATTTGTAGGTTAACCGTTCATGAGAGAAGCTTATGTAAATTTTCATTCTTTTATTAATAAATTGCCTGAAGTGGCTGCGTTGGCTCAGGTCGTGGACTGTTTCCCTCTTTGAGGGTTTTAACCACGTCAAAGTACTGGTGTATTGATATGCGATCTATTTGTGAGTGGTGTCCTTTGGTGTTCTGTCTAAGGAACTTACCCTGTAAATTCCTACAATATGAAATAGAAGTACAAGACTTTATGATTCAAATACATGGTTTTTCATTTCATCTCTTATAATCAATGATTCTATGATCAGTCACCCAACATAATGGGATTACATCTTAGACCCATATTTTAAATCAATCACCCAAAATAATTGGATTACATAGATAGCATGACTTGATCCCAATAGCCCATACATGACTGAATTTTACAATGATTACATATGATTTTTACATCAAGAGACATACATGACATCCATAGCCATAAACACGGATTTCAACAATGAAGTATTTGTGTAGAAAAAATATGATGATCATCAGTAGCTAGCATGCACCATATAGGTATTTGTAGCATAATCATGTGATAGAAGCAACATAAATGATATAATAACATCATGAACATCACCATTATCAAGAAGAAATATTTATACAACAATAATAATAGTAAGCCACCACCCATAACTTCATCACATGAAATTCAAACATCACGGATAACCCATGACATAGTGAAAACATCACATATATAAGATTGATGACAACAATAAGAATTCATTATAGACAACATCATGCAATAAGGATTTCTCAAGAAACCATAACGTCAACAATGAACCGTTAGAAGCATAAAATTTGCTACCTTGAACCTATGTCAGATATTTATCATTTGATTACATTATATCTTTCTCATCAACCATAAAAAAGATAAACCAACAATAATAATAATTTTTTTCAACAATTCATCATTCCTCATGAACCGATACTCTTTCAGACATTGTTAAACAAAATAAGGGCATCATTAAGAGATTTGAGCAAACCAATGTTAGAAACAAAAAGCCAATTATGGAATAATGGAAACATATGAGGAGCTCCCCTTGAATCTATGCCACTTCTTTATCACCGCTGAGAAGCATACATGACTATATAAGTTAGGAACCATGTGCATACCTGACTATACTTTATGAGAAACATGCACAAACTGTGAATTATTGATTCTTCATTGCCACAGCTCCCTTAGAGTTCATATATTTTGTTATGTTAGAGAAATTAGTAGAGTGAAGATGTGAGAATCATTCCTAACTTGTGTTGTAGATACTCGAAGGGTCATGTCGAAGAGGTTTTGTGAATAGATTTTCACCTTGTTCCTTTGAAGGAATATATTCCAACTTGATTTTCTATTCAAGAACTTGCTCTCTAAGAAAATGGTATTTCATTGGAATGTGTTTAGTTTTTGAGTGCATCATTGGATTTTTAGAAAACTTATGGAACTTGTATTACCACAAAGAATAGGTACAGGTTGAGGCAAAATGACTTGATTGTCTTGTAATGTTTGAATAACCCATATAATTGAGTACAAAATGAAACAAAAACAACATATAAATATTTAGGAGTTGATAAAGAAATAGAGATTTGTTTCTTACTGAACCAAGAAACTAAGTGTGGTCCAAAAGAGAATTATTCTCCACTAGTACTTTTGCGATCATGAACACTGCCAACCCAGTCTGCATCAGAGTAAGCATGAAGCACACAACATATGTTTTTGGGATACCATAATACAAAATCTCGAGTGCCTTGTATATACTTGAATATCCTCTTGAATTCCTTGAGATGTGTTTCCTTAGGATTTGCTTGGAATCGTCCAACTATGCTAATTACATGCATAAGGTATGGTCTTGTACTAGTAAGATAAAAAGTTTCCAATCATAGATATATATTTGGTTTGATTAACTAAAGGTGAGTCCTCATCTTGAATGAGATTGCATCTTGTTTCCATGCATGTGCGTACATGTTTACAGTGTTCTAACCCATATTTCTTCATGATCTTCTTGAGATACTTAGTTTGAGAAAGGAATATACCATCCTTAGTTTTATGAATGTGAAGACCAAGAAAGAATGTTAGCTCACCAAGTAAATACATTTCAAATTCATGTTTCAGGGTTGAAGAAAATCCTTGAATGATAGATCAACATTGCTTCCAAATATAATGTCATCAACATAAACCACTACTACCAAAAGTTTGTCTTTGGTCAAATTTGATATAGAGATTGTTATCTATAGATCGTTTCTTGAATTCATGTTGCTAAAGATACCCGTCAAGAAGATAATACCATGCATGTGAGCCTATTTTAACCCATATAGTTCATTCTTATGTTTGCAAACAACATTTTTTTCATTTCCAAGTATGAATCCTTCAGGTTGTTCAATATAAACTTCTTCTTCTAGTTCCCCATTTAGAAATTTAGATTTAACATCCATTTAATATACTTTGAAATTATGAAAGCCGGTAGATGCAAGAAACATTCTTATGGCTTAAATTCTAGCTACAAGTGGAAATTTCTCTTCAAAATATCTTCCTTCCTATTGAGCATAGCCTTTATATACTAGTGTTTCTTTGTTCTGGATTACTTCTGCATTTTCATTCTGTTTGTTTTTAAATACCCATTTTGTCCCAAGTACATTTTTATTATGAGGCCTTTTTATTCACTCCCATGTATGATTCTTTCCTATTTGATCAAGTTCCTCATTCATTGCCTTAACCCAGCATTCATCTTTTCTTGCTTGATTCACATTTACAGGTTCAATTATGGAAAATAAGGCTAAGTGGCTAGATGTTCTAACAATTTTTTTTCTATTTTGTATTCCAACTTCTTTATCACCTAGAATTTGGGATTCACGATGATTTTTTTTAACATAACTTGATGGTGTCTTTTCTATCCTACTTACATTTTCATTTTCTTCTTCTGATGCTTCTATTTATTCTTCTCCTACAACTTCTCGTTGGGCGCAACCAAACTTGGCGAGATTTTGGGCAGAAATCGAAGTTTTATGGAAGCGTGCAGTAGAAAAGATTCCGCGTTGTATGAAGTGAACCACACAGCAGAGCAACAGAGCACAATGAAGACTGCATGGAAAAGTCACCACCCAACATCAAAGCTTTGTGGTGAAGCCCCTTCCTTTTTGTAAAAGCATTAAAATATTGTAAATTTGTTGGTTTTGGGCCGTATCCCCTTGTATTTAGGAAACCATGGTATTGGGTCCATGGTAATATAACAATGTAAATCCCTCATCTAATAACATATATAGGGATGAATAATAAAAAATTATGGATGATGTATTGTAACATATATATGTTTATGTGATATTTTTGTGGTCTGTATTTTGGAGGAAGTTGAGGCTCCACGGCTATTGTCACAGAGGCTTGGCTCTACAACTTAGTGCGTAGACCATCTGCAACTTAGTCTGTAGACACCCTGCAGTTATGTGCACAGGGGAGAAATTTTTGTTGTACCAATTTCCATATTATAAGAAATAATTCTTATGGACATAGTCCCACATTGGGATGAACCACGGTAAAATATATGTCTCAGTGTTCATTTACTTATTATCTACACTTTATTTCAATACTCCACAGTTTATGAATGTTTATGTTATGCTTAAATGATGAATGTAACTCTGTGAAGTAAAGTGTAAGTGTGAAGTATTTTATGAATACGAAGTAGTAGATAAGTAGTAAAGCATAAATAAAATACATGGGTGCCACAACGCAGTATCCCTTAGGCTACAAAAACCTACAACTGCAAACTCCCATAATCACTTTGGGTGAGACTGCAATATGCTTACAATTCATTGCCGAGAAGGCCAGTGGTTGAGGGTTTTGTTGGTGCGAAGCACACTTTGAACCTGGGTCTATCCAACCTAATCCAACAATTTTTTTCGTTTCCAGGACTTGGATCTATTTGATGGATATGTTTTGGCATACGTCGAAGAAATAAATTCAACAGAGGGTAGAAAAGAAGGAACACGAATTTGCATATCATGAGAATAGAAATGCTAAATTGTCATCTAAAATGTGGTTGGACAAGTATATATTTGAAGATTAGTATGAAATATTCTTTGGTTCGTTTCACATCAAGATGTACAGGTGGATTTCAAGGTTGACAGAGAGAAAGAATTGTTTTAAAGGAGATGAACCTAGGCATTGGAATCGATAATTGATACAACAACTAAAGAACATTAATAATATAATTTCAAGAGTTGTTGATTTCTAGATTGACAACATTTTAGGAGGATTTATTATTGAGATCGCAGTAGATTCAACTGTGTCATACAACGAAGCTAAATGAAAAAATTTCATGGGACCGTGAGGTAAGGTCCTGAAATCTTTTAAATTCTCAATTAAAGTACTTTTATGTGAAAAGGGAATTCTTCGACTACAGTGAGATTAGTAGAATATGTTTCGAAAAAGATTTGAAGAAGAGACTAGAACAACTCGAAGTAGAAAAAGGTATTGAGTAGACACTAAGAAGAAATCTCATGGCCAAGATTCGAAGCTTTTCATAAATACTAACTATAGCCCTCTGCTGAGTGAATCCGAAGGTGAAGAAAACCCCCCTGAGAATCCCAAAGGAACTTCGCAGTTTTCACTCTTTCAGCCTAAAAGTTTGTCGAAGCCCGAATCTAGCCAGAGTTAGACAAATTTTGGTTTTCTCCACCCCCTACTCCGAATCTGCCTCCCCTTACAAATCCCCCTCCCCCGGAGAAGAATGATGGATGATGATGTTAAATTACCGATCTTTAAAGGAATTGGATTCGAGGATCTGTAGAAGTTCTAGTTCTTATGTGAAGCAGTATGGACTGTGAAGCAGGTCCATGATGAAAATGTGAAAAATACACAGCTCACCACGACATTAAGAGATTGAGAATTAAATTGGTGTATGAAATATTTAAGCAACTAGATCAGGTCTTATGCAGACATTAAATTGGCATTGGTAAAACAATTCAAGAAACCAAAATCCGAGTAGCAGTGCATCATAGAACTAAAGGAGATCAAAAAAAGGAAGACTGAGTTAGTATGGAAATTTGATCAAACATTCAAGGTATTGTTGGATTAGGTGAGATTTGATATAGCTTTGTAGTAGCACAAGGAATGGTTTATAGTTGTGTTGTTGCCACACATCAGATTACCTTTGACACAACAAAAAATAGAGACTCAAGATGAAGCTTTTGAGTTGGCAATGAAGCTAGAATCTTTGTCGATATGTGATACAAATGTGGGTATGCAACAGATACAGAGTCAGCTTGTGAATTTGACTCCACAGTTACATGACATGAATAACAATAAAGAAGTTTTTGAAGAGGTATGGTGTACAAAATGCAAAGCAGAAGGTCACTCTAAAGAGAAATTCCCTATTTTCAGAAAGTACATAGCTAGTGGAGCACCTAATCCTTTGAATAATGGATCTAGCTTATGGTGTGAGATATGACGAACTAGAGGTGAACATCGATTTGAAGATTTCTATTTGTTACAAAAATATGTGCATACTACAAAGAATTTATTTTGTAACTTCTCTAAGTCGGTGGGGCATGATGAAAATAATTGTAGAGCCATTGAATTGATGATGGATCGCGGTGCTGACACATATAGAATTCAAGCTGAAGAACAAGGACATGAAGGAAGTGGACAACATGGTGGTCGAGGTGGCTATGTAAGATGAGGTTGAGGTGGTGGAGTTAGTCGAGGTCAATGACAAATTATTTGTTATAACTGTAGCCAGGTGGGTCACTTCGCAAGAGATTGTTAGAACCTAACTATGACGTATAAGTATTGTAAAGTATTTGATCATGTCATTGAAGAGTGTTCGGTACTTATAGAGAAAATGATAAAACCAAAGAATCCATAGCCGACCCTGAAAATTCAGATGATGACTATGGAACAGAGGATAGATGAACCTTGCATTAATATTGTAACAAGGAGTGGAGCTATGACAGGAAATGGCAAACAAGATGGGAAGAAGGTAGTTGAAGATACATAGTTTAGAAATACTACAAACAAAGCACCAATGTTCGATATTCACAAGGAAAAAGAAGTCTTTATGGAGGCAAAGTGAAGCTTTATGGATGTAGGAGCTTTGAAATCTAGTTTGCAACCAAAGCAAATTAA
This sequence comes from Pinus tabuliformis, assembly GCA_031772625.1. NCBI lineage: Eukaryota > Viridiplantae > Streptophyta > Pinopsida > Pinales > Pinaceae > Pinus > Pinus tabuliformis. The sequence continues at coordinate 259,762,010 of CM062808.1, read as the reverse complement.
TAACATGGACGTAATAACAACTGCGACACAAGATATGGATCCAAGTATTTTAAAATCTTTCTTACAAGCTTGCATGAAGTTATTATGAAACTAAAAAGTTGTAGAAGGACAACAGGAATTGATCCACTCATGCACATCTAAGGAAGTACCGTGGAGTTAAATGCGTGAATTAAATAATTTGTATAGACCAAAGTGAATTGGAAAGGAAATGAGGCTTAGTGCAGAAATAGGAGAATATGATAAGGACCAAGTTATCTTAGATTTGGGATCTTAATATAATGTCCTGATGAAGCAAACATGGGAGCTAATGGGTAAACCAAAGTTGAAATGGTCACCTATTCCACTGAGAATGGCGAATCAACAGAAGATTGTTCCTCTAGGAAGATTATGAGGCATTACGGTGGACATTGAAGGGTGTGAACTACTTCAGATTTTGAGGTAATAGAAATTGTGGATGACAGTAACCCCTATGTTGTATTTCTTAGATTATATTGGGCATTTTCCAACATGTCTATAATAAACTTGAAAAAGAGGCAAATGATATATGAAAGCAACAATATGAGAGTGATCATTCCCTTGGATCCATTAGAAGGAGAAAGGTATACTGAACCAATTAAAGAGGAGTACAAGACAGCTAATATAGATAACATCTATCAATTGAAAACCAAAGAAGAAGAATGGATCAGCCCTAATGAAGATGGAAAGTTGAGTTGGGAGCATAATAAATCACGTGCTTCAGGTTCAAAAGAAGAATTAAAAAATTAGCAAAACAGGTTACATGCAGTGTCTACAAGGCAATGTGCAAGAGTGACTAAGTCACTTCGCTGTATAACCTCTAAGGTATGTAATTTTCCTTACTATGATGGTTTCGGTGATATAAATATTTTTCTTGAATAATATGAAGAAAAGGTACGAGAATGTCAAATATTACTAGCCCTGGATATAGTCCTAAGAGCTACTCCTCCTAGATGGAGGGTACACATAAGAAGAACGTATGACCTTGGCAACAATGTTGAAGGTTAATATGGGTAAGGTTTGGTTAGGTAGAAATAGAATTGAAAGATAAAAATGGTGGTCAAGCTAATTCTAGAGAGAACATCTAGCTCTGCATGGCCACATGGAAGGACATTCCATGACAAGAATGGGTGCATGGGGTCATCCATACATTAGAGATAATTTCTCAAAATTTGTACCTCGAAACATAATTTGGACATGGTATTGCGAGCTGGACAGAGATGGTTGAAGGGTTTATATTGAAATTTAGCTTTGAAGATGATTGTCCATATATAGATTCAACCCTTCAGATAGTTAAAAATAAGATTGCTGAGAATGAAATTCCACTCACTTGGCGACTTGATTAGGTTGCACAGCTACATAATGTACTAGAATTCTACAGAAGAAGATGAAGACCCTCGCAATATTGACATAGCAGAATATTAAGGTTATCATGAAGTGATTGGATCTGAGTTAGAAATGACTGATATAACAAATCCATTAAAGACAAAGAAAATAAATATAGGGTCAGAAGAGGAGCTGAAGTTTGCAACCATAGGAGATTATTGGGGTGAAGACATAGTCAACAAGGTGACAGATCTTTTGCACGAATACTAGGAATTATTCCCCACTAAGTTCACAGATATGAAAGGCATAGTAGGAGACTTGGGAGTCATGAAGATTCCTTTTAAGCCTGATGCGAAGCCACTTAAGCAAAGGCCTTATAGACTAAATCCAAAATACAAAGAAAAATCGAAGAAAGAACTTGAGAAAATGATAGCAACTAGAATCATTACACCTGTGGAAGAATCAAAGTGGGTAAGTCCTATGGTAGTACAAGAAAAGAAAACATAGGGTGAAATCGAGGTTTGTGAGGATTTAAGAAAGTTAAATGATGCATGTCTACATGATCCATTGTCTACCCCTTTCACTAATGAATTATAGGAAAATATAGGAGGTGAGGAAGCCTATTCATTTACAGATGGATTTTAAGGATACCATCAGATTAGAATTTCACCAGAGGATCGACATAAGACCACCTTCACTACAGAATAGGGTTCATATCAATATACAGTGATGCCTATTGGGTTGAAAAATGTCCTTGCAATATTTTCGTGAATAGTGGTTGCAGCTTTTAAGAGTATATTCACAAGTTTTTGGAAGTGTACTATGATGATTAGACAATGTTTGGGTTATTGAAGGCACATGTTGCAAACTTAAGATTGATACTTGACACATGCAGTCAGTATCAAATTTTTCTGAATATCAAAAAATGTATATTCTTTGTACCTTTTGGTATATTGCTGGGACATATTGTTTGAAAGAAAGGATTAATGGTGGATCCTGCAAAGATTGCTATCATTGTGAATTTACCTCCACCAAAGACAGTTAGGCAGCTTCGCACCACACTAGGACATATAGGATATTACAAAAAGATTATCAAAGGATATGTGCAAATCACTATGCCGATGGAAAAACTGTTGAAAAAAGATGTAACATTCCTATGGAACGAAGAGTATCAAAAGAGCCTCGACACACAAAAAGAAAGGATGGTAACTGTGCCTATCTTGGTTTTTACATAATGGAATAAGGAATTTCATGTTTATATGGATGCTTGATGCATACCTTTAGGAGTGGTATTGGCACAACCTAGTGTAGGAGAAATAGATCAACCCATAGCTTTTGCAAGTAGGAAATTATCTAAAGAATAGAAGAACTATACAACTACAGAAAGGGAAGGTCTAGCTATGGCATATGCATTACAAAAGTTCAGACATTGTTTGTTGGAATCACATTTCAAGATGTTCACAGATCACTCTGCACTAAAGTACCTGGTAAACAAGCCTGTTTTAGGAGGAAAAATTTGCATGTGGCTATTACTATTTCAGGAATATGACTTTGAAGTTATTGTTAAGCCAAGAAGACTAAATTTTGGACCTAATCATTTTTCGATGATAGAAACAGGAGAAGAACCAAAAAATATATAGGATAATCTTCTTGATGCGTAGATGTTTTCGATTAGAGTAGTAGATGAGTACTTCACTGATATTATTCAGTTCTTAACCATAGGAATGGTCCCTTCAAAATACACTATGCAACAGAAGAAGGAGCTAGTGGTTAAGGCAATAGATGTTTCACTAATAGCAAGGAATTTTTGTAAATTAGGGGAAGATGAAATATTGTGAAAGTATGTTCTTGAGCGGGAAAGAGAGATAATTTTCATATAAGCTCATAGTGGTGCAGATGGTGGACATTATGCAGGGAAAGCCACTGCGCACAAATTTTTAAGAGCAGGACTATGGTGGCCTACATTACACAAAGATGCAAAGGAATATTGTTGAGCTTGTGATATCTACCAAAGAATAGGAAAACCTTCAAGAAGAGATGAAATGTCTATAGTACCACAAGTAAATTTCAGGATTTTGACAAATGGGCTATTGATTTTGTGAGACCGACCAATCGACCAGGGAAAAAGACTAGAGTGAAGTATATAACCATTGTGAATGATTATCTGACTAAGTGGACTGAAGCACAACCTGTGAAGGATTGCAAGGCACAAAATACTATGAAGTTCATATTTGAGTATATTTTTTCTAGATTTGGGGGTCCAAAGACATTGATGAGTGATCAAGGGTCATAATTCTTGAATCAAACCATTAAAACATTAATTAAGGAATTTCATATTTACCACCATAAGAGCACTCCTTATCATCCTCAGGAAAATGGAACTCTGGAAGCTTTCAATAAATTTTTGGGGAATTCACTGACCAAGGTATGTAATGTAAGGATTCCAGTAGTATTATGGGCCTATAGGACTACATGCAAGAAGTTGACAAGTCAAACACCCTTTAGGTTGGTTTATGGAAAAGAAGTACTGATGCCCATGGAATATATTGTTCCGAGCTTAAGAATTGTGACATTTACAAATATGGCAAACCCTGACATAATGAAGGAAAGGATGTCGCAGTTACTTGCTCTAGAACAAGATAGGTTTATAATAGGATTTCATCAACAAGTACAAAAGAAAGGGAGCAATCCTACCATGATAGGAACATCAAGTAAAAGGTGTTCTAGGAAGGATATATTGTACTTTGATATGATAGAAAATTCGTGAAGTTCCCAGGAAAATTTAAAACACATTGGTTAGGATCGTATATCATCAATGCCATATCTGATGGTGGTGTAGTTTAGCTCGTGAAGTTAAATGGTTAGTTGATTCTACGATGAGTGAATGGTAGAATATTGAAGATATAAAGGGACGACTCTATCCCTGGAGATTTGCGATAAAGGATGAAAGGCGAAGAGTCTTAGTGCCATCTGCAGTTGAAAGTGGGCATTGGACTATAAACTACTCTATAGAAGGGAACTTTGACAAAGAAATATTACTGTGTGATATTCAAGATTATGTTGAAGTCTAAAAGAACCATGATGAAGGAAGGACTGTTGTGCCACAAGGAAGGTTCGTTAGAGTTCGTCGGAAATATGACAGTTGGAAGGAAAAAGTTGTAGTTAAAAGATTATTTTCGTTAAAAGGCATGGGAGAAATTTATTTATGAAGCACAACTGGCCGGATCTAGTGTGATATGTATAATGAATGAGCAAGGTCTAAGCTAATCATGGGGTTTGAAATTCAAATTCGCTATAAAAACCATGTCCCACTCCACATTTTACACTTTTCTTGTAACACTCTCCTCCCACATACACCCAAGTAACCATGCCATCTAGGGTAGACATGAGAAGAGAGGTTACTATGATTAGATTCAACCTCCTATGTGACCTTAAGGAAGTGGAATGAATGGAACATCAAACACAGTCATCTAACATCATCAACAGAACCCTTAGGAGGCAAGTTAGCCACTAAAATTGCCTAGCCCTGGGTTTTACTATTGTTTTGGATCTCTTGGGCCATATTGGCTCTCATGCTATGGGAAAGGGAGCGACCATCAACCTAAATTCACTCTCATAGGCTTTCCTGCCGGCGATCAGAGGCCAAAATTTCTGGTTGTGTACCAGCGAACCTGAGATTTAAGCCACTTTTTTAGGTCTAGATCCCAAGCCACTACCCATAATGGATGATAGCTTGAAATCATTAAACATACAAGGAAACAATGATGCAAAATAAATAATTTGAACAAGACCATAACCAGACCCCTACTAGCCATGCCAAACATTTTGTCAAACATATCATAAACATGTAACCTACAAGTGTAAACAACAAAATTAAGTGTAGGCATCTCATACTTATCTGAGAATCACTATGAACCATTATTCCCTCATGTAATTTGCTACATTATAATATAGTAGGCCATGGATACACTATCCATTCATTTACAAGTAAAATCATGCTGAGAGCCATACTTAGTTGTTGTCATAAAATAACATATAATCAACATAATAGGAACAAAAATACCATAAAAATGTTAGCAATATATACCACATACAATCCATCTAAATGCTAATAGAAATACAAGGAGAAATAACCTTTCATTAATGATGCAAAATCCAAACCCAGGATGGGACTTCCATGTTCCACCCAACTGTAGAATGGCTAAGCCAGTTCTCTCTTCAACCATTCACCCCCATGCCATATTCCAAGCATGAATGTGGGATCTCATAGAACACATCAATCAAAACTCATCTAGGGCTTCTAGAGGCCAACCACCTCAACCCATCAAATAATGATTCCACCTCATAGTCGAACACCACAAAACCATCATCAGATTGGTCTCAATTCAATCCTTCCAAGGATTCCAGTGTTTTTGTTCAAACTAAGGCTTCCAAGATTAGTAACTCAACCCACAACTGTCGTCAGGCTTCTAGAGAATTTTTCCAACCAAGGCTTCTGGGACTAGTAACTCAACCCACTAAGAGCTTCTAGAGCATTTTTCCAACCAAGGCTTCCAAGACTAGTAATTCAACCCAAGATGTTACAGGGCTTCCAGAGAATTGGTCCAACCAGGGCTTCCAGGAACTAATAACTCAACCCAAGCTAAGGAAAAATTAGAACCAACCAAAAACACTATCAATCCAGGAAATACTCCATGCCAATGACAGATCACAACCAAGAAACCACATCCATGTTCCATGCATGCCAAAACTAGTGAAGTAAACATACATGCAACTCGGTACCTACATGGAAATATGATGTAGTTGTTGGTCCCCATGCCTTCTTGCACATTCCTTTTCTTCCTTTTCCTTCTTTCTCAAAAAAGTCAAGTATGCCACACCCACCCAGAGTGCTCCAAGAGAACTCTAAGTCTCCAAGAGTATGAGAGAAAGAGAATAATTAGAGAGCTCTAAAACTAAAGTATCAAAAGGTTACAAATTGATCCTTAGAAGCCTCTTTATGAATCAGACCTCCATTTTCTTCATTTTCCATTATTTTCCTTCATTTTCCTCCTCACATGCAACTTGTGACCTTTCACCTCCCTTTTCTCCTAATTTCCATTATTTTCATAAATAAATGTGCCACAAATGCCATCTTTCCTTTCCAAATCCTTAGCCATTGGCTTTTTCAATTTCCTTAACCATGAACAATCACAAGTGATCCCCATCATTAGGATGTTTCCCAACATTCATCTTGGAATAAGTGTCCCATCACCTATGGTTATTATTTTTCCTTTATTTACTTTTATTACATGGAATTTTCGCCAGGGTTGTTACAGAACCCTCCCCCTTGGGGAAACATCATCCTCGGTGTTCAACAACACCTATAACCACAAAAATGTTGTAAGCAAAATATATATTGCCGATGGAGATTTATAACTTGGCTCGATGCAGTATGTATAATGATCATCCTGTTGAAAGAAAAGCAACATAACAACATAATAACATGACATCATAAAAACATATCACATAGTGGAGCTTTATAACACAACTCATGGTGGTGTTTACATCCATATAGATATGTACATAAACCAACATCATCAAAACATATACCAAATCATATACCAAAACACCAAGCCAAAACTGCTTTGCCTCAATTGAAAAACAAGGAAGTATACATAGCCCACATCTGATCTACCATCTCCCATGTAGCTTCATCGGGCCCAAAGTGCTTCCATTGCACCTTAACTTGCTTGATTTTTTGCTTCCAAAGCATGAGCACCTTTTTCTACAATATACACTGAGGCTCGACCTGGAATTCTCCATCGGGTTCTACCTGCAATACAGACCAGTCAATCACATGATCGACATCCTTAGCCTACTTCTTAAGCAAAGATACATGGAAAACATCATGGACTTTCACTGTCAAAGGTAGTGCAAGTCAATAGGCTACGAGACCAATCCTCTCAATAATACTAAAGGGTCCATAGAACCGTGGTGCCAACTTGGCACATGATCCAATCCACAAGGATATCATCCTTGGTTTGATGCGCAAGTACACCTGGTCCCCAACCTGGAACTCCTTGAACAACATGTTCCAATCTGCATAGATTTTCTGCCTATCCGGTGCTGCCAATATATTTTTCTTTATAACCTACTTTTCCGGTTCCATGTCAACCAACATATCTGGTCCAATCAATACCCTATTAACCAGATCACTCCAACTGATGGGAGTGGTACCGTACCTACAACTGTACATGTAACAGTACCCTACTGCAACATGTGCACAATCTCCATATACCTAGCATCTTGCCGACCTACCTCTAAGATCCTATCCTATCCAAATAGCCTCATACACTGCTTGAATAGTAGCCATGTACTCTACTTCTATTGAACTGAGTGCAACTGATCTTTGCTTCTTGTTGTACCAATAATTTTTTTTTGACCCAGTACTGAAGATTCCTCCTGATTTTCTCTTCCTATTTGATGGAATCCCTACTCAATCTACATTTGTGAAGCATTGAAGCTTCACTCCCTATGTCTGTATGTAACAAAGACCAAACTAAGTGGTGCCTCTGAGGTATCTGAACACATGTTTACCTTCCTCCCAATATAGTTTGGTTGGCTTAACCATTTCTTGACTAAGTTAGTTAACTACAAAACACATGTCCAGTGGTGTGTTCACCAAGTACATAATTCAACCCACAAGTTGCCAATAAATAGTACCCTCCACTACTTCACCTAAAGTAGCGTCTTCCTTCCTCCAATTCCTTGCTAGAGGAGTCTCCATGGGTTTGTTTCTCTCCATGTGGAACTTCTTCAGTGTCTCGTTGGGATACTTTCCCTGAGATGCAAATAATTCCCCATCTCCTTGACATACTTCCATACCAAGGAAATAATGCATGAGCCCCAAGTCCTTCATCTCAAATTCTCTCGCAATATCCTCTTTGCAATATTTGAGTAGCTTCTCATGAAGATCCTTCTAATATGACCTTCAACTCCTTCTAGTATGGTCCTCCTCTCCTTCGAAACATATTTATTCCACTCTGCCAAATATTGAGCATTTGTTATTGCAGGCTTAGGAATAGCATTGTCTATGAATTCCTTCAGCCCGTTGTCTTCCAACACTACCTCCATCCTGTCCTTCCAAGAAATATAATTTGAACTACCATCAAGGGCATATTCAAGTCCCAATTTATAGAATGACATCTTTCTTCCTCTGAGGAATGGTCCTACAAATTTTGTTTCACCTGCAATAAAAAACTCATATTCTTCTCTTTAGGAGTGATTTCTTCTCTGATACCATGTATAAATTCCTTGTAGATTCAAACCACTTATGTGATTTTCTAAAACACAAGACTTGAATCTACTCTACTCACCAGTGGAAACAATTACTCGATGGAGAAATCACAAAGAATACAAGAGAAAGAATTCAATCAACACATTACACAATGATTTCCTAGAGAAATCCATAGCTAAAACCCCTTGGTATTTGTATATTGAATTAGTAAGAAAATATGAAAATATTACAATGATTTTCTCAAGCCCGAGCAACCTCTGCACCATCCCTATCTTTCTTAGTATTTCTTAGACAAGCCTAGGCCAATACTTGACCAATTTTCTACTTGACCAACTCCGTATTTCCTTGAGTTGTTTCCTTGGTTATTTTACATTATTAATTATGGAAATTCCTCAATTGGAATTATTCAATCCTCATAGGCCTTCCTCTGACTGGAAGCACCACCTGTACGATTTTGATGATTATAAAATTGATAGTACATTTCCCTTGAATGCCAATCTCAACCGGGTAGCTCTCAAATCTGACATGCATGAGTTATTTATGAGTTAATCATCAATTAACTAGTTGAACACATGAAGCAACACCCCAATGTCTAACCTCCTACTATTTCCTCCATCAGTTGGAACTAGTTTAACTTACTTTAACTTAGTTAAACTGAATTAATTAATTGCAACTCAAAATAAACTCAACCAGGGCTCCTATAAATTAGGAGACACTCTACATGACTCTAGTTAGACCCTAAACTCGAATTAACTGGAAAAACTATGTCAAATTAACCAATTTAACTCATACAAGTTGTCTTGCGATGTGGAATTACAATTTTATTCCTAATTTAATTCAAGGGAAAATTAAGTTGGGATTTTCCTTGTTGCATTTTCAACATTTTATGTGTTTTTGGGTCGTCAAGTGGGTTGAATATTCTGGGTGACATGTGGCAACACAGAGAGGACACCATGTGGCACAATGATGTCATAATGATGATAATATGATACTAACAAGATATGGCAGAACAAGTGTGACTTGGATCAAGAGGCAATGTGGATGCCATATAGTAGGTGGCAAGGCATGATTTGCTGATGATGATGCCTTGGGAGCTAAGCTATCTAATTGACATGACAAGATATTAGGCCAATTAATTAAGGATTATGTTACCATAATTAGGTTTTATCTTTAATATCCAGCCTAGCAATCCCAAATGTATGTGAACATTTATTATAGAAATGGCCCGGGGACCCCACGACCATGGGGATGTGATGATAAAATGACATGCATATATACAAAGTTCTGACACAGAGATAATGAATGAGGTACTTAGGGTACATGCAACATTGTAGGATACACTGGCATGTTGTTGAATTACTTGTGATTTATTTAATTGAGGATTATATAACCTAATCAAGGATTAGCCTTATTCCTCATCATCATGGTCCTAGATGGTTTTAAAGGTTGGTTAAATGAGCTTTATCGGGACGTAGGGCCAAGGATGGGAGAGTTAGAAGTAGACGATGGGAAAATCCATAGCAACATGAAAGGGATTTCAACTGCGAAGATGTCTGGATAGCATGGGTTTCAAATATATCTAAGTTTTTAGGAAATATGAGAGAAAGAAATATTGAAACATTTGTTTTGGGATATATTTGGATTTAGACAATTGTCACAAAAAAGTTCCAATAAGTCATAGTTCTGTATGTTTCTCCATCTAAATATTTTGTGATCCAAGAGTATAGAAGTTTACCAATGGATCCAGATATTTCATACGATATCGAGGTATTTTAGCCTGTGGTCCTGGATACTAGTTATATGGTGTAAATTATAATGAATTTTGGTGCTAAAGTTTATAATCTAGATTGAAAAGAATCTAGGTGTATTATAATTTGCAATGCTCACAAGTACCTGAATTTAGATTTCTAGAATATGGTTAGATCATATGGTTTTTTTATCCCAACCCTAAAGAGTCAAGCAATCAAGTTATATCTTGGTCATCAGGACCATATTTCTATCAAGAAAAAAATAAAATAATAATATATTAATATCGACCCTACCATATTTTATTGCTTTGTAGAGTATAAATAATAAAAATATATTGATAGTTTGATGGATAAGAAATATTTGATGATCTGTGAAATTTGTGAAAATGATTATTTGCAATATTCCATGGCACAAAGGAATAAAATAGAGTGAAATGAAGTCTATTGGAGACGTGTAATTGTATAATATTATCAAGAGAATGTATACAAAGCTAAGTAGAGGACTTGGAATGGGAATTGAATCATAGAAAATGACAACTATAGAAAACAAAGTTTTACAAAGAATGCCTATGGATATGAGTTTGAAAATTTTATGAAAGAAGGATCTATTGGAACTTGTAAAACATCATGGGTTGGTGCTTCCTTTAAGTTGGAGTTTGTAAAACATTAGGGAGTCAGTGCTTCCTTCAGGTTGGATCCTATAAATATCAGGGATTTGGTGCTTCCTTTAATTAGGTGTCCATAAATTTAGGGGATGGGTGTCTCCTTCTATTTGGAGCTAGAAAATTTTATGTAACAATAACATTCAAATACATTTTTTGTGGTTTTCTCCCTTTATGGGTTTCCATGTACATATAGTGTCTCTATGAGTTTCTATGCATTGCGTATATGATTGAATAGATTGAAATACTTGTTATTGTTTATAATTGTTAAAATTGGCTTTAATATTGATTCAATCCGCTGTTAGTATTATATTTTTTTTCTAATAATTGGTATTAGAACAGGTTCCTTCAGGAATAGTCTAACAATTGGGAGATATATATGAGATAATGGCTAACCAAAATGGGTATTCCATCAACAAGCCCCCATTTTTTCTAGATACAATTATGCATTCTGGAAGGTACAAATGAGAACTTAAATAATGTCTCTTGGTTCAGATGTTTGATACATAATAATAAAAAGGATTTTAAAATTGAGATGTATTCACTTGTAAGGATGAGAAGCTTTAATTCACTAATAATTCTAAAGCAATGAATTCAACCCTAAGTGGTTTTATTGAACCCGAGTTGGTTAAAGCCATGCATTGCAAAAAAACTAAGATATATGGTTAAGACGATAAGTTTATATGAAGGTGACAACAAAGTAAATAAGTCCAAACTCCAAGTCTTCATAATGCAATTTGAAGCATTACAAATTAAACAAGACCAAGATATAGACAAATTCTTTCTTTGATTTGATAAGATATGAAGCACCATGAGAGGATTTGATTAAACCATGGATGATTTATTTATTGCTCAAAAGGTGTTTATATCTATTATAGCCATATTTGATTCAAAATTATTAGCCATTGAGGATTTTCACAGTCTCAAAACATTGACATTGGATTGGCTGCATGGAATAATAATAGGCTATGTGAAATTCAAAAGGAAAGTCTACATCAAAAGAGGCTTCCTTCAGATATGACAAAAAGAGAAAATAAGATCTAGAATATTGGAGCTATGAATTTGATAAAGAAGAGGAAAAGTTCATTAGAAGATTAAAAGGAGGATCCAAGAAGAACAAAGGTAAGTTACCTTTCAATTTTTTTAATTATGGAAAAGTAGGTCATTATGCATTTAAATTCCCATATAAGGAAGGAATGAATGGCTATGACCATAAAGAGATGAGTAAATATGGGAAGGAAAGAAGGAAAATAAGTTCAAGAAGAGGAGCTTCTATACACTAGAAGAAAATAGTTCCTCAAAAAATGAAGATGAAGAGTCCTCTGGCGAAGAAAGAATGAAAGTAAAAACAAAGGGCTTTATTCTCATGGAGCTAGAAACTCTAGTTAATGGTCAAAATGAGGATGATGATGAAGAAGAAGATGTAGTAGACCTAGAAGGTGAATTGATCAGTGCCCTAGAAAAATTTCAAAGGCTTAAGAAAAAGAATAAGAAGCTGAAGAAGATGCTAGTTAAATTTGAGAAAGATAAGTCGTAAAATTCATCATTTCTTCCTATGAAGGTTAATATGGAAGAATTAAAATAAATTCAAGACACTTTGTCACAATAGTCGAATAAGAAGGGAAAGGAATGTGAAAATATCAAAGAATAAATAGTCCTCCTTAGAAAATAATTAGAAAAGAAAACTACTTAGTTGAACCAAAACATGAATTTTATTAAAGTATATAAGAAGTTATATGAGATTATGATTATTCAAAGATCCCCTCTCATCAAAATTTGAATTGGTTTTAAGGAGAATCAAGCACCAAGAAAGCTAAATACAAGGAATGAATCAACTATGTTGAAGTAGTTAAAGTATCTAACAACACTACAACCAATGGAAACTAACAAAGCAAGAGAAAGTTCATAACAACCATTCAAATAATGACACTGGCCAAGTGAATAATCAACAACAATAAAGAAAAGAAAAGGAAAACAATCCTACCCAATAAAGAAAAGAGAAGGAAAATAATGATACTCCTTTGAGTGTCATCTCTTTTGATCTTTGGAATTTTCATGAAATTTTAGTTTGAGTTCTCTATTAATGAAATCTCATATTACATTTGATTTCATTTGGGTTGCATAATTTTTGTGAAATTTCCTTTACTTACACTTGATTGGTTCTTTCATTGCATTAGTGAAAGAAGGTATTGTTGTGCATAAGTAGTCTTGTTATATTGTTCTTTCCCTGATCTAGAATCATCTTATGTTTGTTTTGAAGAATTCTCTTGCATAGATTACATTTGCATGGTCTTGTCCATAGATTACAATTGCATGATTTTGCATTAAATTGTGCATAGTTTACATTGCATGGTTCATAATATTTTCAGATTTGTGTTGAAGGTGTGTTTTTTGAATCATTTTATGTGTTTGGTTATGAAACTTAATGAAGATAGGATATTTGTATTTTTTCAAAAGTGAATGAAATTTCCTCCTTCCCATAAATAGGATTTCATCGAATTAAAGAAGTGATAATTTCATATTTGCTACATTAGTTTGAAGTTGAAACCATTATACCATTTGATAATCATATATTTCAAGTCAACTTTAATGAAACGTGAAACAATAAAATCAATTAAGATTTACAAGGAATTAATTAATCACATCATATTCAATGTATGTAAGTTAGAATACGTCTTGCGACATCTATAAACATAGGACCTATCATTAATTTTCTACAATACATTTTGCGGGTAGTCGGCATTCCATATATGTAAGTATATCAGATTGTTCTCCATCTACCCTCAGGTATATCGGATGGCACTCCACATATGAAAAGTATATCGAAATGACTCCTTTCTGATAGGACACACTTGACAAAGCTAATACAAACTGAGCTTCCATGTACTCTCAAGTATATCAGAAGACCCCCTTTAGGTTGCATACCATCCATAGGTAACTGAGTCAACCTCCTTTTTTGTTTGTGATATACCGAACATAGCATTCAGGGAGATTTCCTGCATGTATTAGAAACAATGTTCCATAGTTCACAACGGCTTTCTAACCTTTTATACCTAGCATCCCATTTTTACTAATTTTCTTTATTTTGATTGATAACAATTCTAAAATTAACCATCATAAATTGTTAAAATTTTTAACTAAAATTCACTTTTCAATAGACCTACAATAACATGATGACAACAATTCCAAAATTTACCAACCAAGGCACCCATCTTAATTGGGATTCTAGTCCTTTTCCTTACTTTGGAAATGTTGGCCTTCCCTACATGGCTACATTGTCACTTCCCTCATTCATGATTGGTTTACCAGTATGGTTGTTTTCAACCTTGTTGATTTCAAATACCCAAATTGTTTCACCTCAACTGTATGCTTATCCTCAAAGTCAACTAGATATTTTACCTCATGTTGATACTTTACCTTCTCCAACCATCATGTCCTCTTGAATTTATTCTTATACACTTGGTGAAAGTTTTGACTCTAGTAACCAGTTGGCTAAGAAGAAGGAAAAAATGGAAGAAGAAGAAGAAGCAAGATAAAAAGGGAGTAAATAAACCAGCCATGGTTGTGACGATTAATAATGTTGAGGAGCCCTCCAACATGCATCGTAAGCCCAAATACCCTTTTAATATTTGTAAGGGTGACCACTTCCTTATCAATTGTCCTCCTACTCTTAAGGTATTGGAAGTATGGTCTGAAAATTCTAATGAAATTACTGTTGATTCATCAACCAATGATTCTAAGGTTCCAAGGGAAAATGGTAAAGTTATATTTCCCTGTAGGTTATGTAAAGGGTGTCATGAAGCTCATCTTTTCCCTCATATGGATTAAGCCTCTAAATTGTTGGAAAACCTTACTATTTCTCAGCAACAACTTGCAATTAGTTACTGTAATATTTCCTTCAACCTACCACTAGTTGACGAAGTGAGCGATCCCATTCCAAGTTTTGTAAATCCCACTCTTCCCTTAGAGATTGAAACCAATGCTACTTAGGTTGATGAACCATTAGTTGATGAAGTGGTCGACTCGATTCCACACTCAGACCATCCCACTCTCCCTTTAGAGAGTGAAATTAATACTTTTTAGCTTCTTCTTCTTACTTCACATTTTACCACACAAGGGGGCATTTCCCTTGTTTCCACGGAACCCCCTCCAAGTACTAAGATTATTTTCTTGGATTGGAGTAGACTAACATAGCCTCATCTCCCTTCTTTCACCCCTTTCCAAATCATTGTGAAGGAATATGATAAAAATGTGTGTTGTACAAATGTAGTTGAAGGTACTTTTGTTAGTATTTTATCCTCAACCATGTGGCAATCTTTGGGCTCCCCTCAACTTGTATCTATTACACAAAATATTTTGGCTTTAAAAATCAGCAAACATTTAGGGATCCATCCTAAGTTACCCATTACTCTCGAAGAAAAAAATATCTGTATTGATCTTATGGTAGTCCAAGGACCCTTGGATTTCAATTTTCACCTTGTTTGACACTATGTCTATACCATTAAGGTTGTCGTTTCCACACTCTTTTGAGTAACGTCTTTCCCTCACAATGTAAACATTCTGAGTGTTGAATAAATTTCATTCATTGGTCTTGATTCAACTACCAACCATCTGACATCCATGAATGTTCCTTATATGGAAGTTGTATCTACCCCACCATAGGTCAATTATGTGGCAACTAATCCCATGCATTCACCTACCTATAGAAATTAGCCTCTCAATGTATTATTATCTTCTTTTGATGTAGATTTAGTAGGTGACATGGTGAACCCTTCAATGGGGAAATTTTAACCTTATTTTGTTATCCCTATTGAGTACCTTGACAAGTGTTCCTTCCAAAGAACTATTATTCTTTCTGATGAAGACCTCTTGGAAGCCATGATTGAGGGGTGTCCCTTCGCATGTATTCCCTCAAGAGAAATGTCCTCTCGGAATCCATGATGAGGCCCTATGAGCATAGTTCATTTTCTTTTGTCAAGATCATTAAAAAACAAAGCAAGGTTTGATGAGCATAGTTCCTTTTCTTGTGTCAAGCTTGTTAAAAAATGAAACAAGGTGCCATGAGCATAGTTCATTTTCTTATGTCAAGTTCATTAGAAAAAGAAACAAGGTGCATTGGGCATAATTCCTTTTCTTGCATCAAACTCATTAAAAAATGAAACAAAGGTTTTATGAGCATACTTCTCTCATGTCTCAAGCTCGTGAAAAAATAAAATAGTTCCCATGGGAAGAGTTCCTTTTCTCGTGTCAAGCTCATTAAAAAATGAAACAAGGTTCCCTGAGGATAGTTATTTTATTGTGTCAAGCTCGTTAAAATATGAAACAACCCCCCCTACAATTCCAGTAGATCTCCTAAATGAACCTTCGTTCCATCCACCTATTAGTAACTAGTACTCTACTTAGGTGAATGGAATGAAGCTTGGGGGGCATGTGCCAAGAATTATGTTAGGGGCATGAAAACCACTCTCAAGCATAGTTTATACATGTTTCAAGCTTGTGTAAAAATGAAACCATTCTCAAGAATAATTTTCCCATGTTTCGAGCTTGTGTAAAAATGAAAGCAATCTCAAGCATAGATTGTTGGTTCCCTATAATACTAGTGATTACCCCATTACTATTGTAGTTATACCCATTATTTATATTGTTGTGCCCCTATTACCCCCATATTGTTATTTCTGTACCCCATAGAATCCCTCTATTGTTATTTTTGTGGCTTTATATTATTATTGTTAGGTCGGCTGGATTATATTGTGACTCCTTAGACTCCTATATATAGAAAGGAGGTTTTGTCATTTGTATCATCCAAGAATTGCTCATTTATGTAATGTAAAGGAGGTTGCCCCCTCGAAGAGGCTGAATTCTAAGGTGTTGATCTTTCTTTTCTATCTTTTCTTGAGCTGGTTTCATAACATTTGGTATCAGAGCTTTGGATTCTAGGGTTTCACTGCTCCAAATAGGTCATCGTGGAATTTTCGCTATAACGTTTTTTCTGTGACGTTTCAGAAGTCGAAAAAAAAACCCATTTGAGAAGAAATCGCGCTGAACCTTGGGTCCCAATTTCAGAGCTTTTTGCGTGATATTTGCAGAGATATGAGCTAAGGAAGTTGGTCGTTTTGCAGACTCCTGAATTACATTCAAAACAGCTGACCTGGGGAAAATCGTCATAACTTTCTCTCTGGGATCGGATTGAAATTTTGTAGGAAGGTACAGAAAGAGGACGGACTATAGTTTCTTGTGTGTGTGTTTTAGATTTAAAGGTTGAAACAGTGACTTGTGGCACGTCGTACAAGTTCGCTCTACTGAACCAGTCTAAAAGAAAGTCACTGTGGGAGATTTCACATAACTCTTCCTTGGAGAATCCAATTTGGCTCAGACTTGTGGCATTGGAAAGAGGATGCAGAAGGCTACTACAAGTATCAATTTTAGAACTGGATGATCCGAAATTACAGAGATACATCAAATTCAATATCAGGCTTCTATAAAGTGAAAAAAGGTGTGTAGTTTTTTTTTAAATTTTTGTGTAAACTTGGTTTAACGGAATTCAAAGTGCATAGTAAAGCATTATTATCGGTAACTGATGCCCCGAGGAAAGAAAATGAAAAAACCTAGTAAGGAACCTGAAAGCTCTAGCATGACTCATGAAGAAGAGGAAGAAATGCTACATGATATATCAAAATTACAAGAACAAGTGCAACAAATGTCACACTCACAAAAGCTAACAGAAGTTAAGATAAGTGGCGTGGAATCCAAGATAAATGGCATGGAATCTAAGATAAATGGCGTGGAATCTAAGATCAAGGGCATGGAAGCTAATATGGAGGATTCGATGGCAAATGTGAAGATAGATTTGAAGACAGACATGGAAGAATTGAAGAAGTTGCTACAAGAAAGGGTCACAAATGGTGAAAAGGTAGTAAAGGAAACTCATGATGAGAACAAAAGAAATGTTACTCATGATTCCATAGACACTAATGTTGGATCGAAGAATCACCATATTCCAAAAATCAATATGAGGAATTTTGATGGCAAGGATCCCGCCACATGGATATTACAGATGGAGCAATTCTTCGATCTCAATAATGTGCAAAACGCACAAAAGGTACGTATGGCAACTGTATATTTGGAACCAAATCAGTTTGTATGGTATCAATGGCTTTGCTCTCGTAAACAATTTATCACTTGGGCAATTTTTACGGAAGAATTGATAGCACATTATGAAGATACAAAAAGCAACACTTTTTTTAGCCAATTGATAAGTCTCAAACAAAAGGGTTCAGTAATGGGGCACATTGAAGAGTTCCAAAAATTGAACATAAGGGTAAAAGATATTCCAGAGGAGCATAGGATTGATGTGTTCATAGGGTCTTTAAAGGATAATATCCAACATGATGTTCGCCTTTGGGAACCTAATTCATTAGAGAAGGCATTCAGGTTAGCAAGAAAAATGGAAAGAAAAATTATGGCAACCAGGAAGCATACCACTCACAACTATAAAGACGGAAGTGTTGTTGCCCCTAGTCTTCCACAACCTATAAGGTTGACACCACAACAATTGGAAGAAAAAAGAGCAAAAGGGCTTTGTTACAGTTGTGATAGCAAATACACTAAAGGTCATAAGTGTGCTGAGAAGAAATTATTCTACATAGATTGTGAAGAGGAAGAAGAAAAGGAGCAAGAAAGGTCAAAAGAAGAAGATATAATCCAGGAACAAAGCCTAGATGAAGAAAAAATAAATCCGACCATATCTTGTAATGCATTGGCGGGAATTACCACTCCTCAAACCATCAAGATAGAAGGACAAATCAAGAAGAAAAAGGTAATAGTGTTGATTGATTCAGGAAGCACCCACAATTTTATTCATTGTAGGGTAGCAAAAGAATTGAATTGCTTCCTATATCCAGCACCAGAGTGTCAAGTGATGATTGCAAATGGAGGAACAATAAATTTCTCTGGAAAGTGCCATAATATCAAGCTATCCATGGGAGAATATGTATTGACTAGCCCAATGCTTTCCATTCCAATGGGAGGTGCTGATGTTGTACTAGGAGTCCAATGGCTACAATCCTTGGGTACAATAGCTTTTAATTTTCAAGAACTTTTCATCAAATTTTCTACGGAAGGAAAGGAAGTTGAATTAAGGGGTATTGCAGGGAAACCAGGAAAGATAATCAGCTCTAATGGCATGACAAAGCTTCTTAAAAAGGAGCAAAGAGGTGTAATTGCACAATTATGTTCGCTAGATGTTTCCACATTGGAATCATCTATTTCTCCAGATCTCCAAAAAGTCTTGGACAATCATTCCAAGGTATTTGAGACTCCCAAAGGTCTCCCACCTATGCGTGATCATGATCATGCTATTCATCTGATTCCAGGAAGTGTTCCTCCAAACATCAGGCCGTACAAATATCCCTATGTCCAAAAAAGTGAAATTGAACGTATGGTTGCAGAAATGCTAGAGGCTGGTATAATTCAACCAAGTCAAAGTTCTTTCTCAGCTCCAGTAGTATTGGTGCACAAGAAGGATGGATCATGGCGCATGTGTCCGGATTATAGGGAGCTCAACAAGCTCACTATTAAAGATAAGTTCCCCATTCCTGTTATTGATGAATTACTGGATGAATTGCATGGATCAATTTACTTCACCAAGTTGGATCTTCGTTCGGGATATCATCAAATCAGAATGAAGATTGAAGACATTCCGAAAACGGCATTTAGAACTCATGAGGGTCATTATGAATTTTTGGTCATGCCTTTTGGCCTTACCAATGCACCTTCAACATTTCAAGGTTTGATGAATTCAATTTTCAAACCATTCCTTAGAAAATTTGTGTTAGTATTTTTTGATGATATACTAATCTACAACAAGTCTTGGAAGGATCATGTTGAACATGTTGACAGGGTGCTACAACTATTGGAGGAGAAACAATTATATGCAAAAAGATCCAAATGTTTCTTTGGAGTCCAGGAGGTGGAATATTTGGGTCATATTGTATCTCATGAAGGAGTTAAGGTAGACCCTAGCAAAATTAAAGCCATTAAGGAATGGAAAATCCCCACATCCATAAAGCATCTGCGAGGATTTCTTGGGTTGACAGGGTATTATCGCAAGTTTGTTAAGAATTATGGGAGAATAGCAGCACCTCTAACAACATTATTGAAGAAAGATTCATTTTCATGGACTCCGGAAGCAACAAAGGCCTTTGAACATCTTAAAGAGGCAATGTGCCAAGCACCGGTCTTAGCTACACCGGACTTCACAAAAACCTTTATTGTGGAATGTGATGCTTCAGGAAATGGAATTGGTGTTGTTCTAATGCAAGATGAAAGACCCATTGCTTTTGAAAGTCGTCCAATCAAGGGAAAGTTTTTAAGAAAAGCTATTTATGAGAAGGAAATGTTGGCAATACTCCATGCACTTAAGAAATGGCGACCCTACCTAATGGGAAGACACTTCAAGGTAAAAACGGATCATGATAGCCTTAAATACTTTTTAGAACAAAGATTATCCTCTGAAGAGCAACAAAAGTGGGTCACAAAGATGTTGGGTTATGACTTTGAAATCATCTACAAAAAAGGGAAGCAAAATGTGGTGGCAGATGCACTCTCAAGAAAGGATGAGGATGTGGAAGCATTGTTGTGTGCCATTTCTATTATCCAACCAGATTGGATAAATGAAGCAAGGGAGGAATGGAAGAACGATGAAGAAGTGTGGGCACTTATTCAAAAGCTACAACAAGATTCCAGTACTTCTGATACATTTAGCTGGCAAAATGATTCGTTATGGTACAAAGATCGCTTATACCTCTGTAAGAATTCCCAGCTAAAACAAAAGATTCTTATGGAATTGCACACTTCTCCCTTAGGAGGGCACTCAGGATTTTTAAAAACTTACCACAGGGTTAAGAAGGAATTTTTTTGGGATGGCCTTAAATCAGATATTCAAAAGTTTGTGGCGGAATGTTTGGTTTGCCAGCAAAATAAAGTTGAAACAATTAAGACACCAGGTCTATTACAACCTTTATCCATTCCAAGCCAACATTGGGAGGAGGTTTCAATGGATTTTATCACAGGTTTACCCAAGTCTGAGGGAAAGAGTGTCATCATGGTGGTAGTTGACAGACTTACCAAGTATGCACACTTTTGTGCATTATCACATCCATTTAAAGCCAGTACAGTTTCTACTGCATTTATGGAAACAGTTCAAAAGCTACATGGAAACCCAAAGATTATTGTAAGTGACAGAGATCCCATTTTCACTGGAAATTTTTGGATAGAATTATTTTCTTGTCTTGGTACTCAGTTAGCTCATAGCTCATCTTATCATCCTCAATCTGATGGGCAAACTGAGATAGTAAACAAATGTTTGGAAGGATATCTTCGTTGCTTTGTATCTGATAAACAGACACAATGGGTCAAATGGTTGCCTCTGGCTAAATGGTGGTATAACACTTCCTTCCATACAGCAACAAAAATGACCCCATTTATGGCACTTTATGGGTATCAACCACCATCCATCACATCATATTTAAGAGAAAATTCTAAGGTTCAGGCAGTGGAACATCACATCGAACATCAACAACAAGTCCTCCAACTCTTAAAGGATAACCTCGTGTTGGCACAAAATAGAATGAAACAACAGGCAGATCAACATCGCAGTGAAAGAAGTTTTGATGTAGGTGATTGGGTATTCCTACGGCTACAACCATATAAGCAAATGTCCCTAAAGCAAGCTAAGAAGGATAATAAATTATCACCAAAGTATTATGGTCCGTACAAGGTGTTGGAAAAGATTGGTACTATGGCATACAAATTGGAGCTTCCTGCAAGTTCTCGATTGCACCCAGTTTTCCATGTTTCATGTTTAAAGAAGGTTATAGGTGACAAGCTCCCAATTCAAACAATATTGCCAGAACTTGACGAGGAAGGAAAAATTATATTGGAACCGGAAGCAGTCACAGAAACAAAAACTCGACAGCTACGAAATCGATCAATTTCAGAGTATCTTATCAAGTGGAAGAACTTATCTGCTGAAGATTCCACATGGGAGGATGAGAATTTTATGCAGAAGTATCCAGAACTACTCAAGCATTGAGGACAACACTTTTTTGAAGGAGAGGGGCATGTTGGGTCCCTATAATACTAGTGATTACCCCATTACTATTGTAGTTATACCCCTTATTTATATTATTGTGCCCCTATTACCCCCATATTGTTATTTCTGTGCCCCATAGAATCCCTCTATTGTTATTTTTGTGGCTTTATATTATTATTGTTAGGTCGGCTGGATTATATTGTGACTCCTTAGACTCCTATATATAGAAAGGAGGTTTTGTCATTTGTATCATCCAAGAATTGTTCATTTATGTAATGTAAAGGAGGTTGTCCCCTCGAAGAGGCTGAACTCTAAGGCATTGATCTTTCTTTTCTATCTTTTCTTGAGCTAGTTTCATAACATAGATTTCCTCTATTTCAATCTTGTGCAAACGTGAAACCACTCATACTTTATCCCTCATGATTGCCACTTTTTATCAGCCTATTTATACCAAATTAGCATTGGTTTTTTAATTTCATCTTCACCATCTACTTGGCAGATCATTCGCTTTCACTCTGTGTTTTTCCCTTTCCTGAGTAACTAATGTGATAAGTGGTGTTATCAGCTAGCCTATTGACGTTTATGTATTTTGAGAAATTCCATCTTGACCAGAACTAGTTTCTACCATTTATAGCACTCGTTCCTCTAGTAGGAGTCTTATTTAAGCTCTTTTCAGACTCTAAAAACTTGAAAATATTGTAGAGCACTTGTATTTTTGAACTCATTAAAAGAAATGAAAAGATGTCTTCCTAGTATAAGTTTAACCCTTTTCCATACTGGATAGACTAATTACAAAAATGGTATACTTTAGTTGATCATGGATAAAAGAGTTTTCTCCTACATTGTCTTACCCTTTTTCGGGCTTGAGAGACTAAATTTACAGAAAATGTCATTTTGAAGTTTACTTAAGTTTTTTCTCTTGACTCCCTAAACATGAAAAACACCGAGATTTATATTATCCGAGCTCGTTCAAACCTTACGTTGAAAGAATTGCATGATATTTCTTGTTGTGTATTTTCAAACTATTTAAATATGAAAATGACATCGAGTTACCCCTTCAATAGACTTGTAAAATGTAAATAGTGTAGCACTCATTATTCATGATGATACAGACAACTCCTTCCTAGTGTTTGTTAAAATACTCCCCTGGACTCATCCCAAGGATGAGGTTACAAGACATGAATATGTTATCCTCGTCAATCTTGCATAAAAATAAAGAGATACTTGCCAGTAATGGTGGGGAGAAATGGGAAAGAAACATTTATTTTTGTATAGTGAAAAGGAATTTTGTCACTCTTGAACATGACACTCTGTCACTTTTTGTGTTTTGTTTGGGAAATCCATTTGCCTTTTAGTTGATCATACCTCATTGAAAGTCTTCAAACTAATTCTTGGTCTTATTTTTTTATTAAAATGTCACCAAGTCGAAATTTCGTGTCACCGATATGTTCAAGAGAATTCCAACCTCAATCAAAATTACCTTGTAAATTATATCATTCAATTGTGTCGGTCATCCCTTAGTCAATCTTGAATCACTCCAAATTTTTTTTTCAAAACTTGAATGAGTTTCATGTTGTAGGCCCTCTTGCGACGAATTGCTTCATATCAATTTCAGGTCATCATATAGGAAGTTGATCTAAAAATCTCCTTTAGTACCTTGGAGCCAGCATTCCTCAATGGCAGGGTTCTCTCTTTCAATGACAGGTTCTCATCATTGACCTTCCATCAGATGATATTTGATTTTTTGACTTCAAGATATGTATTCACACTTCATATATTGTACTTGAGTACCTTGAGAACCATTATCATTATTGGTGGTTTCTCTCGTACCTGTTAAGGTTTCACATCATTTACCAGTAATCAGGTGGTTTCTATGATGTTCAACTTCGATACATTCAATCACATAGTTAGATTCATATTATGGATTGATAGAGATGAAGACCAAGACTCTGGATCTAGTTTCATCCATACAGACTACATGGACTTTCTAAATGTTCATGATTGTAAATAATATTTGTATTTGATGGGTCCATCCATAACGTGTCTATTATTAACATGGATCTTCGTACATTTCCATACTTGTTCTTTAAGATATGTGTACTTTGAGTATGGGAATGACTACCTCAGTGATGATTATATGAAGATATTGTATTTTAATCCTTAACTGTTTTTTCAGTTCTCCAACCAATTGGTCTCTAATCCAAACTTTTGCATGATAAAGTGCTTCAGTCCTCAAACACCTTTTCTGAATTTGTACTTTAGGGGGCAATTTGTTACATGTCATTTTGTCACAATTATGAAAATTATCTCCAATATGGAACTCATGCTATCCAATGAAGTGTTTCAAAGTATTTGCTGTCATGAAACCAGCTCACAAAAAGATAGAAAAGATAGAACAACGCCTTAGAATTCAACCTTTTTATGGGGGACCTCCTTTACATTACACAAATGAATGATTCTTTGATGATTCAAATGATAAAACCTACTTTCTATATATAGGAGTCTAAGGAGTCACAATATAACCCAGCCGACCTAACAATAATAATATAACGGCACAAAAATAACAATAAAGGGATTCTATGGGGCACAGTAATAACAATATTGGGACAATAGGGGCACAAAAATATTAATAAGGGATATAACTACAATAGTAATAGGGTAATCACTAGTATTATAGGGACCTAACATGCCCCTCTCCTTCAAAAAAGTGTTGTCCTCAACGCTTGAGTAGTGTTGGATGCTTCTGTATAAAATTCTCATCCTCCCATGTGGAATCTTCAGCAGATAAGTTCTTCCACTTGATGAGATACTTCGAAATTGATCAATTTCGTAGCTATCGAGTTCTTGTTTCTGTGATTATTTCCGGTTCCAATATAATTTTTCCTTCCTCGTCAAGTTTTAGCAATATTGTTTGAACTGGGAGCTTGTCGCCTATAACCTTCTTTAAACATGAAACATGGAAAACTAAGTGCACTCGAGAAGTCACAGGAAGCTCTAATTTGTATGCCATAGTACCAATCCTTTGCAACACCTTGTACGGACCATAATACTTTGGTGATAATTTATTATCCTTCTTAGCTTGGTTGAGGGACATTTGTTTATATGGTTGTAGCCATAGGAATACCCAATCACCTACATCAAAACTTCTTTCACTGCGATGTTGATCTGCCTGTTGTTTCATTCTATTCTGCACCAACACGAGGTTATCCTTTAAGGGTTGGAGGACTTGTTGTTGATGCTCGATGTGATGTTCCACTATTTGAACCTTAGAATTTTCTCTTAAATATGATGTGATGGATGGTGGTTGATATCCATAAAGTTCCATGAATGGGGTCATTTTTGTTGCTGTATGGAAGGAAGTGTTATACCACCATTTAGCCAGAGGCAACCATTTGACCCATTGTGTCTATTTATCATATACAAAGCAACGAAGATATCCTTCCAAACATTTGTTTACTATCTCAGTTTGCCCATCAGATTGAGGATGATAAGATGAGCTATGAGCTAACTGAGTACCTAGATAAGAAAATGATTTTGTCCAAAAATTTCCAATGAAAATGGGATCTCTGTCACTTACAATAATCTTTGGGTTTCCATGTAGCTTTTGAATTGTTTCCATAAATGCAGTAGAAATTGTACTGGCTTTAAATGGATGTGATAATGAACAAAAGTGTACATACTTGGTAAGTTTGTCAACTACCACCATGATGACACTCTTTCCCTCATACTTGGGTAAACCTGTGATAAAATCCATTGAAACCTCCTCCCAATGTTGGCTTGGAATGGATAAAGGTTGTAATAGTCTGGGGGTCTTAATTGTTTCAACTTTATTTTGTTGGCAAACCAAACATTCTACCACAAAATTTTGAATATCCGATTTAAGGCCATCCCAAAAAAATTCCTTCTTAACCCTGTGGTAAGTTTTTAAAAATCTTGAGTGCCCTCATAAGGGAGAAGTGTGCAATTCCATAAGAATATTTTGTTTGAGTTGGGAATTCTTACAGAGGTATAAGTGATCTTTGTACCATAACGAATCATTTTACCAGCTAAATGTATCAGATGTGCTGGAATCTTGTTGTAACTTTTGAATAAGTGTCAAAACTTCTTCATCATTCTTCCATTCCTCCCTTGCTTCGTTTATCCAAGCTAGTTGGATAATAGAAATGGCGCACAACAATGCTTCCACATCCTCATCCTTTCCTGAGAGTGCATCTGCCACCGCATTTTGCTTCCCTTTTTTGTTGATGATTTCAAAGTCATAACCCAAAATCTTTGTGACCCACTTTTGTTGCTCTTCAAAGGATAATATTTATTCTAAAAAGTATTTAAGGCTATCATGATCTGTTTTTACCTTGAAGTGTCTTCCCATTAGGTAGGGTCACCATTTCTTAAGTGCGTGTAGTATTGCCAAATTTTCCTTCTCATAAATGGCTTTGTGTAAAAACTTTCCCTTGATTGGACGACTTTCAAAAGCAATGGGTCTTTCATCTTGCATTAAAATAGCACCAACTCCATTTCCTGAAGCATCACATTCCACAATAAAGATTTTTGTGAAGTCCAGTGTAGCTAAGACCGGTGCTTGGCACATTTCCTCTTTAAGATGTTCGAAGGCCTTTGTTGCTTCTAGAGTCCATGAAAATTCATCTTTCTTCAATAATGTTGTTAGATGTGTTGTTATTCTCCCATAATTTTTAACAAACTTGCAATAATACCCTGTCAACCCGAGAAATCCTCGCAGATGCTTTATGGATGTGGGGATTTTCCATTCCTTAATGGCTTTAATTTTGCTAAGGTCTATCTTAACTCCTTCATGAGATACAATATGACCCATATATTCCACCTCTTGTACTTCAAAGAAACATTTGGATCTTTTTGCATATAATTGTTTCTCCTCCAATAGTTGTAGCACCCTATCAACATGTTCAACATGATCCTTCCAAGACTTGTTGTAGATTAGTATATCATCAAAAAATACTAACACAAATTTTCTAAGGGAGGGTTTGAAAATGGAATTCATCAAACCTTGAAATGTAGAAGGTGCATTGGTAAGGCCAAAAGGCATGACCAAAAATTCATAATGACCCTCATGAGTTCTAAATGCTGTTTTCAGAATGTCTTCAATCTTCATTCTGATTTAATGATATCTTGAATGAAGATCCAACTTGGTGAAGTAAATTGATCCATGCAATTCATCCAGTAATTCATCAATGACAGGAATGGGAAACTTATCTTTAATAGTGAGTTTGTTGAGCTCCCTATAATCTGGACACATGTGCCCTGATCCATCCTTCTTGTACACCAATAATACTGGAGCAGAGAAAGAACTTTGACTAGGTTGAATTATACCAGCCTCTAGCATTTCTGCAACCATACGTTCAATTTCACTCTTTTGGGCATAGGTATATCTGAACGACCTGATGTTTGTAGGAACACTTCCTGGAATCAGATGAATAGCATGATCATGATCACGAATAGGTGGGAGACCTTTCGGAGTCTCAAATACCTTGGAATGATTTTCCGAGACTTTTTGGAGATATGGAGAAATAGATGATTTCGATGTGGAAATATCTAGCGAACAAAATTTTGCAGTTACACCTCTTTGTTCCTTTTTTAAAAGCTTTGTCATACAGTTAGAGCTTATTGTCTTTCCCAGTTTCCCTGCAATACCGCTTAATTAAAATTCCTTTCCTTCCATAGAAAATTTCATGAAAAGTTCTTGAAAATTAAAAGCTATTGTACCCAAGGATTGTAGCCATTGGACTCCTAGTACAACATCAAAACCTCCCATTGGAATGGAAAGAATTGGGCTAGTCAATACATATTCTCCCATGGATAGCTTGATATTATGGCACTTTCCAGAGAAATTTATTGTTCCTACATTTGCAACCATCACTTGACACTTAGGTGCTGGATATAGGAAGCAATTCAATTCTTTTGCTACCTTATAGTGAATAAAATTGTGGGTACTCCCTGAATCAATCAACACTATTACCTTTTTCTTTTTGATTTGTCCTTCTATCTTGATGGTTTGAGGAGTGGTAATTCCCGCCAATGCATTACAAGATATGGTCAGATTCATTTCTTCTTTATCTAGGCTTTGTTCCTGGAGTATATCCTCTTCTTTTGACCTTTCTTGCTCCTTTTCTTCTTCCTCTTCACAATCTATGTAGAATAATTTCTTCTCAGCACACTTATGACCTTTAGTGTATTTGCTATCACAACTGTGAAAAATCCCTTTTGCTCTTTTTTCTTCCAATTGTTGTGGTTTCAACCTTATAGGTTGTGGAATACTAGGGGCAACAACACTTCCATCTTTATAGTTGTGAGTGGTGTGCTTCCTGGTTGCCATAATTTTGCTTTCCATTTTTCTTGCTAACCTGAATGCCTTCTCTAATGAATTAGGTTCCCAAAGGCAAACATCATGTTGGATATTATCCTTTAAAGTCCCTATGAACACATCAATCCTATGCTCCTCTGGAATATTTTTTACCCTTATGTTCAATTTTTGGAACTCTTCAATGTTCTCTATTATTGAACCCTTTTGATTGAGACTTATCACTTGGCTAAAAAAGCTTTGTTTTTGTATCCTCATAATGTGCTGTCAATTCTTCCGTAAAAATTGCCCAAGTGATAATTTGTTTACGAGAGCAAAGCCATTGATACCATACAAACTAATTTGGTTCCAAATATAAAGTTGCAATACATACCATTTGTGTGTTTTGCACATTATTGAGATCAAAAAAATGCTCCATCTGTAATATCCATGTTGCACGATCCTTGCCATCAAACTTCCTCATATCAATTTTTGGAATATGGTGGGTATTCAATCCAACATTAGAATCTATGAAATCATGATTAACATTTCTTTTGTTCGCATCATGAGTTTCCTTTACTACCCTTTCACCATTTGTGAGTATTTCTTGTAGAAAATATGTCAAATTTGTCTTCAAATCTGCCATGTCTCTCTTCAAATCTGTCTTCAAATCTATCTTCAAATCATCCATCTTAGCTTCCATGCCATTTATCTTAGATTCCACGCCATTTATCTTAGCTTCTATTAGCTTTTGTGAGAGTGACATTTGTTGCACTTGGTCTTGTAATTTTGATATATCATCTAGAATTTCTTCCTCTTCTTCATGAGTAATGCTAGAGCTTTCAGGTTGCTTACTAGGTGTTTGCATTTTCTTTCCTCGAGGCATCAGTTACCGATAATAATGCTCTACGATGCCATTTCAATTCCTTCAAAATATTTTTTCAAACCAAGCTTAAGCAAAAATTTAAAAAAATCTACACACCTTTTTCACTTTGTAGGAGATCAATATTGCCTCTGATGTATCTCTGTAATTTTGGATCATCCAATTCTGAAATTGCAAATTGTAGTAGCCCTCTGTGTCCTCTTTCCAATGCCACCAGTCTAATCCAAATTGGATTCTCCAAGGAAGAGTTATGCCAAATCTCCCACAATGACCTGATTATGGACTAGTTTAGTAGAGCAAACTTGTATGACATGCCACATATCCCTGTTTTGACCTTTGGCTCTGAAAAATATATACAAGAAGCTATAGTCTGTCCTCTTTCTATACCTTATTACGAAATTTCAATCCAATTCTCAGAGATAAGGTTATGACGATTTTCCCCATGTCACGTGTTTGGAATGTAAGTCAGGAGTTTGCAAAAAGACCAACTTCCTCAGATAATATCTCTGTAAATATAGCGCGAAAAGATCTAAAATTTGGACCCAAGGTTCAGTGTGATTGCGTCTCAATTGGGTTTTTTTTTTGCTTCTGAAACATCACAGAAAAAAAGTTATAGTGAAAATCCCACGATAACCTATTTGGAGCAGCGAAACCCTAGAATCCAAAGCTCTGATACCAATTGTTATGAAAACAACTCACAAAAAGATAGAAAGGATAGATCAACGCCTTAGAATTCAACCTCTTCGAGGGGGAAACCTCCTTTACATTACACAAATGAATGATTCAAATGACAAAACCTCCTTTCTATATATAGGAGTCTAAGGAGTCACAATATAACCCAGCTGACTTAACAATAATAATATAAAGGCACACAAATAACAATAGAGGGATTCTATGGGGCATAGTAATAACAATATGGGGACAATAGGGGCACAACAATATTAATAAGCGATATAAATACAATAGTAATGGGGTAATCACTAATATTATAGGGACCTAACATTTGCCTACAATGTTGGAATAAAAACAATAAAAAAGATAATAAGAATCCTAAGTATATTGTTTAAAAACATATTTTCAAGCATTGTCATACTTTTCCTAGCCACTACACGCGCAAACGCAATTATGATCATTATGGCCCATGCAATCCTGCCCTCTGTTGTCCATTAAAAGGTGTGACAACCTCTTAATGTAAGTAAAAATAAAAATAAAAATTTAGAAGCCTTTTTGGGGGAATACTTCACAACTAGAGGGCCTCGAACTTCTACCTACTTGGGCCTCATCCCTTGGTTCATGGATCAAACTCCCTCTCTTTGTGGAACTCTAATCCCTCTCTTTATAGATCTCATCCCTTGAGAATAGGTCCTATAAATTCAACATATACCAGAGGGAGAGGTGAAACTTTTGAATGTAAACTTTCACTGTCAAATTGGGGTTGGAAGCTTGTCACTTAAGGGATTATTGGAGACTATTGGAAGGATGTTTGCAACATCAAGGCTAAGGTTGTATTTCTCCTTTCCATTCAGTTATAATACAAAAGAGTAATTATTTCTCACTATATTGTTCAATGTAATCGATGTATTCTGTATTTACTTCTATTTTTCCATTCATAATGGTATTAGGTACTAGTCTCCTTGATCACTAGTATGGGTTTTATTGAGTCATTTATCCATTATACCTCTTTGATCCTTTGTTGCTATTGTGCTTGCAAGTTTGGATTCTGAGTATTGAGAAGCTGCATCAAACTATAGTAAGGATCTTCATCAAGCATCTCGTTTGAAAGGTATGGATTTCATCTTCCAATACTCTTGCATTATGAAACCAGCTCACAAAAAAATAAAAAATAAAGATCCACCTCTTCGAGGTGGCAACTCCTTAATTACATTACACAAATGAACAATTTTTGGATGATACAAATGACTAAACCTCCTTTCTATATATAGGATTCTAAGGGGTCACTATATAATCAAAGACGACATAATAATAATAATATCAGGGCACCATAATAACAATAAGGGCTACACTGACAATAGTAATAGTGGAATCACTAGTATTATAGGGACCTAACATGCCCCTCTCCTTCAAAAAGGTGTTTTCCTCAATGCTTGAGTAGTTTTGGATGCTTCTGTGTAAAATTCTCATTCTCCCATGTGGAATATTTAGCGGGTAAGTTCATCCACTTGATGAGATACTTTGAAATTGATCAATTTCGTAGCTGTCAAGTTCTTGTTTCTGTGACTACTTTAGGTTCCAATATGATTTTTCCTTCCTCGTCAAGTTCTAGAAATATTGTTTGAACTGGGAGATTGTCACCTATAACCTTGTTTAAACATGAAACATGGAAAATGTGGTGCACTCGTGAAGTTGCATGAACCTCCAATTTGTATGCCATAGTACTAATCTTTTGCAACACCTTTTATGGACCATAATACTTTGGTGATAATTTATTATCCTTCTTAGCTTGCTTAAGGGACATTTTTTTATATGGTTGTAGTTGTAGGAATACCGAGTCATCTACATCAAAACTTCTTTCACTGCGATGTTGTTCTGCCTAATGTTTCATTCTATTCTGCACCAAAGTGAGGTTATCATTTAAGAGTTAGAGAACTTGTTGTTGATGCTTGATGTGATCTTCCATTGCTTGAACCTTAGAATTTTCTCTTAAATATGATGTGATGGATGGTGGATGATATCCATAAAGTGCCATAAATGAGGTCATTTTTGCTGCAGTATGGAAGGAAGTGTTATACCACCATTCAACCAGAGGCAACCATTTCACCCATTGTGTCTATTTATCAGAGACCAAGAAACACAGATATCCTTCCAAACATTTATTTAATATCTCAATTTGCCCATCAGATTGAGGATGATAAGATGAGCTATGAGTTAATTGAGTACCAAGACAAGAAAATAATTATGTCCAAAAATTTCTAGTGAAAATGGGATCTCTCTTGCTTACAATAATTTTTTGTTTCCATGTAGCTTTTGAATTGTTTCCATAAATGCATTAGAAACTGTACTGGCTTTAAACGGATGAGATAATGCACAAAAGTGTGCATACTTCGTAAGTCTGTCAACTACCACTATGGTGACACTCTTTCCTTCAGACTTGGGTAAACCTGTGATAAAATCCATTGAAGCCTCCTCCTAATGTTGGCTTGGAATGGATAAAGGTTGTAATAGACACGAGGTCTTAATTGTTTCAACTTTATTTTGTTGGAAAATGAAACATTCTGCCACAAACTTTTGAATATCCGATTTAAGGCCATCCCAAAAAAAAACTTTCTTAACCCTCTCGTAAGTTTTTGAAAATCCTGAGTGCCCTCCTAAGGGAGAAGTGTGCAATTCCATAACAATCTTTTGTTTGAGTTGGGAATTCTTACCTAGGTATAAGATATCTTTGTACCATAATGAATCATTTTTCCAGCTAAATGTATCAGATGTACAGGGATCTTATTGTATCTTTTGAATGAGTGCCCACACTTCTTCATCATTCTTACATTCATCCCTTGCGTTTTTTATCCAATCTGGTTGGATAATAGAAATAGCGCAAAGAAATGCTTCCACATCCACATCCATTCTTGAGAGTGCATTAGCCACAACATTTTTCTTCCCTTTTTTGCAGAT
Source organism: Pinus tabuliformis (assembly GCA_031772625.1). NCBI lineage: Eukaryota > Viridiplantae > Streptophyta > Pinopsida > Pinales > Pinaceae > Pinus > Pinus tabuliformis. Next base: position 259,729,065 of record CM062808.1, on the reverse strand, counting down.
GATTTCAAAGTCATAACCCAACATCTTTGTGACCCATTTTCACTTCTCCTCTGAAGGTAATCTTTGTTCTAAAAATTGTTTAAGACTATCATGATCCATTTTTACATTGAAGTGTCTTTCCATTAGGTAGGGTCGCCATTTCTTAAGTGCATGTAGTATTGCCAACATTTCCTTCTCATAAATAGCTTTGTGTAAATACTTTCCTTTGATTGGATGACTTTTGAAAGAAATTGGTCTTTCTTCTTGCATTAAAATAACACCAATTCCATTTGCTGAGGCATCAAATTCCACAGTAAAGGTTTTTGTGAAGTTCAGCGTAGCTAAGACCAGTGCTTGGCACATTTCCTATTTATGATGTTCAAAGGCCTTCGTTGCTTCTGGAGCCCATGAAAATGCATCTTTCTTCAATAATTTTGTTAGAGGTGTTTCTATTCTCCCATAATTCTTAACAAAATTGCGTTAATATCCAGTCAATCCGAGAAATCCTCGAAGATGATTTATGTAACTGGGGATTTTCCATTCCTTAATGGATTTAATTTTGCTAGGGTCTACCTTAACACCTTCATGAGATACAATATGACCTGAATATTCCAACTCTTGTACTGCAAAGAAACATTTGAGGCTTTTTGCATATAATTTTTTCTCCTCCAATAGTTTGAGCACCCAGTGAACATGTTGAACATGATCCTTCCAAGAGTTGCTATAGATTAGTATATCACCAAAAAATACTAACACAAATTTTCTAAGGAAGGGTTTGAAAATGGAATTCATCAAACCTTGAAATGTAGAAGGTGCATTAGTAAGGCCAAAAGGCATGACCAAAAAATTCATAATGACCCTCGTGAGTTCTAAATGTTGTTTTCAGAATGTCTTCAGTCTTCATTTTGATTTGATGATATCTTGAATGAAGATCCAACTTGGTGAAGTAAATTGATCCATGCAATTCATCAATGATAGGAATGGGAATTTCATCTTTAATAGTGAGCTTGTTGAGCTCCCTATAATCTGAACACATGCGCCATGACCCATCCTTCTTGTGCACCAATACTACTAGATCAGAGAAAGAACTTTGACTAGGTTGAATTATACTAGCCTTTAGCATTTCTGCAACCATACGTTCAATTTCACCCTTTTGGGCATAGGGATATCTGTAAGGCCTGATGTTTGGAGGAACACTTCCTAGAATCAAATGAATAACATGATTGCAATCATGAATAGATGGGAGGCATTTGGGAGTCTCAAATATCTTGGAGTGATTATCCAAGATGTTTTGGAGATTTGAAAAAATAGATGATTTCGATGTGGGAACCTCTAGTGAACATAATTGTGCAATTACACCTCATTTTCTTTATTTAGAATCTTTTTCATTCCGTTAGAGCTGATTATCTTTCACAGTTTCCTTGTGATGCCCCTTAATTCAACTTCCTTTCCTTCTGAAGAAAATTTCATGAAAAGTTCTTGAAAATTAAAAGCTATTGTACCCAAGGATTGTAGCCATTGGACTCTTAGTACAACATCAACACTACCCATTGGAATGGAAATCATTGGGCTATTCAATACATATTCTCCCATGGATAGCTTTACATTATGGAACTTTCTAGAGCAATTTATGGTTCCTCCACTTGCCACCATCACTTGACACTCTTGTGCTAGATATAGGAAGCAATTCAATTCCTTAGCTATCTTACAATGAATAAAATCATGTGTACTTCCCAAATAAATCAACACTATTACATTCTTCTTCTTCATATGCCCTTCTATCTTGATACTTTGAGGAGTGGTAATTCTGGCCAATGCATTACAATATATGGTCGGATTCATTTCTTATTTCTCTAGGGTTTGTTCCTAGTGTATATCCTCTTCTTTTGAAATCTTTTCTTAATTTTCTTGCTCCTCTTCACAATCTATGTAAAATAATTTCTTCTCAGCACACTTATGACCTTTAGTATATTTGCTATCACAATTATAACAAAGCCCTTTTGCTCCTTTTTCTTCCAATTGTCGTGGTGTCAACCTTGTAGGTTGTGGAAGGCTAGGGGCAACAACTCTTCCATCTTTATGGTTGTGGTGTTAGGCTTCCTTGTTGCCATAATTTTGCTTTGCATTTTTCTTGCCAACCTGAATGGCTTCTCCAATGAATCAGGTTCCCAAAGGCGAACCTCATGTTGGATATTATCCTTTACAATCCCTATGAACACATCAATCCTATGCTCCTCTAGAATATCTTTTACCCTTATACTAAATTTTTGAAAGAACTCAATGTGCTCCATCATTGAACCCTTTTGTTTGAGATTTATCAATTGGCTAAAAAAAGTGTTTCTTTTTGTATCCTCATAATGTGCTACCAATTCTTCTGTAAAAATTGTGCAAGTGACAATTTGTTTACTAGAGAAAAGCCATCGATACCATACAAATGGTTTTGGTTCCAAATATAAAGTTGCAATACGTACCTTTTGTGTGTTTTGCACATTATGGAGATTGGAATATTGCTCCATTTGTAGTATCCATGTTCCAGAATCCTTGCCATCAAACTTCCTCGTATCGATATTTGGAACAGGGTGGGTCTTCAATCCACTGTTAGAGTCTATGAGATCATGATTAACATTCATTTTGTTCTCATCATGAGTTTTCTCTATTACCTTTTTGCCATTAGGAAGCCTCTCTTGTAGCAACTTTGTCAAACCTTTCATGTCCTTCTTCAAAGCTTCAATGTTGTCTTTCACGCCATTCATCTTAGCTTCCACGCCATTCATCTTAACTTCCACGCCTTTATTTAAACCATCAATATTAGCTTCTATTACTTTTTGTGAGAATGAAATTTGTTGCACTTGGTCTCGTAATTTTGATATAGCATGTTTCATTTCTTCCTCTTCTTCATGAGTCATGATAGAGCTTTTAGGGGTCTTACTAGGTGTTTCCATTTTCTTTCTTCAGGGCATCAATTAATGATAATTATGCTTCACTATTCCCTTTGAACTTCAAACTAATTTTTCAACCCAAAATTATGAAAAATTTTAAAAAGACTACACCTTTTTTCTCTTTGTAGATGCTTGATATTGAATATATTGTATCTCTGTAATTGCGGATCTCCAAAGTATGAAATCGATTCCTGTGGTATGCCTCTGAGTCCTCTTTCCCATGCCACCAGTCTGATCAAAATGGGATTCTCCAAGAAAGCGTTATGCCCAATCTCCCAAGATGGCCTAATTATATAATTTTTTAGCAGCACAAACTTGTACGACCTGCCACGTGTCACTGTTTTGAACTTAATCTGAAAACGATATGCAGAAAACTATAATCTGTCCTATTTCCATAGCTTCTTACAAAATTTCAATCTGATGCTCAGAGAGAAAGTTATGACGATTTTCCCAAGGTCACCTGTTTGGAATGTAATTTGGGAGTTTGCAAAAACCCTAACTTTCTTAGATCATATATCCGCAAATTTAGTGATACAAGATTTGAAATTTGGACCCGAGGTTCAGAGCGATGTCAACTCAAATGGGTTTTTTTTAACTTATGAAACATCGCGGAAAAAAATTTGCAACAAAAATTCCATGATGACCTGTTTGGAGCAGCGAAACCCTAGAATCCAATGCTCTCATACCAGATGTTATCAAACCAACTCACAAAAAGATAGAAAAGAAAGATCAACTCCTTAGAAATCAGCCTCTTCGAGGGGGCAACCTCCTTTACATTAAACAAATGAACAATTCTTGGATGATACAAATGACTAAACCTCCTCTCTATATATAGGAGTCTAAGGGGTCACAATATAATCAAAGTCGACATAACAATAATATTATAACGACACAACAATAACAATAATGGGCTTCTATGGGGCACACTAATAACAATATGGGGACAATAGGGGCACAATAATAACAATAAAGGCTACACTGACAATAGTAATGCGGGAATCACTAGTATTATAGGGACCTAACATCTTGCTTATGATTTAATAGAAATAAACCTTGAGAAAGATTTACCAGTTTGTTTGCTTGTTACTAGATTCAGTCATTAGGAGATCCATGGTTAAGAAACTCGTTATATTGTAATTTTATTATAAGTATTAAGTTTTATGTGGCTATTAATTAAATTTAAATATAGTTATGGAAATTTAACAATCGATTTGTTTGTTGATAACTATTAGTTTAGCATTGGCCAATACAAATTATAATGCTTCACTTTGCAAATAATATTTATTTTTCAATATTATACGATAAAGATGTTATTGGAGTCTTTCCACATATTTGCACCTCACAAAATTACAATATAACAAATTAAATTTTGTTCTTCTTATTACTTTTAACATTTTGTTATTAATTAAGCCAAGATTTAACTACAACAACTCCTCATGCCAAGATTTAACTAAAACAACTCCTCATATTTAGCTCCATAGTACCTTTAACCTTTTATTATTTTTCAATCTAATCCGCATATAAATTTTATAAATTTTAAATCCTTAAGTTAAATATTAAACATTTACCCATACCATCTACTCTCTTAATGTTAATACACTATATTCATAATTTTTTTTTTAAATAAATGTATATATTCTTTGTTATTTTATATTCTATGGCAATAATATATATCTATTATTTTAAATTTCAATTTGATGTTTATTATTATAATGATTAAGAAATCAATACATGGAAAATTAACTAACACTTATGTTGTTTTTATATTTATAAATGATTATTATATTTATAAATGATTAAATATACTCTTCCTATTATGATAAGAATACACAAATTTTAATAAAAAATAAAAATAAAAATAAAAGTAATCGAAGCTTGACGCTTCATAGGACAATGAAACGACAAATATTCAAATTAGCATGGGCGGAGAACCAGCTCCGGTCATCTTGGAATGTTCCGTACGTTATCATGCCAGGCAGGCTTGACCACCCTTGTTCCAAGGAAGAAAATCGAGCAAACCCATGTTTTGCGAGTTCCAAAAACCTTGTGGAACCTGTAATTTAAATTTAGAACTCAACTTTAAAAAAAGTCAAAGTCAAAATCTATAACTATATTGTCACGGTTCCCACCAGGAATCATGAACAACTTCAATTTTGTCCATAATTCTTCCTAAATTCTTCTATAATTTAGGTTCTAAAGTTTTGATTCGTTTTACAAAACATTGGAATGGGTGAATGGATCCCTATAAGACAACTCGCTCAATAAAAAAGGGCTGAATCTCACTCCTTTGAATAACAGCCATCCGAGATCGTCCGCTCCATCTCCACTTCACTCCCCATTATATCTCAATTCTGCCATCGAGCCCTCTGTCTCCGGGCCTTGCTTTGCTTGCTGATAGTAACTGAGAAAGGAAAAACAAAATATGGGCAATTGTGCGTGCTGCATACCGGTGGGCATGAAGGAGGAGGAGGAAACCATCGAGCTCGTTAGCGCAGGCGGCACTGTCCGAATAATTGAGAAGCCTCTCACCGCCGGCGAAATAATGCAGGAATTCCCTCACCATTTAGTCTGCCACTCCCACTCCTTGTACATCGGGAAGAAGACACCCGCGCTTTCTCCAGATGAGCACTTGGAGGTGGGAAACATGTATTTCCTTCTGCCACAACAATTTTTCCAGTCTAAGTTAACGCTCGTATTACTGGCTTCCTTAATATCGCCTGCATTGTCCCTAAAACATTCAGCTACTCCCGCTGCTCGTATGTCAGCTTCTCTTCGCTCTATCGAACGCGCGTCTGCTGTGTGCCAACCATTTGAGTTAGAGAAGAGCCACGCGGGCGGAGGCCTTGGGATCAGAGTGTCGGAGGAGTTTATTACAAAGCTTTTGGAAGATGGGACGCCTAGCGTTGATAAACGCACGTATGCAGTGGGCAGCGATTCCGCAGATGAGAAGCCTAGACTGTGCAATACTCCGCAATTGCAGAGAGATTATGAGCGGTTGGTCACGCCCAGAAGCAAACGGTGGAGACCTAAGCTTGAGAGTATAAAGGAAAAAGAGGAGGGGGGCAATTACCAGAAGCTGATCTTGAAGATTAAGGAATTATGTCATAACATATCCTGAGTCATTGCGTTGGCGAGTTGGCTTGCTATAATGATGATGATATTTGAACACGACAGGGGAGGCGGCATTCATTATGTGAAATTTAGGTTACAAGGTAGTTGTACATAATCACATATTTATTTCCACTGCGGTGAATTTAGGTTTATCTTAGATTTTCAGAATATCTCAGAATTTGATGGTGGGATATATTTCAATTAACTTTGTTATGTTTTATTTTCCACTGACAGTTCTTCTGATTAGTTTCACCATTGGTCGGCCAAGATCTGCGGGGCAAGTTCATATCGAATTCAACTGGATACAAGTTCCGGGCAAACTGCAGTTGCCGCAACAGTAAATGGATAATTCAATTACCAGGCTAAGCGTCCACTACGTATCCTATTGTATAAGGAAACGAAGTATGAAAAAGTAGTTAGAAAAGAGATCACGTCTAATCGAATTTTGGTTCATTTTATTCAGTGTGAGAGTTATTTTTCAAAAAAGTAGTAGGTTAGTTTCAGTGAATAGATATTTTAGAATTGATAAATTAATTCAGTTTTCCTTTGATTTCGGTAATTAAGTCATTATGAATATTCTAGAAGAAAAATAAGCTGTCTTTTATATGTTAAAAAAAGAGTACATGTACATAGTTCTTTGTCCTTTTTCCTCATCCTGAGGTTTATAAAAAATAGATAGATATTTCAACATATTTCTTACGTTATTCAAAAGAAGCTACAGCTCTACTCACATTAACATATGATTCGAATTCGAAAAAAATTACAGCTCTACTTATATGAACATATGATTCGAATTAAGGAAAAAAATAGATTGAGGTTATTATTAATTCCTCATATTTATACATTACTTTTTTTGGTTTTGAACTTGTGATTTTTTTAGGTGGAAAGAGATGCTCTTAATTACTAGGTCTATTCATGTTGTATATACTTTTAAGAATTTGAAATAGAAAAATTTGTGAAAAAGTGAGAATTATACTTTGTCTTTTCTTTTAGGGTTATAAAATATAAATAGAAAGAAATGTGAATTTACTATCTAAAAAGAGTTAAAACATCAGTATATACTTTTAAGAATTTAAAATAGGAAGGTTTGTGAGAAGGTGAGGATTATGCTTTGTCTTTTCTTTTAGGGATATAAAATATAAATAGAAAGAAATATGACTTTACCATGTAGTAGTCATTGATAATATGGTCTTATGGATATTATAGAGTTTTATAAGGTCTACTACATCATCTATGTTGTTTTAATACCGTATTTGTTTGCTTTGCTCAAACATGGAACAACAAATCAACATAATAAGTATGGAACACTTTCGTTTCCTAGTGACCTAGTATTTATTATTTTGAGTAGGTCTCTAAGGTTAATATTATGGTTTTCACTTTCATTCACTCTTGAGTGGGGTTAGGGTCTTGGATCCCTCGAATGTCCACATGTGGCTAACTCTACATATGTGATTGATAATAGTTGAGATGGCATCTACTTCATACCTTTGTGGTCCATAACAAAGGTCAACTTGTGAGAGGCATAATGTGTAATAACCGCCTCCCTATGTTGGAAATATTAGTATTTTTTATTGTCTGCTAAAATGAAACTATGATGACATAAAAGTCATGAAGGATGATGACATAGTTTTGTATATAAATGTTTTATAAATAAATAAGTAATAAATTGGAAACACTTGGAAATTGAACACTTGTAGATGAGATTATATACATGATAACTTTTCCATGATCAAAATTCTGGAGAAACTTAATGGATGAGAGAGAAAGACCCATTACGTGCTTAGTTGGAGATAAATACTAAGATGGGATTTGTATAAAGCATCACTGAGGATAAAAGAGAGCTTTTGGATTGGAAAAATCCCACGTGGAAAAGGCATAAAATGCCTATTGCAAGGATCAACAGGTTGTTGATATCTTGGCAAAGGAAATCTCTGCTCAGGGGTGTGCTTGGGGGTGAATTGAGGAGAAGCAGTTCTACGGTTGGGAGGAGAACAATGTTCTATTTTCAAGTGAATCCTATCGGAATATTTCTGGTTAGATTGTGATGCTTTGCTTTAACATTTAAGGTTGGTACATATTACTTTGTATTGTGAATCTAGAGTTGAGATGGCATGCAAGATAGGATGTAGTAACATAATGGGTAATTTTAATCTGATTTGTACTAGAAGAAGAAAATAAAAGGTTTGGAATTACTTGCAATTATAAATGAAGAAGATATCGTTGTAACTTTACTGATAGGATATTTTTAATGTTATGAGTACTCTAGATTTATAGAACAAAACATCAAGGTATTATTATAATAGGCTCTGTTTTACTGCTAATGATTCGAGATCTTAGAGTAACACTCTTTTATTATGAGAGATGATATAAATTCATTATTCAGAACTGTTTGTAGATTAGGTGCTAAAAGCTTAAGAAATAGAAGACTAACTTAAGTAAATATACGACATAGGGAACTGATATACATATATATATATATATATATATATATACATATATACTACAACATTATTGGTAAACTAAGATTTATCAACATAAAATAAAATATCACAAGCTATTTCTCTACAACAGATCTGCATAGAGAGAATTACACCTATGTAATAGAGTATATCCAAGCCGCTAAACAATAGTAGAAACTCTGCATTCTTTTATAGATAAAGAATATTTTATGTTCATTGTGATCACATTTGAAATAGAAAAGAGAAATACATATGCAGCAAGCATATGCATTTGTAGCAAACAAATATGTGAAATCTTAAACTGTGGATTTTGACTATGGAGATCACTTGCTTTAGGACAACACTTACAACATAGAGTTAGGAATGGTGTGAAGTGCCTTACTCATGGTTGTGTTTAGGGACCACGTGTTGGCATTAGCTATGAGATAGAGGAACGACTTAGGAAAGAAATATTAGAATGGCTATAGATCGCTAACAATAAGAATTTGAGGAAACTTTTCATCCTCCACATCTATATATATTCTATCATGGACATTAGGAAGAGTAAGAACAAGCATAGGAAACAACAATAAAGTATTAACTAAAGAACCCATAAATACATAGTGTTAAACAAATAAACACAGAAAATTCCTAACTTTCAAGTAATAGAAAATCATCGAATTTTTAGCTTGTTCAATAACGTTAGAGAGAGTCTCATTTCCTTAACAATCGCAATATAGAAACCGAAACCAATCATTCATACATGGTCATTAGGAACTAGAAATATATAAAAATATAGAAAAATAAGTCCAACAAAACTTAGAGAGGACCTATATCAAAATAGATAGAGTAACATAAGAGTCCCCTATCACCGGAAAACTAGAGATGGAGATGTTATGCATTGTAAAATGACAAAAACATAGGAAAACAAAGAACCGTGTATATAATTGTTCATAAATTGCATATAACACCTAGGAAGGGCCTCTACATGCACTTGAAAATAACTATTCATCACTATTTAATAAATTACAGAGTAGGCATCAAAGTTAAAAATTACAGTGCCACTAGTATAAAAGGTTGGCTATAATCCACCAGCTATATGCAAGATGAAGTGAAACAAGGTGTGGGGTATTTCTGCCAAGAAAGAGATGGATTTCACCCTTTCACAAGGGATATCAATAAGAAAATCAAGCACAGGTATAGGTAGATAACATCAAGAAATACATATTCATAACATTCCTAGCATCGAGATCCCTGCAAGATGAAGATATAACTCACCTGGTGGAAGACAAAAAGAAAACCAATTAATGAAAGGAAACAAAAATCCTGTGAGTAGTCACGCAAACCATAAAGTAATGGAATTTTGGGGTACCTATGAACAACACCAAAAGGGAGACGAAGTAAGAAATGATTCCAACAATTAGAAATAATAACCTACATTGGATAGACAATTTCCAAAGCAAATATCTAGAACATGACAATTCAGTACCTATTGAGATAAGGAGGTTCTTCTTGGGGCTGGTGGCAGGCACAAACAAAGCAAGGAAATAAGAAGAAGGTCAGTGTAAACCCTTGCACGAGAAAGAAATAAATTAACTTAATAAATCCTTAGGGTTTTAGAAAAGGAAGCAAAACCATTACCTATTGACACCTTATGACAAAGCCCTGTCTTAAGTCAAGAAGCTTGTGAACTATCCATAAGGGGGGTGTTGTGAATCAACACACTAGTCAAATCACCACCATGGCTAAATTTGCAACTCTCTATGCTGAGAGAATAAAAACAAGTAGAATTAGGAATCACCCATATGAATATTATAGAAAATAACACACAATAAGGAAAACCTCTTTACTTGAAACAATCGCTAGGACCAAACCCCTGCCTCTAAGGAGAAAAAATGAACTAGTAGATATTGTTCTGAGCAATGGGTATTCTAAATTGTGGAATTTGTAACTCGAGAATAACCTAGGCATACATAAGCTTCCAGTGCCAATGACACAGGCAGGAGGAAAAGATACCAGTGGACAATAACAAGGGCCTTGGAAGAGTCACATTAACACAAGATGGTAGGATGGCTATGCCATAAGGAAGCACCCAACACCAATTGAGATAAATGGCCAGACTATATGAGAAAATAGGCAGCATGTTCTGCAAGCCCTCCTCCTTGAGTGCAGTGACATCAACGATTGAAAATGACAAAGGGTGAGTGAAGAAGGAAGTTAGGGTTACGATATTCACTTCCACCACCGATTTGCATATGGATGGATCACGATCATTAAAAAAAAATTATAGACAACCCTGAACCATCACGTGAAGGTGGTGAGGTGGCAAGTTGGAAGTGGTGCATACAAAGCCCTAAGCCGACCAGGTCAAAGCAGTAACTAGGATTAGGAGTACGGTTTCGAATCGTATAATATACTACCGTATGTGAACCACTCCAGCACCCATTTCAACACCTAAATTCAACATTAACATATTTCAATACATATATTAAACATCGGCATATTCCAGTACATAAATTAGGCAACAACATATCTCATTACATAACTTAACCATGAGCATATAACATTGGTAGGGCATCATTAAAATATAAATGCCTAGGTGTAGAGGGAAGTAAAAGAGTGTTTGCAACCCAAAGGGAAGAAAGGTATGCTTAATTGGGCCTTTAGGTTGGAACCATCATGGGAATAGGCCAAATGCAATCATCCAAAATCACCATGTTTGCACAAACCTAGCCTAGGAACTTTTTCATGTAAACAAAGTAAACATAAAAATGAATGCCATAACGATGAAAGTGAATTATTGGTGCATATGAATTAGTTAGAGTCAGTATTGTTCTTACAAATGGAGCAAGTTAGAGTCAGTATTATTTCATATTGAAATAATGGGAGATGTCACAAATGGTATCAAAACACATGTTCTTCACTAGGCCTTAATGAACGACCATAATGGGAAAAATATATAGGAAAAGTACATTGAACTAACAAGTGATTTGTTTTGCTATGTTGAAACTAGGTTGATTAAGCTAAGGATATACCCAACAATATGGATGAAGACACACCTAGCATTCCAATAGGGGATGGTATATATGTAGAGCTGGGGGAAGGAGCTACCCCAACCACTAATCTATTCATAGAATTTATACAAAATATGCAACAAGAGTTTTAACATTTAAGGGATAGTAATGAATGTTTGATACATCCTAGTGAGGAATAAGAAAGAATGATCAAAAGTTTAATGGAGAAATCATGCCAAAAAATAGTGGAAACGAAGATATTGAAAGAAGAAGGGACAAAACCTGGAAAATTCGAGAGTGAAGGGGAGTCAAAAATAACTTATTCCCAAAAATCTAAGCGTAAGAGGTAGACAAAACTCCAAGGAGAATTTTGAAAGATTAATTCCCCTGCTTTTGATGGGGAGAAGGAAGAGGATGCAAAAGCCTGGTTATTAAATATGACCAAGTATTTTCAAGTTTATGATTATGAAAGAAATCTGAAAGCTAGGTTAGCTATTTATCAGTTGCAACAAAAAGCTGCGTTATGGTGGGAAGAGGTAAAGAGTGTACAATTGCTAGAGGAAAAAATAGTATTATGGGATGACTTTTGTGAACACTTTAAAAATCACTACTTAAGTGAGCAATATTATGATGACCGTGCCAAAGAGTTTCATGAGTTAAGGCTGGGACAACTCACCATGGATGAGTTTGTATATAAATTTACAAACTTACTGAGATATGTCCCATATCTTAAGGAGGAAAAAGCTAAGGTGCAACGGTTCGTAAACTGCTTGCCTATAGTTTACAAGGAATGGATCGAGTTTGATAACCCAAAATACATGGATGAGGTTGTGAGGAAGGCAAGGTTATGTTACCAACAGTTGAAAATTAAGGGGGAAGGTTCTAAGACTTGGAAGAATAAGGATAGAACAAAGGTCAAAATGAGAGGAAAACGAACAAAACTAGGATATCTTAAGAATTTTGGTTAGGATCATCAGCAGAAAAGGTTTGATAAGGTGAATGTAAATCAACAAGAAACTTCTGAGGAAGGTTCAAAAATCATATATTTGAATGTTAGGAAAGGTAATCGAGACAAGGAGAAAGGATCACTGAAATGTTGGGGGTGTGGTGAGCCTCATTTGTTAAGATATCTCCCATGCAACCCTAGGTTTGTGCAAAATATATAAGTTTTCCATGAAGCTACTACAGTGAATGACATGGCAAGGAGAATTTCGAGGATAAGTACAACCATGGACGATAGTTAAGAAGAACATCAGTCCACAATCAATGAGCTAGAAGGTATTATGTCCAACCAATATATCTATGTTTTAATTGACCCTCGACCTAGTCTAAACTATGTTGGACCCCAAATAGTAGAAAGATGTAAACTGAAAACTGAAAAACATAAAATAGCTTGGATAGTACAATTGGCTACCAATACCAAGAGAAGAGTCACTAGCCAAGTGAAACAATGTCAATTAATTTTAAATGGATACATGACCACAATACATTTAAATGTACTCCCCCTTGGGTCCTATGAAATATTAATTGGAATAGATTGGATGGAGTGGCAAGAAGTGGTTATAAACTGTTAGGCCCCTATACTACTAGTGTAACCCCTTATTGTTATTAGTATAACCCACTTATTATATTGATGTACCCATGTAGTGCCCATATTGTTACTATTATGCCACATAGAAGCCCACCATTGTTACTGTTGTGCCCTACAATATTATTGTTATGTAGGCTTTGATTGTATTGGGACCACTTAGACTCCTATATATAGAAAGGAGGTATTTTCATTTGTATCATCCAAGAATTGTTCATTTATGTAATGTAAAGGAGGTTGCCCCCTCGAAGTGGCTGAATTCTAAGGCGTTGATCTTTCTTTTCTATCTTTTCTTGAGCCGGTTTCATAACATTTGGTATCAGAGCTTTGGATTCTAGGGTTTCGCTGCTCCAAACAGGTCATCGTGGAATTTTCGCTATAAATTTTTTTCTGTGACGTTTCAGAAGTCGCAACAAAAACCCATTTTAGAAGAATTGGCGCTAAACCTTGGGTCTGAATTTCAGATATGTTCGCGCCATATTTTCGGAGATATGATCTGCGGAAGTTGGTCTTTTTGCAGACTCCTGAATTACACTCAAAACAGGTGACCTGGGGAAAATCGTCATAACTTTCATTCTGAGCATCAGATTGAAATTTCGTAAGAAGGTCACTGCGGGAGATTGTGCATAACTTTTTCTTGGAGAATCCAATTTGGATCAGACTTGTGGCATTGGAAAGAGGACACAGAGGGCTACTATAGATCACAAGTTCAGAACTTAAAGATCCGAAAGTACAGAGTTACAGTCGTTTCAAGGTAGAGCTCCTAAAATCAAGAAAAAGCAAGATGAGGAAGTTTGATGGCAAGGATCCGGTGAATTGGATACTTCAGATGGAGCAATATTTTGATATACATGGTGTACAACTGTTACAAAAGGTATGTATTGCATCTTCATATTTAGAACCAGATCAATTTTTATGGTACAAAGGGCTTTGTTCTCGTAAAAAACTTGTTACGTGGTCAATTTTCACGGAGGAAATGATAGCACATTATGAGGATATAAAGAGCAACACCTTCTTTAGAGCAACACCACAACAATTGGAAAGAGTAAAAGGGCTTTGTGACATAATGGAAAGAAAAATTATGGAAACCAGGAAGCATGCCCCTCACAACTATAAAGAGGGAAGTGTTGTTTCTCCCAGCCTTCCACAACCTACAAGGGTTACACCACAACAATTGGAAGAAAAAAGAGAAAAAGGGATTTGTTACAATTGTGATAGCAAATGCACTAAAGGTCATAGGTGTGCTGAGAAGAAATTATTTTACATAGAATATGAAGAGGAGGAAGAAAAGGATCAAGAAACATCAAAAGAAGAGGATATACGTCAGGACACCACCCCAGAGAAAGAAGAAATGAATCAGACCATATCTTGTAAAGCATTGGCAAGAATTACCACTCCTCAAACTCTCAAGATAGAAGGACATATCAAGAAGAAAAAGGTGCAAGAAGTGAAAGATCACATCGAGAAAGAAGAAATGAATCCAACCATATCTTGTAATTCAATGGATGAAATTACCACTCCTCAAACTATCAAGATAGAAGGACACATCAAGAAGAAAAATGTTCAAGAAGTGAAAGATCACATCGAGCATCAAGAAATGAATCTGACCATATCTTGTAAAGGACTGGAAGAAATTACCACTCCTCAAAAGATAGAAGGACATATCAAGAAGAAAAAGGTTCAAGTAGAGAAAGATCGTATCGATCATCAACAACAATTTATCCAACTTTTAAAGGATAACGCCACTTCGGTGCAAAATCAAATGAAACAGCAGGTAGATCAACATCGTAGTGAAAAATGTTTTGATGTGAGTGATTGGGTATTTTTACTGCTACATCTCAAGCAAGCTATTTATGAGAAGGAAATGTTGGCAATACTACATGCACTTAAAAAATGGCGACCTTACCGAATGGGAAGATGCTTCAAGGATGAGGATGTGGAAGCATTGTTTTGTGCTATTTATATTATCCAACCAAATTGGATAAATGAAGCAACGGATGAATGGAAGAAGAACGAAGAAGTATGGCCACTTATTCAAAAGTTGCAAAAGATCCCAATTCAAGCAATATTGCCAGAAATTGAAGAGGAAGGAAAAATCATATTGGAACCTGGAGCAGTCACAGAAACAAGAACCCGACAGCTACGAAATCGATCAATTTCAGAGTATCTCATCAAGTGGAAGAACTTACCCGCTGAATATTCCACATGGGAGGACAAGAATTTTATATAGAAGCATCAAGAACTACTCAAGCGTTGAGGACAACGCTTTTTGAAGGAGAGGGGCATGTTAGGCCCCTATACTACTATTGTAACCCCTTATTGTTATTAGTATAACCCACTTATTATATTGATGTACCCATGTAGTGCCCATATTGTTACTATTATGCCACATAGAAGCCCACCATTGTTACTGTTGTGCCCTACAATATTATTGTTATGTAGGCTTTGATTGTATTGGGACCACTTAGACTCCTATATATAGAAAGGAGGTATTTTCATTTGTATCATCCAAGAATTGTTCATTTATGTAATGTAAAGAAGGTTGCCCCCTCGAAGTGGCTGAATTCTAAGGCGTTGATCTTTCTTTTCTATCTTTTCTTGAGCCGGTTTCATAACATAAACTGCCTAGAAAAACACGTGACTTGTGTAAACCCATAAGGAAAAACTCACACTATTTAGGGTGTGTCAAAACTAATATCAATTAAGAAAATTAAAACCTTACAAATGAAGAATTGTGCCTGGAAGCAATGCCAAATATTCATGGTTTAGGTGGAAGAAACTGAACAGCATAAAAATAACTAAAAGTGAATATTGTTCCATTTACATAACCCAACATATTTGTGTTCCATTTTTTCTGTTCTTCTAAAGATAAGATTTTTTCTAAAACGTATTTAAGACTATCATAATCCATTTTTACCTTGAAGTGCCTTCTCATTGGGTAAGGTCACCATTTCTTAAGTGCATGTATATTGCCAACATTTCCTTCTGATAAATAGCTTGCTTGAGATGTAGCCATAAAAATACCCAATCACCTACATCAAAAAAATTTCATTGTGATGTTGATCTACCTGTTGTTTCATTCGATTGTGCACAAAAGTGGAGTTATCCTTTAATAGTTGGAGAACCTGTTGTTGATGATCGATGTGATCTTTCATTTCTTGAACCTTTTTCTTCTTGATATGTCCTTCTATCTTGAGAGTTTGAAGAGTGGTAATTTCTTCCAATGCTTTACAAGATATGGTCGGATTCATTTCTTAATGCTCGATGTGATCTTTCACTTCTTGAACATTTTTCTTCTTGATATGTCCTTCTATATTGATAGTTTGAGGAGTGGTAATTCTGACCAATGCATTACAAGATATGGTTGGATTCATTTCTTCTTTCTCGATGTGATCTTTCACTTATTGAACCTTTTTTGTCTTGATATGTCCTTCTATCTTGAGAGTTTGAGGAGTGGTAATTCTTGCCAATGCTTTACAAGATATGGTCAGATTCATTTCTTCCTTCTCTGGGGTTGGGTCCTAGCGTATATCCTCTTCTTTTGATGTTTCTTGATCCTTTCCTTCCTCCTCTTCATACTCTATGTAAAATAATTTCTTCTCAGCACACTTATGACCTTTAGTGCATTTTCTATCACAATTGTAACAAAGCCTTTTTTCTCTTTTTTCTTCCAATTGTTATGGTGTAGACCTTATAGGTTGTGGAAATCTAGGAGAAGAAACACTTCCATAATTATAGTCATGAGTGGTGGGATTCCTTATTTCCATAATTTCTCTTTCAATTTTTCTTGCCCACCTGAATGCCTTCTCCAATGAATCAGGTTCCCAAAGACGAACCTCATGTTGAATGTTATCCTTTAAAGTACTTATGAAGACATCAATCCTTTACTTCTCTGGAATATCATTTACCCTTATATTCAATTTTTGAAATTCCTTAATGTGCTCTGCCATTGAACACTTTTGTTTGAGATTTATCAATTGGCTAAAGAAGGGGTTTCTCTTTGTATCGTCATAATGTGCTATCATCTCCTCCATGAAAATTGACCACGTAACAAGTGGTTTAGAAGAACAAAGCCCTTTATACCATAAAAATTGATTTGGTTCTAAATACGAAGATGCAATATGTACCTTTTGTAACAGTTGCACCTCATGTAGATCAAAATATTGCTCCATTTGTAGTATCCAATTTAGCGGATCCTTGCCATCAAACTTCCTCATATAGTCGTTTCCTGATCTTAGAAGCTCAATCTTGAAATGACTATAGCTTTGTAATTTCAGCTCTTCCAGTTCTAAACTTCCGAATTGCAGTAGCTCTCTATGCCCTCTTTCCAATTTCACTAGTTTGATCAAAATTGGATTCTCCAAGAAAGAGTTATACAAAATCTCCCAAGAAAACCTGATTATATACCTTTTCAGACGAGTGAACTTGTATGAAGTTCCACGTGTGATGTTTTTGACCTTTGGTTCTAAAAAATATACACATGAAACTAAATTCATTCCTCTTTTGGTAACATCTTATGAAATTTCAATCTGATGCTCAGAGAGACATCTATAATGATTTTCCCAAGGTGACCTGTTTGGAAAGTAATTCAGGGGTTTGCAAAAATCCTAAATTCATCAAACTATATCGCTGAAAATATAGTGAAACTGGATCTAAAATTCGGAGCAGAGGTGTACACCGATTTCTTTTCAAATGGGTTTTTGTTTTAGCTTCTGAAACGTTATAGCAAAAGCGTTATAGAAAAAATACCATGATGACCTATTTTAGTTGAAATTATGGAGCTTGCAAAAGCCCTAACTTCCGCAGGTCATATCTCCAAAAATATAGTGAGATAAGAACTAAAATTCGGATCTTGGGTTATGCACGATTTCATCTCAAATGGGTTTTTTTTTAGCTTCTGAAAATTCTTAGCAGAACATTTATATAGAAAATTCCACGATGACCTATTTGGATCAGCAAAACCCTAAAATCCAAAGCTCTGATACCAAATGTTATGAAACTAGCTCACAAAAAGATAGAAAAGATAGATGAACACCTTAGAAATAAGCCTTTTCAAGGGGGCAACCTCCTTTACATTACACAAATGAACAATTCTTAGATGATACAAATGACAAGACCTCCTTTCTATGTATAGGAGTCTAAGGGGTCATAATATAATCAGAGCCGACATAACAATATTAATGTAAGGGAACAATAATAACAATAGTGGGCTTGTATGAGGCACAATAATAACAATATGGGGACTACATGGGTACAACAATATAATAAGGGGGTTGTACTAATAACAATAAGGGGTTACACTGATAGGATAGGGGCCTAACAAAACCTCATGACTCCATCATTTTTGACCATTACATGTCTGCACTGCCAACCACCATTGCGCAGTTCGTCAAGTGAGCTGGGAATTCAACACTTTTAGAAAGCTGCAAAGAGGTTATTGTTGTTGAAAAGGACTTGTTAGAAAATTATATATTGTAGAGCAATGGAACACATAAAATATTGCATAAATATAAACACAGAAAACGCATAAAACAAGAGAGACAAAGATATATGTGGTTCACCCAGTTTGGGCTATGTCCAGAGAGAAACAGCCAGTCCTTCTTTTATTATATTATCCAGCAAACTGAAGAGATACAACCCACAACAGATTCCCTGTAACTCCCTCTTCGCTCTCAATCTCCTCTCTCTTCCTCACTCATAATACAGATATACATAGATGCAATACAATTCCCTCATATATAGTGATGGGTTGCCTTCTAGGGCAAAAAACCCTAAATTAAACATAACTTCTATCGTTGGATCATCCGCCTAATGAACGACCCAGATTGACTAGAAATTACTAGACTTTTACAAGGCAATTTTATATCTATTTTAAGCTTCGGGGATGCTGGCCCCCAGACCCCCAGCCAAAGGGGGGATTAGCCCCCACGGACCCTCAGCCGAAGGGGGGATTAGCCCCGCTAGACCCCTGTGGGGAGGACAAGTCCCCCCGTACCCCCCACGTGGAGGGGTGTATAATCTTCCTAGGGTATACATTCAACTGAAACCTTTGAATACAGAAGATAATCAGGCTCCACACCCAACAATCTCCCACTTGGAGACTGATTATAGCAACTCCACCGCTGCTTCATTTGCTAGATAATGAATCCACTTGGGACCTAGTTGTTTCTCATCTTCTTCATCATACTTGAAGACTAATTGAAATTGAGCAGATTCTCAGTTTCTCCCTGTTTACAACTTCTGTTAACATATCTCCAGGATTCCGGCTAGTGTGTATCTTTTCCAGCTTCAACTATCCATCTTCCAATGCTAACCATATGAAATGGTACTTAAACTGTATATGTTAGTCTTGGAATGAAATGCAGAGTTCTTTGCAAGATGTATGGAACTCTGGCTGTCACTGTATAACCTACCCAACTCCTGCTTCTTACCTAATTCATCCAGAAACCTTTGTAACCAAATCATTTCTTTACTAGCCTCTATAGCAGCAACATACTCCGCTTCTGTTGTTGAAAATGCAACAACACTTTGGATTTTTGAAACCCAGCTGACAGTTGTTCCACCTACAGTAAATACATATCCTGTAGTGCTCCTCCTGTTACCTTTGTCACCCACCATATCTACATCAACATATCCCTGTAGAGCAATGTTTTAACCACAAAAGCATAATGCTTGATTTGTGGTACCCCTAAAATACCTGAGAATCCACTTCACTATCATGCAATGTTCTTTTCCTGGATTGTTCATGTACCTGTTTACAACTCCCACTGCATGTGCAATATCAGGCCTTATGTAGACCATTGCATACATTAAGCTTCCAACTGCTGATGCATATGGAACTTTAGACATATGAGCCATTTATTCCCGAGTCTTGGGACATGCCTCCTTACTTAATTTGAAATGGCTAGCAAAAGGTATACTAACTGGTTTTGCATTCTGCATATTAAGCCTTTTCAACATATTTTCTATGTACTCACTTTGAGACAATGTTAATTTGTGATTCTTCCCGTCTCTAGTTATTCTCACACCAAGGATTTGTTTTGCAGCACCCAAATCCTTCATTGCAAATGATTTTTCCAATTTCATTTTGAGCAAATTTATTTCCTACATGTTAGAACCTACAACAAGCATGTCATCTACATACAATAACAATATAATATAGCTACCATCATTTTGCCTTTTGAGATAATCACAATGGTAAGAGTGACATCTAGTATAACCTTGTTCAGACATAAACCTATCAAATTTTAGATAACACTGCCTTGGAGCCTCTTTTAAGCCATACAAAATCTTCTTCAGCCTGCACACTAGTTTCTCCTTCCCTTTTAACTCATATCCTTGTGGCTGTTGCATATATATCTCTTCCTCCAAATCCCCATGGAGAAAGGTTGTCTTTACATATAACTGCTCA
This sequence comes from Pinus tabuliformis, assembly GCA_031772625.1. NCBI lineage: Eukaryota > Viridiplantae > Streptophyta > Pinopsida > Pinales > Pinaceae > Pinus > Pinus tabuliformis. The sequence goes on along the minus strand of CM062808.1, from coordinate 259,708,585 downwards.
AGACGTAAATCTTCAACTGCTACTAGACTTAGAATAGTTCTTATTGAAGTCATTTTCACAATAGGAGAAAATATCTCATCAAAGTCTATACCCTTTTTCTGTGCAAACCCTTTCACCACAAGTCTAGCTTTGTACCTCTATTTTCCTCCATCTTCTTCCTTTAGCCTGTAAACCCATTTATTCTGCAATGATGTTTTACCTACAAGCAACCTAACTAAGTCCCAAGTTTGGTTATGTGCTAAGGAGTCTATCTCTTCTTTCATGGCTTGCTCCCACTTCTTCCTGGTTTCTACCTACACTGCTTCTTCATAACATTCTAGTTCACCTGAATCAGTCAACAATACATAATATAATGAAGGAGAGTATCATTTAGGGGGTCTACTTATCGTGGTAGATCTTCTAACACCACTTTCAGGTGTTTGAAGTGCTTGTTGCTATTGTGGTTGTTGTTCTGGTTGTTGATCATTATGATTTTCACGCACCATTACTTTTCCTATGATATTGTCAAGCACTGTGTATTCTCTATTTTCTTTTTCCTATTTCTTTTCCTGCAACTAATTCTTATACAAGACCTTTTCATTGAATATTACATCTCTGCTCCTAATGATTTTGTGATTTTCATAATCATATAAGAGATAATCAAAATCATTAACACCATATCCAATAAAGGTACATTTCTTTGATTTTGCCTCAAGCTTTGTTCTATTTTCTTTGTTAATGTGGACAAAGGCTTCACAACCAAAATTATTTAAAAATGAGTAGTTTACCTTTTTACCTATCCATTCCTCCTCTGGAATACCACCATCCAAGGAACTTGAAGGCCCTCTGTTTATTAGATAAACAATAGTATCTACAACATCTGCCCAAAATTGTAAAGGCAATCCTGCATGCAATCTCATGCACCTTGCACGCTCCATGATTGTCTTGTTCATCCTTTCTAACACACTATTTTCTTATGGTGTTCCTGGAACTGTCTTCTCTCTGTGAATTCCATTCTCTAAATAGACCTATCAAACTCTGCAATATTCACCTCCATTATCTGATCTGAGACACTTCAGCCTTTTCCCCGTCTCATTTTCAACCAAAGCTTTCCATTTGTTGAAAGTATCAAATACATCATATTTATTTCATATACAATAAATCCATATTTTTCTGGTTGCATCATCAATAAAAGTAACATAATAACAAGAGCCACCAAGAGATGATACCTGAGCAGGTCCCCATACATCTATATGCACAAGCTCTATTTTTTCACTCTTCTTTTCTTTCCCAACTCTAAGGAATCTGACTCTCTTCTGTTTTCCATAAACACAATTTTCACAGAATTTTAAATCAACATGCTTCAAACCTGACAACAAATTTCTTGAGTGAAGAATCTGCATCCCCTTCTCACTCATGTGCCCAAGCCTATGATGCCACAATTCCGTATCTTCTCCTGTAGAGGTTAAAGCATTAACAAAATTAGGAGTACCATTGCATAAATACAATGTACCAACCTTTTCTCCTTTTGCTATTACCAAGGATCCTTTAGTGACTTTCCAGGTTTTATCTGTGAAAGTACTTACACAACCTTCACCTCCCAACTGCCCTGTTGAAATTAGATTTTTCTTCAAATCTAGAACATGCCTTACCTCCTTCAATGGCCATTGATTTCCATTCTGGTGTTTTATGAAAACTGTACCCATTCCAACAATTTTACAGGGTTTATCATCACCCAATCGAACCTGTCCAAAATCTCCATGAACATAATCATGAAATTTTTTCCTATCAGGTGTGGCATGGAATGAGGCCCTTGAATCTACCACCCAGGCATCAATAATATTTTCTAATGAAAGAATCAAAGCATCTTGCAACACATCACCTATTACATTCGCTTCATGATCGTTTTCTTGCTACGCGTCTCCTTCTTGTCCCTTCTGAGACTTGCAGTCTTTCTTCAGGTGTCCTTTCTTCCTGCATTTGCAGCACACTATCCATGATCTAGACATGGATCGGCCTTTTCTTGACTTACTACAATATCCTGGGCTCTTTCCTCTTTCCATTTTTCTTTCCCTAGTCTCTGCAGTCAAAGCATTGCCTGATGTCTCACCGGAGCTTTTCAGTCACATTTCCTCGCTAAGGATTGCACTAACAACATCATCAAAATTTAAAGTACTAGATCCAGATACAGAGTTACTAATTGCCATAACTAAGCCATTCCAACTTTCTGGCAATGAGCATAGAAATAACAGAGCCCTAACTTCATCATCAAAATTTACCCCTACAGAACTTAACTGACTTGTAACTGTATTAAAATCACTTAAATGATCAGCAACAGATCCACCCTCTGACATCTTCATAATAAATAAACGCTTCATAAGAAATACCTTATTTGAGGCCGAGGGTTTTTCGTATAGTTTGGCCAGTGTCGACATTAAACCCTCTATTGTTGTTTCCTTTGAAATATTAAATGCTACCGATGCCACTAGGCACATCCGTATTGTTCCAAGTGATTTTGTGTCGAGAATATCCCATTCTGTGTCTGTCATACTTGTCGGCTTCTTTGTCTTTCCACTCAATGGTAGGTACAGATCTCTCTGATACAGATAATCTTCCATCTGCATCTTCCATAGCTAGTAGTTTTGGTTGTTGAATTTTTCGACCCTAAGCCTACCATCTTCCGCCATTGCTCCCACTCAAACTAGGAACCCTTCTCTCTTACGATTTTATCAACTAAATAGGCCTTCAGCTCTAAGACCAGTTGTTAGAAAATTGTATATTACAGAGCAATGGAACACATAAAATATTTCAGAAACATAAACACAGAAAACGCATAAAACAAGAGAGACATAGATATACGTGGTTCACCCAGTTTGGGCTACATCTACGGAAAAACAGCCAGTCCTTATTTTATTATATTATCCAACCAACTAAAGAGATACAACCTATAGCAGATCTGCTATAACTCCCTCTTCACTCTCAAGCTCCTGCCTCTTCCCCACTCAGAATATAGATATACATAGACACAATATAATTCCCTCATATATAGTGATGGGTTTCCTTCTAGGGAAAAAACCCTAAATTAAACATAACTTCTACCGTTAGATCATCTGCCTAATGAATGGCCCAGATTGACTAGAAATTACTAGACTTTTACAAGGCAAATTTACATCTATTTTTAGCTTTAGGGGCGCTGCCCCCAAGCCCCCAGCTGAGGGGGACTAGCCCCCCTGGATCCCCGCAGGGGGGACAAATCCCCCCCGCACCCCCCCCCCCACGTTGAGGGGTGTATAATCTTCCTGGGGTATACATCCAACTAAAACCTTTGAATACAAAAGATAATCAGGCTCCACACCCAATAGGACTTGCGTGTAATTGGAGTCATCAAGGATGATGAATCAACGAAAGACTCCAAGGATGCGAGGAGAAAGCCCCAAGCAACGGAGGGAAATGGTGGACACAAGGAAGCAACTGATATTGAGACCCTCACTCGCCTTGTCAAGAACTTGACCACCAAAATGTCCAAACTCAAGCAACGGAAAATGGACACATTCTCAAGCAGTCATCTGCCCAAACAGAGACAGGCAAGCATCTCATCAAGCAAAAACCGGTTTGCTTCCAAAATTGAGCAGAAACCTATGTTCCAACTTGATTAGTGCATTGATCCTAATTTATGTTCCTTCCATGAAGAGTTCCATCTTTAGAACTCTTGTTCAGATTGGAAGAGAGTCGTTAGCTCTGTCTATAGTCATACACTCGATGCAAAAGGCGATATACAGGAGCAGCCACAAGACATTGATGATGATGAAGAGATTGCACCTAATGAAACACCAAGTTTTTGGCATGAGGTTAACGCATATCAATGCTTGCAAGTAATCTCGAAGGTGAACACCAAGAAGCAACTCCAAAAGAAAAATGATCGTTACTTTCTTAGGAGTAAAGGGGCTCCCCTTACACTTAGAGAAATGCAAGAGAAGGTGAGGTAGTTGATAAAGAAGGTCGATCCACCGACCACCTCAAAGTAACAAACACGAAGCTAGTCAGGAAGATAGCGACAGATAAGAGTAAATACATGAGCAATAAGTTACAAAACACTCCGTCGGACAACATGAACATCCATTCCACTCCGGACACCTCGGTGAGTCTACCACCTCTGGACTACAACACAGTTGATGACATGAAGAAAACTCGAGCGAAAATTAGTTTGTTCGAGTTAGCCAAAGTCTAGAGTCAACAAGATATCCTGTTGCATGCATTGGGATAGACGGAAATAGAAAGTGCAACCTCTACGAGCAAGGGAGCATGCAAACCTCCCAGATCACTATCCACTATGCTCAATACACTTTGGATGGAAGAAGAAAACTCAAGTTGCCCCTGATTCCTGCTTTCATTTGAAGTTTTCAACCACAATGTTGACAACTTCTTGGTTGATTATGGCACGATAGCTAATGTCATGCCGCTATCCATTGCTAAGAAGATCAATGCACAAAGGGGTGAAACATCCACGAGAATCATCCAACTTGATCAAACATCAGTACCGACCATTGGTGAACTATGAGATGTGATCATTCGACTATCTCATGATAGTCGAGTCCACTAATGCATCAACATAGTTGTTGTGGACATACCGAAAGCATATGGCCTACTACTTAGCAGAGACTGGTCAAACAAGCTAGATGGATATTTTTCTACAGACCAGTCTCACATGTGGCTTTTGTACAAGGGTAAATGCAACCAAATCTGGGTGTTATCTGAGAGGTACATGAAACAAAATGTCACTCCCATTAATAGCGAGAACGAACCGTTGGCCTTCGCAGAACTCATGTTTGGCAACTGCCTCCTAGAAAAGACATTGGAGTGTTATCCTGCATGGCCAGCTCCAACCTCATCAGACAAGAAGTTGGGACTCCTTCCTTGCCCAACTGATGGTAATGAAACTTGTAAAGTTTATTTTTCTGATAGTAGTAGTAGTAGTAGTAACAACAGAAGCAGTAGTACTAGCACGCCAAATGGTCCATGTATAAATGAGCTGTGGGCCATGAGTCCTAACAAATCTGAAACACATGATGGCTTAAGGACTGAGTGTATCTCAGTCACCTGAAATGATAGACAATGCATGATTTCGAGCTGTGTGAAGTTTGAAGGCAGAAATAATGGTGTTGAGTATGAATCATTCATGTTGAACACACAAAGGACCAACACTACGAACGAACAAAGCAACCTGGGAACTTATCATGATTCATAGATAGCTAGTATCGATACCAACTACACACCACAACAACAACAAATCATTGACCACTTGATCAAACAGTACCAGGGTGGGTCTGCATGGGTAGATGATGACCTAAGTACACACTACATGTGAGTAATCCAACATGAGATTCCATGTAAGGGAGGAGACAAGCCATTACGGCAAAGACCAGGAAACACATACATGTTGTTTGCACTCCTTTTACAGAAAAAAATGACTAACATTTTAATTGATTGGACTACTTGCAAAATTCGTCATCATACTTGGTTTTCTAATTTAAATCCCACACATAAGAAATTTGGGAAAATCTGCTTACGCATTGACTTAAGAAACTGGAACCCTTCCCGAAACAAAAAGAACTACCTTGTGCCATCATCTAAGCCGATGTTGCATGCGGTACTTGAAATAATGGTGTTGTCCTCACTTGAAGGTCTTCTGGAATGCCACCAGGTTCTAATTGCAGAACCCAGTGGACTTGCATTGGTTCACGAGAAGCTTGGCACACACACGTATCATTTGCAGTCACTGGGCAGGAGGATTAACAACCTTCCTACCAATGATCAACATCTCAAACATTATTTTCAGTAGGTCAAGCTGCGCCCGTGCCATGTACATAACCTGCTTGCTTCTTGTTGTTTTCATTTGGTTTGCTTTGATTATTACCCTTTTTTTCTCTTTGTTTGATTTTGCTTACTATTTTTGTTCACACTTTTTTTGTTTGTTTGATATATTACGATTTTTGTTTTGGGAAATAAGTGTTACTGACTACTACGTTCCGACTTTTGAATAGAGTATGTGGCTGAAATTGGAAGAAACTTGTGACACTGTAGCACTTATGTTATAGCACCATTTACCACTTTTAGTTGATCTGATTCTCTGATTATGGCCTAGGGCAACCCTTCGTTCCTGACTTGGTCCAAAATCTAAAAAACAATGTTTTATTTCCTATACACTACTTTGCCCTATGATAAATGCGTCTACACGTGGGTCAACATATACCCAAATCATGTACATGTGTTAAAACACTAAAAACTATTATATTTCCTTAATTTCGAGTAGAGTTCATGGGTTTTACCTATTACTCACATCCTATAGCCCGTAGCCCAACTATTTCCCAACTGAAAAAACTAATTTGGAGAAGTATAAATAAACCTCCATGGGAAGGCCTTAAGGGAGAAGATATGAGATATTGATACTATAGTGAGATTATCCCTGATCGATTCCGATGAAATCCTTGTGCCTCTTGCACTCCCCAAAGCTTTAGGAAACCCTTGTTTCCTTGTTAGGGATATCCTTCATCTTTCTTGAGATATCCTTGTGTATGATTATGGAGGAATATTGCTGAGGCCAGGAAAGGACGAATCTGGAGGACGGTTTCGCTTAGAGCTGGAGAAAGACTTAGGTCGTATTTCTCCAATTTTCTTGTATCTTACTTCAATAAAGAAATGATGTTTTATTCCCAATATTAAACGTGTTTATGCATTGATTTATATTGTAATTTGTTTATGAATCTTATATTGATGCATAATTGTTTTTATGAAACCGGCTCACAAAAAGATAGAAAAGATAGATGAATGCCTTAGAAATAAGCCTCTTCAAGGGGGAAACCTCCTTTACATTACACAAATGAAAAATTCTTGGATGATACATATATATAAGAGTCTAAGGGGTCAAAATATAATCAAGCCGACATAGCAATAATAACATAAGGACACAAAAATAACAATAGTGGGTTTCTTTGGGGCATACTAATAACACTATGGGGACAATAGGGGCACAATAATAACAATAAGGGATACAATGACCATAGTAATACGGGAGTCACTAGTATTATAGGGGCCTAACATGACCCTCTCCTTTCGAAAAGCATTGTCCTCAATGCTTGAGTAGTTCTGGATGCTTCTATATAAAATTATCATCCTTCCATGTGGAATCTTCTGTAGATAAGTTCTTCCACTTGATGAGATACTCCGAAATTGATCGATTTCATAGTTGTCAAGTTCTTATTTTTGTGACTGCTTCCGGTTCCAATATGATTTTTCCTTCCTCATCAAGTTCTGGCAATATTGTTTGAACTTGGAGCTTGTCACTTATAGCGTTCTTTAAACATGAAACATGGAAAAATGGGTGCACTCGAGAAGCTGCAGGAAGCTCCAATTTGTATGCCATAGTACCAATCTTTTACAACACCTTGTACAAACCATAATACTTTGGTGATAATTTATTATCCTTCTTAGCTTGCCTGAGGGACATTTGTTTATATGGTTGTAGCCGTAGGAATACCCAGTCACCTACCTCAAAACATATTTCGCTTCGATGTTGATCTGCCTATTGTTTCACTCTATTCTGCACCAATGTGAGGTTATCCTTTAAGAGTTGGAGGACTTCTTGTTGATGCTCGATGTGATGTTCCACTGCTTGAACCTTAGAATTTTCTCTTAAATATGATGTGATGGATGGTGGATGATATCCATAAAGTGCCATAAATGGGGTCATTTTTGCTGCAGTATGGAAGGAAGTGTTATACCACCATTCAGCCAGAGGCAACCATTTGACCCGTTGTGTCTGTTTATCAGATACAAAGCAATGAAGATATCCTTCCAAACATTTTTTTACTATCTCAGTTTGCCCATCAGATTGAGGATGATAAGATGAGATGTGAGCTAACTGAGTACATAATTCTGTCCAAAAATTTCCAGTGAAAATGGGATCTCTGTCGCTTATAATAATCTTTGGGTTTCCATGTAGCTTTTGAATTTTTTCCATAAATGCAGTAGAAACTGTACTCGCTTTAAATGGATGTGATAATGAACAAAAGTGTGCATACTTGGTAAGTCTATCAACTACCACCATGATGACACTCTTTCCATTGTAACCTCCTCCAAAAGTTGGCATGGAATGGATAAAGGTTGTAATAGACCTGGGGTCTTAATTGTTTCAACTTTATTTTGTTGGCAAACCAAACATTCCGCCACAAAATTTTGAATATCTGGTTTAAGGCCATCCCAGAAAAATTCCTTCTTAACCTTGTGGTAAGTTTTTAAAAATCCTGAGTTCCCTCCTAAGGGAGAAGTGTGCAATTTCATAAGAAACTTTTGTTTGAGTTGGGAATTCTTACATAGGTATGAGCAATCTTTGTACCATAACGAATCATTTTTCTAGCTAAATGTATCAAATGTATTGGGATCTTGTTGTATATTTCGAATGAGTGCCCACACTTCTTCATCATTTTTCCATTCCTCCCTCACTTTGTTTATCCAATCCAGTTGGATAATAGAAATGGCACACAACAATGCTCCCACATCATCATCCTTTCTTGAGAGTGCATCTGCCACGACATTTTTCTTCCCTTTTTTGTAGATGATTTCAAAGTCATAACCCTACATATTTGTGACCCATTTTTGTTGCTCTTCAAAGGATAATCTTTGTTCTAAAAAGTATTTAAGACTATCATGATCTGTTTTTACATTGAAGTGTCTTCCCATTAGGTAGGGTTGCCATTTCTTAAGCGCATGCAGTATTGCCAACATTTCCTTCTCGTAAATAGCTTTTTGAAAATAATTTCCTTTGATTGGATGACTTTCGAAAGAAATGGGTTTTTCATATTGCATTAAAATAGCACCAATTCCATTTCCTGAGGCATCACATTCCACAATAAAGGTTTTTGTGAAGTCTGGCGTAGCTAAGACTGGTGCTTGGCACATTTCCTCTTTAAGATATTACAAGGCCTTTGTTGCTTTTGGAGTCCACGAAAATGAATCTTTCTTCAATAATGTTGTTAGAGGTGTTGCTATTCTCCCATAATTCTTAACAAACCTGGGATAATACCCTGTCAACCTGAGAAATCCTCACATATGCTTTATGGATGTGGGGATTTTCCATTCCTTAATGGCTTTAATTTTTCTAGGGTCTACCTTAACACCTTCATGAGATACAATATGACCCAGATATTCCACCTCTTGTACTCCAAAGAAACATTTGGAGCTTTTTGCATATAATTGTATCTCCTCTAATAGTTTGAGCACCCAGTCAAGATGTTCAACATGATCCTTCCAAGACTTGTTGTAGATTAGTATATCATCAAAAAATACTAACACAAATTTTCTAAGGAAGGGTTTGAAAATGGAATTCATCAAACCTTGAAATGTAGAAGGTGCATTGGTAAGGCCAAAAGGCATGACCAAAAATTCATAATGACCCTCATGAGTTCTAAATATTGTTTTTGGAATGTCTTCAGTCTTCATTCTGATTTGATGATATCCCGAACGAAAATCCAACTTGGTGAAGTAAATTGATCCATATAATTCCTCCAATAACTCATCAATGACAGGAATGGGAAATTTATCTTTAATAGTGAGCTTGTTGAGCTCCGTATAATCTGGACACATGTGCCATGATCCATCCTTCTTGTGCACCAATACTACTGGAGTAGAGAAAGAACTTTGACTAGATTGAATTATACCAGCCTCTAGCATTTCTTCAACCATACGTTCAATTTCACTCTTTTGGGCATAGGGATCTCTGTATGGCCTGATGTTTGGAGGAACACTTCCTGGAATCAAATGAATAGCATGATCATAATCACGAATAGGTGGGAGACCTTTGGGAGTCTCAAATACCTTGGAATGATTGTCCAAGACTTTTTGGAGATATGGAGAAATAGATGATTTCGATATGGGAACCTCTAGTGAACATAATTGTGCAATTACACCTTGTTGTTCCTTCTTTAGAATCTTTGTCATACTGTTAGAGCTGATTATGTTTCCCAGTTTCCCTGAAATACCCCTTAATTCAACTTCCTTTCCTTCCACACAAATTTCATGAAAAGTTCTTGAAAATTAAAAGCTATTGTACCCAAGGATTGTAGCCATTGGACTCCTAGTACAACATCAGCACCACCCATTGGAATGGAAAACATTGGGCTGTTCAATACATAGTGTCCGATGGATAGCTTGATATTATGGCATTTTCTAGAGCAATTTATGGTTCCTCCACTTGCAACCATCACTTGACACTCTGTTGCTGGATATAAGAAGCAATTCAATTCCTTTGCTATCTTACAATGAATAAAATTATGGGTACTTCCCGAATCGATCAACACTATTACCTTTTTCTTCTTGATATGTCCTTCTATCTTGATAGTTTGAGTAGTGGTAATTCCAACCAATGCATTACAAGATATGGTTGGATTCATTTCTTCTTTATCTAGGGTTTGATCCTAGAGTATATCCTCTTCTTTTGACATTTCTTGTTCCTTTTCTTCCTCCTCTTCACAATCTATGTAGAATAATTTCTTCTCAAGACACTTATGACCTTTAGTGTATTTGTTATCACAACTATAACAAAGCCCTTTTGCTCTCTTTTCTTCCAACTTCTGTGGTGTCAACCTTGTAGGTTATGGAAGGCTAGGGGAAACAACACTTCCATCTTTATAGTTGCGAGTGGTAGGCTTCCTGGTTGCCATAATTTTGCTTTCCATTTTTCTTGCTAACCTGAATGCCTTTTCCAATGAATCAGGTTCCCAAAGGTGAACCTCTTGTTGGATATTATCCTTTAAAGTCCCTCTGAACACATCAATCCTATGCTCCTCTCGAATATCTTTTACCCTTATGTTCAATTTTTAGAAGTCCTCAATGAGCTCCATCATTGAACCCTTTTGTTTGAGATTTATCAATTGGCTAAAAAAGGTGTATTTTTGTATCCTCATAATGTGCTATCATTTCTTCTGTAAGAATTGCCCAAGTGACAATTCTTTTATGAGAGCAAAGCCATCGATACCATAGAAACTGATTTGGTTCCAAATATAAAGTTGCAATACGTACCTTTTGTGTGTTTTGCACATTATGGAGATCGGAAAATTGCTCCATCTGTAGTATCCATGTTCCAGGATCCTTGCCATCAAACTTCCTCATATCGATTTTTGGAACATGGTGGGTCTTTAATCCATAATTAGAGTCTATGAAATCATGATTAACATTTATTTTTTTCTCATCGTGAGTTTCCTTTACTACCCTTTCACCATTAGTGACTATTTCTTATAGAAACTTATTCAAATTTATCTTCAATTCTTCCATCTTATCATCCATGCCATTCATCTTAGCTTCGACGCCTTTCTTTAACCATCCATCTGATTTTCTGTTGCTTTTTGTGCACGTGAAATTTGTTGCACTTGGTCTCATAATTTTGATATATCATGTTGCATTTCTTCCTCTTCTTCATGAGTCATGCTAGAGCTTTCAGGTTGCTTACTAGGTGTTTCCATTTTCTTTCTTCGTGGCATCAATTACCAATAATAGTTCTTCACTATGCCCTTTGAATTCCTTCAAACTAATTTTTCAAACCAAGCTTATGCAAAAATTTAAAAAAAAAAATACCCACCTTTTTTCACTTTGTAGGAGCTCGATATTGAATCTGATGTATCTCTATAATTTTGGATCTCCTAGGTCTAAAATTTGTTTCTTGTGGTAACCCTCTGAATAATCTTTCTAACCCCACAAGTCTGATCAAGATTGGATTCTCCAATGAAGAGTTAAGCCAAATCTCCCACGATGACCTAAGTATAGACTGGTTCAGTAGAGTGAACTTGTATGACACGCCGTGGGTCACTGTTTCAACCTTAGGTTCTGAACATTATACCCAAGAAAATTTCAGTCTGTCCTCTTTCTGTAAATTCTTAGGCAAATTCAATCTGATGCTTAGAATGAAAGTTATGACAATTTTCCCAAGGTGATCTATTTGGAATTTAATTCGTGGATCTACAAAAACCCTACCTTCCTCATATTATATCTATGAAAATATAGAGTGACAGGATCTGAAATTCGAACCATAGGTTCAACGTGATTTCATCTCAAATTGTTCTTTTTTAGCTTCTGAAACATTGCAGAAAAATATTATAGCGAAAATTCCATGATGACCTGTTTCGAGTAGCGAAACCCTAGAATCCAAAGCTCTAATACCAAATGTTATGAAACCAACTCACAAAAAGATAGAAAAGATAGATGAATGCCTTAGAAATAAGACTCTTTGAGGGGGCAACCTCCTTTACATTACACAAATGAACAATTCTTGGATGATACAAATGACTAAACCTCCCTTCTATATATAGGAGTCTAAGGTGTCACAATATAATCAAGCTGACATAATAGTAATAACATAAGGGCACAAAAATAAAAATAGTGGGTTTCTTTGGGGCATACTAATTACACTATGGGGACAATAGGAGCACAATAATAACAATGAGGGACACAATGACAATAGTAATGAGGGAGTCACTAGTATTATAGGGGCCTAACAATTGTTCATTCATTTATATGATCTAAAGTGAATATCATGAACATTCTTTATGTTTCTACTACTGTATATGTTTCATTTAAATAATTTACAGGTTTCAAAGACATCAGGAGAAGTTGAGGGTTTTCACCCTGCGGGATCTACCCAAATGTAGGACACACTCCTGCATAGTGGACTTCGTATGTGCTTGTTGTGTTCACTATGAAAACATTTGTCGCACTCACACACGGAGTCACATTCACTATCGTACAAGGTTCGTCTCGATCAATGAATGATAAATCACGAGTGTTGTGCTTGTCACTTGCACTGTTGGTCAGTCATGTTGAACATGTGTGTCTGGATGGTTTCGGTCGTTTCGTCGCTCAGTCATGTGAGTGTGTGTTTGTATGATCACCTGGGCGTCTTTCGATTGTTCACACACTTAGTCATTTCTGCTGAAGTTTTGACCACCGGACTCCCCTCTAACATTCAGACCATCACCCCGCTTCCGATTCGATCAACTGTAAACCATAATAATGCAGAAGCACCAAGCTAGTCTTTTCAAGTTGCACTCCCCGCTAGCATTTCAATCAACCCTCATGTTGGCCTCCCATACAGTTGGACCCAGTAGTCACCTTGGGACTGGCTCCCCTCAAAAATTGCATAGAGGTCACTGAACTTGTTCACTCAGCTAACTAAGGAAATTGCGTAGACAAGCTGGACAAACACCAAGTGCCCATCCCTGTCTCCCTCAGAAAATTGTATGGTTTTCCCAGTCAGTCATCCCAACAGTCGACCGAATGTTCATCTAAAAAATTACACAGTGTTCATGAGCAAGCCTTCCGCCACCCATCTGTTAGCTTAGCTCAGAAATTGCACAGAGATGATCAGCAAGCCGACCTCCCAGCCTCAGTGCAGTTTCCCTTGCCAGCAGCCCCTAGTAGCAGACTACCAATTCCCTCTACGAATTGCACAGTTTCTACTACTAGTGTTTCCAGCAGCCAACTAGCAGTTCCCTCTGGGAATTATGCAGCTTTGCCTACTAGTGACCCCAATAGCTAGCTGTTAGTTCCCTCTAGGAATGGCACAGTTTTGGTTGCCAGTCTCCTAGGTAGTTCCCTCAAAAAACTGCACAATCCCTACCTATTTGACCCTTCATGCAACTCGACCCTCTCCTCTGGAAAATTGTGCAAATCTGGCTGTCGAGCCCCTCCTGCCCATTCATTTTGGAAAATGTGCAGAGCATTCTTGCATTGCCTTTCCGTAGCCCAGATTGTCCCTCCCAAAATTTGTGTAATTCTACCTCCTAGCCAAGCCAAACCTCACAGATAGTCACTATGGACTCAAATTACACGTCTTCATCACTTAGTGACTCTTGTGTAGTTTTCATTAGCAATGCCCAGAGCCATCATCCCGCTTCACAACCTTGTTGCCTCTCCTTGTCACTTGCATTCGAAATGATCATGGTCATGGTAGACTAGGAGGTTTTGGATTTGATGCCATCTCATCATGAGTGACTGCAAGTACAGGTACACTAACAAACATGGCAAGATGACGAACGAGACGAACAAAGGGAGCATAGGTAGAAGGACATGTTCACCAAAGGACAAACAAACTATGCATGCAAAATGGGTGAATGTAACGAACATGCACCTTCATAAATAGATGAGCCTGTCAAGCCTTCCAACATGCAAGCAAGGAACAACATGTTAAATCTTCATCAAGCAAACCAAGGACCATCGAAGACTTCGCACACTTCGCCATGCGAAGTTGAAGCTATGATACACCATAAAGACATCCATCACCCAGCAACACTGTAGCTTGACATGCACTCTAGAAACAACACGAATGTACCAACACTATCATGTCAAGTCATGTCGAGACACATCACAAGTTGTGTCACCCAGATCTCCACTATGGGCTATGTTGTCAATCAATGTGATGTAACATGGAAGTCCAAGAGATCCACTTCTTGAACAAAGAGTCATGTAAGTTAAAAAGTCATGGAAGTCAAATGGTCATGAGGGTAGTCGAACAACCATAAGGGTCAGTTTCATCCTTGGCTATAAATACCCCCTCATTTGTACATGAATGGAATTTTCACCTCAGCTCCTCCCACATAACCAAGAGTGTCTGTAATATTTTATTTGAGGAGTAAGTAGTGTCTCCAATGCCTTGCACTAGGGTTTAGTGTTGTATGGTCTAACGATGTGTTTTGGAACTTTCACTTAATTTAGAATCCCGTTAACCGACCATTATGTTGTCACACATGTATTGTATATGTTCTAAGACTAATCTTTAACACTTGTAATGCATGTTTATTTAACTTGTGTTCTAAATTTGAACAATTTCATTTGTTGTAATGCATAGTCTATTAATGGAAATGTGTTGTATATGTTGTTAATGCTATCTCGCTCATGTAGACTACTCTCTTAGACATCAGACAGACCTTTCACATGAAACTTGCTATAGAAACCATTGCCCTCGCTTGGGATGATACGTTGAGTGATGTACGTATTATCTTACCTTGTATGTTGTGCTTGCCACATCCATGTGGACTACTCCTCTGGAAGTTGTGCATGTCTTGTTGTGTTGTGTGTTCCTAACAGTGTTGGGACTACTCCCAATTTACCTAAAACTCACTCTCACACTCTCCCTTGTCAGTGAAAGAACCATTGACACACGTGACACTTACACTCACCAGGCACGTGAACCTCACTTCTTGAAGATACAGAAAACCAATCTCCTGTGCTGACAAGAAAGAGTTGAGGCAGATCTTTAAGATAATGGAAATCATGCCATTGTACCGAATGGGACTCCTACACCAAATAGTGTGAGGTCTAGTTGGGACTTCATACTAGGGAGATCACGTGAATGTTGGTGGGTCCAGCACTGTCAACAGGGTTTCAGGCCTAGAAATCCCTTGACTGGTAGTTAGGGGATACACGATAAACCCTGATAAGACCTTGTTAATTCTATTACGAATCCCACATTCATGCGTGGAATATGGCACAAGGGTGATTGGCTAAAAGAAACATTTGGTTCAGCCCAATCTATTGTCAAGTGCTATGTGGAAGTCCCTGACTTGGTTGGATTTTCATATGTTAATAAGAGCTCTTTTAATCTTGTGTATGATGTGTAAATGTACTTGTTATTACGTGGCTTTAATGGTTGACTATCATTGCTAATATTCTAGTTATATGTTAGTTATAAGCACAATTTCATGACATATTCTAGTTGTGGCTGCTAACATGTTTTGATTTGTAAATGAATGGCTACTGAATGCATGACCTAATAGATGTTATTGAATCTATTATGAGAAGGTATTGGCCTTCTTGGTGATTTTCAGGTAAGAATAAGACCCTTATATTCAAATATGCATTTATAGTCTATAGATTACGTATTCACAATGTGTTCGAAGAAATGTATGTCTTGGTATGGCTTGGTTAGGCCAAGTCGTTGATTAAGCTTTGTATTAGAAGATTTTCCTTTGTGTGATTTTTTTTCTTGGGAAGTCTCATCAAATTTTGGGCAGTGATCTGAAGACTCGCCCTAAAAAAGTGGCTCAAATCTAGTGGTAGAAGGCACATAACTAGCTGAAAAAGGCTGCAGTCTCTCCCTTATAGGCTTATGGGATCCATTTGAGTCTTATAGTTGCATGGACACAGGCTTGTGCATGCGACTTGGGTTTTTTTGTAAAAAAATAAATCTGACTCAAGGTTTGGGCACCTGGAGTGGTTAATTGGCTCCTAGGGATCCTATAGCACCTGAGGGACATCTGTAAAGTGTTGGTTCATCCGTTCCACTTCCTTAAGGTGATCTAGGAGGTTGAATCATACCATAGTAACTCTTCATCACATGTTTTCATTGGTAGGTCTATTAAATTAGGTAAATGTGGGAGGAGGTGGTTACATACCCCAACCCTTACATATTGATGTAGATTTTGTAGACCCTTGGCTACCAAACATCTTGTTCCTACCTAGAGATCTTTCTCCAATTGATATATCTTATCTCCTAACAAAATCATCAATGCCCAAGGACAATGGTATCCTCCATGGAAGGAAAATTAGCTTAACAAGTAAACTCAATGCATAAATATGATCAAGTTATACCTATGAGAAGCAAGACATTAGAAGGGAGATGAAATTTGCATTCATATTACTCAAAATTATATTATATGGTATATCTTCAAGTAATCAGGCTTCCTTTCCAATTCCTAGTATATTTTTCTTCTTCGATTATTAGTGAACCAAGCTAATCTCATGTGCAGGGAAAGTATAGTAGAAATCCACTAGCATAACTCAGTAATACTCCTTATTTCACCTCCTCATAACTCGCATCCCTTTGGAGGATGTATGTAGACACCTAGGGGTATGAGAAGTTAGGAAAATTATAAAATAATTTACCTCCTATCCAAATCATAAAAAATAAGGTGAAGTTGATGTCCTTTGGATCTCAAACTTTAGATGTTTTGACCATAGCCACTTCCTTCTAAAAAAAATAGGGTACTATGTTCACACGAGGATACATTATCTCCTAGTGACCATACACAAGATGAATGCGTTGTGGGAGTGACTTCACTACTAAAGATCGTTAGTCAAAGAGGATGAAGGGTGAATTAAGGTCAATATGTCTTCTGACTAATTAGGGTTTCTCTCACTAACTCAAAGTGGGGAAAATGGGTTATAACAAGTATACTGCAAAAAATGCATATAAACTCATTTTTATATTATTTTTTCATCATAAGTGTTCTTTTCAAAATCATATTATCATAACATGTATTAATAACATTGATATTTCATTTGAGAAGTTCTTTTATTTTTAATCATGTATAATATAGAATAGTTCATTATATAATTTGTAATCTATATTGGCACTTTCTACCTGTAAAAAATGGAGGAATTGGCTCATAGGGACAATTTTGTTGGTAGGTCATAGTTTGTATATTTTTGGTTTGAAACCTTACAAATCCATTTTGGGGATTCATAAAACATATTTCAGGGTTAAAAATTTTGTGATTGTAGTTATGAAAACCTCAACACTATTATTCATATTGAGATGTTTTTATCATGTAAAAATCACCTCAAGCATAGTTTGGACACAAATGTTATGCCTCCCGCATGTTAACCTACTTAATTTACCATCATGGTATTAAATTGATGAAACATCATCCCAAATTACTAAAATGTTGATTTAGTCACATGTCGATCTTCAATAATATTTTAGAAGGTCAAAAATCCAAACACTAATGGAGGGTTTAGGTATGCAAAACCCCTAACCATATATTTTCACTATACCATGTTAAATGCTAATCCACAAGGGCAAGAGGAGGTTTCATTATTTTAACATTGCACTTATTCCAAAATTTTGTAGAGAATATCTGAGTGGGATTAGAGAGAATAATAGATGAGAAATAATATCCTATAGTATCCATTTAGGCCATAACGTGAAATGTCACTCTATATTGAGTGCATGTTTCTTCATATTTTCAATTTCATAACAGAAGAAAAGAGAGTAAAGCACAGGCCCCACCTTCTAGTTTGGTTTTCTCCCATTTAGATTTCCTATGATACATATTGCATTCATTTTTGTGGATGGTGAGTTCATTTGTATGTTCTTTCATTTCCATATTTTAGTTAATTTCATAAATTTGAGCAAGAAGTTAGTGATAATAATTATGAGATGTAAGCAAATAAAACTACATAGTAAAATATTTCAGCATAACACAAGATATTTTATGACAAACTATTCAAGTGCAATATCCATGGAAATTTATTTATCATTTTGGAACCAAATATTCATAAATACCACATAAGTTATAGAGTCATATCTCCTTGACACCCTCTTTTTTAAATGGAAGAAAAAGTGGACATTAATACATATCAAGGTGATATCAATGATGTTAAGCTAAATCATTTCTTGTAGAAATTAGAAGTGTTTTTTTAGTTTACATGATATAAATGGATAGTGGATATTTTCATTTTCTAGACTAAAAATACAAGGTCATGAACTAACTTGGTGGAAAAGCCACATGGGAATGCTTAGGTTAGATGGTGATCCACTAATAACCAAGTGAAATGTGTTTAAAACCATCATTATGCCCTACTTCTACATAGAGGAAATGCATATGCATCTTGGATTTATTGCAATAATTTCAAGAAAAGGTTAGGGAAAAGTGTTCCAAGGTACACCACAAGTTCAAGAAGATGGAATTCATATTGGGTATATTTCCCATGAACATAAATGCACTCCACAAGCATTTGGAGGGTCTACAAAGTCATTTCAAAAGTCAAGTGATGTTAATTAAACCATGGATCATTGATGAGGCATGTGTACCAGAAAAATACTTGAAGAACATAAGACATAATAAAAGACAACCATGTGGTTCTAAAAGAAATAACTACCAAAGTCCTTCGAATGAGGGGAAGAATTGGAAAGAAAAATACTAAATAAATAAAACTATTGTATAGCAATACAAGGATCCAAAAAACCACTACAACCATTGTAATATTCGCAATTGTATTGTAGATATCCAAATACCAATGCCATTAGTTGAATTTTTAGGTCAAGAATGTGCTTCAAAATGAAAAATTTACTAGTAAAATCAAATTCAGAAACCAATAGGATTCAATATGATGGTATCATTGCTAGGGGTAAATATTTGGGAGGAAAAAGAAAAATAATTTTTTAATTGTACTTTTTACTTATATCCTTATAGGTTGATTCAAATTTTAATCATGTGAACTCATTAGATGTGGTAATAGATTATGCATCTAACGAGTACCCACTTTGTATACTTTTGAGTAGAACCACCTCGAGAAAAAATG
Source organism: Pinus tabuliformis (assembly GCA_031772625.1). NCBI lineage: Eukaryota > Viridiplantae > Streptophyta > Pinopsida > Pinales > Pinaceae > Pinus > Pinus tabuliformis. Next base: position 259,689,259 of record CM062808.1, on the reverse strand, counting down.
AAAATACATGAAAAGGAAAAAAAATCATGTAATTTCATTTTTTCTTAAGTTAGGTCTACTGAAAAGTGTGCAAAGTGGGTACTAGTTGGATACTAGTTGGATAGAGAATATAATTATTCATCCAAAAAGTGCCTAGAATTGAAATTTGAATAAACCTATAAGCGAATAACTAGAAAATATGATTTAAAAGAGTATTTTTATTTATGTTGCTTTAAAAATTCATAATTCATAATTTATTATTTTTAGTATTATTTTAGTATTTTCCTTATAAGGAAATTTTTAGAGCTCTAAATTCCTATAATGACCCATTGTAATATTTATGGTCATTGAAGATACGTGTGGGTAGTTAAATAAAAATATAGTTGCAACAAGTTATAATAAGGATGTTGAGAAGAAAAATCTACTAGCCATAGATACCAATAACTTGGTAGAGAGTAGCTTAGATGAGGATGAGGATATTTCTTGCACCTAATTATACAAGGAGGTGAATCTAAATATCTTTCATCATAAGTATGAGAACAAGATGAATAAGTTGTTAAAAATAGCAACGAGAAATTCCTAATTTAATTTGTCCTTCAATTAAATTGGGAATTAAGTCAAAATTATATGCTCATAACAACTTGTAACAATTAACTAAGTTATGTTGACTTAGTTGGCTCCAAGTTGAATTATTTTTAGTTGTACCTAAGTAATTCAGTCTAACTGAGTTAAAGTCAGTTAAAATAGTTCCAGTTGTTGGAGGAACTAGTAGGAGGTCTAACTGCGGGGTTCGACTTCAATGTTTAATGAGTTAACTGATAATTCACTCATAAATAACTCATGCATGCCATTTATGAGAAAGAACCAGTTGAGATTAGAGTTTAGGGACAATTTCCTATTAGTTATATAATTTTTGGAGTTGTACAGATGGTGCATGAAATCAATAGAAGGCCTATGATTGATCGGAATTGGATCCATAACAAATAATCAAAAGAACCATGGCGATACCAGGTCAGGACAGACTTCAAAGAATTAAGAACAACGATAAAAAACACCTCTGAAACAGTGGTAGTTAGTAGCTAGCATGGAACGACAAGAACCTCGGTCAAAGCACGCTGACCGAGGCCCATGGAGACTACGCGGGAGGCGAAACTAGCCCCCAGGGAGCTTGGATCGGGAAACAGAGGGAGTTTTTGATGCGCGATTAGCGCTTAGCATTAATCGCACATCGCTGGGCAAAAACCCTCAAGAAGGAGAAGCCCCAAGCACTTGGTTTCTTGGGAGTCGGGAAAACCATGGGATAAAATGCTAAAAGCTAAAGGCAGGACCCACTCCAAAACTAGCGGTATTGATCGTGGGAATCCTTAGGCGGTAAGCAATTTTGGTGAAAGCGGAGCGATTCCACTCAGGGATTGACGCGTGGAAAGCATAGGAGAGAGAAAACCACCACTCATTACACGCTAACAGTCAAGCAAGTCAACCACGCGAAATGAGCGGATGGTGTTGGATCTGGCAGATCCAGATTTGACGGTTGATATCGCACCCAATTGTAAGACCAGATTTAACGAGGGAATAAGCTATGATTTAGAAGAATTTGAGGTCCACTTTGACTACCAAGGTAGCGGAAGACTCATTCCACGACGTAGCCGAAGAATTGAACCGACGAAGTAGGCTGGCGCAGTTTTCAGGAGGACAAGTGCCCACTCCTTGAGAGCCTGATGATGACGCCGAAACAGGGAACTCCAAGTGCAGTTGCAAGTAGGCGATCCGAGGGAGGCGAAAGAGGAAGCGAACTGCCATGAGCTCGAATGGCTTTAAATCCATGAATGGAGAATAGAAAGGACACATAGAGAAAGAACCGAAGACAAAAGACAGAGAAGAGAAGAACCAGTAAAGAAAAAAGCAGAAAGAAGATAGAGGGTCGAGCTGACCAAAGGCAGCATCGAGCACTGGAGAGCTTGATAGATTCAAGCCATCCCTGAGAGGATCTGTCAGGCCAAAGAGGTCAAAGAGCTGGTAAGGAAAAGAGTCTGTGCACTCTAGTGGCTGGGGAAATTCAAGAACCACCCTGCCAAGAAAATCTATTTCAGGAGACTCATATTGAGCTCCTTCATTGTAATTATCTACTTCAAGACACAATAAAATAAGGCCACCACTGAGATCTAGACCGGAGATGTAGCCCTAGAGGATAGGGTGAACTCCTTATTAATTTCTTATGTTCTTTTATTTTCTTACTATATTTCCCTGTTGCTTTCCATTTCAAGTGTCCATGTATTTGCAATCTGATCAATCCGTTGCTTAAATAACATAGACACACACCAGCACATGAGTCTGTAATACCTTCATTTAATAAATTTTTAACTGAGGTCACTCATAGGGTGATTATCAGATCGATGATGGATTGCGTAGTTGTGGTGAGGTCTTTCCTAATTAAATGTGGGCTAATTCCCTTAGGTATTTCTGATCCAAATTGTATCCTTAAACATTTCCATGATTGTTTCAAATTATGTCAGGCTTCAAAATCTAATGAATAACAAGCTTATTAGAAATTGCCTCTGGACAATGGCAATTTGTGGCCAGCACAGAACAAAGAGGACCCTCGGTCAAAACGTGCTAACCATTGGCCTATGGAGACCGTGCATGAGCGCAAATTGGCAATCGGAAGCCCAGATCCAAAAATAAAGGCAGTTTCCGATACACGATTAGCACAAAGTGCTAAGTGCTAATCGCGTATCGCAGGTAAAAACTCTTAGTGAAGAAAGCCCCGAGGGCTTGGTCATAGGGAAAAGCATAGAACCGCACGGAAATCGCCAAAACCGTTAGAAGGTGGATCCCTCACCCAAAACCAGCAGGATATCGCATGCACTTCGAGCAGTAAGCGGGTTTGGCCGAGTTTAGCGTGACGCCATAGACCGGGTGACATGCATCTAGTGGATGAGAGAGAAAACCGCTTACATCGCGTGAGTAACGGTCGAGTAACTTACCCGCATGATATAGAGGGATACCATAGGATCTGGAGGCTCTAGATCAATGGTGGAGAACAACCCGATGGAAGACCGGATTTGACAGGGAAATAGACTGAGGTGCATGAAATTTGGGGTCCAACATGACTGATGAGTTGGTAGAGGAATCAGTTTCACGGGAAATCTTAGAGAAACGGAAATAATGACTATTCAAAGAGAACTAACACTCAATTCATGAGGGAACAGGTGGCCACCTCTCTATGAAGCATTACACAATGATAATGACGCAGAGCAAGGGAATTCCAGCAGACAGAGGTAGGAAATCAAGAGAGCCAGGAAGTAGAAATGAACAGTCAGGGAACAGATTGGCGTTAAGCCACAAACAGATAAAGAGCAGAAGGGACAGAAGTAGAGAAAGAAGTGAATTGCAGAGAACAGAGAAGTCGAGCTGACCTGTAGAGAAAAGGCATCATCGAGTAGACAGAATAGAGAGAGTCCGAGAGTCTATGAACTCCAAAGAAGGCTTGAGAGGCTCAAGAAACTCCTCTATGTATTCCTGTCGGGTATTGAGTACCAAATTGGACTCATACCACTGAGACTAGTTGACGTCAAGATTCAGTAAGTGGATTCTCCGTACTCTAGAGACTTGGGGGATCCAAGTACAATCCTACTGATCATTCTCTGTTAAGTGAGACTCAAATTGAGCTCCTTATTATAAATTATCCGCTTTAAGACACAATAGAAAGGCCCCCATTGAAGTCTGGACCAGGAGATGTAGCCCAAGAGGATTGGGTGAACTCCTTATTAAAATTGTTTTGTTTTGTATTTGCTTATTGTGTTTCTCTTACTGTTTCAAGTGCCTGTGTATTTTACATATCCATTGCTTAAAATAATATAGGCACACCCCAGCACATAAGTTTGTAATACCTTCATTAATTAATTGAGATCATTCACGAGTGATTTTCAGATCATCAAGTGACATCAGAGTTTCTAGGTTGTTTAAGGTTAGACAAGCTTGTGCTGGATTTGGTTGTTGAATGCTAACTAGATCAAAGCTTAGATTAGGAGGAGAATTGGTTGAAACTAATCCAAAAATTGGAAGAGTCTATTCCAAGAAGAAAATGTCAGAAGAAAATCCCTTGGAATCAGATCCCCAGTTCATGGATAGTTTTATGACCTTGAAGTCAATGGTGGAAGAAATGTATAGGGACTTTAGGAAACATAAAGATGAAGACTCATCAGGCTCCAACCAAGACAAAGGAGTAGAAGAGTCTCTCCTCCATGACCACTCTAAAGGAAAAGGGAAAGAAGAAAAATTTCTCACACCTCCTAATAGCCCTGAAAGTAAAAAGAAGACATCTTTGATTAAATTAGATATTAAATTTGATTTACCAATATATAATGGATAGTTGAATGCAGAGAAGATGGATAATTGATTAGAAAAATTGATGTTTATTGTAGAGTGCAGAGCATCGACTCAGACAAGAGTAAGATTAAACTAGCTAGCCTATGCCTTAGAGGAACTGCCTTGATATGGTGGGAAGGCAGGATACAAGCTGACATGAAGAAACATGGTAAGATTCTTTTTGTCTAGAGTGAATTTGTTTCTGCAATCAAAAAGTTGTTCTAACCACTAGCTTACATGCAGTAAGCCATGATGAGCTGGCAAACTCTTTGCCAATTGAAAGGGTAAAGTGTTCAAGGTTACACCCAAGAATCTAGGAAAAGAGCATTGATTCTAGGAACTTCATTACACTCACCTGAGACTTTATTGAAGTTTATAGGTGGTCTACACAGCTACATGAGGCACACCATCCTCATGTTTAATCCCACTAGTATAGATGAGGTTTCTGTTCAAGCTACGCATCTAGAAGCTAAAGGAAAGAATGGGAACCCAGAAGTTGGGGGATCATCCAATCCCATTGCAAGCAAGAATAAGGAGAAAAGAAAACAGAGATGGAAAGAGAGGAAGGCCAAAATTGCATAGAAAAGCAAGTCTTCATGTACTCACTGTAAGAAGGATGGGCATGATGATGAGCACTGTTGGATTCTGCATCCGGAGCTGAGAACTAAGAAGTTCAAGGGCAAGGACAAGAAGACTGCTACAGCTATTCAGAAAGATTTGGGGTTGGACTCAGGAGATGAAACAACCGTTGCAGCCACAGGTATAAAAGGTAAAATTTTTGAAGCATCTACTAGTAATTCTACACAATCTATTAATGAGGAAGAAAATGAGAGAAAAAGACATGAGCTTTTCCATATTTGAGTTATTTCCAAACATCAAAAGATTGATACTTTCTTCGATAATGGCTCACAAGTAAATTTAATATCTGAAGCAATTGTAAAGAAGTAGGGATTACTGACTACACCTCACTAAGAAACCATACCCATTAGGTTGGTTAAGTGATAAAGCACAAATACAAGTGAATAGACATTGTAAACTTAAGTTTTCTTTTGGGTTAGCATTTGTAGATGAGGTTGAGTTAGATATAGCTCCTCTGGATATATGTGGAATTGTTTTAGGAAGTCCCTGCTTGTATGATAGAAAAGCTATTTTCTATAGAGCTGAGAACAAGTATCTACTCATTAAACATGGAATCGAATACTTTGTAAGAGCTCATAAGTTCAAGAATAAGTGTACTCTCATAAACTCAGGGCAGATGAAATGAATTGTAAATTCATGCAAACAATTTTTACAGATGGTTGTAAAGGAAAAGAAACCTGATAAAACCAATGTATTTGAGGGCTGTGATGCTAAACAACAAGCTGATTTATATAAAGTTGTTTCAGAATATGATATCTTGTTTCAAGAACCCAAAGGTCTGCCACCCAAAAAAGAAATAGTGCATGATATTAATTTGCAGCAAGATGCTCCATTGCCTAACATTAGAATGTATAGGTTGTTCGCTTTAGAGAAGGTAGAAATCAAGAAGCAGGTGTAGGAGTTGATCGAGAAGGGGTTCATCAGACCTAGCACATAACCATGTGGGTCTCCAATCATTTTGCTAAGAAAAAAAGATGGCTCCTGGAGAATGTGCATTGATTACCGAGCACTGAATAAGATAACGATAAAAAATCGTTATCCCCTTCCTCGCATAGATGATCTATTAGATCAATTGAAAGAAGCTGTTTATTTTTCCAAGTTAGACTTGCATAGTGTATATCATCAGGTCAGAGTTGTAGAAGAAAATGCATGGAAGACTATTTCAAAACAAAGCAGGGATTGTATGAGTGGCTAGTTATGCCTTTTGGCTTAACTAATGCTCCTGCTACTTTCATGAGAATAATGAATGATGTACTCAGACCTTTTCTTGATGATCTTGTTATTGTATATTTGGATGACATTCTTATATTTAGAAAAAAGTGGAAAGAAAATTTAAAGCATGTTATGAAGACACTAGATGTTTTGAAAAGAGAAAAACTTTATGTTAAACTCTCAAAATATGAATTCGGCAAAACATCTTTGAATTATTTGGGTCATATAGTAGGGGGTGGTGAATTGAAAATAGATCCCTCTAAAGTTGCAGTCATTGTAAAATAGCCTAAACCCAAATCTACTACAGAAGTGAGAAGCTTCTTAGGAGTAGCACAATATTGGAGAAAGTTCATTTCTAACTTTTCCTTAATTGCATCTCTCTTACATGCTTTGACAGGATTGAACAAGGTGTTTCAATGGGGAGGCAAACAGCAGAAAGTCTTTGACACCTTGAAAGAAAAGATTATTATAGCACCAGTACTAGCACTACCTAATCTTCAAAGACCGTTTGAAATCCAAATAGGTGCCGACGACTATGCCATGGGAGCAGTGTTGATACAACATGGTAAACCCATATGTTATCATTTTGAGACATTTAATTATGCAGTAGTTAACTATCCCACATATGATAAAGAATTGTATGCATTAGTACAAAGTGTGAAAAAGTGGAAACATTACTTAATGGGCAAAGAGACAGTTATACATACTGATCATCAACCACTTCAATATCTACACTCCCAAACTAAGTTGCAGCAATCAAGACACTATAGATGGACGAGTTTTCTACAACAGTTTCATTTAGTCATTAGATATAAAAAGGGCATACAAAATAAAGTTGCAGATATTCTATCCAGACCTATTATAAATGCATCCAGTATACTTAAGCATAATTCAGTACTGCATGAGACCTACATTGAACAATATGCTCAAGATATAGATTTCAAAGATGTATATGCAACCTTAAGTCAAGGAAAATGAGTAGAAGAATTAGATTATCATGTTAAGGACCGACTCTTGTATCATTGTGGGAAGCTATGGATTCCACAAACTAAAAGAGTAAAGATAATTCAAGAAGCACACACTTCTCTAATATCAGGTCACTTCGAGGTAAGTAAAATGGTGTCCCAACTGCAAATGTTTTGTTATTGGCCAAAAACGAATGAGACAGTTTCTAGATATGTAAGAGGGTGTACCATGTGTGCTAAAAGCAAGCCCAACAATAGAAAACTAGGCTTGTACACTCCATTGCCAGTTCTTTCTCATCCTTGGGAAAGTGTTTCCATGGACTTTTTTGTAGGACTGCCTAAATATAGCAAAGGTCATGATTATTTATATGTTGTTGTGGATAGGTTCAACAAAATGTGTATTTTGATACCTTGTAATAAGCAAATTATAGCTGAACAAACTGAAAATTTGTTCTTTCAACATGTATGGGTTCATTTTGGATTACCCACTTCCATTATATCTGATTGAGACACCTGATTTGTTGGGAAGTTTTGGTCGAGTCTGTGGGAACTGATGGACACCAAACTGAAGAAAAGCACAACCTTTCATCCACAAATAGAAGGCCAGACAGAAGTGGTAAACAGGACATTGGTCCAATTGCTCAGAGGCTATTGTGGCAAGCATCCCAAATTTTTGGATGAACATTTGTGTTATGTGCAGCATGCTTACAATCGAGCAATACATTCTTCTACATAGAGATCTCCTTTTGAGACCTGTTTTAGTTTCACACCAAGGTTTTCCTTGGATTTTTTTCTTTGGTAAAGACATAACAGTTGATGGACACAGTGGTGTAGATAAGGAAACCAAGTTCATTGAACAAATCCAAGAGATTCACCAAGCAGTATAGGAACAGCTGAAAAAGAGCCAAGCCAAATACAAGGCAAGGCATGACAAGCATCGGATGGAGCATAGTTTCCAAGTTGGTGATCAAGTCTGGCTGTATATCAGCAAGGAAAAAATGCAAGGTGAAGGTAAAAAGCTGAAGCCAATAAGATATGGACCTTTCAAGATACTTGAGAAAATTGGTGAGAATTCTTTTCGCCTTGATTTACCAGCTTACATGCACATCTACTTAGTTGTTAATGCAGACAACTTGAGACTATTTGAACCTTCATTAATTGATGATCCCGAAGAGCAGAATCAATTGCCTTCTATTGGTGATCTGTTACTTGAATATCCCAATGAATTGCAGGAAGACACAGTTCTGGACAAGAAGGTGAGGACGACACGCCGGGGAGATGTTGAGTACCTTAGGATTGGCCTCAAGGGTTCCAAACCAAGCAGTGAAAACGAACTGGTCCAAAAGATTTTTTAGTGGGAAGGTCGTGATCTGAATTGGATCCTTAAACATTTTCATGACTATTTCAAATTATGTCAGGCTTAAAATTTTTATGAATAACGAGCTTATCAGAAATGACCTCTGGACAATGGCCATTAGTGGTCAGCACGGAACAACGAGGACCCTCGGTCAAAGCGCACTAACCGTTGGCCCATGGAGACCACGCATGAATGAAAATTGGCAATCAGAAGCCCAGATCCAAAAATAGAGGCAGTTTCTGATCGTGTATCGCGGGGCAAAACTTTTAGTGAAGGAAAGCCCTGAGTGATCAGTTACGGGGAAAAGCATAGAACCACACGGAAATCGCAAAAACCATCAAAAGGCAGGTCCCACACCCAAAACTAGTAGGATATCATGTGCACTTCGAGCGGTAAGTGGGTTTGGCCAAGTTCAGCGCGATGCCACACACCGGGTGACACATGTCCAACAGTTGAGAGAGAAAACCACTTACATCACATAAGTAATGGTCGAGCAACTTACCCACGTGATATAGACAGAGACCGTAGGATTTGGATGCCTCAGAGCAACGACAGAGAATTAACCCGATGGAAGACTGGATTTGACAGGGAAATAGACTGAGGTACATGCAATTTGGGGTCCGACATGACCGATGAGTTGGCAAAGGAATCAATTTCGCGGGAAATCTTGGAGCAACAGAAATAACAACCATTCAAAGAGAACTAACACTCAGTTCTTGAGGGAACATGTGGCTACCTCTCTGTGAGGCATTACACAGTAATAATGATGCAGAGCAGGGGAATTCCAACAGACAAAGGTAGGAGATACAGAGAGCTAGGAAGAAGAAATGAACATTCAGGGAGTAGATTGGCTTTAAGCCACGAGCAGACAAAGAGTAGAAGGGACAGAAATAGAGAAAGAAGTGAATTGCAAAGAATAGAGAAGCCGAGCTGACCTACAGAGCGAAGGCAGCATCAAGCAGACAAAACAAAGATCCTAAGAAAGAGAAACATTCTAACGCAATTCTCAGCTCCCGGTACCATCAGACAAAGTTTAAAATCTGTTAAGGATGATATTGATAAACAAAGCAAAGATCCTAAGAAAGAGAAACATTCTAACGCAATTCTCAGCTCCCGGTACCATCAGACAAAGTTTAAAATCTGTTAAGGATGATATTGATAAACTGCAGCTCAAAGGAGTCTATAAAATAGACTGTTCGTGTGGGAAAAGCTACATAGGTGAAACTGGTCGCTCCCTCCAGACAAGACTGAAAGAACATGGCGCTGACATCAGGAATGGAAGATCTCGTACCTCAGCCTTGGCAGAACACTCCTCGAAGACTAAACACCACATCTGCTTAGAAAACGCCTCAATCATCGCAAGAGAAGAGCAGCATCAGAAACGGAAAATCAGAGAAGCCCTCGAAATCTTGAAGCATCCTTGTAATTTGAACAGAGACAGCGGTTTGGAGATTAGCGGAAGCTGGCTTCCCCTGATCAGTGAAATCAAGAAACGTCAGCCCGGCCCCAGGTAAGTTGTCTAACAGGTAAGTTGTCTAAACAGGTAAGTTGTCTAACAGGTAAGATAGTTATCAAGATAGATATGAATATAAGTTTTCATAGTAAATATAAATAATATTATAGACATTAGCAGTGTTTTGATTTTCATAGTAATATTGTCTTTAGGTTATTTATATTATATTATATTAAAACCCTAATTATTAATATAACCTCAATGTTTGATTTTAATAATATTTAGGCATTAATGCATGTTCTTAATATAGTCTAGTCTTTAATATTGAATTAATATAGAATTTAGGTTTTATTAATTGGTATTAGTTTGAATTTATTTAGATAGTGGTTAGGTTTTTTATATTAAGCTATTTAGACTTTATGTTATATAATTAAAAAAAAAAAAAAAAAAAAAAAAAAAAAAAAAAAAAAAAAAAAAAAAATTAAGTCATATAGTGATCAGGTTTATAAAATTATTAGGTTATATAGTCATTAGGTTATTTAGTCATATTTATATTAATATTAGAGTTATATAGCCATTTATATTATTATGTCTTATATATTAACATTATTTTGTCATATAGAGTCATTAACTTATAGTATCATATTTATTAATATTAATATATTTACATTAGTTTTAGATAATAATTTTATATAAAGTTTATGTCTTATAAAGGTTATGATATTAAAATATTTATTTTAGTTTTTAAATTGATATAGGCTTTAGGGTTGATTTTGATTAATTCTAATATATATATATGAAGTTGTAGGCTTGATTGTTATTAATTCTAATATATATATATGAATTTGTTTAGACCTTAGGTTAGATAAATATTTAGATAAATACTTAGTTATGTCTTTAGGTTATATAAATATTAATGTTATTAGGTTTATGATTTAAATATTAAAATATTAAAATTTATATTCTAGTTTTTAGATATTATTACCATTAGGGTTTCAGGTTTTTAAAAAAAAAATTTGATGTTATTATCATTATTTATTTTAGTATCTAGATAATTATATTATTTTAAAATTATTTTAAAATGTTTAGTTTAATGATTTTGTTTTAAAGTTACTAAATAAATAAAATTAATTTATTAAAATTAAAATCAATAAATAAAATTAAAATTAAAATTAGGTTTCATTATTTATTTCCAGCCGACCTGTGCTTTGCCTCTATTATTCTGCCCTCATGAGTATTTATTTCCTCCATCTGGCTCTTCTTTTTATCATCTTTCTCTTCATCTTTCTCTTTTCCCTGATGATGGATCCCATTTGGGATTCGAAACGTTGGTGTAAAAACTCCATTACTGTGGGTTCTCCGATCAGAAATTCAAATAACACAAACCACAGATCTCTGAAATCCAATATCTTATCCCGGTACGGAGGGGATACTTGGAGTGAAATCCTTGCACTTGAAAGTGTTAGGGTTAGAATAAAAAGAAGAGCTTCAGATCTACATTTCCTCAAAAATTGTAGGGACTTCAATCTCATTCCTCCTTTTGCACAGGTTAAACATAAGTTACATAATAAATTCAACAGTAAAGCGTTCATCCATCTTAGTTTCTCTCTAATTCGGTCTGAAATCAGAAGAATTAGAGCTTCCCTGGAGCAACTTGGTCGTTTGGCCCTCTCTTCCCACCTTAAGCTGGCCAGCAGCATTGATGAAAACCTTTGGGCCATTATAGATGGCAGAACCGCACTGAAAGCAGAAAAGGAGTGGCAGAATGTGCAGGCTAGGAAGCACAATAAGCTAACTAAGCTTCTAAAGGCTAAAAACACAGATTCTAATCATGGTAACGCAGATTCTAATCCTGGTAATTGCACAGGTAATGTCTGCCCTTGTTCAGAAAGTAAATTCGATAATTCAGTTCCAAACCGGTTTAATAAAAACGCAGAATCAATTCCTCGGTTGCACACCACTGAAGACATCGAAAACTCCCTTAAAAATCAGTCAATTAACAATGGTTTGAACGCAGATGCTCTAAGTTTCAATTTAAACATCGAAAATGTCAGCAATGGTTCAAATAAAAACGCAGTATCAATTCCTCGGTTGCACACCACTGAAGACATCGAAAACTCCCTTAAAAATCAGTCGATTAACAATGGTTTGAACGCAGATGCTCTAAGTTTCGATTTAGACATCGAAAATGTCAGCAATGGTTCAAGCGCAGACGCCCCAAGTTCCGTTTTAGACATTTCTCATTCGGTCAGCAATGGGTCAGATGCTCCAAGTTTCGATTTATTCAGAAGCAAAACAATTGATTCGCGGCAGTGTTATTCTGATAATAATGGGGGAAGCAATGACAAACAAACCGGTAGCAGAGATATGATGGTGAGTAACATCGATATCCGTAAGTCTAATTCGAGTGTAAGCGCAGGTAAGTTAGATGGGAATTCTATTAAAAATCTAAATGGTAATTCGAATAAAAAGATTGAGTGTGACACTATAAGCATTTCAGGAGAAAGCGCAGGTGAGATAAATGGTAATTCTATTAAAAATTTAAATGGTAATTCGAAGAAAAGCGCAGAGTTGTTTGGTGGTGAAAATGACGGTGGCAAAGACATTAATAAGAAACAAACCGGTAGCATAGAAATGTTGGAGAGAAATATCGAGAACAGAAGGTTTAATTCGACCAGCATTTCAGGTATTAATATTGAAAGCGAAGGTGAGACAGATGGAAATTCTAATAATAATTTAATTGGTAATTCCAATAAGAATAATGAGTATGAGTATGACATTATAAGCGCAGAGGTGTTTTGTGGTGAAGCTAATCCAGAAGCATCGAATAGGATCATCATAGATAATGATTATTCCCTGGGCAAGGCCGAGAATAAAAACAATGTGGATAGTTTCGAAAGGGTGCACGTCTCCAGAAATGATGCGCATGACAGAAAGATCTATGAGGGTGTAAAAAGGCTAGAATTAAACACTAATATTGCCAGTTCCCAAAAAGATGTGGTAAAAGGCAATGAACTGAGCAAGGGTGACAAGGAGACTGGCGAAAACTCTTATGGATCAGCATCAACATCAAAAAGAAAAGTAGTTAACCTGTCTTCCGAGATTCTCGACCAGTTAGCAGTCAATGTTCTCAGCAAGGGGATGGGATTTGCAATGGCCCCTAAAAGCCTCCCTATTGAAAAGATGATCTGTTGCATTGAAGATGGGATTAGCAACCTCCCTCTTGAAGACAAGGAGGCATTAAGGCAAGAATTTTCTCTCATCATGAGGAAAGCCAAGGCTCCCAAAAGTAACTTGAGTAAGGAAGAGCAAAAGGCTTTCACTTCCTTACGAAATAATGACAAAATAGTTGTTCTTAAAGCAGATAAAGGAGGAGCAGCGGTTATCCTTGATAAAGAAGACTACGTTAAGAAAATGAATGATCACCTAAATTGTGGCAGTTATAAGAAGCTAAACAGTAATCCCATGGCCAAGATTATGAAGGATGTAAAAAAGATTATATCAGATTCCAACCTTGACGAAAAATTGAAGAAGAAATTAACCCCCTCTTGTGAAACCATTCCTAGAATTTATGGATTACCCAAGATCCATAAGGAGGGTGTCCCACTGAGACCGATAGTTAATACCATTGGCTCCCCAACCTATGAGCTTGCTAAATATGTAGCCAAGATTCTGAAGCCCCTGGTTGGAAATACTGACTCCTTCATTAAAGACTCACATGACTTTGTGAATCTTATTAAAAATGAAAGAATGGAAAAGGATGACATCCTTGTAAGCTTTGACGTGGTTTCCTTATTCACGAAGATTCCTCTTGATGAAGCCATTCAGGTCATAAGAAGTGTCACCGATCCAGAAACCGCAAAGCTGGCTGAAGTCTGCTTAAGGTCAACTGTATTCACATTCCAAGGAACATTTTATGAACAGACATCTGGTGTAGCAATGGGATCACCCCTCTCGCCAATTGTGGCCAACTTGTACATGGAATATTTTGAGAAGAAGGCCTTGGAATCTTATCCCTTAAAACCAGCATGGTGGAAGCGTTTTGTCGATGACACCAATATAAAATGGACCCATGGTAAAACAGAACTCGACAAGTTTTTCAATCACCTTAACTCCATTTCCCCTGATATAAAATTCACTATGGAGCTTGAAGAAAATATGAGCATCCCTTTCTTGGACATTCTTATCATCAGAAAAGAGGATGGCTCTTTGGGCCATAAGGTTTTCAGGAAATCAACTCACACGGAAAGCTACCTTCATGCGGATTCCCACCATCACCCAGCCCAAAAGCTTGGCGTTCTGAACACTCTTGCCATTAGAGCCCTCTGAATTTCTGACTCAGAACATATAAATGAAGAGAAGAGGCATTTAATCTCAACTTTCAGAAATATAGGCTACAAGGATCATGAGATTAAAAAAGCCATAAAGAAAGCCGAAAAAAGGTTATCCTCTCCCAAACCTAAAGAGGAGGATCAACCTCATGATGGTAGGGTTTTTCTACCTTATATCCATGGGGTCACAGATAAAATGGCAAAGATCCTAAGAAAGAGAAACATTCTAACATAATTCTCAGCTCCCGGTACCATCAGACAAAGTTTAAAATCTGTTAAGGATGATATTGATAAACTGCAGCTCAAAGGAGTCTATAAAATAGACTGTTCGTGTGGGAAAAGCTACATAGGTGAAACTGGTCGGTCCCTCCAGACAAGACTGAAAGAACATGGCGCTGACATTAGGAATGGAAGATCTCGTACCTCAGCCTTGGCAGAACACTCCTCGAAGACTAAACACCACATCTGCTTAGAAAACGCCTCAATCATCGCAAGAGAAGAGCAGCATCGGAAACGGAAAATCAGAGAAGCCCTCGAAATCTTGAAGCATCCTTGTAATTTGAACAAAGACAGCGGTTTGGAGATTAGCGGAAGCTGGCTTCCCCTGATCAGTGAAATCAAGAAACGTCAGCCCGGCCCCAGGTAAGTTGTCTAACAGGTAAGTTGTCTAAACAGGTAAGTTGTCTAACAGGTAAGATAGTTATCAAGATAGATATGAATATAAGTTTTCATAGTAAATATAAATAATATTATAGACATTAGCAATGTTTTGATTTTCATAGTAATATTGTCTTTAGGTTATTTATATTATATTATATTAAAACCCTAATTATTAATATAACCTCAATGTTTGATTTTAATAATATTTAGGCATTAATGCATGTTCTTAATATAGTCTAGTCTTTAATATTGAATTAATATAGAATTTAGGTTTTATTAATTGGTATTAATTTGAATTTATTTAGATAGTGGTTAGGTTTTTTATATTAAGCTATTTAGACTTTATGTTATATAAAAAAAAAAAAAAAAAAAAAATTTAAGTCATATAGTGATCAGGTTTATAAAATTATTAGGTTATATAGTCATTAGGTTATTTAGTCATATTTATATTAATATTAGAGTTATATAGCCATTTATATTATTATGTCTTATATATTAACATTATTTTGTCATATAGAGTCATTAACTTATAGTATCATATTTATTAATATTAATATATTTACATTAGTTTTAGATAATAATTTTATATAAATTTTTTGTCTTATAAAGGTTATGATATTAAAATATTTATTTTAGTTTTTAAATTGATATAGGCTTTAGGGTTGATTTTGATTAATTCTAATATATATATATGAAGTTGTAGGCTTGATTGTTATTAATTCTAATATATATATATGAATTTGTTTAGGCCTTAGGTTAGATAAATATTTAGTTATGTCTTTAGGTTATATAAATATTAATGTTATTAGGTTTATGATTTAAATATTAAAATATTAAAATTTATATTCTAGTTTTTAGATATTATTACCATTAGCGTTTCAGGTTTTTAAAAAAAAAATTTGATGTTATTATCATTATTTATTTTAGTATCTAGATAATTATATTATTTTAAGATTATTTTAAAATGTTTAGTTTAATGATTTTGTTTTAAAGTTACTAAATAAATAAAATTAATTTATTAAAATTAAAATCAATAAATAAAATTAAAATTAAAATTAAAATTAAAATTAGGTTTCATTATTTATTTCCAGCCGACCTGTGCTTTGCCTCTATTATTCTGCCCTCATGAGTATTTATTTCCTCCATCTGGCTCTTCTTTTTATCATCTTTCTCTTCATCTTTCTCTTTTCCCTGCTGATGGATCCCATTTGGGATTCGAAATGTTGGTGTAAAAACTCCATTACTGTGGGTTCTCCGATCAGAAATTCAAATAACACAAACCACAGATCTCTGAAATCCAAAACAAAGAGAGTCCGAGAGTCTGTGAACTCCAGAGAAGGCTTGAGAGGCTCAAGCAACTCCTCTGTGTATTCCTGTCGGGTATTGAGTACCAAATTGGACTCATACCACTGAGACTAGTTGAGGTCGAGATCCATTAAGGTGAGTCTGTGTACTCTGGAGACTTGGGGGATCCAAGTACAATCATACTAATCATTCTCTGTTAAGTGAGACTCAAATTGAGCTCCTTATTGTAAATTCTCTACTTTAAGACATAATGGAAAGGCCCCCACTGAAGGCTGGACCAAGAGACATAGCTCAGGAGGATTGGTTGAACTCCTTATTAAATTTGTTGTGTTTTGTATTTTCTTACCGTGTTTCTCTTATTGTTTCAAGTGCCTGTGTATTTTGAAATCTTAACGATCTGTTGCTTAAAATAATATAGGCACACCCTAGCACATAAGTCTGTAATACCTTCATTAATTAACTGAGATCATTCACGAGTGATTTTCAGATCAATTTTGTAAGGAAGTATGGGCTTGGCAGGAAACATATTTGGCTAAGCGTTGGCTTGAGCTAGTTTGTGAAGCAATGAGTGAGATAGTTTGGGTTGAACAAGAATTGTATTTTCTTCTCAGATCTTCTAGTTAATGAAATATGCAGATAGCAAGGGCTTTTACGTGTTGTTTTCCCAGAAAAATATTTTTTTATGTGTGATTGAGATTATTCATTTTCTGCTTCGTGATTTCATCGATCAATTTTTGTTTCCGCTGATGAGTCGAGTAGATTCGATTCAATTTTTTTAGAATATCATAATCTATAGTTTGTATCTATAAGAAAATTCTACATGGTATCAGAGATGAAATCACTATAGAAGAGGAGAAAATGAATTTGTTGTGCAGGTGATATTGAATTTGTAATTTCATACTTAAGAGTTAGCAGGATGTCATTTTATGGTTTGAGATTGAGTATGCCATTGAGGGCATCTCGAATTACCTATCTTGGAAGGATATGATGGAGGCAGTGTTGGAAGACAATGGGCTGAAGGAATTCATAGATAATTATATCTCGAAGCCTCCAACATCTGATGATAAAGATATGAATGAATTGAGAAAGCGTGTGGAAAAGTCGAGAAGGATTATCCTATAAGAGTTCAAGATTATTTCCTTGAATCTTCACGTTAAGGAAACTCCATTTGCAATGTGGAAGGCATTGACAAAACTATTTAAAAATAGCAGTGACCATAGGAAGATGGCACTGAAGGACACACTCAAAAATATCAATATGGAGAAGGGCGACTCAATTCGAAAGTACTTTACAAAGTTCACCCACTGTCGGGATGAGCTTGGAAGTGTCAGGGTTACTATTGCATAAGACAATCTAATGAGCCTAACACTTATATGACTTCTCAAGAGTTGGAATAATTACCAGGACATAACTAATGGGAGGGAGAAGATGCTAGAGTGGGACTTTTTGTGGTCCAAATTGGTACAAAAAAGGATTTGGCAGAACACCAGAGATAAGACCTCATCCAAAGAAGTGGAACAAGACTCAGCATTAGTCAACAAAGAAAATAAATACAAGGGAAAGAAGTCCCTAGGCAAGGAGGGCAGAAATAAGAAGGAATTTTCAGACATCAAGTTTTTTCAATGTCATGAGTTCAGGCTCTATGCCATGGAATGCCCACAGAATAAAGCAAGCAAGAAGGATCATGCATTAGCAGTAGTAGGTGAAGCTCTAGATTCACAATGCGAACTTCATTTCACTCTCATTGCATGCATGGTAAGAATTATAATGGGAAGCATGTGGTATCTCGACAATAGTGCTTCGTTCCATATGGCAGGAATAGATGTCTCTTCAGTGACTTGGAGGAGAAATACCTCACATGATGGGAGGTATCACATGACCAACATCAGTACTATTACCTTTTAGAGGAAGCTTGACTCCCCTCTCAGACTCATAGATGTGATGTATTTTCTCGGACTAAAGAAGAATCTTGTTTCCCTTGTGGTATTGGAAGATCGTGACTACGATGTAATTTTTAGCAAAGGAAAGGTTTTCCTTAGACACATCGCCACGGGACATGTGAGATACATTGGTGTGCGATTCAAGAAAATGTATGCTCTCGAGGTCAAAGATGCATGCCAATCTTTGATGAGCAAGGAAAATGTTATAAATTTGGTGGTTAAGAGGGAGCATGAATTACCTCTCAACATGCATCCTCAGAAGTAGCCTCAACAAGTTGTGGAGCAACCACAACTGGAGAAGAAGCGAGGAGACCAAGTGGAGATATCCACTCAAGAAAATACATCTAGTAAGGGGGGATTTTGAGCCATGTGGGCTGAGGGAGCACATGCCACCATACCTCTAGGTGAGAGGTGAGACGATGTGAAGAAATAGTCCCAAGAGTGCATAAATTTAGGGCAAGATCCATTGAGGTGTTTTTGTCTCATGGATCATTACCCTTTTAATGGGGGCCCATAATATTCAGTAGAAATAGGATCAGTGTCAGTCAGATACTGAGGAGTGGAGAGCATAGTTGATAGCAGTGGGGAGACTTAGGAGCGGAGTCAACAAAAACATAGTTTTCCCAATTGACAGTTGTAGACACAATTGATTCAGTTTATTTTGTTTGCAGGCTTTTCAATTGTAGATGTTTCAGTAGCAACAACAACAGTTACAAGTGTTTCATACAAAACATTCCAAAGGTACTAGATCAAGATATAATTGAATTCCTTTCTTGTTGAGAGTGAGTGTTAAAAATAACAACAAGAGAATCCTAATTTAATTTGTCCTTGAATTAAATTGGGAACTAAATCAAAATTATATTCTCATAGAAACTTGTGACAATTAACTAACTTAAGTTGACTTAGTTGGCTTAGTAAATTCAAGTTGGAAGCCTATCTAGAGTCATATAGAGTGATTCCTAAATCTTAAGGGTCTAGTTTAAGTTCTTTTGAGTTGTAATTAATTAATTCAGTCTAGTTGAGTTAAAGTCAGCTAAACTAGTTCCAACTGTTGGAGGAATTAGTAGAAGGTCTAGTAGTGGGGAGTAGCTTTAATGCTCCACCAATTAGCTGATATTTCACTCATAAATACTCATGCATGTTAGTTCTTAGAAATACCTAGTTGAGATTAGAGTTCAGGGACAATGTACTATCAATTGTATAATTTTCTGAGTTGTACATATGGTGCGTGCAATCAACAAAATGCCTATGATGGATTGTGTAGTTGTGGTGAGGGATTTTCCCAATTAAATATGGGCTAATTCTCTTAGGGATTGCGCAAGGAAGTAGGGGCTTGGAAGGCAACAAATTTGTTTAAGTGTTGGCTTGAGCTATTTTTTGAAGCAATGAGTGAGACAATTTTTACTTGTGCAGAGATTGTTTGGGTTGAACAAGCATTATATTTTCTTCTCATATCTTCTCATTAATGCAATATACAGATAGCTACAGATTTTAGCTGTTTCTTTCCACAGAAAATATTGTGTTATGTGTGATTGAAATTATTCCTTTTCTACTTCATGATTTCATCAATCAATTTTTGTTTCCACTGATGAGGAGTATATTTGAGTCAATTGTTTTAACATATCACAATTTGTAGTTTGAATCTGCAACAAAAATCTACATAAACTCTTCCAAATTAAGAACTAAGTCAAAAATACCAAGGTGGATTCTCTATTAAATTCTAGTTCATAGGATAATTTAGTCATTTAAAGGTCATCATCATTTGAACCCATATCCATTGTGATGAGTGAAAAAGGATATAAATTTCAATGTCACTAAACAATGTAAGATCATGTTTGGTATAAGTGTAAAATTTACTGATGATTTCGAGTTATGTTTAATACCTCTAGATGTGTAAGTATTTTTGAGGAAGTAAACATGGTTCTAATATGGTGTGAGAGACACTTGAATATTAAAGACCAAAATTAGTATTTTAATATAAATAAATAATATATTTTTGTACTAAAAATCCTAAGGAATTATATCTATTTATATATATGATTCATAGGAAAAATATATTTGGTGTTTTAGGTTTCTGTGATCTTCATAATTGTATAGATCATCTTCCAGATTCATCGCATTAGGTTTCTTGTTTTGATCAACATTTCGAACCAACAATGGTGGTTCATCTTCAGGATGTGAAAGATTAGTGGAAAACTGGTCTTATTATTGAGTTTAATAAATAGATGTATAAGAATTCATATAGATTAAATAATAAATAAAATAATGTTGTTTAATGTGGTGTTTCACTTATAGACTTTTATTTGTAGATTCAACAACCTATGTGATATACTAAAACACAAGACAAGAATCTACTATACTCTTCAACATAAACCAAACTTGATCAATGCAGAAAATAAGCAGAAGAGGAATAATATCAATCACACATAACACACTATTTTTCTGGGGAAAGTAACGAATCAAAACCACAACTACCTATATTACATTTACTAGAAGATCTGAGAAGCAAGTGCAATGCTTTTTCAACCCCAAAAAATTCCTGCACAAGTAGAATCTATTTCTCTACTTCCTAGGAAAGCCTTGGATGAATAAAATATGCTCTACCCAACCTTAAGCTCAAATTGCACAAGTATTTTCTATCCTCTGCCTAAATGACTTACTATGGCCAATACTTAGCCAAATTCCTAGCCTTCCAAGCCCCTAGTTCCTTGTGCAATTCCTGTGATAAATAACCCATAATTAATCGAGAAATTTTCCACTCATGACTATGTAATCCATCCATATGCCCTCAACTGATTGCATACAATATCTGTCAAATTCAAAAAATTATACAACTGATAGTACACTGTCCCTAAGCTCTAATCTCAACTGGGTCTTCCTCTGAATTGTCATGCATGAGTTATTTATGAGTGAATCTTTAGTTAACTGGTGTGGACGTGAAGATGCATTAGTTCCCTCCTCCACTACTAGACCTCCTACCAGTTCCTCAAATAGTTAGAAATCGTTTAACTGACTTTAACTCAGTTAGACTTCATTAATTAATTACAACTCAAAATAACTCAACCTGGGCCCCCAAAATTTAGGGATCACTCTACATGACTCTAGATAGACTTCCAACTCAAATTTCCTAGGTCAACTAAGTCAATTTAATTTAGTTAACTATTACATGTTGCTATGAGATTAGACTTTTGATTTAATTTCCAATTCAATTCAATGAAAAAATATATTATAATTGTAGATGTTATTTTTAACATTCATTTTTGCAATTTTCAACACACCCTCTCAACAAGAAAGAAATTCAACTTTATCTCAATCTCGTACCTTTAGAATTTTCTGCGTGTAACACTTATCTCTAGTGTTGCTACTGCAACTTCCAAAACAAAAAAAACATCCAAACTGAATTAGTATGATGCATATGTCACTAGATTCTCTGACTCCTACTAGTTACTGTACTTTCTACTAAAAACTTTGCATTGCTGCTAACTTTTCACTATGCCATCTGCACTATTGCCAACTCTTCTCTGTGTTCCCTGGTATCTGACTATTGCTAATATCTACCTCTATCACAGTGATATTCGATTGCATCAACGAACATTGATCCATCCTAGTACTATGTACCATGGGATCCTATAGTATGGTAATGATCCATGAGACCAAACATCTCAATGGACCCTTCCCAAATTTCTGCACTCTTAGGACTATTAATTCACATCACCCCACCTCACACCTAGAGGTATGGTTGCATGTGATCCATCTTCCCACTTGGATTGAACTTTCCCCCTACTGGTGGTCTCTACTTTAGTGGATGCCTCCACGCAGTTTCCTCTCTGCTTCTCTAATTGTCACTGCTCCACAAACTTCTGAGGCTACTTCTGAGACTACATGTTGAGAGGTAATTTACACTCCCTCTAAACCACCAAGTCTCTAACCTTTTCCTTGCTCCTCAATGCTTTGCATGCATCTTGTACCTCAAGATCATACATGTTCATGAATCACACACTATTCTATTTCATTTGTCCCATGGAGATGTGTCTAGGGAAAACCTTTCCTTTGCTAAAAATCACATCGTTGCCACAGTATTTTAATACCATGACAGAAAAAATATTCTTCTTTAGTCCTAGAACATGTATCACATGTGTGATTCAGACAGGGAAGCAAGACTCCCTCTTAAAGGTAACTATACCGATGTCGGTCATGTTATACCTCCCATCATCTCAAAACTCTACATTATGGTTGAGCTCTTTCTCCTCAAAGTCACTAAAGAGATCTTTATTCCCAATCATATGGAGCGAGACACCGCTGTCAAGATAGCACATGCTTCCCATTATAGTGTTGGCCATGCATGCAATGAGAGTGAAATCATGTTTGAATTATGAAGTTATAACTTCACCTACTACTACTACTACAAGCTCCTTATTACTTGCTTCCTTTTGTGGGCAATTCGTGGTATAGTGTCTGTACTCGTGATAGTGAAAACACTTGATGTTCAACAATTCCTTCTTCTTACCACCCTACTCAACTTTGGAATTCTTTCCCTTGGATTTCATTTCTTTTTTTACTAATGCAAAGCCCTCTTCCACTTCTTTGGAAGAGGTCGTATCTCTAATGTTCGGTTGAAACTCTTCTTGTACAAAGTCAGACCACAACAATTCCCACTCTCGTAGCTTATCCCTCCAATTACCCGAGTTCAGGTAACCATGCCACCTCTTGGGAAGTCCTAGAAGCGCTAGGCTCACCAAATCATGTTTGAAGACAACAATACTGACACTTCCAAGGTCATCCTGATATTGGGTGAACTTGGTCAAGTACTTCGAAATGACTCTCCCTTCTCCATCTTGATCCTTCTAAGTTTTTCCTCCAGTACCAACTTCCTATGGTCACTACTATTTTGAAACGTGTTTGTTAATGTCTTCCACATTAAAAATGGAGTTTCCTTGCCGTGGAGATTTGAGACAACATGATCTCAAACTCCTTCCAGGATAATCCTCCACACACTTTCCATTCAGCCAAATCTTGAGCATCAGATGACGGGGGCTTCAAAATGTCATTATATATGAATCCCTTGAGCCCATTGTCTTCCAATATTTCCTCCATCTTATCCTTCAAAGCTATGAAAATTGAGCTTCCCTCTAGGGCATACGCATGTCTCAAACCGTAGAAATTCATTTTCGGACTCTGAAGTATGAACTGCAAATTCGAATTCACTTGCACAACAAACTTAAATTCTCCTCTTCTATATTGTCTTCATCTCCAATACCATGTAGATTTTTACTTGTAGATTCAATAGCCTATGTGAGATACTAAAACATAAGAGAAGAATCTATTCTACTCTTCAGCAAAAAACAAACTTAATCGATGAAAACAAAAAGCGGAAAAGGAAGAATATCAATCACACATAACACAATATTTTCTTTCGGAAAAAAATGCTCAAAATTCTGACTATATATATTGCATTAACCAGAAGAAGAAAATACAATGCTTGTTCAACCCTGAATAATAAATGCACAAGTACAATCTATCTCTCTATTTTTGAGGAAAGCCTTGGATTATTACAATATCCTCTTCTCAACCTTGAGCTCAACCTGGACAAGTATTTTCTATCCTCTATCTAAATGACCGCCTTTGTCCAATATTTAGCCAAATTCCTAGCCTTCGAAGCCCCTACTTCATTGCGCAATTACTGAGAGAATTAGCCCATAGTTAATTTTGAAATTATCCACACATGACTACAAAATCCATCCATAGGCCCTCAATTGATTACATGCATCACCTGTAAAATTCAGAAAATTATAAACCTAATAATACATTGTCCCTGAACTCTAATCTCAACTCGGTCTTCCTCTAAACTGTCATGCATGAGTTATTTATGTGTGAATATTCAATTAACTAGTGTGGAAGTGAAGATGCACTGGTGCCCGTCCGCACTACTAGACCTCCTACTAGTTCCTCCAACAATTAGAACTACTTTAACTCACTTTAACTCAGTTAGACTGAATTAATTAATTACAACTCAAAAGAACTCAACCTGGGCCCCTAAAATTTAAGGGTCACTCTACATGACTCTAGATAGACTTCCAACTCGAATATCCTAAGTCAACTAAGTCAATTTAACTTAGTTGACTATTAAAAGTTGCTATGAGAGTAGAATTTTGATTTAATTACCAATTTAGTTCAAGGAAAAACTACATTAGAATTTGTAGATGCTATTTTTAACATTTCTTGTTGCAATTTTCAACACTCCCTCTCAACAAGAAAGGAATTCAACTCTATCCAAATCTGATACCTTTGGAACCTTCTGCATGCAAAACTTCTCTTTAGTGTTGTTTCTACTGGAAATTCTAAAATAAATAAATAAATAAAATAATTAATTAATTAATAAAAAATTAAATTAAATTAAAAATTTAAAATAAAAAATAAGAAATAAAAAATAAAGAAATAAAGAAATAAAAATAAAAATAAATAAATAAATAAATAAAATAAAATAAAATTCCAAACTGAGTCACTATGATTCATTTGTCACTAGAGACTTTGACTCCTACTAGCTACTGCACTATCTACTAAAAACTTTGTGTTGTTTCTAACTCTGTATTGTGTCACATGCACTGCTACCACCTATTATTTGCGCTCCCCGATATCTGAGTATCGTTAGTCTCTACCTTAGTCATTCTGACATTTGACTGCATCAACCACCACTGATCCATCCTGCTACTATGTGTTGTGAGCTCCCGTATTAAGGTAATGATCCATGAGATAAAACATCACAATGGACCCTACCCAAATTTCTGCACTCTTGGGACTATTAATTCACATCACCCCACCTCTCACCTGGAGGCATGGCTACATTTTCTCCCTATGCCCACTTGGCTTGAAATTTTCCCCTACTGGAGGTCTCTATTTGAGTGGATGCCTCCACTTGGTCTCCTCTTTGCGTCTCTAATTGTAGCTTCTCCACAACTTTCTGAGGTTGTTTCTGAGGCTGCATGCTTAGAGGCAATTTATGCTCCCTCTCAACCACCAAGTTGCTAACCTTTTCCTTGCTCGTCAAGGATTTGCATGCATCTTGCACCTCTAGAGAATACAAGTTCTTGACTCGCACACTGATCTATTTCACCTGTTTAGTGGCAATGTGTCTAACGAAAATCTTTCCTTTACTAAAAGTCACATCATAGCCACGGTCTTCCAATACTGTGACAGAAACAAGATTCTTCTTTAGTCCTGGAACATACATCAGATCTATGATTCTGATAAGGCAGCCAGGTTCCCTCTGAAAACTAATTGTATTGATGTCAGTCACGCTATACCTCCCATCATCTCCAAACTTTATGTTCCTCTTGAGCTCTTTCTCCTCAAGATAACTTAAGAGATCTTTATTCCCTTTCATATGGAATGCAACACTACTATTCAGATACCACATGCTTCCCATTACTATGTTATCAATGCATGCAATGAGAGTGAAATCAAGTTCGAATTGTGAAGCTATATCTTCCCCTACTGGTGCTACTACAAGCTTCTTCTTACTTTCTTTCTTCTGTGGGTAATTTGTGGCATATTTTCCATACTCGTGACAGTGAAAACACTCTGTGTTCAACATGTCCCTCTACTTGTCGCTCTCCTCACCTTGGGACTTCTTTCACTTTCCTTTCTTTTCTTTGCTGACTAATGGAAAGTCTTCTTCCATTTCTTTGGAAGAGGTCCCATCTCTGGTGTTCGACCAAGACTCTTCTTGTACCAAGTCAGACCATAACCATTCCCACTCTAGTAGCTTCTCTGTCTAATTAATTGAGTTCTCGTAATTGGTCCAACTCTTGGAAAGTCTTAGAAGGGCTAGGCTTACCAAATTTTCTTTGACAATAGTAATACCGACACTTCCAAACTCATCCTGACATTGGGTGAACTTGGTCAAGTACTTCAGAATTGAGTCACCCTTCTCCATCTTGATATTTTCTAGTTTGTCCTTTAGTGCCAGCTTCCTATGGTCACTGCTATTTTGAAATAGGTCTATCAATGTCTTCCACATTGTAAATGGAGTTTCCTTTTCATGGAGATTCAAGACAATGTGATCTTGAACTCCTTCTAGGATAAAACTCCTCGCCTTACTGACACACTTTCTCCATTTAGCTAGACCTTGAGCATTAGATGTTGGGGTCTTCAAAATGTCATTATCTATGAATTCCTTGAGCCCATTGTCTTCCAACATTTCCTCCATGTTTTCCTTTGAAGCTATGTAATTTGAGCTGCGGTCCAAGGCATACTCAAGTCTCAAACTGTAGAAAGTCATTTGCCGACCCTGAAGTATGAACTGCAAATTCAAATTCACCTACACAAAAAAATCGAATTCTCCTCTTCTATATTATCTTCAGCTCTGATACCATGTATATTTTTACTTATAGATTCAATATATTGTGTGATATACTAAAAAATAAGACAAGAATCTACTCTAGTCTTCGGTGGAAACCAAAATTGATCGATGAAAAGAATAAGTAGGAAAGGAAGAATATCAATTGCAAATAACACAATATTTTTCTAGAGAAAGCAACTATTCAAAATCCTGACTATCTATATGGCATTAACCAGAAGATCTGAGAAGCAAATATAATTCTTGTTCAACCCCGAACAATTCCTACTCAAGTACAATTTGTCTCTCTTTCCTAGGAAAGCCTTGGATGAATACAATATGCTCTGCTCAACTTGAACAAATATTTTCTACCCTCTGCCTGAATGATTGCCTTTGACCAATATTTAGCCAAATTCGTAGCCTTCCAAGCCCCTACTTCATTGCACAATTCCTGAGAGAATTATCCCATATTTAATTTGGAACTTCTCCACTCATGACTGCAAAATTCGTCCATAGGCCCTCAACTGATTGCATGCACTATCTCTAAAATTCAGAAAATTATACAATTGATAGTACACTATCCCTAAAATCTAATGTCAATTGGGTCTTCCTCTAAACTAACATGCATGAGTTATTTATGAGTGAATCTTCAGTTAACTTGTGTGGAAGTGAATATGCACTAGTGCCATCCCCACTACTAGACCTCCTACTAGTTTCACCAATAGTTAGAACTAGTTTAACTAACTTTAACTCAGTTAGACTAAATTAAATAATTACAACTCAAAATAACTCAACCTGGGTCCCTAAAATTTAGGTATCACTCTACATGACTCTAGATAGACTTCCAACTTGAATTTCCTAAGTCAACTAAGTCAATTTAACTTAGTTAAGTATTACAAGTTGCTATGAGAATAAAATTTCGATTTAATTCCCAATTTAATTTAAGCACAAATTAAATTATAATTTCTAGATGTTATTTTTAACATTTCTTGTTGAAATTTTCAACATCGCTTACATCTAAGAGTGTAGATCATTTGGAAATATATTGTATTATTAAGGCACTCCTTGCAACATCATTGGTTCAAGCCTCACCTATTCCATGTGTCATGTTTGGTGGATGTGCAATGCAGTTGAGTTTATAGTGGTAGTGGTTAGAATTGACCCTGTATGATGCAAATATGAGTTTGGCCTAGTTGTGTATGCCTCTAGATAGAAAGAAAGATAAATTCATAGTATCTAATTTATATAAATGATACAATACTAAAATAAAAAAGAACCATCCCTTTGTTACTCTTAGTTAGTTCTAAAATTATTTTTTAAATTCTTATAGTGCATTATTAAATTAATTACTACAAAGAAATAAATCTATTTCTCTATACATTTTATTTTAACTTTAAAAAATCACAAGTATTTGAGGTATTGTATTTCATTCTTTAAACATGGATATAATATCCAATGGCTTTCTAGAATATTCCTTGTGGTAGTAAGGACTAATGGATAAGGGAATACAAAATTTTATAATTGGATAGAAAGTACCACATATACCTTTTTTTACATTTAAAAAAGTGTTTTAGATATTATTATTCCTTTTTTGTTTGATTCTAAAATAATCCTCAACATATAGGAGATTTAATAAGTATATAGCTTACTTTATTATGGATTTGAAGAAATTCATGATTTTCATTACGTGATATAACTATTGAATAATATATGAGTTTGAAATGATTCAACTAAGAATAATGTTCTAGTTAGGCATAAGTGACAAGAAATGTCACAATCCAAACATAACCATTGATGAATAACACAATATAGAATAACTAATGAAGAATGTTTCCATGTAACATAACCAATGATGAACAGCAAAATCCAACATAACCCTTCACAAGCAATGTAATGTGACATAAGTCAACCAAAATTTTAGATTGCGATAAAACTAAGGAACATCACATTCTAGCATACCATTTAAGGAATGTCGCAATGAAACATGGAAACGTTACATAACCATTGAAGAATATAGAAATGTAATTTGAACATTTGCAAGTGACATAAGGTTTGTGTAGGATCATGGAAATCCAACATTGCACAAGATGAACACCACAATATGAGATATCCTTTTTTGAATGTCATAATGAAAAATGGAAATTGAAGGGAAATGAAATCCAACACAAGATTTATTGATCATTATAATATGGCATAACCCATTACGAATGTTTCATATTGACATAACCATTCAGACTATATATATTTCACATAAGTAAACAATGGTTGCTACAATGAGACATAAATATTATGGAACATCACAATCCATCATAAACCTTTAAAAATGTCAAAATGAGATAAACAAATGATGATAATTAAAAACCAACAAAACCCTTAAGGAATGTTGTGACGCAACACAAGTCAACAAATATGAAGTTTCAATTTCAATATATGGAAACCAATACCAAAGTCAAAATATGTAAATTTGATTTAAGTAAAGAAACATGGACATTAAAACATGTCAATTCAATATAATTAAATCGAGACGAATGTATAAATTTAACATATGTCCCCCACGATCAACGTAGAAATTCAATATAGGTTAACCAAGGTGAACATAACAAAGTGACATACCCATTGAGGAACATGGAAATCCAACATTGTAGGGGAATGTTGCAATATGAAATATCCCTTACTGAAAATCTTTATGAAAAATAACCATTGAGGTGCTTCATAATACAACATGATCATTGATGAATATCATAGTATGACCTAACCCATTATTAATATATTGTTGCAACATAACTATTAATAATTCAACAATTCAAATTATGTCAACCAAGATTAACATCACAATTCAACATATGACAACTAAAATTAACATCAACATGTCTCAATTTGGCATAAGTGAACAAAGATGAATGTTTCATTTTGACATATCCTTTGGTGAACATCATAATGTAGTATAACCATTGAGGATTGATGGAATCTAAGATAACCCTCAACGAAGGTCATAATATGTCACAACTTATCATATATGTCATATTTCAACAAAACCATTAAGAATGTAGAAATTGAGAAATAATAAGTCAAGATTAATGGTGCAATGAGACATAACCATTGAGGAACATCAAAATCTAACACGATTGTTCAAAACTACCACAATGTTACAAAGACATTAATGAACATTGCAATCCAACGTAGCATTGGATTTTTTTTTCAATGTGATAGAAGTCAACGAAGATGAATGTCTTAATTCAACATATGAAAAATGAGGATGAACATCAACATATGTTGATTTCATATAAGTTAACAAACATTAACAATGGAGTATGCAAATTCAACACAAGATAATCAAGATTAACATTCCAAAGTGACATAACCATTGATGAATGTGGAAATTTAATCACACCTTAAAATCATGTCACATTGTGATGTATCCCTTTATGAACATTTTAAGGTGACATAACCATTAGGGGAACTCCAATCAAGCATAACACTTGATCAACATTGTAATATGAAACAATCGATTATGAATGTCATATTGTAGCATAATCATTGAGAATGTAGCAATTCAACATATGTCAACTAAGATAAATGTCACAATGAGACAAAACCATTGATGAACGATGTATTCCAACATATCCCTTAAGGAACATTGAAATGCAACATAAGTCAACCAAGATGAACACTGTAAAGTAACATAATGATTATTGAACATGGAAATCTAATAAAACAGTTGTTGAACATAACATTGTGGCACATCCTTTGATTAACATATTTATGTGACATAACCATTGAGGGTGATGTAATCTAAACTAACCCTTGAGGAACACCGCAATATGAAATGACCTAATAGAATTCCACTTTTGTGATACAAACATTAAGAATGTAATAGTTTGGCATAACTCAAGAAAGATGAATTTTGTAATGATAGACAAGGATTAACGAACATTACAATCCAACAAAATTCTTCAATAATATCATAATGTTCCAAAACCAATAATGAACATTGCAATGTAACAAAATTCAACTAGGATGAATGTACCAATTCAAAGTATAAAACATATGATGAACACTGACATTTCGATATAACGTAATAAAAATGAACCTTAACATAGTATTTGGATTTGACATAAGTAAACTGACATGGTACCATAAAGTGACATAATCATTGAGGAATGTCACAATGTGACACATCCTTTATTAAATGTCATAATGTGACATAACCATTAAGGAGCATTACAATCCAAAATAACACTTGATGAACATTGTAATACGACATAACTCATTATGAATGTCCAATTACAACATAACTATTGATAATGTAAAAAATCAACCTAAGTGAACCTAGATGAACGTAACAATCCTACATAGCTATTTAAGAATGTTATAATATGGAATAACCCCTAATGAGCATTGTAATGCAACAAAACCTTTGGACAACATAACAAATTCACATAATTCAACTATGCTTATCCTAACATAACCATTGAGGAATGTGGTAATACAACATAATTATTAAGAAATTTTATATTCAGACATTATAACCCTCATAAAGCATTATATTATGACATGACACATCATTAACATCATAACGTGACACATCCATTGAGGAGCATAGTATTTTGGCATAAGTTAGCCTAAAAGAATGTCATGATGTAACATAACCATATTAATAACTACTTATTATTACACCGTGACACAATAATAAACTCAAATAAGATTAGACAATTTAAACCACAGAAAACCATAGTTATCCAAAATCAACTATATTCAAATTTGATCATCAATTACAAGGTATAAAAAACATTGTGATAAAATATTGAAGTACACTATGGCCATTCACATTGAACCATAGTTAAACATAGCTAGACACACCAAGTATGGTTAACCAATTTCAAACATGGTTAACTACAGTCAACCTTGGTCAATTGTGGTCAAACATGGTTAACCAGAGTCAACCATATTTGAACATTATAAACGATTGTTTCCTACAACAAATAATCATCACCAAAATTTAAACAACATACACCATAGTCAAACACACTTAACCATAATCAAACCATAGTCAACCATCATTATCTTACTGTTGATAGTGTTTTACCCTCCAACATTTAGGGGATCTCCCCGGTATTAAATGCCAACTAGATCTCACACAGTTTGGTGTAGGAATCCCATCTAGTATGATGGTTTGGTTGTCATTATATTAATGGTTTGTTTTAGCTCTTGCTTGTTAGAACATGAGAGTGGTCTGCTTTGTCTTCGAACAACAAGGTTCACGTGCCTGGTGAGTGATTAGTGTTACTTGTGTGAAGGTTCTTTCACTGCAGAGGGAGAAGGTGGGAGTGAGTCTCAAGTCGAAAGGGAGTAGTCCCAACTATATTAGAGACACAAAACATATCTCGGATTTCAAGTTTCTGTGATCCTCATCTTTGTGTAAATCAGTTTCCAGATTCATATCGCATTTGGTTGTTGTTGTAATCGACGTTTCGAACTAGTGACGGTGGTTCATCATGAGGATGAGAAAGATTTATGAAATACTTGTCTACCACTTAGTTCAATAAATAGATGTTCGAGATGAAGAGCTGACAATAATCTTAGAGAGTTGCAAAGTTGACTAATAATTTAACTATTAAATTAAAGTTTACCTATTACATTAAAATTCATTAATTATAAATTTAATTATTAAATTATTATATTAATTTTTTTATTAAATTAAAGTTTAATTATTATATTAAAATTCATTAAAATTAATTATAAATATTATTATTATTGAATCAAAATTTTTCATTAAAATTAATTAATTACAAATTAAATTAAAATTTTTAGAGGGTTATTTTAAATTTTAACATTATATAAGTTTAATTATTAAATTTATTTTTTATTTTTTATTTATTTTTATTAAATTAAAGTTTGATTGAAAATTCATTAAAATTAATTATAAATATAATTATTAAATTAAAATTCATTCAATTTGTAATTAATTTTAATTTTAATTATTAATTTAAAATTCATTAAAATTAATTATAAATATAATTATTAAATTAAAATTGAATTGCACAACTTTCAGTGGAGTAGTCCACACGAATGCGGCAACCACGAGTGTGACGATTGTTATAACAAGTTTATGAGAATGATTATGTCGACTGTCTGGTAGAATAGCCCACATGGGCCAGACACCATTAAGAAATTATAGAAAACATTTTTGAAAGCATATGTATTAGAACAACTGAAATAGTTCAACTATCTTAATATAGGTTAAAGCAACATCCATTACAAGTTCCTGAAGAGTATTCTTACAAACGAATACAATACATGTGTGAAAACGTGTTGGCCTATTATCTGGCTTTTGAATCAAGTGAAAGATCCAAGACACCTCGGTACACGATTACACCACTAACCCGATAGAGGGGCATTGGAGCCACTACTCACTCCTCAAATTAAAGACTACAGACTCTCAAGGCTATGCGGGAGGAGCTAAGGTGAAACGTATTTTGCATGTACAAATGATGGGTATATATAACCAAGGGTGAAACTGGCCCTTGTGACTATTTGACTTCCCTCATGACTATTTGACTTACCTAACTCTTCAAATTTACATGAATCTTTAACTTTACATGTGGGTCTCTTGGACTTCCATGTTACATTACATTAATTACAACAATATGGCTGATAGTAGTGATGTCGTCGAGATGACTCATGCCATGACTCAACACGATAGTGCTGGTATTTTCATGCTAATGGAGGTGTCCATGTCGAGCTGCAATGCTATTGAGTGATGAGTGTGCTCTTGGCATATTATTGCTTCACCTCCGTATGGCAAGGTGTGTGGAGTCTTCGATGGTCTTGGTGTTCGCTTGATGTTGCATGTGCATGCCTCTCCTTTCCTTGTACTTGCCACGCTTCATGTGTTTATCCGTTCGCAAACAAGTCTCCTAGAATGCACTCCTTGTTCATCTTGTTCATCGTCGCGCCATGTCTCATCCATGTAGCTGATCCGCAATCACTCATGATTCAACAACATCAAATACAAAAATATCCTAGTCTACCATGATGCATCATCTTTCATGTTCGGGTGTAGGTGGTCGGGAGAGAGGACAAGGCTCTGAAACTGTGCAGAGAATATTTTAGGTCAGGATGCAAGCTCCAAACACTATCAAGGAAATTTGCTAAGAGGTCACTAGGAGGCTAAGGGGGATAGTCCAGATCAGCAGGGACTATTTATGGGATCTAGCTCAGCTGAAAGTCATATCTTCACAATGTTTCCAGGGAGACAGTGAAAGAAGCAGGGAGGACTCTTGCAGTGAAAACTACGTAGATTTTTCGGGAGGCTGGCAATGGGCTACGGGAGCTTGCTGGCCAAAACAGCGCAAAACTGGGAGGCTGGCCTATAGGACATCTCTGTGTAGTTTCTGGGTTGAGCAGGATGTTGGGAAACTGGGAGACAACCCATGAAAATGTTTCAGGAGGAGAAGCAGGTCAGCTGATAGGGTGACTTGTTGAAAGAACTACACAAATTCCAAGGGTAGTGCAATGATAGGCAACGAGTGCTTGTCAGGCATGTCTATGCAACTTCATTCGTTAGTGGAAGAGGGCACATTGCCAGCTTCTACGCAATTTTTTGGAGTGAAACCTGGGGTCAGGTCCCGGTCAAACTCTCTGGTTGACAAGCTGGAGGCTTCGTAGATTCTCTTGTGGGTAGTACAAATTGAGATGGCTTACTAAGAAACTTCTGCGTTGTTTTGGGTGATAGTCATTCAGGTTGACTCGCAGATGGCACAGTGCAAACTGCCTAGGAGGCAGCCTCAAGCTCTATGCAATTATAGGTAGTAGTACATGATCATTGACGGTTAAGACTACGTAGTGCAGCTTAAAGGAGATCCAATGGTTGGGGCGTGGTCCAGTCAACAAAGTTTTAACAAAATGACTAAGTGTGTGAGTGAGTGAACTTTTGTATACAGAACCTTGTGAACACACATTCAACATGAATCGATGACGAGACACCTCGAACCAACAAGACAACATGTTCAATGTGACTGACCAACAGGTGCGGAGGATAAACACGACACTTGAGATAGGTCGTTGAGAGACTATGATGACACTTGTGCGACATTGCATACAACTTCATGTATGAGTGTGATAGATGCTTACATAGTGAATACAACTTGTACACATGAAGATGTACTTTGTGCATAGCTAGAACATGGCTGCAAGCATGACATTGTGACCAACATGGTAAAAGATGTCCGGTAAATGGTCAAGCGAGGAGGGTGCAAAGACTCAACAAAAGCACATGGGATGACCCCGAGTGCTTGCAAACATCAAGGAAAATGCCAAGGAATTCTCTGAAATTGGATGTAGGACAAAATTTTGGAGGGTGTTGCGATCGCTATAACACTTACATAGTTTTGTAGGTTGTTAACACAATGTAAGATATTAGGATTAGGTAGACACATAAAATTTATGTTGTTCGGATAGCCAAGCAAACATCAATATTTGGTTTTCCCCGAACATATGAACTTCCTCCCATTTGATGAATATATTTTCCAAGATTATTTTGTAAAAGGGCATGGTATAAATAGGTGATTTACCAATTCGTAGTTCATGGTGGGGTGCTACAACCACTATAACACTTACATAGTTGGTAGGTTATTAACAAAATGTAAGATTTTAGGATTGGGTAGGCACATAACATTTATGTTGTTCTGATAGCCAAGCACACATCAATATTTGGTCTTCCCAGACATATGAACTTCCTCCCATTTGATGAATATATTTTCCAAGATTATTTTGTAAAAGGGCATGGTATACATAGGTGATTTACCAATTCATAGTTCATGGTGGAGAAGAGGAATATACCAAGGCCTTGGAAATATCTATGTTAAATATTGTCCCAAGTAGGGGCATCTTCCTAAATTCTGTATTTAAATACTAAATCTGAAAGTTCTTCTCAAAAGACTCCATGTTTTCTAGATTTCTAGAAAATATTGGAATTGTGTAAAGATAATCATATATAGTCAAAGAAGTTTCTAAAAATCACAACATAAATTTACAATAGAAAATCATCTTTCTAGAAAAAAAATCCCAGAAAAATACTAGAAAAAATCTTAGTTCAGAAGTTTATAAAATTTTAGAGGCTTCCTCTCAAATTCATTGGGAATCCTTTCTTGAATTCTAGAGTTTTCTTTCTCCGAGTATAAAATAAGAATGTACTCAATTATTGGATAATGAAAAAAAGTTATGAGTTTCTCATAATGAACAGAGTTGCCTAAATCTGAATTTTTGTGAGTCATTGATAAATTATTGTTTGAGTTTGTAATAGTCTATATCATTTTTGGTTCTCTGATATCTTGAGTTCACAATTCCATCTGGACCCTTTATGCAAAAATGAAAAATACTTTATAAAGGTTCAATCTGGTCATGGAGGTCAAATGAAATGTGTCTTTCATTAGAAGGCAAATAACAGACAAGAATGTGTTGAATATGAAATGCTAGTATTGCAAACATTATTCCCAACATCCTATCAAGCAATGCAAGCACTTCGAAAATGGTGGGGACAAGAAAGGAATGGGTACATCTCACTTCTAGGTGCATTTGCATTAGCAGATATTGATGTGTTATTATTTATTGAATTATAAAAACATCAAGGTGTTTTTTGATATGTTATTAATTCTTGTGATTCAATATTTAAGTTTTTCTTTTCATGAATAGTTTACATTGAAATATGTTTGTCGAATAGATAATCTTGTACCGAATTTTTAATGCAAATAGTTGGAAAAACTAAGCTTTTATAAATAGAACCTTCTAAAGAATTAAGTTCCTCTCTTAAACATTCATAGAGGATAAGACATTTGTGTATTTTCTCAGCTTATATTATATAGTATAAACCTAACTCATTTCATTTCTTAAATATAAATAAACTAGATTACTACCACAACCACATTAAAAATATTAATTTGGTTGATATAACTGAAGGCTTCATTTTTTTCTACCATTGATAAATATGTAACAATAGAAATGATAATAATAATAAACTATTGAAATAAAGATATTATTATTATCATTATAATTAATAATAATTATTTCTATATAAAATAATTATTTAAAATTAAATATTATTTATTATTATTTAATTTTAAAATATGTAATATAAATATAAACCCTAGGAATATGATATTATAAACCTAGGGATTGATATTATAAATCCAAGGGGTTAATACCAAAACCCAAAGGGAATAATATCAACATGAGGGATAATAAACCCAAGGGATTAATACTAAAAAACCTATGGTTTATATTCCCTTGGGTTTTTAGTATTAATTCCTTGGGTTTATAATATCAATCCCTTGGGCATATTGTAAAAAAAATTGCTCCATTTTTTTGTTTGTGGATATTCAACTCTTCGCTCATCAAACTTAAGAATGATTCTTTACCTTATGTTATCGTAGATTTTCTAAAACAAGAGTATTTTTGAGGTTTGCATATCCAAATTATAAGCTCATCGGCAACCCCAAAGTAAGTGGTCTAGAATTTGCACTCAACCTTATAGAAAACTCTCATGCTAAATCCCTTAAATTTTGATGTGAACTTGAAGCGAGTAGTGTTATATTGTTTTTCTTACACTTTTCCATTCACTTTCACTCACAAATAAGAAACATTGCACTCAATACCACTTGTTTTTCATCATCACTTGTACCTCTGTTGGAAAATATAACAATCATTGTTGTGTTCTTTTGATGGTGGTAAGATGTGTCTGGTCATCTTGGATCGCTTTGAATGCCCTGTCCTACATACATTGTGGGAAGTTTCAATATGCATCCCTTCACTCTGACGATGGTGAAGGCATTTCGAAAAGGTAGGCCTTCATGCAAGAGCCTTGATGCTATTCAGTCTTGGGGTCTACACAATGGGTCTTTTCTTCCTCTACCGTCTTTATATATGTCAAAATTTGTTTCCTTTTATAAAACGAGAATGTATCTCCCATATTTAAAATGCAAGAGGTCAATGAATATATATATATATATATATATATATATATATATATATATATATATATATATATAGATATATATATATATATATATATATATATATATATATATATATATATATATATATATATATATATCCTATTTGATGATGTGAACTTGTTCTCGGTGGTGTTGGGATTCTTAGAAAGTCCTCTGTCCTTGATGCAATAGGACTTGGGAACAAGTATATTAACCATAGGTTAGCCACATAATATATTTTTAAAGTGGAAAATTCAAGGGGAGTGTCACACAAGATATATATGATATATACTTCAAAGATGACAATAGTCCTATTTGACAATGACAAATCCCTTTGGTGGAGTTGGGCCTAACCTGTGGTATTGGCGTCTCTTGGTTAATGATGCATATATGATGATATCCATTATACTCCAATGGTATTGGGAGATTTGAGATATGATGAGCAAATTTATTTTTTGTAAACTTGGACAACAATAGTATATTTGGAATATTACATGGACTTGGATATTGTGACACAATCCCAATAATTACGCCGTAAGGCATTCCCCTCTAAAATCAACTTCCCCAACTGCCTTTCTGTCATAATCTTGACCATCATATGTGTTGTTAGACGATTAAATGTTTTTCCACCGTTAGATGCTATCAAGTCAATTAAATCGGTTCAGTGGCTCCACTGGGTGCATCTAACCCTAAGACTGTTCATTACCAGTAACAACTCGGTTCTCTGTTCGGTGACTCCGTTGGGTGCATCTAACCCTAAGCCTTTTCATTACCAGAAATAACTCAGTTGTTCGATGCGAAGCTCTGTGAAAACGCTCTGCAAAACCCTAACTCATCTAGGGTGTTCAATGCCAAGCTCTGTGAAAATGCTCTGTAAAACCCTAACTCAGCTAGGGTTGCCTCCTGGGTGGCAGTTCTCACCTCTTGTCCACGACGTTGCAGTGAACCGATCGGTCTATGTGTCTTGCCTATCCACTGCTACTGCCAGCTACTGCTACCGAATACCATCCAGAATCCAGTTTCACAGGGTGCAAGTAAGCTTAATTTTTGTTGATGATGTGAACTTGTTCTCGGTGGTGTTGGGATTCTTAGAAAGTCCTCAGTCCTGGATGCAATAGGACTTGGGAACAAGTATATTAACCATAGGTTAGCCACATAATATATTTTTAAAGTGGAAGATTCAAGGGGAGTGTCACATAAGAAATATATGATATATACTTCAAAGATGACAATAGTCCTATTTGACAATGACAAATCCCTTTGGTGGAGTTGGGCCTAACCTGTGGTATTGGCGTCTCTTGGTTAATGATGCATATATGATGATATCCATTATACTCCAATGGTATTGGGAGATTTGAGATAGGATGAGCGAATTTATTTTTTGTAAACTTGGACAACAATAGTATATTTGGAATATTACATGGACTTGGATATTGTGACACAATCCCAATAATTACGCCGTAAGGCGTTCCCTTCTAAAATCAACTTCCCCAGCTGCCTTTCTGTCATAATCTTGACCATCAGATGTGTTGTTAGACAATTAAATGTTTTTCCACCGTTAGATGCTATCAAGTCAATTAAATCGGTTCAGTGGCTCCACTGGGTGCATCTAACCCTAAGACTGTTCATTACCAGTAACAACTCGGTTCTTTGTTCGGTGACTTCATTGGGTGCATCTAACCCTAAGCCTTTTCATTACCAGAAATAACTCAGTTGTTCGATGTGAAGCTCTGTGAAAACGCTCTGCAAAACCCTAACTCATCTAGGGTGTTCGATGCCAAGCTCTATGAAAATGCTCTGCAAAACCCTAACTCAGCTAGGGTTGCCTCCTAGGTGGCAGTTCTCACCTCTTGGCCATGACCTTGCAGTGAACCGATCGGTCTATGTGTCTTGCCTATCCACTGCTACTGCCAGCTACTGCTACCGAATACCATCCAGAATCCAGTTTCACAGGGTGCAAGTAAGCTTAATTTTTGTTGATGATGTGAACTTGTTCTCGGTGGTGTTGGGATTCTTAGAAAGTCCTCAGTCCTGGATGCAATAGGACTTGGGAACAAGTATATTAACCATAGGTTAGCCACATAATATATTTTTAAAGTGGAAAATTCAAGGGGAGTGTCACATAAGGAATATATGATATATACTTCAAAGATGACAATAGTCCTATTTGACAATGACAAATCCCTTTGGTGGAGTTGGGCCTAACCTGTGGTATTGGTGTCTCTTGGTTAATGATGCATATATGATGACATCCATTATACTCCAATGGTATTGGGAGATTTGAGATAGGATGAGCGAATTTATTTTTTGTAAACTTGGACAACAATAGTATATTTGGAATATTACATGGACTTGGATATTGTGACACAATCCCAATAATTACGCCGTAAGGCGTTCCCCTCTAAAATCAACTTCCCCAACTGCCTTTCTGTCATAATCTTGACCATCAGATGTGTTGTTAGACTATTAAATGTTTTTCCACCGTTAGATGCTATCAAGTCAATTAAATTGGTTCAGTGGCTCCACTAGGTGCATCTAACCCTAAGACTGTTCATTACCAGTAACAACTCGGTTCTCTATTCGGTGACTCCGTTGGGTGCATCTAACCCTAAACCTTTTCATTACCAGAAATAACTCAGTTGTTCGATGCGAAGCTCTGTGAAAACGCTCTGCAAAACCCTAACTCATCTAGGGTGTTCGATGCCAAGCTCTGTGAAAATGCTCTGCAAAACCCTAACTCAGCTAGGGTTGCCTCCTGGGTGGTAGTTCTCACCTCTTGGTCATGACGTTGCAGTGAACCGATCGGTCTATGTGTCTTGCCTATCCACTGCTATTGCCAGCTACTGCTACCGAATACCATCCAGAATCCAGTTTCACAGGGTGCAAGTAAGCTTAATTTTTGTTGATGGGTTAGCCGTCTTGTAGCGATTTACACATTAGGTATCTGAATATTCTTTTGTTTTCCTGTTTTCTTTAATCTGGGTAATTCTTTGTTACTTTTCCTGCCTGCAGGTCCTGGGGTTGTTCTGCAATTCAAGGACTTCCAGCACTGAGGAAAGCACTTCTCATTTCCTCTTTTTCAAATACCTGTCTCTGGAACACCGCCGAGTTGGGTTGCAAACTCACAAGCCCTGCCGATGACAGGGCCTATGCAATCTGCCCATTCTTCAGGGGAATCTTCAAGTAGGAGCTCATCGTCAATCTCAGACTATGAAATAATGCAAAAGAGGATGGGATTTGCAATTGAGATACACACGTGATAGCAGAATTATGCAGTTTCAGCTCCAAATGATGATGATTACCCACTCTATGGTCAGCCCATTTTTCTCGTTTCAGCACTGCAAATTTCTCATTCGCTCAGTCATATCTCAATCGTGAAAGAAATGGAAAAGATGAATAATGAAGGAAAAGGTCCTATATGAGATTCAAATTTAATTAAGATGCATGGAATTAATTTGCATAAAGGAAGAGAAATGGCAGAGAAGAACAGAGAAAACCCTCAAAAAAAAATCACAGCAAAGAGAAATAGCTAACCCAAGCCAGGAAGAAAATATAGTAGATAGAAAAGAATGTCTAGAGCAGAGCGTGAAATAAGCCTACAATACCAGTTACCATGTGACGGAGAACGCTGATATTAAAAAATTAAAAATTCCATTGACCATATTGACAACTTTGCTTCACCATATTTTTAGAGTTGTTTGCAGCAGGTGATGATCAAGATCTAGTATGTTCCTCTATCGCATAAAAACACACATACTCTGACATCCATGTAAACACACCAAGAACTCAAAAGGGAGTAGGTGTGTTGTTTTCCAACCTGTGGCTACTCGCCCATTTCCTCTTTCTCAAATACTTGTCTCTAGAACACCGCCGAGTTGGGTTGCAGACACACAAGCCCCGCCGATTACAGGTCCTATGAAATCTTTCCATGCTTCAGAGGCATCTTCCAGAGGTATTGAAAATTGATTTTTATCTATGTTATCTTTTTTTCTAGACTAACTATCTGAGAGCATTACAGTATGCAAGAAAAATTGTGACATTGTATTCTTTAGTTTAGGATTCTAGTAATTTATTTCAAGATTGTAGTAAAGCATGTGGTTCTAATGAATTTTTTTGTCACTTCGCTGTGTTCCCAGATACTGTACCTTTTATAGAGGATAGTTTTTGTCCTTGGAAAACCTTTACAGTTTGCTAGTTGTTGTATGTATATCTACTGTTCAAGTAATACTATGCAGTTTTTATTATATATCTATATATTCGCTTTATCATTGTTCCAACTGCAGGGAGTAACTTTA
Source organism: Pinus tabuliformis (assembly GCA_031772625.1). Lineage (NCBI taxonomy): Eukaryota > Viridiplantae > Streptophyta > Pinopsida > Pinales > Pinaceae > Pinus > Pinus tabuliformis. The sequence continues at coordinate 259,647,429 of CM062808.1, read as the reverse complement.
CATTTGTTTGGCATGACGTGGTGATTTGTCAGAGTAGAATTTGGAAAGGATACAAATCTATGCACATTTATATTTTGTAGACACATTCTTTAACCATCTCTGCGGCCTTTGTATGAAAGATCAGTTGATTTGTCAAAATGAACTTGTGTTGTTGCTCATTTCTACACTGCTGTAGTGAGTGCCATGGTTGCTATATGATGTGAACTTACCGATTATGATAGACTTGCAACCATCTATGCTACAAAAATGAAGTATATTCTTCATTTCTGAAAACATGTACAACCTGGATAACTACCCCCATGGTCTACATAGAAGGACAAGCTGCTTATCTGGCAGAAATCAACCCTTAATTATAGCAACACCTTCAATCTGGATAAATTAGGTAGCGCACTTTCAAGAAATCATAAGTAGCATATTGAACACCTAAAACGCCAAGAACCTGGACTGGTGGTCTGCCGAGAAATCCAACTGCTTTATTGTTGGCAGACTTCTTGTATTAAATCACAAGGTGGAACTCCTACAAATAAGCTTTGCACTACAGATGGACTTGCTGTTAAAGTTTGAACTGAGGGTTCAGGAGCTGGAAAAGTTTGTGATCTATATGCAAGATTTTTCGTTTCCAGCAAAATAGCATTGCAGAAGAGGAAGGGATTTGCGATTGAGATACACACCTAATAGCAGAATTGTGCGGTACCCACTCCAAATGATGATGATTACCCACTCTATGGTTGACCCATTTTTCTCGTTTCAGCACTGCAAATTTCTCATTCACTCAGTCATATCTCAATCGTGAAAGAAATGGCAAAGATGAATAATGAAGGAAAAGGTCCTATATAAGATTCAAATTTAATTTGATATGCATGGAATTAATTTGCATAAAGGAAGAGAAATGGTAGAGAAGAACAGAGAAAACCCTCAAAAAAATAAAAAAATTAGAGCAAATAGAAATGACTAACCCAAGCCAAGAAACAATATAGTTGACATAAAAGAATGTCCAAAGAAGAGTGCAAAATAAGTCTACAATACAAGTTACCATGTGACGTAGAACGCTGATATTAAAGAATTAAAAATTCCATTGACCATATGGACAACTTTGCTTCACCATATTTTTAGAATTGTTTGCAATAGGTGATGATCAAGATCTAGTTCCTCCTCTATCGCATAAAAACACACATACTCTGACATCCATGTAAACACACCAAAAACTCAAAAGGGAGTAGCTGCATTGTTTTCCAACCTGTGGCTACTCACCCATTTCCTCTTTTTCAAATACCTGTCTCTGGAACATCGCCGAGTTGGGTGCAGACTCACAAGCCCCACCGATGACAGGTCCTATGCAATCTTCCCATGCTTTAGGGGAATCTTCCAGAGGTATTGAAAATTGGTTTTTATCCATGTTATGTCGCTTTCTAGACTAACTATCTGAGAGCATTACAGTATGCAAGAAAAATTGTGACATTGTATTCTTAAGTTCAGGATTCTAGTAATTTATTTCAAGATTGTAGTAAGCATGTGGTTCTAATGAATTTTTTGTCACTTCGTTCTGTTCCCAGATACTATCCCTTTGATAGAGGATAGTTTTTGTCCTTGGAAAACCTTTACAGTTTACTAGCTGTTGTATGTATATCTACTGTTCAAGTAATAGTATACAGTTTTTATTATATATTTATATATTCGCTTTATTATTGTTTTGACTGCGAGGAGTAACTTTACATTTGTTTAGCATGACGTGGTGATTTTTCGGAGTAGAATTTGGAAAGGATACAAATCTGTGCCACATTTATGTTTTGTTGACACATTCTTTATCCACCACTGCGGCCTTTGTATCACAGATCAATTGATTTGTCAAAATGAACTTGTGTTGTTGCTCATTTCTATACTGATGTAGTGAGTGACATGGTTTCTATATGATGTGAGATTACCGAGTATGATAGACTTGCAACCATCTATGCTACAAAAATGAAGTATATTCTTCTCATGAAAGAAATGGCAAAGATGAATAATGAAGGAAAAGGTCCTATATGAGATTCAAATTTAATTTGAGATGCATGGAATTAATTTGCATAAAGGAAGAGAAATGGCAAAGAAGAACAGAGCAAACCCTCAAAAAAATAAAAAAATCAGAGCAAAGAGAAATGGCTAACCCAAGCGAGGGAAAAATATAGTAGACAAAAAAGAATGTCCAAAGTAGAGCACGAAATAAGCCTACAATACCAGTTACCATGTGGCGAAGAACGTTGATATTAAAAATTCCATTGGCCATATTGACAACTTTGCTTCACCATATTTTTAGAGTTGTTTGCAGCAGGTGATGATCCAGATCTATTATCTTCCTCAATTGCATAAAAACACACATTGACATCCATGTAAACACACCAAAAACTCAAAAGGGAGTAGCTGCGTTGTTTTCCAACCTGTGGCTACTCGCCCATTTCCTCTTTTCAATCTGGATAAATTAGGTAGTGCACTTTCAAGAAATCATAAGTAGCATATTGAACACCTAAAATGCCAAGAACCTGGACTAGTGGTCTGCCGAGAAATCCAACTGCTTTATTGTTGGCGGACTTCTTGTATTAAATCACAAGGTGGAACTCCTAAAAATAAGATTTGCACTGCAGATGGACTTGCTGTTAAAGTTTTAACTGAGGGTTCAGGAGCTGGAAAATTCTGTGATCTGTATGCAAGATTGTTTCGTTTCCAGCAAAATAGCATTGCAGAAGAGGAAGGAATTTGCGATTGAGATACACACCTGATAGCAGAATTGTGCGGTACCCACTCCAAATGATGATGATTACCCACTCTATGGTTGACCCATTTTTCTCGTTTCAGCACTGCAAATTTCTCATTCACTCATTCATATCTCAATCGTGAAAGAAATGGCAAGGATGAATAATGAAGGAAAATTTCCTATATAAGATTCAATTTTAATTTGAGATGCATGGAATTAATTTGCATAAAGGAAGAGAAATGGCAGAGAAGAACAGAGCAAACCCTAAAAAAAAATAAAAAAAATCAAAGCAAAGAGAAATGACTAACCCAAGCTAGGAAAAAATATAGTTGACAGAAAATAATGTCCAAAGAAGAGTGCAAAATATGTCTACAATACCAGTTACCATGTGACAGAGAACGTTGATATTAAAGAATTAAAAATTCCATTGACCATATGGACAACTTTGCTTCACCATATTTTTAGAGTTGTTTGCAACAGGTGATGATCAAGATCTAGCATCCCCCTCTATCGCATAAAAACACACATACTCTGACATCCATGTAAACACAACAAAAACTCAAAAGGGAGTAGCTGCGTTGTTTTCCAACCTGTGGCTACTCGCCCATTTCCTCATTTTCAAATACTTGTCTCTGGAAGATCGCCGAGTTGGGTTGCAGACTCACAAGCCCCACCGATGATAGGTCCTATGCAATCTTCCCATGCTTCATGGGCATCTTCCAGAGGTATTGAAAATTGTTTTTTATCTATGTTATGTTGTTTTCTAGACTAACTATCTGAGAGCATTACAATATGCAAGAAAAATTGTGACATTGTATTCTTTAGTTCAGGATTCTAGTAATTTATTTCAGGATTATAGTAAAGCATGTGGTTCTAATGAATTTTTTTGTCACATCGTTCTGTTCCCAGATACTATCCCTTTGATAGAGGATAGTTTTTGTCCTTGGAAAACCTTTACAATTTGCTAGCTGTTGTATGTATATCTACTGTTCAAGTAATAGTATGCAGTTTTTATTATATATTTATATATTTGCTTTATCATTGTTCCAACTATGGGCAGTAACTTAACATTTTTTTGCCATGACATGGTGATTTGTCAGAGTAGAATTTGGAAAGGATACAACTCTGTGCCACATTATCTTTTGTTGACACATTCTTTTTCCATCTCTGCGGCCTTTGTATGACAGATTAATTGATTTGTCAAAATGAACTTGTGTTGTTGCTCATTTATATACTGTTGTAGTGAGTGCCATGGTTTCTATATGATGTGAGCTTACCGAGTATGATAGACTTGCAACCATCTATGTTGTAAAAATGGAGTATATTTTTCTCATGAAAGAAATGGCAAAGATGAATAATGAAGGAAAAGGTCCTATATGAGATTAAAATTTAATTTGAGATGCATGGAATTAATTTGCAAAAAGGAAGAGAAATGGAAAAGAAGAACAGAGCAAACCCTCAAAAAAATAAAAAAATCAGAGCAAAGAGAAATGGCTAACCCAAGCCAAGAAAAAATATAGTAGACAGAAAATAATGTCCAAAGCAGAGCGCGAAATAAGCCTATAATACAAGTTACCATGTGACGAAGAACGTTGATATTAAAAATTCCATTGACCATATTGACAACTTTGCTTCACCATATTTTTAGAGTTGTTTGCAGCAGGTGATGATCAAGATCTAGTATCCTCCTCAATCGCATAAAAACACACATTGACATCCATGTAAACACACCAAAAACTCAAAAGGGAGTAGCTGCGTTGTTTTCCAACCTGTGGCTACTCGCCCATTTCCTCTTTTTCAAATACCTGTCTCTGGAACACCGCCGAGTTGGGTTGCAGACTCACAAGCCCCGCCGATGACAGGTCCTATGCAATCTTCCCATGCTTCAGGGGCATCTTCCAGTGGTATTGAAAATTGATTTTTATCTATGTTATGTCTTTTTCTAGACTAACTATCTATGTTATGTTAGTTCAGGATTCTAGTAATTTATTTCAGGATTGTAGTAAAGCATGTGGTTCTAATGAATTTTTTTGTCACTTGGTTGTGTTCCCAGATACTATCCCTTTGATAGAGGATGGTTTTTGTCCTTGGAAAACCTTTACAGTTTGCTAGTTGTTGTATGTATATCTACTGTTCAAGTAATAGTATGCAGTTTTTATTATATATTTATATATTCGCTTTATCATTGTTCCAACTGTGAGGAGTAACTTTACATTTGTTTAGCATGACGTGGTGATTTGTCAGAGTAGAATTTGGAAAGGATACAAATCTGTGCCACATTTATCTTTTGTTGACACATTCTTTATCCATCTCTGCGGCCTTTGTATCACAGATCAATTGATTTGTCAAAATGAACTTGTGTTGTTGCTCATTTCTACACTGCTCTAGTGAGTGCCATGGTTGCTATATGATGTGAACTTACCGAGTATGATAGACATGCAACCATCTATGCTACAAAAATGAAGTATATTCTTCATTTCTGAAAACATGTACAGCCTGGATAACTACCACCATGGTCTACATAGAAGGACAAGCTGCTTATTTGGCAGAAATCAACCCTTAATTATAACAACACCTTCAATCTGGATAAATTAGGTAGTGCACTTTCAAGAAATCATAAGTAGCATATTGAACACCTAAAACGCTAAGAACCTGGACTGGTGGTCTGCTAAGAAATCCAACTGCTTTATTGTTGGCAACCTTCTTGTATTGAATCACAAGGTGGAACTCCTACAAATAAGCTTTGCACTGCAGATGGACTTGCTGTTAAAGTTTGAACTGAGGGTTCAGGAGCTGGAAAAGTTTGTGATCTGTATGCTACATTTGCTCTTCTTTTCATTTTGGATCCATTTGGCATGGTGCTAGAACCCCATTCAAAGATTTGTTTACTGGTATTGAACCCTGATTTGGATGTCCAGTGGAATATGACTACTTGATGAATGAAACCTTGTATGACATTGTTTTGGATCCATTTGGCATGGTGCTAGAATCCCATTCAAAGATTTGTTTACTGGTATTGAACCCTGATTTGGATGTCCAGTGGAATATGACTACTTGATGAATGAAACCTTGTATGACATTGCTTAGGAGTCTCATTTATAGTATGTTTTTATTTCTGGAACACACTTGCATATTATTGCGCGCACAATAGGCTCAGAGACGTAGTTAAGATGTAGGGAAGCACCTCTACAAAAAAAATGTTGCTGCAAGTGCTTACATTATCCTGCTTTGAATCTCATGGCTTTGTTCCTAGTACGAAGGGTTGTTTAATTCTCAGAAATGCTACATTTGCTCTTCTTTTCATTTTGGATCCATTTGGCATGGTGCTAAAACCCCATTCAAATATTTGTTCACTGGTATTGAACCCTGATTTGGTTGTCTAGTGGAATATGACACGTTCCAAAAACTGGGAGATACACTTTATATTGTTTGCATTTAGCCACTAAAACAGTGGCACCCTTTTGAAGTAACATACATTTCTGGCAAGTCAATTGTCACTGTTCATATTCTATAGACTATGAATTACTTTGGGTTACTAATTTGATTGAAATGGTTGGAGATAACATTTAGTTTGATTTTAATCAGCATTTGGGCTGACCAGATATCCTTTTATTTTCACAGGGACAAGTAGCAACGATACTAAGAGTCAATCACAGCTTTTGCATCAAAACCTTTGAATAGGGTTTTTTCTCTGAGCAATATGCAGGAACAAACTGTGGGTTTGTTAGAATTGAGTGCTTCTAGTCAACTAGAGCCTCCTAAATCCACTGATGCTACTCTTAAAAAGGCACCTTCTGTTACAGCTCAATCTGCACTGGCAACTTCAACGACAACAACCACACATGAAAGACAACTCACAGAAGCCTCGTCTTTCACCAAGTCCTCCCGACAAGTATCTACTTCAAATGCTACAACAGACAAAACAAGTAATCCAAATATTTCTGAAGATAAAATGCCTCCAACTCAATCCTTGCTCTTCTTTTCGTTTTGCATCCATTTGGCATGGTGCTAGAACCCCATTTAAAGATTTGTTTACTGGTATTTAAACCTGATTTGGATGTCCAGTGGAATATGACTACTTGATGAATGAAACCTTGTATGGCATTGCTTAGGAGTCTCATTTATAGTATGTTTTTCTTTATGGAACACACTTGCATATTATTGCATGCACAACGTAGTTAAGATGTAGGGAAGCACTGCTCTAGAGAAAAAATGTTGCTGCAAGTGCTTAGATTATCCTACTTTGAATCTGATGGCCTTGTTCCTAGTACGAAGGGTTGTTTAATTCTCAGAAATGCTACATTTGCTCTTCTTTTCATTTTGGATCCATTTGACATGGTGCTAGAACCCCATTCAAAGATTTGTTTACTGGTATTGAACTCTGATTTGGATGTCCAGTGGAATATGACACGTTCCAAAAACTAGGAGATACACTTTATATTGTTTTCATTTAGCCACTAAAACAATGACACCCTTTTGAAGTAACATACATTTCTGGCAAGTAAACTGTCACTGTTCATATTCTATGAATTACTTTGGGTTACTAATTTGATTGATATAGTTGGAAGAAACATTTAGTTTGATTTTAATCAGCATTTGGGCTGACCAAATATCCTTTTATTTTCACAGGGACCAGTAGCGATGATACTAAGAGTCAATCACATCTTCTGCGTCAAAACCTTTGAATAGGGTTTCTTCTCTGAGCAATATGCAGGAACAAACTGTGGGTTCATCAGAATTGAGTGCTTCTAGTCAACTAGAGCCTCCTAAATCCACTGATGCTGCTCTTGAAAAGGAACCTTCTGTTATAGCTCAATCTGCACTAGCAACTTCAACGACAACAACCACACATGAAAGACAACTCACAGAAGCCTCATCTTTCACCAAGTCCTCCCAACAAGTATCTACTTCAAATGCTACAATAGACAAAACAGGTAATCCAAATATTTCTAAAGATAAAAGGCCTCTAACTCAATCCTCATTGCCCAAAATGCCCTGTGTTTCAACTAGTGGACCAGGCCCAAATGGGAAAACAATCAGTGGATTCTTGTACAACTATAGCAGAGATGAGGTTAGTATAGTTTGTGTGTGCCATGGCACATTCTTGTCACCTGCAGAGTTTGTGCAGCATTCAGGTCGTACAGACCTTTCACATCCTGAAAGGCACATTGTTGTCAATCCATCTCCATCTTGAAATGAAGATGCATCAGCCCTAGAATGAAAATTTATCCAAATAAAATCTTGGATGTATACCTAAAAAAACGTTTCCCTTAAGGATTATCTCTATGTCACTTGCCCCAGAAAAGGTTTTTGAAATTGAGTGACTAGACATTGAATTTGGAAGCACTCCTCTTCTACTCATAGAGCAGAATTTTGCTGCTAGACCTGGAAATCCCAAGATTAGGATTCACATGGCAATATTTACATGTTGGATTTTCCATTGCTCCTGGCAGAGGAGTTGATTCTAAAGTGTACAGGGCAATTGTAACAAAATGACATGAAATTATGCTTGTAAATTTTGTTGAATGTAGCTAATATTGTTCAAACCACTGTTCACTACATATCAGCTTTTTAAACATTTTTAGCCATCACAATTCAGATCTTAAAAGTAAACTAGTACAAATTTGATTGTTATGCTAAGACATATATATCTTTCACATGCTAACAAATAATATATACACCAACCATGTACTGGTTTGATAGGTTGATTTTAAAGTTTACAAGGAAATTGTAACAAAATGAGATGAAAGTCTTTCAAAAAACCACATAGTAAATAAATATACATAATGGATGAATATATCTTTTAATTTAATGATTATATTTTCCAACAACGGCACTCAAAACCACATAGTAAATAAATATACATAATAGAGGAATATATGTTTTTCTTATGAGTATTACGTATTTTGAGTATTGATTGGTCTATATTGGTCAATTTTAATGGACTACCCTTCCTAGAACTCACCATATATAGAATGCTCACAGTTAACTCATGCAAGTGTATAAAGACTTCTTAAGAAAAGGAACACATCATTATTGCTCCAAAATTCTCTGTGGAGCCAACTTTTCATTTCCGTCATTAATTGAGAGTACCTATTTCTTGAGTCTCTAGTGTCTTCTACAGACATAGTCTTCACCTCTATCATTTTATTGGATTCCCTAAGTTCTCTTAAATCTTCCATTTTCAGGGAACTGCAACCATAGATTTTTCTTATTTGAAGTGTTTTCAAATCGAAATAACTCTTTGGAAATACCTTCAATGCTGAGCATTTTACTATGATGAATATTTCAAGTACTGGCATTGCTCCTTCCTTTACGATTGGCAACTCTTATAATTCATGCAACCCAGCAATTGAAAATATCTTCAATAAAGAAAATGCCTCCTTGTCACCGAATTCCTGAGGAAACTTCTTTAATCTAGAGCATTCAATTATTTCTAATCGTTGCAGATTATTGAGCTGAGGAAACTTCTTTAATTTAGAGCATTCAATCATTTCTAATCGCTGCAGATTGTTGAGCTTATGCAGATGTGAAAGTTCTTCCAACATATTACACTTGTATAATATAAGACTAGTTCCATTCTAACCAAGTCACGACACTCCATATACAGTTTTCTCAACTTTGACATATTATTCATGTCACTCGGCAGAGATCTCACCTTTGTGAGCTCTAACATGAGGGTGTTCATTTCAATCATATTCCCTAATGTGCCTTCCCTAGTAACGCCCCCATTGTTTGTTAAATGGAGCTTGGTGAGTTGCTTTAAGTTGGCCAGATTGATAATGTTGGCCACTTTTTTCCATTTCTTGGGCTCACCTTTTTCCCATAGATTGGTGCATCCATACATTGTCAAACCTTGCAAAGAGGTGAGCCTTGAGATGCTGCAAGGTAGATACTGCAAATGACCACATTTATCCATGGCTAGATGCCTTAAAGATTTCAAATTATGAAGGTCGGACAGTAATTCCGTGATTCTAGAGCGGCTCAGATCAAGGATCTCCAGGTTTCCAAGATTTGTAAGAGATGCAGGTAGTAAGTTGATGGGCATACCTGATAAAAAGAGGCATCTTAGTTGTTTCAAACACCCCACACTCTCTGGTAATGACTGCACTGACGTCCCACTCAAATCCAGAACCTTAAGAGAGACCATACTCCCAATAACCCTTTTTGGAATTTTTGTTAAACATTTGTTACCATCTATTAAAAATGAACATAGTTCTGGAACTCTCATTGACTCAGGGAGCGAACTCAGTTTGTTACTACTCAACAAAATCCAACTACATCCGGAACGTTCATTTTCATTAAACATGCTCAAATCCTGACCCACACGGCAAAATAAAGTTTCTTCGGCCTCGGCAACATGGATTCCCAAATCGCGCAAGAGGTTGTGTATCCTACAGAAGACTACGCACCCATCAATGTTTCTCACGATGGGTTCAATCAAACAACGATCTGCCAAAAGGTTGAGATAAACCCCTCCCAGTGCAGATGGGTTGTAGCTAAGTTGATGGCGATCTTTTCTTGCCAACAACCCTTCTCCCACCCACAATGGAATCACATGGTTGGCATGAATAATTTGGTGTTCTGCAAATGTTGCAGCCATGTATAGAAAGAATAATTGTAAATGAATATTCTCCTTACCCAGTGCATCGTAACTCAAGCTTAGACAAGCATCGAGGCTATGGTCATTTGGCAGTCTTTGAGCGGTCCATTTCCACTGTAGTGGATCAATACACCCTTCTATTGTCCTCCCTACAACGTTTAGTGCCGGGGGAAGTTCACAGTTAATTCATGGGATAAATCTATGCTTCATCTATTCTTTATCTTCTTTTCAATGACCATTTAAATTTATGCCTTATGGTGTTTCCTTTGTAACATCTGATGCAAATGCTAGTTTTAATAAAAATACAATTTATTTGCCATATTCCTCATCTTTTCCTTGGAAATTGATTATTCAAGTATTTGGAAAAATAAATGTTTTTTGCCATATTCCTCATCCTTTCCCTTGAAATTGATTATTTGAGTATTAGGAGATTTGAGATAGGATGAGTGCATTTCCTTTCTATAAAATTGGATAGCAATAGTATATGTGGAATAGTGTAGGGACTTAGAGATTGTGACTCAAGCTTAATAATTTTAATAAAAATAAAAATTCTTTGCCATATTCCTCATCCTTTCCCTTGAAATTTATTATTCGATGGAATTTGTTTTAGAATTGTTTTTTGAAATGTAAATGTTGTAGAATTGAGATACAAAACCTTAGATGATGAAGTACGAACAAGGCTCAAGGCCATGGAGATTACACAAAAGTGATATGCTATTACGGGTGATGTTAGTGAAGAAGAAGGTTCTCAAGAAGAAGAAATGGAAGTTGAACTAGAGATTCCATAATAAAAAATGATAAATATTATCACCAATATAAGGACTAGACTAAATATGGAAGAATATGGAAGTGCCCCTGTATGGGCGAAGCCTAAATGTTGAAGAGTTAATTAACTAGATCAGTGATATGAATAAATATTTAGACTATGAAAATGTAGTCAAAGATAATAAGGTGAAATTTGTAGTAACCAGAATGAGGGGACATGTTGCATTATGGTGGGAAAATGTGCAAGAGGAATGTATAAATAGATGAAAAAATAATATTACAAGTTGGGACAGAATGTTATCAAAATTAAAAGGCATTTCTTCCCCAAGGCTGTTAGCTAAATATTTTCAGAAAAATGTAGCATATTAAAAAAATATTTGTGTCCATAAAAGAGTATATAAAAGATTTTTATAGGTTAAGCATAAGATATAGTTTTGTGGATGAAGATCGTAGAAATAAAGCTGGATACAATAATGGATTAATATTTGAAATACAATATGAGCTCAATATTTTCTTTGTAAGAACTATTGAAGAAGTCTCCCACACATCCCTTAAAATAAAAGAGAAGCTAGCAAGGAAGCAAAGTCAAACAAGTTGAGAAAGGAATCTCGCAAGAGATGAAGGAAAACAAAATGGATGAGAAAGAGCCTAGTATCAAGAGAAGAAGAAGGAATATCCAACAATGAATCACCAAGAGGATGTGATTCAAGAGGAACAAGATTGTTTTCTAGATGAATAGGTTGAGGAAGAGACTATCAACATATATGCTTCAAATGTGGTAAAATATTACACATATATTGGGAATGTCCTGAGAATGCACCATAAATACAAAGAGGACCTCATATTACATAAGAAAGAAAGGAACCTAGTGTAACAAGGCCCCTAACCCTATAGTTGTAAACCCTTATTTTCCATTTTTTTGTCAAAATTTAATATATATATGTGTGTGTGTGTGTATTTATATGATTGTAGTCAATGTTATTTAGATTTATTTACTATAATGAATTATTAAAGTTATTACTTATAAACAAAAAAAAGTTATCAATACCACTTTCAATACTAGGAATAAAATAAAATTATTTATAAGAAAAAAATACGATATTTTAAAAAGGTTATATATATTTATATATATAGATACATAATTTGAAATAGTAATTAATATACAATTATTTGTTATTTATGTAAAATCGATTAAAAGATCTTTTGTGTTCTCTGCTCAACTTAATTTTTTTCCTTTTGATAACATATATTGTGTTGCACCTAATAAATTTATTCATTCATTCTTATTATAGGTGAGAAATTAATTTTGATCCTCTCAACACCGAGTAAGATTGTAAAGTAAGAAAATCACAATCAAATTTGGTGCTTAAAAAATGCTAAATGCTAATAAACACCATAGAGACATAGTTTAGAGTTGCAAGTCTTGTTCATAAATGGAGTCACACATTTTACTCTATCAACTCATCAAATGGTATGGTTTAATTTTGTTTTAATTTGTTCTTACATTCAACCATTGGAATAGGTAATCATAGGGAAGTAAAAGTCGAATCCATCAATTTACTTAGAATGGCTCTTTAGAAAAAATTACATATATCAATATTCATATGGAATATATCAGATGCTCATACAATACAGTGATAATTTTAGATGGTCATATAGTCTAGCATGGTAGACACTAGAAAAACCATAATTGGAAATGTGTGAATATGAGATTCATATACATAAGTGATTGGTATGCATTTCTGCTTGATGTCTTTCTTTGGGAGTGGGAGTTTTTTTAACTTCATAATTCCAAGTATCATTTAATTAGTGGTCATAATTATTTCCTAATTTTACGAGGTGAATATGAAATAATAAATTGGTTGAATAATGTTAAACCTATATTGAAAACTTTATTTATTGATTTGGAAAAAATAGTGAGATTGTATTTTGTAATATGATGATATAACTAGTCTACCTATATAAATTAAATAGTTGATACATATTGATAGGTTCCATAAATGATTTATAAATGTCAATATCCATAGGAATCAATTCATGATAATCATTTAAAAGGTTATGACACGATATATGTATATATATTCTTAATCATCAAGATTCACCTCACATTACCATAGACATTCTTAACCTATAAATAGGCCTTGTTACAATACCATGGTCCAATATTATTTCTTATCAATACCACATGCCAAAAAAACCATAAGTCATCTAATATGATACTTGTTTATATGACATTTTACTTTTAATTAAATGATGGTGGCGTATCAATATTGTTGTATCTATTTCATGAAAACAATTTATTGGCTAAAAGTTGTGCCAACAAATCACCTCACCCTACTTTAGGACCATGCTAGCCCTTGAAACATAGGGGGATCCCTAAGATATTATGAGGTTTATGACTATTCATGGCAATGAACAACATCATTTTGAGCATAGTTTCTCGATTTAAGGGTTCTGGGAGGTAGTTGTTGATGGTCTAAAATTGCTTGCAAATGTATAAGCCTATTGTTTCCAAAGTTTAACCAAAGCATCCGTATCTAAACACAATACTATAACAATCCTTGAAGAGGTCAGGAGAAGAAATAAGAAGATATCTCAATGACATAGAATTCCATTTGAATAATTAAATTGTCTCACAAGTCTTAAAGAATGAGAAGATCATTCATCAACTCCACAAAATATAAATTTTGATTGTGCAAGAGAAATAATCTAATGATGCAGAGGAGATCGAAGTTAACAATATCTTTACTTGATCTTCCTACTATTGAACATAACCTTGGAGTGGAATGCCGGGGAGGTTGATTATCAATATAACCTTTCCCAATAAATGATACACTTTCAAAATATATGAAGAAAATAAAATGGAAAAATAGAAGCACTCATAGATGACACAATACTGTGATTTGCTTGAACTAGAAAACTTTGATTAAACTCAAAAATATCAAATATTTTACAAATCAAAAGTCTTGGTTTTTGGCACGAAAATCCAACCCCTTTTAAAATGGAAATTAAAGAATATATAAAAATAAATATCTCTATCCATTATAATCTTTTGGGAATATAAATATAACTATAAACCCAAAATAAAGTAAAATCGATTTTTTTTGCAGGAAATTTTGAGTTGTTTGAAAATTATTTGACTCAAAATATGGATATGATTCTTTGAATTTTAATTGTTTTCGTAAAAACATAAATATGTTGAAGACTCTTCATCTATTCTGATTGGTTATCCCTTGAAATCATGTTAAGTTCCAAACAAACATGGTCAAACCTTATCAACTATACTACCCACTATCACATAACACCTCTTTCCTTTTGAATTCAATTTGTTGTCATTATTTCTATTATGCCCACAATGTCCATGCTCCAAATTTATCATAAACAAAATTTATAATAATAGAATATATCGAAGAGCTTCCTGTAGCCAGTTTGAAATTTAAGAATTTGAGCCTTCTTCCTTTGTCTGAAAAAATGTAAACTATCACCTAGGTGACTAGGAAGAGCAACCTAATATACCTTCTCAATCAACGGATTGAATATTAGAAATTATTCAATCTCCTTGTAATTCATTGAATAACAACCCGTTTTTCAAGAGATACAATCACCTTGCAATTCCTTTGTTTTTTCCTCATTTTAAATTAAATTTAAAACCATATCAGGTAGTGTGTGTCTTTTTGGTCTTACCCTTGTCCTGATTTTACCATTGTGATGCATTAAGACAATATTTTATGATTTCTACCATTTCCACCTATCCATATAATCCTTGAGTGTGTAAGAACCCTCACTTCATCCCACTAGCCTTGGTATTATTGACATGACGTAAAATTGATCTAAAATATTTAGTATGAAAGAATCCAAACCTAGTAACCATAGCTACCCCTGCAAATACATATTTCACTTCACTCATTACACATATCTCTGAAAACTCACCAGAGACAAAGATAGCTCCCTGATGCTTGAAATGAATATGAATCAATATGATTCAATAAATCCACTGTAAAACCTCTTCATTCATTACAATTTTTCTCATAATTTGAAATAATTCTAGAACACTTTGAAAAGAAATCTAAAAAAATTATACATATTCTTCCTTTCTAATTTTTTTTAATGAAGGAAGGATAAATTTAGAATCCTCGTTCAACCGATTTTAAATCTCTTGATGATATCTTGAACCAACAATTAGACCTTGTTATTTGATGAGTTTTCTTCAAACACATAATTTATTAAGTATTTGATCAAATCCATGAGTCAAGAATATTTGTTTCTCATCCTTGTTTCACTTTTCCAACTCAATTCTTATTATTAGAGCACTGGAAAACCCATCTAATCTGAAAAGTCCAATTAATACTAAGTTTATCAAGATCCTCAGCAATCTAGGTAGAAACAAAGATGTGATGTTTTATTCAACTCTTTCCACAAAATTACCTCCTCTGTAACCATTGAATTAAATGAAAAAGGCACAAAAACATGATATCATGTAGCTATGGATTCTATCATGATAAACTAATCTATTTCAATATTCTGTAAAATTCGACCCATTTGATTGTCTCATCAACAATGTCCTCTGCAACATACTTGTAAGAAAACCTTATATCCAAAATTTTCTTGGAAAAATAACCCACAAATACATTGGCACCATCTTCACCACTTTGTTATGAAAGAATGAAAGAGAGAACATACAAAATATGTCAACCTTGTACATTTGTTTGCTCCATCAAAAAATTATAAGCATTATGTAAATCATCAACGTGAAGTGATGCTATTGGTCGTACACTTTCCTTCACACATTCACCAATACTAAGAGGCACATCCACTATTGGGGAAAAACTAACAAAACCGAGAAGTGAAAACATGAAACTAATTCGTTCCATAGGCATAAGTGGCCAATTCTCCAAATGAGGAACATGAGGAATGCAAAAAACAAACCATAGAAAAAAATTAGCCTCCTCAAGGTTTCAATTTTGCTTTACCCAACTAGGAAACCCTCTCCAAAATTTTCTACAAAACCTTACTTCATCACAAAGAAATTTTTTCTTCTCCCTCTCTTATTTAATTAACTTGTGGCCTATGTGAATGAGGCTAGAAGACATGATGACTATGAGTAGCCTTCACAACCTTATAAACAAACCATGATATGATAAAATAATCACCATATAAGTGACTAGTGGCATATGTAGTAGATGTAACCATGACAATGAAATATCCCTAACCACCTGCTGCCCTATCTGGCAAACAAAAAATCCTACACTGATATTATACAGTGGTTTTCAAAAGAAGAATATGGAGGGGTTCTTGGTTGTATCTAGTTTTGATGTCATGAGGGTCCCCTTTTTACTAGTGTTTCCACATTGCCAAAAATTGTTTCCGGAAAACAACCTACAACAGACCCCCCCACCTCCATTAAAGCTCGAAAATTTGGCAGCATTCATTATAAATATTAATAATTGATTCATTTTTCGTCAACCATTGATTTTTTTACTCTATGAGCAATATACGCTCAGGTTTAATAATTTGGAGCTCTAACTCTATGAAACCAAGAATGTTAAGGAAAATAGCTAGGTTAATAATGAATTAGCTAGGTGTGTTCTTAGAAAAACAAAATTTGACATTCTCGCATTCAGAATGAAATTTACTCTGCAACTTTTATGTTATGAGTGGAGACATATCACACATTGCTAACAAAATATGATCTTTTAGTGTTTATATGCACCAATCTCTACATGGAATACTCGATGCGTAGTGCACCAGTATACTCTCCTCCTCCCTTTCCTTGGTACTTGATCCTTCAACTTTGTATTGGCTTGTGACTTCTGCTACCTAGTGGTTGGAGTTCACTTACATATCTAGATTTGGAGTTTGGGCTTCAAGCCCAATAATTTTGTTGTGAAAACTAATAATGACCTTGTATATGAACCTTAGACCACCAATATCCCTAATGACCTTGAATATGATCCTTAGACCACCAATATCCCTAATGACCTTGCATATGATCCTTATACGACCAATATCCCTAACAAGACAATTTTTTGCAAAACGTTTATAGTTCTCAAATGAGTCAATTTGAGCTACACATTTCTTGCAATGCTCAAATTTTTTGTGTATCATTTTTGTAAGAAAATGTTACAACATTGGCTCTAAATGGGAACTTATTTCCCCTATATGATGTAGTGAACTGTAGACTAAGTGCCTTTAATCCTTTGGGAATGGATTCATACTAATCCACTTTATTCATTATAACTTTACCTGTAGAATGTAAACCAAAAACTGCACTCTATTCTAATATGAAATCATTCCTATAACCACACTGTAAACAAACACCAACTGCAAATGAAAGTAAAAAATATTCGTATCTGATCAATTGCTGAGACTATCCCCACACTAAAACCATTGCTAGTGAAATGAAATTTGAAACGCTCATACTAAAAACCAACTAACATTACAAACTAAAAGTGAAATCCTTTGTACAAATTGGAAACTCACGCAAACTAGAAAAAAAATGCTTTATCTCCGGGCTTATTTGCAAACTATACCCTATTGTAATATTCTAATTAAGCCTATTGGATCAAGTAATGGTAACTAGCTAATGTATCCAATCAAGAAAATGGCTATTTGATTGAAATTTAATTTCACTTCGAATGGAGGAACAAAGAATGAAAAATAAGAATCCATGTTCCACTAGAGATCCATAATGACACAGTAAATCAACAAACCTACTCCATGTGATGTTACTGAGAAAATAATGAAAGGATCATGAAATGAATGCTTGATCTAGTTTTCTACGATATCTAAATTTGGATGATCTAGATATTCATTATAGATTTTGTGATCTTTCCCAAATGAGAAGACAAAAATATGTGTATCATTCATCTCATTCACAAGAAAAAAAAGTTAATGTTCTTGAAAAATATTCATATGTAATAATCATATCATATATATTAAGAATATCTAAAGGTGCTTCTTCATGCAATTCAACAGAAAAATCATCTTGATTTCAAAAGAATGTAGGAAAACATTTTCTTCTTCAATGTTTCCCTTAAACTTTATGTCATAATTCTCATGAATAAATGACTTAGCAAAAAATTGATCTATTCAAAATATGATAAATCATCCATATCTTTCTCTTGATCCTTTGATTTTTTCTCACATTCTTAAGGGAAAGAGAATGAATTTTAAGATTAAGATTTTCATTTCTCTCAACTATAGTCAAAGAAGAAACTATGTTTTGTTGGAAATTTTCTTGAATATCATGGAATCCATCCTCTAATATCTCTTCTTGATGTTGAAAATAATTTTCAAAATTTTCACAACTGTTTTCAACTAGAAATAAAGATGGGTAATGTTCTCTATAATTTTTATAAAATGCTACACGAAAATATTTGAAAGAAGATATAATAGAAGGAGAAAGAGTCCTACACCATTTTCATGCCGCTCCTTTTAGTGAACGCATGAACAATTTAATCAACACATCCTTATGAATGATACACAATTGATGCATAAGTTCTTGAATGTCTAGCAAATGTTCAACAAGATGAACATCTTCATTTCCTTTTAACTTGGGAATAAAATGTCGTGCGTCTTCTACATGAGGTATTGGATTTGGAAAACCAAGAAACGTTGAAATATCGAATTGTGTGAACATCTAAGCTACTATAGAAACAATTGTATTCTTCATTATAAAATAGTGGAGTCACCAATGCATCCTTCATTCACAAACTATTACCTCTCCTTGATCAAGAAAAATAAAATGGTTTCCTTCATCTAGAATTGCTAGTTGTTTCATGTCATGAAACATAATCTTGCGTCGCCTTGTAGGGTGACCATGAACATTTTCATTAGAAACCAAAACTTATGTGTAAATAGATGAGATTTGATTAGATGCAGAGTAGCATCATCTCCTTCTTCATCTTTGAATCTTCAAATACTTTCTGACCAATATACATGAGGTAGATGATATGGAAAACTAGGAATGTGTGAACAATTTATAGGAGCATATTTTACAACTTGGTAAGCTTCCATTTGTATTTGGAATAATTACCAATTCCCATGAATAAATTATTCCCTTTTCAATATCCTACAAGTTATTCTACTCAAAATAAAGGAATCGATACGCTGCAATTGAAACTATTTAAAACCAACAGAAATAAAATGAAAATAAACTGATCTACTACACACCATATAATCTGAACACAAATTTATTCAATCATACATGCCCCTACCTTATTGGACTGAAATTTTGTACTATTAAGTGTATTCATACTCCCTGTGAAACCATGCGACCAGTGGTTTATCTGATAGACCATCTTTCATGCAACTGAAAACTTGAAAAGTATATACAAGATAAAAATTAAATTACATTAGTAGATTATACTTATGACTACATATAAGTATAGTTCTGAAAAATATTATTATTGAAGAACTCTAAAAAAATCATCCTTTGTGTATGTATGAAACTTTTAATCACTACATATATGAAGAAAGATGTATTATTGAAAACAATCCTTACCAAGCCTTGAACTATCACAACAACAAATGCATCTAATAATTTGAAACTTTGGAGTCTTCAACCCATGTAATCACCAAATAGAAACAAAGATGAGTTTCCAAGTGAAAGAAATGTAGCCAATGCCAAATGTATAATTTTTTTTCACCACCAAATAATACATCTAGTCTTGATCATTCTCGAGGGGAAAATGTTGAATGCTTCATTCCCTGATAATGATGGAAAATGTTATATATATATATGTCTTGAATATAGTTTATGCACTAAAAACTTTGCCAAGAAATCAACTCACCATAGTTTAGGCTCAATTAGGCCCTTGAACCAGAGGAGGCTTATTACTATTAATGGAAATGAACAACAACCTTTTAAGCACAGTGTCTAGATTTATGGGTTTTGAGAGGTGGTTATTGATGGAATTAAATTCCTTGCAAAAGTATAAACCTCTTCCTTCAAAAGTTTGACCAAAGCACATATATTCAACCATAACAATATAATAATCCTTAAAGAGGTGAACTTAATATATAAGAATATATCTCAATGATCTAGCATTCAATATGAATAATTAAATCATTTGACAAGTCTTAAATCATGACAAGATCCTTCATAATATGATCAAAATGTAAATTGTAATTGTGTTATAGAAATAATCTAATGATGCGAAGGATATCGAAGTTAACATCATGTGTACTTGAATTGTCCAATACTAAACATAACCTTGCAATGGAATGTTAGGGAGGTTGATTCTCAATCTAGTCTTTCCCAATAATTGACACAATTTCAAAATATATGAAGAAAATAGAATGGAAACTAGAAGCACTCACAAATGACACAATACTATTACTTGTTAGAACTAGAAATCTTTCATTAAACTCAAAAATATCAAATCTTTTACAAATTACAAGTCTAGGTTTCTCACACCAAAATCCAACCCCTTTTATAATGTAAATTAAAGAATATATAGAAAAAAAATATCTACATGTTACAATCTTCTAGGAATAAAAATATAACTATAAACCGAAAATAAATAAAATCTTTGATTTGTTGTAGGTAATTTGGAACTATTTGAAAACTATTTTCCTCAAAATATGGATAAGATTCTTTGACTTCTAATCCTTTGCCTAAAAATCTAAATCTGTTGAAGAGTCTTCAACTATTTTGATTGGTTGTCCCTTCAAATATTGTTAACTTCCCATCAAACATGGTCAAATTGGTCAACTATGCTAGGAAGCTCTCACATAAAATCTTATCCTTTTGACTTCAATTCAATGTTAATCCTTCCAATGTGTGCACAAATTGAATCCTCCAAATTTATCATAGACAAATATTAAAATAATATAATATAATTAAGAGCTTCCCGTAGCCAATCTCAAAGTTAAGAATTTGGGTCTTCTTCCTTTGCCAGCAAAAAATGTATTTTATGGTCAAGGTGACAAGGAAGACCAACATACTATAATTTCTCAATCAAAGGATGAGATAACAAAAATTTTGCAATTTCCTTGCAATTCATGAAATAACATCCCCATCTTCAAGACGTAAAAGCACCCATTGCAATACCTTCATTTTGTCCTAATTTTAAATTAAATTTTAACCATATCAGGTAGTGTTTCTCTTTGGTCTTACCCTTCTCTTGATCTAACCATTGTGATCCCTTCTGATAGTATTCTATGATTTATAACATTTCCACTTATCCCTGTAATCCATGAGTGTGTGAAAACCCTCACATCATCCCACTAGCTCTCACCTAACAAACATGGTCTGAAATTGATCTCGAACATTTAGTACGAAAGAAGCCAAACCTAGAATTTGTAGCTACACCTGCAACTACATATTTGATGCGACAACCCTCGTGAAACATTCATGTAATAAAAGTCAATAAATGACAAATAAGATCACAGTTAAGGGACACTTATTCCAAGATGATTTTTGGGAAAAGATATCCTAGTGGGCATCACTGGATGTGCTTTTGGCTAAGGAAATTGGAAAAGGCTAAGGAAAAGGCATTAAAATGAAAAAGGAAACTTTGACACATTTATTTATGAAAATAAAGGAAATTAAGAGAAAGGAAAGGTAAAAGGTCACAAGTTGCATTGAGGAGGAAATTGAAGGAAGATAATAGAAAATGAATAAAATAGAGGCCTCATTCATAAAAAGGATTCTAAGGATTAGTTAGTAACCTTTTGTCAGTTCAAGTTTGGAGATCTCTCATTATTCTTTCTCTCTCTCACTCTTGGCCACTTAGATTTTTCTTGGAGAACTCTAGCTTTGAATCAAGGAAGGAAAAGAAAGTGAAGGGAAAGCAAGGAAAGCAAGGATCAAGAAAGAAGAGCAAGATCAGGCTACTTCATTAGGATTACTTGCAGGGAACATATTGCATGTATGATTTCCTAGCTGGTTTAGACATGCATGGATTTTCATGTTGGTTTATGGTTCTATTTTTGTTCTTGAATGGATTTTCATGTTGGTGTATGGTTCTATTTTTATTCATGGAATGGTTTTGTTAGGTTATGATAGTGGCTTTAATCTTAGCCTTGCCTTTTTTCTGGATGCAATGTTGTTGGGATGTTTATTTGGTTTTGAGATTTTGTTTTCCAAATGGATTTCAGAATCCGAAGCAGAAGTGGTCTCAAGTTTTGTTCCCAAATGCCTAGGAATCCATTGGGCGGTTTTGGCAGGATACACGATTAAGCCTCAGGCATGAGTCTTGTTTTAGGGCCTACTGATATGGGATTGGATTGCAATAAAGCATGAGAGACAAGGAGGTGGAAAATTCCTCATGGATAATGATGAATTCCAGAAGGCATTGCAAGTTCGTTTTGATTGTGATCAGAGCACCGGTTTTGGTGTGATCATGGTTTGATGAGGGTGGAGGTAGTTTAACCTCTGGATTCCCTTGGTTTTTCTGGGATTGGTTGTTCTATGAGATCCCACATTCATTCTTGGAATATGGTACGAGGGTGACTAGATCAAAGAGAGATTTGGTTTAGCCATGTCTACGATCTCGTAGTATGTGGAAGTCCTGAATCTGGTCGGATTTTCCTATGATTAATGAAAGTTAACTTCCCTTACTTTTTCACTTGTTTATATGTGGTTTTAATGGATTTCGTATATTTGATATTTTCATGGTTTTATGCTAGTTATAAGCATGGTTATATGAATGGTTCACATCATGGTTATTTCATGTGATCATTTGCAATTGTTAAAATGACAAATGTAAGGCATAATTGATGTTATAATAGTTCAATGGAGAAGTTGATGATCCTTCCTGTCATGTTTCATAAGTATTTTTTAGTCATTCATGATCTGCCTTGTATCTTAGACCTGTAGGTTGCATTGATGCCAAGTCTTTGACAGAATGTCAGTCACAGTTAGGGATGTTGAGGCCTAGTCCCGAGGTTGATTTTTTATTTGTTATTCTTGTCATCATGTGTTTGATGGATTCTGGAGCTTGTAACAAGTTCTAGCCAATGGATAGAATTCTAGACTAAAAAAGTGACTTGAATTTCATGGACACTAGCATAGGCCTACTGGGAAGATTCCTTGGATGCTTTCACGCATGCTTGTGAGAGTGCATTGAGGTTTCTATACACTGGCACACCTATAGCATGAGAGCAACTAGGGGACAGAAGGCTTAAAACATCAATGGGACCCTGGGACAGGATGTCTGAGTGGATCACATGTCTCTTGAGGGTGTTGTTTCTCATGTGGATCCGATTAGTTGATTTGTTCCATCTATTCCATTTCCTTAAGGTCACTAAGGAGGTAGAATCCCTTATAGTGGCCTCTCCCTTCGCATGTTTACCCTGGATAGTCGGTTGCTTATGTAGATGTGCGAGGAGGGGATGTTACAGATTTGTATCAGAGTGTGGTTGCACTCTCCTTGGGTGAAGGTGTTTGTCATGCACATGTGTCAATTGTATATGTGTCTTCTATAGTTTCATTATTGTATGTTTGATTACATGTATCAATATTTTAGGTTGGTCGCAAGAATTGATAGCTTATGCTTGACTACATGCGTTCATGCATATGTGTATTTGATTAGGAATTGCTTATGCATGATTATAGTCGCATGTGGCAATGTGTACAATCAAGTAATGGTATCATCACGCATGAGGTCTTAACATGCATTGTTGATATGGCCTTGCATTCATGGCTCAACCCTAACTATAATGATGTTTATGCATTGATTCACTTATTTGATATATGTCTATATGATATTATGTTTATGCTATACATGTATCACACTCATTTGTTGATCTTATAGACAATGTAAACTCCTTGAATTATACTAAGGTATGTTGGTTTTCATGATTTGGTTTATTTGACATATTATGCATTGCGTGAAAGAGATCAAATGGCTAGCAAGGTGGTAGACTACATAGAATCTTAGCATGAATCCGATGAGCAGCGTGGTGTATGGCACTCTTATGATTTGACAGACACATTGAGGATTATGAAGGAAGAAATAAGGAGTTGTAAGGCTGGTAATGGCAGGATCATACATGCACAAGAGAAATAAGAAGAGGTTAATTCTATACTACTTAAGAGTTTGTTAGAATTGTAGCGATAGGGAACACTTCAGATCAAGCATGGACAGGAGGAGAGAACTAATGAGGCATATGGAAGTAGGTGTCCTAGTAAATAAAGGTCGGATTGATCTAACATGGGGAGAGAGGGAAAAATGTTATATACTCTGGATAGGAGAGGAGATAGACACATGTACTATTCTAGTTATTGTTCTGATAGGCATCATGATTGTCATCGTTATCACCCTTACAGGAGGAATGTGTTGTGGTCACCAACAACCCCCCCTCTTTGCTCGATATTAGCAATAACATCGAGCAAAGGGGGGACCCTGAAAGAAAAATCCCAAAAATATTTTTCTAAAATTTTTTGTATTTTCTCCCTAAGGCTTAAATCGCATCGCAGGGGAAGGATGAAGCATTACCCAAGCGCGGAAAAAAAAACTGCGAAAGAGCAATGCAAAATTCAATGCATCGCATGCATCCCAAGCACTCTCAAAAAAGAAGACCTTCAAGAAATGCCGATATGCGACATCGCACATCGCAAACGTCGCACTAGGCGACATAAACGATTGAATAAAATCTGCGATCAGCGATCTGCGATGACAGCGATCTGCGATTTGCGATATCGGCGAACCGTGATCTGCGATCTGCGATATGAAAAGACTCATCGCACGAATTCTTCGACATACCCGATAGACCCAAGATTAAGCGCGCGCCTTAAAGGAAATTAATGACCGCATGCTTGAGTATCAAGGAATGATTGCATCGCATTTTTCAAAGAGTCAAGTCATGATGAATGTCAGGATTATGCATTCATTAGAGTTTAATGCTTTCATGTCAATATTTTCATTTCCCTTCTTCTTTGCGTAGACTGCAAGACACGCAACTAATATAAATCTATATGCAGGAAATATCTAAAGGAAAAGGGAAAGCGCCAATCAGACAGCAGAGAGAAGATGCCTCCACAAATGAATGCCACATGCAGCAGGGCCGCGGATTCCAGACTATAAGCCAACCGGCACTGATGAAATTAGACTATCCAGGACTCAGAGTCAAAGGCGCACAAAAGCAGCGTGTTCACAAAAGATCTTGAAGCTCAGACTGGGTAAAGCAAAAAGAGAAACGCAAAAGAAGGAGGACGCTCCAGAAAAGCCTGGAACAAAGAGCGGAAACAATTCTCGAAACAGGGGATTGTCCATACAGCGCGACTCCTAACCCACTCAGTCATTCGCACGACCGGAAACCGGAATAGCAACAGCAAAATCAGTTCGAGAAGAACCTGGGTTGTGCTAAGTATACACGCGGCGAATACACCCAGCTAGAGAAAGGTTTTTGAAAATATCTTCCGGTCTGTCAGAAGGAAGTGCCAGCTCTTGTTATTTCCACTTTTATCTCCCGAGCGAAAGAAGAAGGCGGCCAGCCGACTGTTCCCAAGAAAACGTTGCGTTGTTGACAACACTAAAGAGAATATACAGAAACGGTCAGAAATTAGATTTAAAGTTTTAGAAATAAATTTTCTTTTAGTAAAGGGCGGTAATTTGAAGCCGATTCCCTAATTTCGTGTAATTAAGATTAATTAGTTAGTAGTATTTAACCCTTCTCATGGCATTTGGAGAAGGGTCCGGAAATCTGTCAAAAACCTTATCCTCAGAACATGCACTTCTGCAACCTCAGAGGAGGTTTTTTATGAATGGATGGATCGAGATTTATTTATGTTTGCATTTTAATGTCTATTACTGATGTTGCACTTCTGTACTCTTAGCAGATATTAGAACAAGTAGAAATAAATCATTATTTCTTGAAGTTTATTAGTGAAGTTAGTCATAAATGGTACTTTTATCTCTTGACTAAATTCTGCTAGTATCCCTAAAGTGATATGCAGCTGAGTTCTTTATATGTTACTGTATGAATTTTTGTATTACCATTTGGCACTTTTGTACGGTGGGATCATTTATTTATGCTTGATATATAGAAAACTGATTATGCGATATGCTGTTCACAACTGCTCTGTCTAACTTCTTCTACATAACGGTTTATCTTTATTGATTTATATTCTGATAATAGTTGAATGATCTTTATTACCAGCTGTTGTTTGAAATATTTCTAGATCGCATAACGAAAGAAAACACCCTGGGTTAGTGTAGACTAGATGTACTGTTTCTCTTCATTAGATTACATTATCATAGAGTTAGTTTAGCAGTTAGAATTAAGACTAGTTTAGAGAAACCTTTAGATCAATACCATCAAACTCTACACACACATGCACACCCTTCACATTGGGAAACTGGTCCCATTACCCCCAGTCGGACCCGCTACTCCAAACGGGCAAGGAGCCACCAACCAGGTTCCGGACCGGTTGGGTATCCCCCTTATTGTCGACCCGACTTCGAGGCCCTCAACATTTCTGGCGCTAGAAGGAGGGCCGAGCTATGAATGGCACATAATTCAAAATCCAAATACCATTCTAAGAGAAAATCACCCTCACCAACTTCCCCGACTTCCCCGATACGACTAATCTCGGAACTAGAAGTCGCTCGGACATCTACCGCTGTTATACATACTGATACATCAGAACAACTTATTATCGATCCCCCTGAAGTTCAAACTTTGATCCGTAAACTCCAGGGATTCTCTATTTTTACCCAGAAGTCTGATAAATCTAAAGGCAGCCTGACTTCGCAGTACAATCCTGCTCATCCCCTGACCCGATTGAAGAGTGAAAAGTTTGGCGTCCAGCCAATTGAAATCCCTCTCCCCACTAGGAAAAGAGCAAGGAAAGCACTCCCAGAGTCTGACAGAGAGACTCTTTCATCCACTTCGTCCATTTCAACTCCCTCTCCGCGAAGTCAACCACCCACATCTCCACCTCAAGTCACTCATCCATCTTCCACAACCCTTCCTCCGCAATCATCGAAGATCATAACACCTCCATCTTCTCAACATCAAAGACCATCTCCTACACTTTTGTTGACTAGCAACTCAGCGATGGCCCAATCTACATGGAACAATCCTGGGGCGGTTTTAATGCCTCCACCCCTAAGTCCAATACCTGCCCATCCCGAGAAATGGCTACCAAAGTTCAATCCAGAAGCAGGAATGCTAGCTGAAGAACATATCAATAACTTCATGCTTTCTGTTAATCTCAACGGAGTTACCAACGAAGATGCCGTGGTCCGGCTTTTCCCCTATACAATGCAAGGAACAGCCGAGTCATGGTACTTTTCGCTGCCCTCCGGATCTATCACCAGCTGGGACATTTTTCAAAATCAATTTCTCACCAAATTCGGCGATGATAGATCGACAACGACACTGATCAACGATTTATCCAATCTTAAAGCTGAGGATAGGGAACCCATTAAGGATTTTAACTTACGATTCAACAAGATCCTCAACAAAATCCCCGCTGCTTCTCAACCCAGTGAGGAAGTAAAATGTGAGTGGTACATCACGGCCTTACCTTCAAACTTGGCCATCTTCGTAGATAGGGCGAGCAAGACAACCTTAGTCGAAAATTTGGCTGAGGCGTTAGCAGTTGAAAGACGCGTAGTAGCCCTAGAAAAGATATCTACAATCGAAGAGCGTAAATCTAAGAAAATCTCTTTCAAAGAAGACACCAAGAAGAAGCAAACGAAAGATCCTTTCGACATGGAAGGACTACAAAAGGTATTAAATGCCATGTCTAACGAGATGATTGACATAAGAAAACAAGTAGCAGAATCGTCCCCAAGAAAGCCTTTTAGGAGTTTCAAAAGAAACCCTCCCATGGAGACGAAGCCACCCAACGTGGTCTCAAATTTCGAATCTGAAGAAGAAGAGGAGAGCACCATCGAAACGCAGACCGACGATGAAGAAGTGGTGGAACTGGAAGGAATGTGGGATTTCATCCTCCCACAAGAGGAAGATCAAGAAGCACTTCCGGTTAGCACACGAAGCAGAAATCAACTTGATCCTCCCCAGAATACCCCAAAACAGAAGGGCGCAAGCCCTGCAGCAAAAGAAAAGGTCGCACCAAAGAAAACAATTGCTAAAACGACCTCATTTAGCCCAGTCCAATCAGAGCAATCACCTCCATCAAAGACACTATTAGTGTCGGATGAAATGGAGTATAACATCATTGATGACATGAAAAAGACTAGGGCTAATATCACTCTGTACGAGTTGAGCAAATTGAAACACCAACAGAAAATCATGATGAAAGAGTTACACGCCGTACCTACTACACCTTTACCTACAGCTATAGCTTCCCATAATATAGGAATACCTCCAATCAACACGATCAATAAAATCGATCCAAATGACATCGCTTTGATTGGAGGGAGATCTAGATCTCATACTCCTCCTTTCCTCCACACTTATGAAATCTTTAATAGAAACGTGCACAACTGCTTGGTCGATTCTGGCACTTCAACCAATATTCTACCCAAGTCAATATGTGCCAAACTTAATGTTCAACCGCAAAAATCCGCAGTGCGCATAGTTCAACTTGATCGATCGCAAGTTGAAGTGATAGGCGAACTTAATCAAGTGACCATAAGACTGTCGTCTAACCCCAAGGTATGTCAGGTTATCGACATTCTAGTGGCTGACATCCCTGAATTTTATGGTCTGATTCTTAGTAGGGACTGGTCCGAGAAACTCCATGGATACTTTTCAACCGACTGGTCGCACATGTGGTTACCCTTCAATGGGAAACCAAATCAAATAAAGGTTGAACGGGAACTGCACCAAAAATACATAGTGACGGATTTGGAAGGAGAGAACGAAGCCATAGCATACAACAAGAGCATCATAGGCAACTACTCGGTAGACTCTTTCCTAGGAAATTTCAATGCTCACATATCACCATATTTAGAAAATTCAGTTTTGTCCCAAGTTGAAAACTTTTCCCAGACTGATGATTCAAAATGTGTTAGTTTCTTAGATAACCCTGTAAATACTTCTTTATTTTGGAAATTATATTTTGATGGCTCTAAATCCAACGAGGGAGCGGGAGCAGGATGCGTTTTGACCAGCCCAAATGGAAATAAGATCATGCTCACATGCAGACTGGAGTTCGATTGCACGAACAACACAGCGGAATACGAAGCCTTGGTGCAAGGCCTATACAAAGCAATCGGCTACAACGTCAAATATCTTCAAGTCTTTGGAGATTCTGAGATCGTCGTCAAACAGGTACGTAACACCATACACTGTCTGTCTAATCATTAAAAGCACTATCAATCTTTAGTACAAGATCTCACTATACATTTTACAGCGTTCAATATTTCGTCAATCTCGAGACTTCACAATGCAAACGCAGACATGTTAGCTAATGTAGCCTCCAGACTCATCCCATCCGAAGACTTTAGTCCAGATAGGTTTTCAATAGAATTGATTTTTAAACCGTCTATCCCTGACAACATCACCAACTGGAGAGTATTCAACGACGACCCAGACATCGTAAGTTTCCTCACCTCCGAAGGATCCTACTCAAACCAGATAATCGACGAAGACTGTCATGATCACCAGATACAACAAAATAGCACTGATAAAGCTATACCCAAATCGGTGGTCAAACTAGAAGACTTATACGACTTGAAAATTCGGTTCAAAAGGTCAGCTAACACCAAACTCTATAGTTCAAATCTGAACTACGAATCAGTGAACCTAGGAACCGATGAGAAGCCGCAAAACGTTAATCTAGGTCAAGGCCTATCTCCTGAAGAAAAATCAGCATATATCCGTCTTCTACGACAGTACAAAAACGTCTTTGCCTGGAATTACAATGAGATGAAGACTTACAATACTTATATCATTCAACACACTATCCCTATGATTGACAACGAGAAACCTGTCCAACAGAAGCTCAGAAAAAGCCACCCCAACTTGGAAAATCAGATAAAAACTGAGCTGAATAAATTGTTGAGAGCCAGAATAATCTTCCCGGTCAGACATTCCAAATGGGTATCCAACATGGTACCTGTTAGGAAGAAAAACGGAGATATTAGAATCTGCATTGACTTTCGGAATCTCAACAAAGCCTGTCAGAAAGACAATTTTCCCCTCCCACCTATGGAGCAAATATTACAGGCAGTCGCAGGCTCAGAGTTAATGTCTTTCTTGGACGGATTTTCAGGATATAATCAAGTGTTGGTACACCCAGATGATCAGTTAAAAACCACCTTCCGAACTAAATGGGGTACCTACGCGTATCGGAAAACGCCGTTCGGTCTGATCAACGCCGGCGCCACTTTTGAGAGAGCCATGGAGATTGCGTTTACAGGTTTAGTCAATAAATCGGTAGTGATCTATCTGGATGATATAATTGTATACTCCAAGAACCGAAACGACCACCTCAAAAATTTGAAGCAAATCTTTCAAAGATGTTTAAGGTATGGGATCTCGCTTAACCCGAAGAAATCTTTTTTCGCGTTGAGTGAAGGAAAATTGCTAGGATTCATAGTGTCTAAATCTGGCATTCACATTGAACCTGACAGAATCAAAGAAATTTCCGAGATATCCATGCCTCATAACAAAAAGACCATGCAATCTTTCCTAGGACAGATCAATTTTGTGAAAAGATTTGTCCCAGATTTTTCACGTATTATTTCTCCTTTACAAAAAATGATAAAAAAGAATTCAAACTTTAAATGGGGTCTAGACGAGCACGAAGCATTTAACTTAATCAAACAAGCCGTCATCAACGCTCCATCTCTAGCAACCCCAAATTTTTCAGATACCTTTGTCTTATACACGTTTGCCTCAGAGAATTCTTATGCTGTGATGTTGACTCAAGCAAATCAAGAAAAGGTAGAAGCTCCGATCGCATTCTTTAGCTCAAACTTACAAGGCGCTGAGCTGAAATATGCGGACGTAGAGAAACAGGCATACGTCGTTTTCAAAGCAATTAAATATTTCAGACCTTTCTTGCTAAAGGCCCATACCAAGGTCATAGTACCATTCCCAGCGGTAATAAACCTCCTAATACAGAAATATGTGGGCGAAAAGAGAGCGAATTGGATCACCGCCTTGCAAGAATACGACCTAGAGATCAAGCCGGCACACATCGTAAGAGGCCAAGGCTTCTGCAAGATGTTAGCTGGAGCATCGCAAATCCCCGAAAAATCATCGGAAGAGGTACACGCATATGAGGTAAGCCTAAACGACGCACAATCATTATATGCTGACACCATTTATTTCATGAAAAATGGGCATGCTCCATTTCACCTGGATCACATCAAGAAGAGAGCCCTGAGATTAAAAGCTAAACAATACCAGCTCGTAAATGATGTCCTATTTAAAAGAAATTATGATTCTGTGCTTCTTAGATGTCTTGAGAAAACTGAAGCCGAAAAGGTTTTGCAGGAACTCCACGATGGACCAGCAGGTGGACACTATGCTGGAGAATCCACCGCACACAAAATCTTACGTGCAGGATACTACTGGCCCACGTTGTTCAAAGACTCGTACAATCACGTAAGGAAATGCCAAGTCTGCCAAACTGCTGCAGGAAAACAAAAGAAGTCATCCATGCCACTGCAGCCGGTTAACATCGAACAGCCGTTCATCCAATGGGGCCTGGACATAATAGGTGAGATCGTTCCTCACTCCTCTAAACAACATAGGTATATCCTCACGGCAACTGACTATTTTACTAAATGGGTAGAGGCAGTTCCTCTCAAGGCAGCTAATTCTAAAAACATTATTGAATTCATAGATCAGTTTATCATTACTAGGTTTGGATTGCCAACAGCCTTAATATTTGATAATGCTTCATATTTTTCTGGAAATACCATGACTGAGTTCGCGCTCAAAAGAGGGTTCAAACTGAAGTATTCTGCCAACTACTATCCGCAAGGTAATGGGCTGGCTGAATCAACGAACAAGAACCTAATTAGGATTATCAAAAAGACAGTCGACCAAAACCAAAAGAATTGGCATAAAGCGCTGGTAAACGCCTTATGGGCGGACATAATTACAAAGAAAGCCTCTATCGGCACTTCTCCCTTTAATTTAGTTTACGGGAGAGAAGCAGTTCTTCCTACTCACTTAGTCATTCCCTCCTTGTCCTTAGAACAATACATTGATGAAGTATCTACTTCTCCCTTACAGCTAAGGCAAATGGAAATAATCTAGCTAGAAGAACAACGAGAACAGGCCAAGAAAACCCATGCTCACCACCAAGCGCTGATAAAATCCTCTTTTGATTCGAACATAATGACTAGAAAGAACTTTCAGATGGGAGATTTAGTTTTAAAATGGGATAAGGCTCACGAAGAAAAGGGCAAACATACGAAATTCCAGAAGCTATGGCTTG
Source organism: Pinus tabuliformis (assembly GCA_031772625.1). Classification (NCBI taxonomy): domain Eukaryota; kingdom Viridiplantae; phylum Streptophyta; class Pinopsida; order Pinales; family Pinaceae; genus Pinus; species Pinus tabuliformis. The sequence goes on along the minus strand of CM062808.1, from coordinate 259,615,014 downwards.
GTCCTTTTCAGATCGTAGAGGTCATAGGCCCGTCGACTTTTGTGTTGCAGGACTTGACAGGCAGGAGAGATTCTCTGCCTGTGAATGGACAAATCCTCAAAATGTATTTTGCATAGAAGGTCATCCTTCTATTTTTGTAGGATAATTTTAGTTTTATTTTAGTTTTTATTTCTTATAAATAAGGTTGGTTGTGAATGATCATAAATTATATTCATGAAAAAACATGCCATTTCTCTATCAGATTTTGATTTCACTTGTATAAATAGTAAAACTTTTCGAAAAAAAATCTGACTTTTATTATTGACAGATAGAGTTAACTTTAGCCTGAATATGATGTTAGTTTCAACTTCACAAAGAAATCTGGGATGAAAGTAACTCTTGGCAAAAAATTGTTTTATGCCAACGCAATGAAAAGTGTCATCAATAACAAATTAATCATTCTCTGCAAAACTGTTGTTCTTAAACTCTATTATTGTCGTCCAGAGCTTTCTTAAGGAAAAACAATGACTTCCTCCCTGCTAAGGAGAATCGCAGCATCCAGAGAAACAATCCAAGAAAACACTATATCTCAAAGAATGAGAGGTCTCATCACGAGCCGACTTATCATGATCACAGATATTATAACTTGCTGACTTTGCCACTACTGTCTACCAAAACAGGGCAACGACTCAAGATTGTTGCAATCAAAAGACAAGGGGTCTCATCACGAGCCAGCTTGTTCAACAAAAGTGTAAATCAAGTGAATGACTGTGTCATAATTTGGCCACCAAACCAAGACACTGTTCTTTAGAAAAAAGGATTTTTCTCTGGTATGTTGTAAATAACCTTAAACAGGAAAAAGGATCATTGCTGGATAACATGGTAACCCTGTCGAGGCTATGGACGCTTGCGGGCAGCAGAGGCTCTACCTACGACTAATGAGCATATTTTACAAAGCCAGTATGCAAAGAAGACCTTATTTTGTCTTTGAAAAGCACCGAGTAATGTCTAGGTGTGAATACAAGAAATAACCCAGAGGGAGCAAACAATCGGAATGAAATAAAAGTTGTGACGAAACATCATTGACGGGATAAGGGGTAATACTCTATCTGTCCATAACAAAATTTAGGCATAAGAAAATTTTTTCTGTTTTGGAAGTGAAAATGCAATAGAACAAGTCGAGATAACTGGTTCTTCACAGTGAATCGCCATTGTTGTGGTCACCAACAACCCCCCCTCTTTGCTCGATATTAGCAATAACATCGAGCAAAGGGGGGACCCTGAAAGAAAAATCCCAAAAATATTTTTCTAAATTTTTTTGTATTTTCTCCCTAAGGCTTAAATCGCATCGCAAGGGAAGGCTGAAGCATTACCCAAGCGCGGAAAACAAAACTGCGAAAGAGCGATGCGAAATTCATCGCATCGCATGCATCCCAAGCACTCTCTAAAAAGAAGACCTTCAAGAAATGCCGATCGCCGATATGCGACATCGCACATCGCAAACGTCGCACTAGGCGGCATAAACCATTGAATAAAATCTGCGATCAGCGATCTGCGATGACAGCGATCTGCGATTTGCGATATCGGCGAACCGCGATCTGCGATCTGCGATATGAAAAGACTCATCGCACGAATTCTCCGACATACCCGATAGACCCAAGATTAAGCGCGCGCCTTAAAGGAAATTAATGACCGCATGCTTGAGTATCAAGGAATGATTGCATCGCATTTTTCAAAGAGTCAAGTCATGATGAATGTCAGGATTATGCATTCATTAGAGTTTAATGCTTTCATGTCAATCTTTTCATTTCCCTTCTTCTTTGCGTAGACTGCAAGACACACAACTAATATAAATCTATATGCAGGAAATATCTAAAGGAAAAGGGAAAGCGCCAATCAGACAGCAGAGAGAAGATGCCTCCACAAATGAATGCCGCATGCAGCAGGGCCGCAGATTCCAGACTATAAGCCAACCGGCACTGATGAAATTAGACTATCCAGGACTCAGAGTCAAAGGCGCACAAAAGCAGCGTGTTCACAAAAGATCTTGAAGCTCAGACTGGGTAAAGCAAAAAGAGAAACGCAAAAGAAGGAGGATGCTCCAGAAAAGCCTGGAACAAAGAGCGGAAACGATTCTCGAAACAGGGGATTGTCCATACAGCGCGACTCCTAACCCACTCAGTCATTCGCACGACTGGAAACTGGAATAGCAACAACAAAATCAGTTCGAGAAGAACCTGGGTTGTGCTAAGTATCCACGCGGCGAATACACCCAGCTAGAGAAAGGTTTTCGAAAATATCTTCTGGTCTGTCAGAAGGAAGTGCCAGCTCTTGATATTTCCACTTTTATCTCCCGAGCGAAAGAAGAAGGCGGCCAGCCGACTGTTCCCAGGAAAATGTTGCGTTGTTGACAACACTAAAGAGAATATACAGAAATGGTCAGAAATTAGATTTAAAGTTTTAGAAATAAATTTGCTTTTAGTAAAGGGCGGTAATTTGAAGCTGATTCCCTGATTTCGTGTAATTAAGATTAATTAGTTAGTAGTATTTAACCCTTCTCATGGCATTTGGAGAAGGGTCCGGAAATTTGTCAAAAAACTTGTCCTCAGAACATGCACTTCTGCACCCTTAGAGGAGGTTTTTGATGAATGGATGGATCGAGATTTATTTATGTTTGCATTTTAATGTCTGTTACTGATGTTGCACTTCTATACTCTTAGCAGATATTAGAACAAGTAGAAATAAATCATTATTGCTTGAAGTTTATTAGTGAAGTTAGTCATAAATGGTACTTTTATCTCTTGACTAAATTCTGCTAGTATCCCTAAAGTGATATGCAGTTGAGTTCTTTATATGTTATTGTATGAATGTCTGTATTACCATTTGGCACTTTTGTACAGTGGGATCATTTATTTATGCTTGATATATAGAAAACTGATTATGCGATATGCTGTTCACAACTGCTCTGTCTAACTTCTTATGCAGAACGGTTTATCTTTATTGATTTATATTCTGATAACAGTTGAATGATCTTTATTACCAGCTGTTGTTTGAAATATTTCTAGATCGCATAACGAAAGAAAACACCCCGGGTTAGTGTAGACTAGATGTATTGTTTCTCTTCATTAGATTACATTAGCATAGAGTTAGTTTAGCAGTTAGAATTAAGACTAGTTTAGAGAAACCTTTAGATCAATACCATCAAACTCTACACACACACGCACACCCTTCACATTGGGAAACTGGTCCCATTACCCCCAGTCGGACCCGCTACTCCAAACGGGCAAGGAGCCGCCAACCAGGTTCCGGACCGGGTGGGTATCCCCCTTGTTGTCGACCCGACTTCGAGGCCCTCAACAGAATGATAGGGGATACTTACGAGATGAGTTTAAGGAATCAAAGCCACCTACCTTTGATGGAGAGATGAAGAAATAATAGGATGCAAAGGCATGGTTGATTGGTATGAAGAAATTCTTCTGATGCATGATTATTCAGAAAACATGAAAGAAAAGATAGCCACTTTTAGTCTTAGGGTTAAAGGAAATATTTGGAGGGAAGACATGAAGAATGTAAAAGGTATACATGAGGAAGATTTGAGTTGGTATGAATTTGAGAGGCTCCATAAGAAGAATTATTTGTCAAAGAGGTACTATGATGGCCGGGATAAGGATTTCTATGAGTTTCAGATGGGTTCTATTATAGATGAGGAGTATAGTTGTAGGTTCTTGAAGCTATTGAGATATGTGGCTTACCTCAAGGAGGTGAAGGCCAAGGTTTAGAGATTCATCAGTAGACTGTCAATAGCATACAAAGACCGGATTGAGTTCAATGAGCCTATATCATTGGAGGAGGCCATCCAAAAGTTGAAACATTTTTATGAACATTCAAAGTGCAAAGAAAATGTAGTTCCTTACAAGAAGTTCAATACAGCTGAGAAGGGACATGGAGAGCAGTAGGCTAGAGGTGGTGGCAAGGAACCATTTAAGTGTTGGATATGTGGTAAGGATCATTGTAAGAGGGATTTTGCGCAGTATCAGAGCGGTGGCAGACCCCAGATATGTACTACTTGGGAGGTGCATATAGTTGGTGATGTTGGTCATAGAATGCTTCGGATCTATGCAATTGTGGACAATAGGTAGGCAGATAATCAGACATCGATCATTGAGATAGATGGTGATATTTGTGATCAAGTTGTTTCTATTTTGATTGATCCTGGATCTAACTATAGTTATATTATCCTGACCTAGTGGATAAGTGTGGTTTGAGAAAATAACTTGTGCATGCAAAATCTTGGTTGGTACAATTGGCTACAGGTACAAAGTAGCGAGTTCACTATTGGGTAAGAGCTTGTGCATTTGAGTTAAATGGTATGCCTACAACAACACACTTGAATGTATTGCCATTGCATTCGTATAGTATGATTTTGGTTATGGATTGGCTATACCTTCATAGAACAAAGGTGGATTGTTTCGTCAAGGCCATTGAGTGTGTGGATGATAGGGGGGAAAAAGGACTTTTGAGGGAAATAAGAAGCTTACATCAGTGAGGATGGTTACCTCTATGTAGGATAAGCGTAGTTGTAGAAAAGGGCGTATGATTTTTGTAGTGCACATTTATAGTGATAAGGGTAAGGAGGCTGAGGATGCAGATGTGTTAAGTAGGTATCCAGTTCTACACCAATTTCAAGATGTATTGCCTAAGGGAATTGTAGAGTTGCCACCTCATAGGGAGGTAGAATTTTCTATTCAGTTGGTGCCAGGGGCATCTCCAGCATCAAAATCACCTTACAGGATAAGAACACATGAGTTGTTAGAGTTAAAGTTGCAGTTAAAGGAGATGCTTGACAAGGGATACATTAGGCTAAGTGTATCACCTTGGGGTGCAACAGTGTTGTTCGTAAAGAAGATAGATGGTACTCTTAGATTGTGCATTGAGTACATGTAGTTGGGAAAAGTAATGATCAAGAACATGTACCAATTTCCAAGGTTTGATGATTTTTTTGATCAGTTAAATGGAGCAATAGTGTTCTCTAAGATCGACTTGAGATCAGGATACCATTAGGTACGCATCAACGAAGAGGGTATCCTCAAGACTGTGTTCAGGACTAGGTATGGGCATTACGAATTTGTTGTTGTTCCATGAAGTTTAACTAATGCTCCAATGAAATTTATGTGTTTGATGAATAGCGTATTGCATCCCTATCTGGACAAGTTTTTTATTGTATTCATTGATGACATAATGGTATATTCTAAGAATGAGGAAGAAAATGCCAAGCATTTAGCAATAGTTTTGAGTTTCTAAGAGAGAATCAGTTGCATGCTAAGCTTAGAAAATGTCACTTCTTTTAGACTGAGGTACATTACTTGGGGCATGTTGTCTCCAGGGATGGCATAGATGTAGATCCAAAAAATATAATGGCCATCATGGAGTGGGTAGCTCCTAAGAATGTGGATGAGGTGAGATCATTTATGGCATGGCAGGTTACTACAATAATTTCATTAGGAACTTCTCACACATTTCATATCCTATCACATCATTGCAACAGAAAGGTAATAATTTCAAATAGATAGAAGAATGTGAGGCTAGTTTTGAGAAGCTTAAGATGTTGTTGACACGTGCATGAGTGTTAAAGATTGCAATTAGGACAAGGCATTTGCAGTGTGCATAGATGCTTGCAAGAGAGGACTTGGTGGATTTATCGTGCAAGAAGGACATGTAGTGTGTCATGTGTCATGGAAACTGAATGAGCATGAGGAGAACTACCCAACACATGGCTTTGAACTAGCATCGATCATACATGCATTGAAGCTATGAAGACACTAGCTTATGGGTAGGAGATTTACATTGATGAGCAATCACAGTGGGTTGAGGTATTTGTTTGACTAGAGGAATCTAAATTCCAGTAAAGCTAGATGGTTGCCTACCCCTAGTGAGTTCAACATTGAGATCAGATACATCAAAGGAAAGGATAGCCGGGTTGTAGATTCTCTTAGTAGGAAGGTGCAAGTAAATCATATAGTAGTTATGAGCTCTTATGGGAAAGAGTTACAACATACGATCTTACATGCAAGACAATGGGATGACAGGTAAATAAAGAATATGCACAGTTTATAGTAGAGAACAAGTACATGTGTAGGTACAGATACAACTATAGGTGGAGGTATAGGTATAGGTGGTCAAGATGTAGACTATCATCTCATGATAGATGGTTTGGTGAGATTTAGGGGCAAGATCTATGTGGTGAATTGCAGTGAGATCAAGAAGCTTAACTTGAGTGAATTTCATGTTAAGCCATAGTCAGGTCATCTAGGATATCATTAGACATTGACGGCGATGAAGAAGTTCTACTATTGGTTAAATTTGAAGAAGTAAGTCACAGAGTTCATGGCTAGATGCTTAGATGGTCAACATGTAAAGGAATAATGTAAGCATTCAAGTGGTTTATGATAGTCTATTATGATTCAAGAATGGAAATGGGAGGTCATTTCCATGGATTTCATCATAAGTCTTCCGAGGAGAGTGAGGAAACATGATTCTATTATGGTCGTGGTCGACAGGTTGAGCACATGTGTTCATCGAAGATATAGTGAGGTTGCATGGTGTTCCCAGGGAGATTGTGTTAGACAGGGATGCAAAGTTCACTTCCAAGTTCTGGAAGGATCTATTTGCATTCTTAGGTACAAAGTTAGCCTTCACCATGGCTTATCATTCATAGATAGATGGAGAGAGAGAGAGAGGACCAACATGATCTTGGAGGATATGTTAAGGATGTACATGATGCACCCATAGAGGAAATGGGAGGAGTATCTTCCATTCATTGAGTTCACATACAATAATGGATATCAAGATTCATTGAGGATGATTCCTTTCGAGGCATTGTATGGATGAAGTTGTAACACTCCCATCGGCTGGAGTGATCTAGTGAAATGTGTACTTCTTGGACCAAACATGTTGGCATAAATGGAACAGGAAATGCAGGCTATTGAGAAGAATCTAAAGGAAGCACATGATAGACAAAATATTTATGAGGATGAGCATAGGGTATTCAAGGAGTTTTAGGTTGGGGGCATGTATATTTATGCCTTAAGCCCAAGAAAATCTCTTTGAGGATTCATTCATGTGCGAAGTCGGCACCACAGTATTATGAAACTTTCGAGATCCTTGAGAGGATTGGGCCAGTGGAATATTGACTTGTACTACCTCCTGTTAGGCCTCTATACCAATAGGTGTCATATGTCATGATTGACTTGATGAGTTATGTAATATGTTCATACCTTTTCTTGTTGCAAAAGTTTTCCATATTTTCAAAAAAATAAAAAAAATTAAATAAAAAATGTAAATAGAGTATACCCTAAAAGAAAAATCAAAGGGCAAAAAGAATAAAATATGGTCAAAAAATGAAATAAAATGAACCCCAACAAAAAGAAAAGACCGGGAAAGTGAGCAAGTCTAAATGCCACTACTTTTTACTTGATGTAATAAATAGTTGTGTGCAGCTTGTCATCTATGCCACAATTTCTAAATAGTCAAACAGTTTAAACTTGGATAGTTCATATTTCAATTTCATGTTGTAGAAATAGAGAATAAATATCTGACCAAATAGTATAATCTTGGCAGATAAGTAGATAGGTAGAGTGAAAAAGGAGCTCAACAGTTTAATCTGAGCCATTGGATGTAATAAGTGTAGACTTAGATAGGTTTTTCCATGTAAAAAAAAATAAAATTTGATAAGGGTTTGCCAATCTAATTGCACCCTAATAAAGAAGTAAAATTGCTAGGTTAAAGTGGGTAGGGTAGGTAGTTGATGGTAGCAGAATCATATATGATGAATGATATCTCTAAAATGTCTTAATTCTTTAATTTCATCATAAGGCCAAGGAATACATTATATTGAAAGCATCTCAAGCAAAGCAAAGTCAAATAATTAACTCCCCTTCTCATTTTCCCTAAATTTTCACTAATTTCCCCTAAATACTAAGGTATTTGCTAAATTAGAGGGGCTCAGAGCATTTCTCTAACTTCTGGAGGTACTAGACCCTCGACCCAATAATTTATAAAACCTAAGTATTTAAAATCATTCATAAGTCATTCATTCACCTTCACAAGTCTTTTCCTAAGTAAAATGCTATTTTACTTAGGAAAATTACAAATATTTTCATAAAAAACCCTTTCGACTTTAAGCCTAAGTTAAATACACATAAAATGTTTTTACGCTTAGCACTTTTCATTCCACTATCATATTAATCTTTAACTTATATTATATAATTCCCTTATAATGTTTACCCTCTCTCGTATTATTTAAATATGAAAAACCCCAAATTTATATATATTCTGCCCTTGGTTAACTATAATCATAAAGCATTGTTAATCAGGATTAATTATTTAATCTGTAACTAATTAACAACCCTTAATCCCCCACCGCATCAATATGGGATTAATTAACCCTCATGGTTAATTAATAACTTCCCCAACCTATCCCGACACTCCTGATATGATTAAATTAACTCATCATCATATTGGGCTAGCTTTGTTAAACCCCATCATATCGCACCTTCCGTCAACCATCCAATCAGGTCCTCAAGATCTGACAGCCATTATCAATATCACACGGCCCTTTGTGACTGCGCGTTGGGGCGCGATCACAAAGCAGTTTTTACACAGTGCCTCTGCCACACATCGAAAAATCTATGGAATCGCTGACTCAAGGTCCATTACCACCCTTCCCCAAAAGTGGTGCAATATGAAATCGATTACCGCCTTCCCACATACAACTAAAACATCATATCACTCGTCGTTGACATCATCCATCCGTAATCCAAAAAACCCCACCAAATCTTTACTTTATAAATAAAATAAACATATCCTTTTCACTATTTTGTACTGTAAACCTGCGCGCCATGCAAAAGAAAATCAAGGTCAACAGTTCAAATTTTTCAGCCGCCAACCTACTCAAAAACTCACAACCGACATAGCCGAGAACCCTTTAGCCACAACCAGTACCTATATTTCACTGTTCACCCATGAACACAGGTATTTATCTACTTCACGATAAAACCATGCAAGTTCTAGTTTTCCATTGTAAATTGATGGAAAGGAACCAAAATTATAATAATTCAGCCATTGTTTTCATCAATTAAGTCCCCCATAGCCTTTATGTTTCCTATTTCACAAAGAAAACGATAATTTCCTTCTAAATCCACAAGAACCAGAAATAAAAACCTCGGTGGCTTTAAATTTTGCACCCATTAATGCCTCTCATCGAGATTTAGACTATTTACCTTTGGTAGACCAGGACTTCCAAATAAAAGACCTTGCCACTAATAAAAATCACCTCAAACTCTTTTGCCAAAGTAGAGATAACTACCTGAATGGCTTTGATGTTCTAGGACTATGGGAAGCTAATCTTCCGATGTATTTTCTCCCCTCAGTCCATGTTTTCCCTGATATAATTAATCAATGTCGTGCCAATTATGACCTTAACCGAAGAGCAGTTATGTCTCCCAGCCAAACAGTCCTCTTCCCAATAACTGCTGAGTCCATCAATGAAATGTTGTAATTTCACCCCAATCAAGCTCTCACTCCCATTTCCATTGGAGATTTACACGAGAAAGCAACTAAATTATCCCAATCAGAGCTTAATTGCCTCTATCATACCTTCATGTTATAGAAATATCAACCTAAGGGCCCACCTCCTTATCTGCAAACTTTCTTCACAGATATGGGAAGACTCATTGTTGATATGATATCTTTAGTTATGGGATTCAACATTAGTGAGTATGTTGATGAGTTAACCCTAGTGTTGTTGTCAATCTTTACTCTTGGACAGCCCCCTACTGTTAAGTATGATTATGCCTCATTTATTGCTAATACGATTCATGACCAGTTCTTAAGATTGGAAAATGAAGGATATTTCAAGTATACCACCTTCACATATCATCTCATGTTATATTATCAGTCAGAAAACTTCCCTTTCACTGTCATGAAACTTGGTGCCAAAGGCAATTCAAGGTTTGTTATCTTTTGGAGTTCCACCTTCCATGAATCCTTTGATACCCCTTACTCCTACACTGAGTTCATTCATTAATTTGTTGATCCAGCAACCACCTTATTGACAGCGATTTCCCCTCCTAGGATCAATGGCGACATTAAGAGGATCCTTCAACTCTCCAAGCAGTACATAATAGGTTATTGGTATTTATACAATAACCATACCGAAATCAGGATATATGTGTATGATCTCTACCCATTCAAGTTACCAAAATATGTTCCAATGAGACTGTTCACATTGGAATATTTCAGACAAATGATCAATTCAGACTTGGTCCATTTTTGCAAAGCCAAAAAGAAAGCACAACTCAGAATCAAGAATCAATTAGGCCCTTTTGTCTGCAACACTAGGGATGCATGGAGAGAAGTAGAAATAATTTTAGAAGATCATCTTAAATTACACAAAAGTTTTGGTTGGATGCCATATGACCCTCATAGCTTCATATGTGATAGAAGAATGAAGAATAGGCTGTCACCATATATACACCATAGAATCCTAAAGATTGAACAATTTGGTAATATAGATGAATGGAGGGAAGGGACCTTAGTAGAAACTGATAGTGAATAGGTCAATATAGAAAATTTTATGAGGGATCTTGAGAAAACACTTGATGCGGATTCTTTTGGGCAAGTATGATTTGAGTCTTCTCAAAAGTCAGGGATTAGTGCCTCTACAGCTAAAACCTCTCAGCAGCACTCACAGGATACCAGCGTACCATTTACAGGAACAACCAAGGAAAAGGGACTAGAGACCAATACTCAGGCCATAGAGCAATCTATAATGTCTAAATAGCCTGAAACTTTTAAGGAACAGGCCCAAATGCACACTCCTCCAGCTCAAGCCAATGTGGGAGAACCTCCAATTTTGCAGTCTCCTGTGAATGAGGAATGGAATAAAAAGAGAGACAAGGAAGTAGCTACCCCTGCCAGTGGATCCTCAGAACAGCCTGGTGCTAAAAGGGATAGGCTAAATCCTCTTTCAGAGGAGGAATTTTTTGAAGAAACTACTGATATTCAAAGAAACGAAGGCATAGATAGTCATCAAACTTTTCCAGTACATGGGACATCTTCTAGCTCAAAGAGACAGGAGCTGGAGAGACAACAAAGTGCAAAGGTATCATCTTTTAGGCCACCAGGATAGGATACTCCAGATATAAAAAAGAAGTTTATAGAAATAAAAGCCAAGAATGATCCATTGAGGATCCAGGTTTACAATTAGTATTTGAAAATGGCTCCCACTAAACAAAACAGATTGATGACAACCTATGATATCAAAGAAGGTAAAATGATAATGCGTTTTTTCAAACCTAAAGTGCAACAACCTCAAGTAGCAGCAGATTACCTTAGAACCAATTTTGAGGTCATGGAAAAAGACATTCATCCATTGGACCAAATTGAGTTTCACAAACAGATAAGGGAGATGATCTATTCTACATTGACTGGTAAGGCCACGATGGCCCAAAGACTTGAAAATTCTTTGAATAATACAACTTCTCAATTACAGCTGGAGAGAGCCTCCTCACAAGCTAAAGACAATAGAATAAAATCTTTAGAAAATTTGATCAATGGGTTGGGTCATGATCTGAAATATGTGAAGGCTGCAGAAACCTTAATTAAAAAGTGAGATGAAGATATAGCTGCCTTAAGAAAGAAGCTAAAGTTTCCTCCTTCCAGGCACCCACAGACTGCTGAGATCATAAAGCAAAAGTCTAAAGAAGAGCTTATGGACTTGCTCCTAAAGCTTAATGGACGACTGAACGAGACTGAGCAAGAGCTAGAAAAATCATTAAAGGACAAGCAGGGAGAGTTGACCTCTCAGCTTCCCAATGTAATACCAGTAGTCTCAACTGCGGTCCCCTTAACCCTTGGAATGGATTTGGCTCCAAATGCCCCGTTAGTCACAGCTGAGGTAGTTACAGGTATAGCAGCAACAGTGGGAAAAACACAGGAAAGTACTTCAATTTTGAGCATAGAGGAACTGATAAAATAAATGGAGGAGATGAAACTAGTTTTAGAGTTGCAAAAGGTGAAAGAGAAATATGATACCTTAGAACAGAAATATGACCTTTCAAAGATAAATTTTTTAGAAAAAGTGAGGGAAAGTAAGGGGTGAGAAAAAAAGTGAAATCATTACAAAAGGACCTCACATTTGATAAACCCTTGGCAAATATTAGAAAGATTCTTTGGACCAACTTCACTCAATCCATAAATGATGTTTGGCCATCAATACAAATAATTTTTGAGCAAATTGATTTGGTAAAGGCAACCTTGGAAGAAATTTAGAGAACAAAAGCAGAACTAGGAAGGATGGCAGAGGAAGCCACCAGGCTTATAAATTTTTTGAATAGCAAGAACAAGTACGAACTTGAAGAACTGGGTATTGAAGATAGAACAAGGACCATTCTGGAAGTCAAAAAGGTATTGATTAAAAGGTCTCTTATGCAAAATTTGGAAAAAAGATGTAAAAGCATGCAAGAGGAAATTAATTCTTTTATGGAGAAATTTGGTGTTTTGCAAAACAAAGGGTTGCCCAGTCCTTTAGTCATAAATGATAAATTGATGAGGCACATTGATTATGTAGATAAACTGGATCAATATTCAAATAACCAAGCAAGTTCATCAACCAACACATCAGCACTAAAGGCACTGCCTACAAGTAGAGTTCTCTATGATAGTCTAGAGAACCTCTTCTATGTTGAACATGAGCTAAAGCATTTATTTCCAATTCAGCCTACTTTTTTCAGGTATACATAGACTGATGAAATACTTAGGAAACTTCAAAGCACTAAAATTCCACAGCCTCAATGGTGGGAATAAATGCTAGAAATTTTGTAATTTGTCCTTGGTAAAAAGTAACTTTTGATTATTTACTACAGTCAATGATGGTAAAACAGGTAAATAGAGACCAAGAAGCTAAAGAGTATCAGAGCAAGTTAAAGTGTATCCGTAAGAAGATAAAAAGCAGATCAGCCAGCACAAAATTACATCAAAGACAACAAGATTTCCAATCATAGGGCCTGACTCCAACACATTCATAAGAGTAGGGACATCAAACCATCAGTTGCCTCTATCTGCTATCTACAAGACCATCTACCTCTATTTTTATGTAACATATAGTTAGTTATCTCATAATATATCTCACATTGTTATGGGATATTTTATTGTAAAGTTTTTTTTGTATAAATAATCCCTCATTTGGAGTATTGAGGGTGGATTCCTAGACATTGCTTTAAAACTGATTATTTTGGAATAAAGTGCTGTTGGACAAATTTTGCATGCCTGGCTGGGTGAAGAATTAATGCAAACGACTTTTCATAGGATTCATGTGTCAAACACCAAAAAAATAAGTATCTTATATCTCATGTGATATTGTTTCTTGTTTATTATATCAATTATGTTTCAAATCTGAATATTATACAAAAAGGAATAATTTAGAAATTGCTTGAGTGCAATCTGTCTTCAATCGTTTTTGTTCTCAACGTTTTCTTCTAAACTAGTATAAACAGTGAATTCTTAATTTCTCTTGTTTCCTAGTTTATTCGTTTTGATCATTTAGTAAAGAATTCTTAATTGCTCTTTATTGGTGATTGTTCAAGTTCTCTTCTCTTGAAAAACATGTTGAAGGATTATTAATTTCCCTTCATCCCTTTTAAATCCATCCCATCTTTTCAAGTCTTTATTTGTTCCCTATTCAGCTATCTTGCCCTTTGAAACCATCCTTTGTAGAGAAACCAAATCCAGTTGAGCCATATTTTGTTGACACCATTAGCCCAATGGCCTAAACTATTCAGTTATACCCTTCTGCTATTGAATTTCACCACCAAATCCAATAAAATCCCAAAGCTTTCATAACTAGCCTAAAACCTTATAAAACAAAGCTAAATCATAAAGAGAGAGCCCTCTCTAGGTATGGATTGGCTAGATTCTATACCCAAAAGTTCGTTTGTGGTTACCTCAGACACCTTTCCTCTTCTTACAACTTCTAGGAAAATATGAGTGATAACATAGTGGCGACTCCACTGGGGAATGAAAATTTGTTGTTATTGTTATTTACTTTATAAACTATAGGCAAAGCCTGAAGTTAGCCAGGTAGCCTTTGAACTCTTCTTGCTCTGCAAGTGCATAAGTAGATGAATGTTGCTTCAGTCTATCTCCAGTTTAGTTAATGAACTGAACATGAACCAGTTCCTCAAACAAATGAATCTTTAAGAATGTTTAAATTCAAATCTGAAAAATCTTAAAGAAATCACAGAAGTTGTTGTTAATATTAATTCAGAAAATCAAAACCAAGAAATCTGGCTTCAGAAAGAAATCGTTAAACTAGGTCAAATCCTAATCCAAATCCACCACCTGTATTTGAGAATCCCAATCTGATCCCCAGAATTCTTAGGAGACAGGAAAGTCAAGAAAGTACTACTAGTTCTCGGCCCATTTACAGATCAAGATCCTGCCCTGTAAGGTGGATTTATCTTGAGGACGAACCCTTTGATGAACAATTTGAGACCTCTCTATTTGTAACATTCTCTGACTCTAAATTGATCTACTTGGTTCTAGACCTAGTATTTATTGAAGAGTTACAATTTGAAGTTGTCAGTTCCTCAATTGATAGACATTTACAGAGTTCAATACAATCTGAGCTTACTTCTGAAGGAACACCTGATCCCTCTACAATCATTGTTGCTTCTGCAAGTTCCTCACCATTCCCTCATACATCTCAACCCCAAACTACTCCACCATAGACCCCTCCTTCTACCCCTCCATCCACAACCCAAATCCCCATCGTTACCCCTACCCCAGTTGTTGTTCCATCACTACCTGCAGCCATGGAAAATAGGTATACCTCTCTAGTTTTACTAGCCAATTTAGGGACCATTCCTCAAGACTATCAAAGTAAAATCACTCCATTTGATGGTACTGGTACCTACACGACGCAACAACATACCAAAAAATGACTGGCTACTCTGAAATATATGAAATTGATACTGATGATGTAAGAATGAGGATATTTATTCAGAGTCTAAATGGGGAAGTCAGAACCTGGTTTAGGACTCTAAGAGCAAACAACATAGATAGCCTACAAACCCTTTATACACAATTCTTGACTCGTTGGGAGAAAAAGAAAGATCCTCTGCAGATCTTATCCAAGTATGAAAACCTCAAGAGAGGAATGCAAGAAACTGTACAAGATTACCGCACTAGGTTCAATACTATTTACAATGCCGTTCCTCAAAAGCTCAGACCCCCACTTGATTTGGCCCTAATGAAATTCCCAAATGTATTTGATTTGGATATGGCTTTTTAGCTAAGGGAAAGAGCCCCTAGGACTTTAGAAGAGATGCAAAGTATAGCTGTCAGTGTGGAAGCCAACTTGATGTCTAAACGTGCCAATGTGAGGAGTGAAATAAGGATACCATTGAAAGAAGAAGCTTCACCTATTGAACAGAAACTGGATGCTATCATCAAAGGGATGGAAAGACTGGGAGATAGAGTGGAAACAATAGAAAGAAAATCTCCTTGGGATGGTCAGCCAACCAACACAGGGAGGAATCCAAATTTCTGAAAAAACCAAAACCAGAACCCTGGAAAGACTGGCCCAGATCAAAACATTAGACCTCCTTTCCAGGAAAATTATGTAGAAACTTCCAGCTCCAAAGATCCACAAGAAGACACTTAGATAAATCTAATGGGACTTAACAATGAAGGAGAAGTTTTCCTAACTCAAGATGATCAAGAGGCCCACATTATCAAACAATTTCAAACTCAGTCAGGAGAATCGTTTGACTTCAGGGAAGGATATGACACAGCCATCTACGAAGTGCACAAGTAGTATAACTTAAGGAGTAGAAGAATTGATGTTCCTGAAAGCAACAAACAGAAAGCTCCAAAACAACCTATCAAAGGTAAAACAAACCCTCCACATCTACAAATTTTGTCTAGATCAAATAATAACCCATCTAACCCTATAATTGAAGATGTTTCTGATAGACAAAAAAATAATAGACATTCCTCCACTCCTCCTCCTTCCAAGGGAAATGTGGAAGAACCTCCAAAAGTTGATTTAGGAAAGTAACTAATCATAACCCTACTCCCGAAAAGGAGAAAAACAGAGAAAATATAGGAAATAAAAAGAATCCCACTGTTTGGAACACAAAAGCCCAAACAGAAAAACCTTTCAATCTGGAAACTGAAGTAGGCAAGCTAAATATTGTTGTTCCATTGTCCGAATTAGCTAAACATGATGCCTACCGAAGTCAAATCAACAGATCATTGAACATCACTGGAACTGAACATTCTGTTAATGTTTTTGATGACAAACCAGAATTAATCTTTGGCTCTAAATTAAATGGGAAACATTTAGAAGGAAGTGTTCCTCCCTTCTATATGAGCCTAAATATTCATGATAAAATCCTTCACAATGCCATGTTCGATTCTGGGGCATCTCACAACCTAATGCCCAAGTCTATAATTGAGAAATTAGATCGTGACATCACTAGACCATATAAAGATGTCTTTTCTTTTGATTCAAGTCAAGTGAGATGTTTAGGATTAATAAAAGACTTGTGTGTTTCTTTAGTTCAATACCCTGCAAAAACAATCCTGATGGATATAGTAGTAGCAGATATACCTCCAAAATATGGAATGTTATTATCCAGATCCTGGGGTGCTAAGCTTCAAGGATAACTTCAATTGGACATGTCCTATGCTACTATCTTCGTTTTCAGCCAACCTAAGAAGATATACAGAGAAACATTAATGAAATATGTAGTAAGTAGTCAGGAAAAACCAAAAAAATTTCTTATCTACTCAGTACTCTCTGATGTGGATTCATTCACTCTATACAATACTGAAACCAATCCTGCCAACAATGAACAAGTTTTAGCAGCATAACCAAAAGAAATTAAGAAAGGAAAAACAAGTGCTCAGATTCAGGAAATCTCAGATACCAATGATGATTCAAACAACAAAGAAAAATCAGATGAAAACAAAAAGCTAAATCCCCCTGCTAAACAAATTCCCACCACCCCTGACACTGATTATGTCCATGAAATTCTTTGGCATTTAGAATTTGATGGCTCAATCAATAAATTAGGGGCAAGAGTAGGAATTTGGTTGCATAACTTAGAAAATGACCATGCTGAAAGCCATGCCTATAGATTAAATTTTAAGTGCACCAATAATATGGCAGAGCATGAAGCTCTTTTTTTTGGACTTAAACTTGTAAAATGATTAGGAGAAATTAGGGTATCTATCATAGGAGATTCTAGGTTAATCATAAAACAGATCAATGGGAAGTGTTAGAGTCGGTCTGGTCAGTCCTCTGTCAGAGATCAAAACTCTTTATTCATTTCTTTTTTAGGTGTCCCGCTCCATTCACTCAGCTGCACTCTCCTAGGGGCATGCCATAATCTGATGGAAAATGTCATGCTAGTCATTTCCCCTCATGTCTGGCTCCTGCTGGCTTTGGTCTTTTGTCAATAATCACCAAAGTCCATGACCGTAAAGGTCTGGTCCTTTAATGGAAAAAGGTCATTTTCGATCATTAGGTCGAGGGATTTATCATTTTGGTCTTTAAATATGCCCAGCAAAGCTATGCAGGCTAGAGACAGGCCCTTACAAAGTAATTATTTAGAGAGTTTCATCGTCATATCGATAAACTTCGACTATTCTTGAAAACTCTGTTTTGAAGAAAAGTCAAACAGTGTCATTGGTGATAAAATTTTCAAAGAGATCGACAGTTGATTTCTCCGGCGCAGTCATGGTTTCTGTGGCCAAATTCCCTGTCATGCAATCCCTGCAAAGAGTGCCGAAAATTTCATCATTTGAGCTAAAATTTTAGAGGAAAAGTGAAAATCAAGGTTGTTTTAAGTCAGTGAGAAAGTGTCAAAACATAACATTAGAAAAATGGGTTTTTGAAAAAGCAAAATTTAACCCATGACTTCTAAGACTTTATATACAAGTTCCCACCAAAATCAAAGTGATTGTGCAAATCAAGTGCGTAGGGAGACATTGCAAACTGTTTGAGTGTTCATCGTGGTGTTTGGAGCAAAGTTGGAGGCGGTTTATAGGGTGCGGCGCATATAGATAGGGGTGTGTTACACACAGAGGGCGCAGCGCACACAGAGCCGGCCCGCAGTGCAATTTTCTAACTAGCGCGACGCACACCCAAGCCGCGGCGCACTGGGTTTTGCGCACGGCGCGCAAGGTTTTGCGCGCGGCGCACATAGAGGAAGCGCTTAGAACCTTGCCAAACTTCCTCAAATCTTTTGTGAAGCCCATAAAATTGCAAGGTAGGCTCTATAACATCACTGGTTCATCAAATTTCATAAATGATATGGTGGTTTTATGCCTATGATTGAATGCAAGAAAAACTCATAAAACCCAACTACAAGAAAATACCAAAAAGTCATTGTTGCTAGGGTTGTATAAGTGTGGTGTTGATGCCAAGGTTCCATTTTCCTTCCTTACCATTTTTCCCTATCCCCCTATGCCATTGTTTCCTATTCCCACTACCCTAAAAGACTACCAAACTCCTATTCCTTATCCCTTCATTATTTGTTCAATACAAACCCCAAACCCTACCTTGTCAAAACTCCAAAAACCCTACCCTATTAAATACCCAAACCCCCTACGTATCCCTAAATAAACTTATCCCCATAACCCCTATTCCCATCACATTACTCCCCTCCTAATACTCCCTGTTGTTTCATTGTTCCCCTTGGTGGCAGATATCACAACAATACCTAGTTTCACCATCATCAAAGGGCAGTCCAAGCACAGTACATAAACAACAGTCATGGCATCTGAGGGTTCATCAGAGTATGAGGTGGAGACTCAAAGTGATACATCCCCAGAAGAATAGGCTCCCAGGGGACATCACAAGAGTGGAAAACATGTTAGGGATGAACCAAACACCCTCACTAAATTGCAGGCATGCCCTCTTGCTATGTCATGTTTCCAACACCTAGCATGTTTTGAATTTTGTCAAAGGGTGGCTAATGTTAGAGTTCATCATGATTTGGCCCGTCTTTTTGTGCTTCACCTACATGGAGGGCAGTCCATCTTGGCCGGGGTCACCTTCACATTGACACCCAAAACTATCTCAGTGGCAACAGTCATACCAAATGTTGGAGAACAGTGGCATAAGAAGAAGAAGGTGGATATGCAATACTATGAGCCTTACATTAAGGCCAATTGTTTGAGGCATCTCACAAGAGTCTTCCCATTCAGATATTTGAAAGATGAGTATGCTCCGCTCATGAAATTGATCATGAAGTACTTCAATTTTGAGGGAAGATTCTCTCGCCTATATGCTTATCACATCAGGTTTCTCATGCACTTTACCAGGGTGCGGATGATGAACCTCCCATTTTTCATTTGCAGGAGCATAGAGAGGATGAACAATTTCATGCAGCATAAGACCCCTCAACAGTAGCTTAACAGTGTTTATCACTTTGCTCTTATCCAGATTTTGGTGGATCATCAGTTGGGATTGTAGGGCATTGCTTGAGAGGACTTCATCTCCCATGACTTCTTCAGCACTCCACAGGTAGTATCAGAGGAAGAGCATGAGATAGGTGGTCCTTCTCTTAGTATGAGTGCCATGAGACCACTAGTATGCCAGTATTCATCACCTATCAGAGAGGCAGTAGACATTTGTTTGCAGCGGCAAAGCGAGTGTTATCTCCACCCGAGGTGGAAGAGGCCTTGCTTCCTACATCGACGACATAGGAACAGGATAGAGGTAAGGAGCCAATGCATGACGAGGGGCCTTCAGGTGAGCCATCAGGTGAATGAGAGACAGACGTTGTTCTCCTTCATGATGATGAGACAAATACAAAACCGACAAATGCGGAGCTTAGAGAGATCATCCAGGAGCAGCAATCAGAGATTGAGGCCTTATCCCTTGACTTGGAGAGGGCTAAGTGGAACATGAAATACCTGGAGCAGAGAAACAAGAAGCTTGAGGATTAGCAGGTGATTATGGAGCTACAAAACATTCGTGAGCATCGCCAAGCTGCACAAAGAAGAAGAGTTGAGCTCACGTCATTGGAGAAAGAGATCAATGAGGATCGGAAGGCCAATCTAGAGAGAGTTACAATGCACTTGGAGAGGCTGCTGGACAAGGTCGACAAGGACCATGCCTTACTGAGACACATGGCTTTCCATTACAGGGCACGAAACATGAGTGCAAAGGCCCAGATAAAGAGCTTGAAGGCAAAATTGAGCAAAGCAACAAAAGAGGCAAAAGAGGAAAAGAGAAAGATCGGCTTCAAATCTTGGCTGAAGCTTCTTTAGCACATCATAGCACTTCATAGAGAACCTCCAGCCCAAATTTCAAGAAATTTGGGGAAATTTTGGTCACATGACAAATTTTTGGGCAAAACACAGGTTTTTTCTCCCTGTGTGGCGCGGCGCTAAAAATTGGGAGCTCCAAATGAAGAATGGTTTGAATTTTTGGATTCAGCATGAAAAATCACGATTACTGGTGCTTGGACAAGAAATTTGGGCAATATCTAAGACTCCAGGAGGTCAAAAACACCCAAAAAATGACCTCTCTGCCCCTATTTTGACACACAGGAAGCAGTATTGGGAGAATGAAGATTTGGAGGGGCAAATGAGGACCAAATTCAAAAATTCCACTTGGGTTAGAAACTAGACAGGATAGGCTTTCCAACAACCACACCTTGGAAAATTTTGGACTCCTGAAAGTGCCTCAAAACACGCTCCAAAATGGCACGGCGCACACAAAAAATGGCACGACGCATACAGGAAAAAAGCCCAATTTTACCTCCGTTTCGCGAAATTTCGATTCGCAACTTCTCCAAGTGAGCCCGCTCATCTACATTTGAGTTTTTTTGGCACCTAAGGCAGCATTTAAAGTATTTTCACTACAGATTGGCTTCTATCCAAGTGGAAAAGGAAGGCAAAAAGTCACCCAAGCCATTTTTCATGTTTGTAACGCTGCACCTGTAGCTAATGGTTGGATTTCCACTTCCATTTTGTAATGATCTGAGTAACTCCCCAACCCCTGGGCATTCTATCTCTTCATGGCACATTCTATATATTGTATGCAAACTATTTGCAAAGGGTTGGTTGGCTTGTAACTTCTGGGAGACTATGGGAAAGAAACTTTGTTGCTTCACTGTATATTTTTGACAGAGAATTAATGAAAGGCAGCGGCTCTGTTTCATGAGATTCATGTGATTGTGAGTGTAGTAAATGTGTCTCTTATGTTTCATATATATTTTGTAATGTTCATAGTTCAATTCATATTCATTTCATGATATTCATGTGATTGTGAGTGTAGTAAATGTGTCTCTTATGTTTCATATGTATTTTGTAATGTTCATAGTTCAATTCATATTCATTTCCAATGAAATTTTCTGAGTTAGATAAGGTAGAATTCAATTCTATTGCTCTGCCCATGGGAAAATTTCATGTTCAATGTTCTTCTTCTGTTGAAAAGTATTCATGTACTTATGCCCTTTTCACTCTCCTAAGAAATCTCGCCATTTTGCGTTATTTCGAACTAAATTTCTACACTTTCCGCCTGTCTTGCCTCATGGAGTAATCAGTGCCTTTGTATTAAATTATCTATTCATTGCTATCCATTGGTCCCATAACATCCTAGAAGCTCAGTAATTCATAAAAATTGCTTCTTGTATCCATATTTACTTACTAGCCAAAGATCAATATTTCACTGTTAGTCATCTCAGACCATTCCATTTACTTATTCGCTGAGCGTGACTCGGAGAGAGCCCTCTCCTATTTTGGTAGGGCTAGCTACCAGACTGAGTGTGGTTTGTGGTTACCCTGAATTTTTCCTTCCCTCAGCCTAAGGAAGATTTAGGTGCTAATATAGTGGCGACTCCACTGGGGACGAAATTAATCCCCTTACTTCTTGATAATTCTAAGTTTCTGGATGATAAGTTTAGGATTTGATATGCTGACTAAGTTGTTCATGTCCTTCTGGTTTTTTCGAAAATAGCACGCTGGCATCGAGACGATATACCAAAGCCAATCCAAACCCGGATCCTCCTCATATCTACGAAAACCCCAATTTGATTCCAAGACTCCTTTGTTAAGAGAGCACTACAACTCGTGTGTTCAAATCCCATTCATGTCCTGATATTTTTGAGTATCTTGAAGAGCTTGAGTTTGATGAACGGTTTGAAATATCATTGTTTGAGTCTAAATCCGAAAGGGTTGTTGACTATACTGTCCCCAATCCACAATTTCTTGTAGATCTAGAAACTGAAAGAGCTAACCGGTTAATTGATAAATATATTGCGACACAGCCTCAAACTCCAATTGCTAGCCCTTTACAAACTGTGCAAACTCCTCCAACACCTCCAAGGCAAAATCCACCAAGAGTGATGGCTTCCCGTTTTGCACCCCTGGTTCTGCCTCAAATTCTAGATGATATGCCCGCAGATTATCAAAGAAAAATCTCGTTTTTTGATGGCACTCCTAACAGCATTACTGCTCAGCAACATGTGGACAAAATGGCAGACTTCTATGAACTTCATGAGATTGATGTGGAGAATGTGGAAATGAGACTCTTTGTACAGAAATTTGCAGGTGAAGTGAGGAAATGGTTCAGAGGTTTCCCAGCAGCAAGTATCGCTACCTTGGCCGACCTACAACGACAATTTTTAAACCAATGGGAAGTGAAAAATAATCCTCTTCAAATCCTGGCTGAATATGACAAAATCAAACAAAACGCTGGTGAGTCGGTCCAAGACTATTGCGTTAGATTCAATTCAGTTTATAACGAAATTCCAGATCATCTAAAGCCACCTGTGGGACTAGCTATGATGAAATTTCCGGATGGTTTTGATGTTGACATGGCCTACCAACTGAGAGAGAGAAAGAACCGACCACAATGGAAGACATGCAGAAAATCGTGGTCAGTGTTGAAGCAAACCTGCTGTCCAAGAGAGCTAGAGCGAAAGCAAAAAAGAAAGTCACAGTTAGGGAAGAGTCTTCTTCGATGGATCAATTACTCAAGAAGGTAGAGCAGATGCTTGAAAGGGTGAAACTTGACAAACCGGAGCCAAAAGTTAGAAATCCTAACTTTCATGGTCAGAAACAACCACAATACAGAATAAGACAGAGAGATCAGCGAGCCCAAGAGCAGACAGCACAACAGCCAGTACAAACACCTTTGCAACAAAATTTTGTACATGGACCGGAATCAGATGAGGACAGGAATGTAATAGGTGAAGAAAACCATCTCTTTACTCCTGATGATTTGCCTATTTATCTCACTGAGGAGGAGGAGTATCTAGAAAGTTCGGCTGTACACAAAGACTTAGATTTAATTCTAGCAAAGGACACCGTCTTGGAGGAAGAATCAGATGAGTACCAAAGAGGCTATATGAATGCTTTGTCCGCCCAGCAGCAGTGATATCCACTTAGAAACAGAGATGTGCCGGTCAAACCAGTTCAGAAAAGAAAGGATGTTGAGGCATCAAAGAATGAGTCATCAGTTACACAAAGGAAAGGAAAGGAGGCGGTTGGTCCGGAGAGCAGCAAAACACCATCAACAGAACAATCACATTAGCAAGCTGCATCGAAAGAAAAGGAAAAGAAAGAAATTCCAGTCAAAGAGGTAGAGAAGATTCTGTTGTGGTCACCAACAACCCCCCTCTTTGTTTGATATTAGTAATAACATCAAGCAAAGGGGGACCCTTAACCAAAAAATTCCAAAAAATATTTTTGTTTAAAAAAAAAAAAAAAAAACTTTTGTATCAACCCCCTAAGAGCTATATCGCGTCGCAAAGGAAAAAAGAGCGCTTTCCCAAAGCACACAAACACACCAAGGAAGAGCGACGCAAGAACTCATCGCATCGCGTGCATCAAATGCGCTCAAAAGAGGAGAACCTAAAGAAAGGCCAACAGCCGATATGCGACGTCGCACGTCGCAATGTCGCATGAGCAGCACAAAGTGACAAAGCGAAAACCTTGCGATCTTGCGATATTGCGATATGCGATCTGCGACCATGTAAAGCTGCGATCTGCGACCTATGGTTTGCGACAAATGAGATTGTCAATTGCTGCGATGCCACCTATTTACATCCCAATTTTCAAGACTGCGATGCAAATCGCAGAAATCATTCATCACAGGCATTCCTCAGCATGATCTGTGAGCCCAAAATTAGGCGCGCACCTTACGGGAAATTAATGACCGCATTCTTGAGTATCCAGAAACGATTTCATCGCATTTATCGAAGAGTCAAGTCATGATGAATGTCAGAATTACACATTCATTAGAATTTAATGCTTTCATGTCAATCTTTTCGTCATTTCCCTTCTTCTTTGTGTAAACTGCAAGACATGCTATTGATATAAATCTATATGCAGGAAACATCTAAGGGAAGAGCGCCAATAAGACAACAGAGAGAAGATGCCTCCGCAATTGGATGCCGCATGCAGCAGAACCGCGGATTCCAGAATATCGCCCAATAGGCACTGATGAAAATAGACTATCCAAGACTCAGAGTCAAAGGCGCACAAAAGCAGCGTGTTTACAAAAGATCCTGAAGCTCAGATTTGGTAAAGCAGAGAAAGAAGCGCAAGAGAAGGAAGACGCTCCAGAAAAGCCTGGAACAAAGAACGGAAACAATTCTCGAAACAGGGGATTGTCCATACAGCACAACTTCTAACTCATTGAGTCATTCACACGACCGGAAACCGAAATATCAACAGCAAAATCAGTTCTAGAAGAAACTGGGTTGTACTAAGTGTGCGCACAGCAAATACACCCAGTGAGAGAAAGGTTTTCAAAAATATCTTCTAGCCTGTCAGAAAGAGGTGCCAACTCTTGTTATTTCTAAATTATCAAGCTCGAATAATAGGAAAGAACAACCAGCCGACTCTTTCAGGACGAACAGCGCATTGCTTACAACACTAAAGAACAAATACAGAAACAGTTAGAAATTAGATTTGATTTTTAGAAATAAATTTGCTTTTAGCAAAAGGGCGGCCATTTGAAGCCGTTCCCTCAATTTGTGTAATTAAAATTAGCCGGTTAGTAGTATTTAACCTTCTCGTTGCATTGGAGAAGGGTCCGGAAATTTGTCAAAAAACTTGTCCTCAAAACATGCACTTTTGCACCCTCGGAGGGGGTTTTTGATGAATGGACGGATCAAGATTTATTTATGTTTGCATTTTAATACCTGCTACTAATGTTGCACTTCTGTACTCTTAGTAGGCATTAGAACTAAGTAGAAATAGATCATTATTGCTTCAGGTCTGTGAGTATAAAGTCAGTCATAAATGGTACTTTTATCTCTTGACGAGTTTCTGCTTGCATTCTTAGAGTAATATACAGCTGATGTTGTTTATATGTTAACGTATGAATGAGTGGACTACCATTTGGCACTTTTGTACGGTGGAGTCATTGATTTGTTCTTAATACATGAATAACTGATTATGCGATATGCTCTTCACAATCGTTCTGCTTAACTTTTTATGCAGGATGGTTCATCTTAATTGATTTATATTCTCATAATAGCTGAATAATCTTCATTACCAGTTATTGTGTGAAACCTTTCTAGATCGTATAATGGAAAACGTTCTATCCCGGGTTAGCGTAGATTAGATGTGTTATTCTTTATAGATTAAAGTAGTATAAAATTCACTCTTAGAGTCCAGAACTAGATTAGCTTAGAAATAATTCTAAATTTTCATTATCATATTCTACACACACACACCCCCTTAGAAAGGGAAGCTGGTCCCATTATCCCTAGTCGGACCCGCTACACCAAACGGGCACGAAGCCGCCAACCAAGTTCCCGACCGGGTGGGTATCCCCCTTGTTGTTGACTCGATTTCAGGGCCCTCAACATATTTGGCGCTAGAAGGAGGGCACGAACTATTAATGGCACCTAAAGAAATATCTAAATACCATTCTGAGAGTAATACACCCTCATCAACTCCCTCGACTTCTCCAACACGGTTAAACCCGGAATTTGAAGTCGCTCGAGTATCTACCACTGATACATATTCGAATATATCAGACCAATCTATCATTGAACCCCCTGAAATTCGGACTTTGATTCGTAAACTCCAGGGATTTTCTATTTTTAACCAGAAGTCTGATAAATCTAAAAGCAGCGTGACTTCGCAGTATAACCCTGCTCATCCCCTTACCAGATCAAAGAGTGAAAATTTTGGCATACAACCAAGTGAACTCCCTCTCCCTACCAGGAAAAGAGCAAGGAAAACACCACCAGAGTCTGACAATCGGACTCCTTCATCCACTTCGTCCATATCAACTCCCTCATCGCGAAGTCAACCACCCACTCTTTCATTCCAACTCACTCACCCATCTCCTACAAACCTTCCTGTTCAAACATCAAAGATCTTAATATCTTCATCTTCTCAGCATCAGAATTCATCTTCTACACTTCCATTAACTAGCAGCTCAACGATGGCCTAGGCTCCATGGAACAATCCTGGGGCGGTTTTAATGCCTCCACCCCTGAGCCCTATACCGGCCCATCCTGAGAAATGGCTGCCTAAATTCAATCTGGAAGCAGGCATGCTAGCCAAGGAACATATCAATAATTTCATGCTTTCTGTTAATCTCAACAGAGTCACTAACGAAGACGCTGTTGTCCGGCTGTTCGCTTATACAATGCAAGGAACAGCCAGGTCATGGTACTTTTTGTTACCTTCCGGATCCATCACTAGCTGGGACATTTTTCAAAGTCAGTTCCTCACAAAGTTAGGTGATGACAGATCCACGGCGACATTGATCAGTGACCTATCTAATCTTAAGGCTGAGGCTAGAGAACCCATTAAATATTTTAACTTACGGTTCAATGAGATCCTCAACAAAATCCCCGCTACCTCACAACCCAGCGAGGAATTAAGATGTGAATGGTACATCACGGCTTTACCTCCAAACTTGGCTATCTTCGTAGATAGGGAAAACAAGACCACCTTAGTCGACAACTTGACAGAAGCGTTAGCAGTGGAAAAACGCGTGGTAGCCCTAGAAAAGAGATCTGCTATAGAAGAATGCAAATCTAAGAAGATCTCTTTCAAGGAAGACACCAAGAAGAATCAAACGAAAGATCCTTTCGATTTGGAAGGATTACAAAAAGTGTTGAAAACCATGTGAAATGAGATGATTGATATTAAGAAACAAGTAGCAGAGACTTCTTCGAAAAAACCCTTTAGGACTTTTAAAAGAAATCCTCCCATGGAGGTAAGACCACCTAGTGTTGTCTCAAACATTGAATCTGAAGAAGACGAAGAAGAAGGGAATACCACTGAAGGGCAGACCGACGAGGAAGAGGTCGTAGAACTACAAGGAATGTGGGACTTCATCCTCCCATAAGAAGAGGATCAAGAAGCGTTTCCTGTTAGCACGAGAAGCAAAAATCAACTTGATCCTCCCATAACTACCCCAAAACAAAAGGGCGCAAGCCTTGCAACAAAAGAAAAGGTCGCAACAAAAAAGACAACTGCTAAAGTGACCCAGATTAGCCCAGTCCAATCTGATCAAACGCCTCCATCAAGAACACTAATAGTGTCGGATGAAATGGAGTATAACATCATTGATGACATGAAGAAGACTAGGGCTAATATCACTCTGTATGAATTGAGTAAATTGAAACACCAGCAGAAAATAGTGATGAAAGAATTACATGCTGTGCCTACTACATCTTTACCTACAGCTGTAGCTTCCCACAATCTGGGAAGACCTCCAACCAACATGATCAATAAAATTGATCCAAATGACATCGCCTTGATTGGAGGAAGATCAAGATCTCATACTCCTCCTTTTCTGCTCACATATGAAATCTTCAACAAAAACGTGCACAATTGCTTGGTCGATTCTGGTGCTTCAATGAATATTTTACCCAGGTCAATATGTGCTAAATTGGATGTGCAACCTCAAAAATCCACAGTACGCATAGTTTAACTTGATCGATCCCAAGTCGAAGTGATTGGTGAACTCAATCAGGTGACCATAAGATTGTCGTCTAACCCGAAAGTGTGTCAGGTTATCGACATTCTAGTAGCTGATATCCCTAAGTTCTATGGTTTGATTCTTAGCAGGGATTGGTCGGAAAAACTCCACGGATATTTTTCAACCGATTGGTCGCACATGTGATTACCATACAATGGTAAACCAAATCAGATAAAGGTTGAACGAGAGTTGCACCAAAAATACATAGTCACAGAACTGGAAGGAGAAAATGAGGCCATAACGTACAATAGTAGCATTGTAAGCAATTACGCAATAGATTCTTTCCTGGGTAATTTCAATGCTCATATTTCACCATACTTAGAGAATTCATTTTTATCCCAAGTTGAAAATTTCTCACAAACTGATGACTCAAAATGTTTTAGTTTTTTAGATAATTCTGTAAATACATCTTTATTTTGGAAATTATATTTTGACGGATCTAAATCAAATGAGGGAGCAGGAGCAGGATGCGTTCTGATTAACCCAGATGGGAACAAGATTATGCTCACATGTAGACTTTATTTCGATTGCACGAACAACACAGCGGAGTACGAAGCCTTGGTTCAAGGCCTATGCAAAGCAATCAGATTGAACGTTAAGTATCTTCAAGTCTTTGGAGATTCGGAGATAGTTGTAAAACAGGTACGTAACACCATACATTGCCTGTCAAGTCATTTAAAGCATTATCAATCATTAGTTCAAGATCTCACTGCACATTTCGTAGCATTCAACATCTCGTCAATTCCAAGAATCCAAAACGCGAGCGCAGACCTGTTAGCTAACGTAGCCTCTAGACTTATCCCTTCTGAAGATTTTAGTCCTAACAGGTTTTCAATAGAATTGATCTTTAAACCATCCATCCCTGACAATATCACCAATTGGAGAGTGTTCAACGATGATCCTGACATCGTAAATTTCCTTACTTCTGAAGGATCCTACTCAAATCAGATAATCGACGAAGACCATCATGATCATCAAATACAACAAAATAGCTCTGACAATGCTATACCGAAATCGGTGGTCAAGCTAGAAGATCTATATGATTTGAAAAGTCGGTTTAAAAGGTCTGCCAATGCTAAACTTTGCAGTTCTACCCTGAACTATGAATTAGTAAACCTAGGGACCGATCAGAAGCCACATAACGTTAACCTAGGCCAGGGCCTAGCCCCTGAAGAAAAATCAGCATATATCCGTCTTCTGAGACAATAC
This sequence comes from Pinus tabuliformis, assembly GCA_031772625.1. NCBI lineage: Eukaryota > Viridiplantae > Streptophyta > Pinopsida > Pinales > Pinaceae > Pinus > Pinus tabuliformis. Next base: position 259,585,790 of record CM062808.1, on the reverse strand, counting down.
AAAAACGTTTTTGCCTGGAATTACGATGAGCTGAAGACTTACAACACTTCTATCATTCAACATGTTATCCCTATGATTGACAATGAAAAACCTGTCCAGCAGAAGCTCAGAAAAATACACCCTAACCTAGAAAATCAGATAAAAACTGAGCTCAGATAAAAACTGAGCTTAATAAGTTGTTGAGAGCCAGAATAATCTTCCCCGTCAGGCATTCTAAATGGGTATCCAATATGGTGCCAGTTAGGAAGAAAAACGAAGACATTAGAATCTGTATTGATTTCCGAAATCTCAACAAAGACTATCAGAAAGATAACTTTCCCCTCCCACCTATGGAGCAAATTCTACAGGCAGTAGCAGGCTCAGAATTAATGTCATTCCTGGATGGATTCTCAGGATACAATCAAGTACTGGTGCTTCCCGATGATCAGTTAAAGACTACGTTCTGAACCAAATGGGGCACTTATGCATATCGGAAGATGCCATTTGGTCTGATCAATGCCGGAGCTACCTTTCAGAGAGCCATGGACATCGCGTTTAAAGGGTTAGTCAATAAATCAGTAGTGATTTACCTGGATGATATAACAGTGTACTCCAAAAATCGAAGCAACCACCTCAAATATTTGAAGCAAATCTTTCAAAGATGCTTGAGGTATGGGATTTCGCTCAACCCAAAGAAATCTTTCTTTGCGTTAAGCGAAGGGAAATTGCTCGGATTCATAGTGTCGAAATCCGGTATTCACATAGAACCCGACAGAATCAAGGAAATTTCCGAAATATCCATACCTCATAACAAGAAAGCCATGCAATCCTTCCTTGGACATATCAATTTTGTCAAAAGATTTGTCCCAGATTTTTCACGTATTATTTCTCCCTTACCAAATATGATAAAAAAGAATTCAACTTTCAAATGGGGTCTAGATGAGCACGAAGCATTTAACTTAATCAAACAAGCTATCATCAATTCTCCATCTTTGGCCACCCCAAATTTTTCAGAATCTTTCATCTTATACACTTTTGCCTCAGAGAAATCCTATGCCGCGATTTTGACCCAAGCAAATCAAGAGAAAGCGGAAGCTACAATTGCATTCTTTAGCTCGAACTTACAAGGTGCTGAAATCAATTGCTCAGACGTAGAGAAACAAGCATATGTTGTTTTCAAAGCAATCAAATATTTCAGACCTTTCTTGCTTAAAGCCCACACCAAAGTCGTAGTGTCGTTTCCAGCGGTAAGAAACCTTTTGGTGCAGAAAGACGTGGGCGAGAAGAGAGCTAATTGGATTACCGCTTTACAAGAATCTGATCTTGAGATCAAACCAACAAACATCGTAAGAGGTCAAGGCTTCTGCAAGATGTTAGCCAGAGCATCGCAAATCCTAGAGAACTCATCTGAAGAGGTACAAGCATATGAGGTAAGCCTAAACGATGCAGAATCATTATATGCTGACACCATTTATTTTCTTAAGAACGGGTATGCTCCATCACATCTGGATCATACCAAGAAAAGAGCTCTGAGATTAAAAGCTAAACAATACCAGCTCATAAATGATGTCCTGTTTAAAAAGAATTACGATTCTGTACTCCTTAGGTGTATTGAGAAAACTGAAGCCGAAAAGGTTTTGCAGGAACTTCACGATGGACCAGCAGGTGGACACTATGCCGGAGATGCGACTGCACACAAAATCTTGCGTGCAGGATATTATTGGCCCCCGTTGTTCAAAGACTCATACAATCACGTAAGGAAATGCCAAGTCTACCAGACTACTACAGGAAAACAAAGGAAACCATCCATGCCGCTACAACCGGTCAACATCGACCAACCATTCAGTCACAGGGGCTTGGACATAATAGGTGAGATCGTTCCTCACTCTTCTAAGCAGCATAAGTATATCCTTATGGCAACTGATTATTTTACCAAATGGGTAGAAGCAGTTCCTCTCAAGACAGTTCATTCTGAAAACATTATTGAGTTCATAGACCAATTTATCATAACTAGGTTTAGATTGCCAACGGCCTTAATGTTTGATAACGCTTCATATTTTTCTGGAAATGCTATGACTGAGTTTGCGCTTAAAATAGGGTTCAAACTGAAATATTCTGCCAACTACTATTTGCAAGGTAATGGATTGGCTGAATCAACAAACAAGAACCTAATTAGAATTATCAAAAGAACAGTTGACCAAAACCAAAGGAATTGGCACAAAGTGCTGGTAAATGCTTTATGGGCTGATAGAATCACAAAGAAAGCTTCAATCGGCACTTCTCCCTTTAATTTAGTTTATGGGAGGGAAGTGGTTCTTCCGACTCACTTAGTCATTCCCTATTTGTCTTTAGTGCAATACATCGATGAAGTACCTACTTCCTCATTACAATTAAGACAAATGGAAATAATCAAACTAGAAGAACAAAGAGAACAAGCTAGGAAAACCCATGCTCATCACCAAGCGCTAATAAAATCTTCTTTTGACTCAAGCATCATAACCAGAAAAAACATTCAGATGGGTGATTTAGTTTTGAAATGGGATAAGGTTCATGAAGAAAAGGGCAAACATACAAAATTTCAAAATCTGTGGCTTGGCCCTTTTCAGATTGTGGAAGTCGTAGGCCCATCTACATTCGTATTGCAGGATCTGGCAAGAAGGAGAGATTCTTTACCTGTCAATGAACTGATTCTTAAATTATATTTTCCATAGAAGAGAAATCTTCTAATTTTTGTAGGATAGATTTAGTTTTTAGTTTTTATTTTTGTTTTTCTTTTCTCTTTTGAATAAAACCCGTTGTAGATGATCATTTAAAAAGGATTCATGAAAGAGCACGCCAATTCTCTATCAGATTTTGTTTTCGCTTGTACAAATAGCAAAATTTTTGAAAAATCTGAATTTTATTATTGACAGATAGAGTTAACTTCACTTTGATTACGATACTCGTTTCAACCTCTAAAAAAACTTTGACAAAAGCAACCTTTGGTAAAAGAATTGTTTTGTATCAGCACCATGAAGGGTATCATCAATAATAAAATAAGCATTCTCTGCAAAGCTGTTCTTTTCAAAAACTCTATTATTGTCGTCCAGAGCTTTCTTAAGGAAAAACAATGACTTCCTCCCTGCAAAAAGGAAACTACAGCATCCAGAGAAATAATCCAAGCAAAACACTATATCTCAAAGAATAAGAGGTCTCATCACGAGCTGGCTTATCATGATCACAGATATTATAACTTGCTGACTTTTCCAATACTGTCTATCAAAACAGGGCAACGACTTAAGATTGTTGCAATCCAAAGACAAGAGGTATCATCACGAGCCGGCTTGTTCAGCACAAGTGTAAATCAGGTGAATGACTGTGTCATAATTTTTCCACCAAACTAAGACATTGTTCTTTAGAGAATTAAAAAAAAAAAACCTCAAAGCAGGAAAAAGGATCATTGCTGGATAATATGGTAACCCTGTCAAGGCTATGGATGCTTGCGGTCAGCAGAGGCTCTACCTACAACAAATGAGCATACTTTTAAGCCAGTACGCAGAGAAGACCTTATTTTATCTTTTATCAAGACCAAGTAATGTCTGATGCAAGTGCAAGAAGAAACCTGAGGAAGAAAGAAATTGAGATATAAAACAGGTTGAAACAAAATATCATCAACAAGGTGAGGGGCAATCTGCTCTATCTGTCCATAACAAAATTTAGACATATAAAAATTTTTGCTGTTTCGGAAGTGAACGGTCAATAGAAATGCAGAGATAACTGGTTCTTCACAGTGAATCGCCATTGTTGTGGTCACCAACAACGCCCCTCTTTGTTTGATATTAGTAATAACATCAAGCAAAGGGGGACCCTTAACCAAAAAATTCCAAAAAATATTTTTGTTTAAAAAAAAAAAAAATAATCTTTTGTATCAACCCCCTAAGAGCTATATCGCGTCGCAAAGGAAAAAAGAGCGCTTTCCCAAAGCACACAAACACACCAAGGAAGAGCGACGCAAGAACTCATCGCATCGCGTGCATCAAATGTGCTCAAAAGAGGAGAAACTAAAGAAAGGCTGATGGCTGATATGCGACGTCGCACGTCACAATGTCGCATGAGCAGCACAAAGTGACAAAGTGAAAACCTTGCGATCTTGCGATATTGCGATATGCGATCTGCGACCATGCAAAGCTGCGATCTGCGACCTATGGTTTGCGACGAATGAGACTGTCAATTGCTGCGACGCCAACTATTTACATCCTAATTTTCAATACTGCGATGCAAATCGCAGAAATCATTCGTCACAGGCATTCCTCAGCATGATCTGTGAGCCCAAAATTAGGCGCGCACCTTACGGGAAATTAATGACCGCATGCTTGAGTATCCAGAAATGATTGCATCGCATTTATTGAAGAGTCAAGTCATGATGAATGTCAGAATTATGCATTCATTAGAATTTAATGCTTTCATGTCAATCTTTTCGTCATTTCCCTTCTTCTTTGCGTAAACTGCAAGACATGCTACTGATATAAATGTATATGCAGGAAACATCTAAGGGAAGAGCGCCAATAAGACAACAGAGAGAAGATGCCTCCGCAATTGGATGTCGCATGCAATAGAACTGTGGATTCCAGAATATCGCCCAACAGGCACTGATGAAAATAGACTATCCAAGACTCAGAGTCAAAGGCACACAAAAGCACCGTGTTTACAAAAGATCCTGAAGCTCAGACTTGGTAAAGCAGAGAAAGAAGCGCAAGAGAAGGAAGACGCTCCAGAAAAGCCTGGAACAAAGAATGGAAACAATTCTCGAAACAGGGGATTTTCCATACAGCACGACTTCCAACTCATTGAGTCATTCGCACGACCGGAAACCGAAATAGCAACAGCAAAATCAGTTCGAGAAGAAACTTGGTTGTACTAAGTGTGCGCACAGCGAATACACCCAGCCAGAGAAAGGTTTTCGAAAATATCTTCTAGCCTGTCAGAAAGAAGTGCCAGCTCTTGTTATTTCTAAATTATCAAGCTCGAACAAAAGGAAAGAACAACCAGCCGACTCTTTCAGGGCGAACAACGCATTCCTTACAACACTAAAGAACAGATACAAAAACGGTTAGAAATTAGATTTGATTTTTAGAAATAAATTTGCTTTTAGTAAAAGGGCGGTCATTTGAAGCCGTTCCCTCAATTTGTGTAATTAAAATTAGCCGGTTAGTAGTATTTAACCCTTCTCGTTGCATTGGAGAAGGGTCCGGAAATTTGTCAAAAAACTTGTCCTCAAAACATGCACTTTTGCACCCTCGGAGGGGGTTTTTGATGAATGGACGGATCAAGATTTATTTATGTTTGCATTTTAATACCTGCTACTGATGTTGCACTTCTGTACTCTTAGTAGGCATTAGAAGTAAGTAGAAATAGATCATTATTGCTTCAGGTCTGTGAGTATAAAGTCAGTCATAAATGGTACTTTTATCTCTTGACGAGTTTCTGCTTGCATTCTTAGAGTAATATACAGCTGATGTTGTTTATATGTTAACGTATGAATGAGTGGACTACCATTTGGCACTTTTGTACGGTGGAGTCATTGATTTGTGCTTAATACATGAATAACTGATTATGCGATATGCTGTTCACAATCGTTCTGCTTAACTTTTTATGCAGGATGGTTCATCTTAATTGATTTATATTCTCATAATAGTTGAATAATCTTCATTACCAGTTATTGTGTGAAACCTTTCTAGATCGCATAATGGAAAAATTTCTATCCCGGGTTAGCGTAGATTAGATGTGTTATTATTTATAGATTAAAGTAGTATAAAATTCACTCTCAGAGTTCAGAACTAGATTAGCTTAGAAATAATTCTATATTTTCATTATCATATTCTACACACACACACACATCACTAAACTCTACACACACGTACCCCCTTAGAACGGGAAGCTGGTCCCGTTATCCCCAGTCGGACCCGCTACACCAAAAGGGCACGGAGCCGCCAACCAGGTTCCCGACCGGGTGGGTATCCCCCTTGTTGTTGACCGGATTTCAGGGCCCTCAACAGATTCCCACTTTTAATTTAGAGAATGATATTTCTAAATTAAAGGTATCCATCCCCTTGACCGAAATAATGAGGAACAACAGTTATAGAGGACAAATATCTAAGATGTTGAATTTGGACTCAATGCCTGACATGGTGAATGTCGAAGATGATCAACCTGAAATGATTTTTGGGCCAACATCGAATGGTGAGTCTCCTGATAGTGATGTGCCACCCTTTTATATCAATTTAAGATTGCATGATTTTTGTTAAATAATGCCCTGTTCGATTCTGGAGCTTCTCACAATCTCATGCCCAAAGCTATCATGGATAAGCTTGGTCTGGACATCAGCCGGCAATACCATGATCTCTATTCATTTGATTCCAGCAGAGTAAGATGTATAGGACTCATCAAAGACTTGGTTGTGAGTCTGGATCAGCTCCCAATGAAGAATGTTTTGACGGATGTGGTTGTAGCAGATATTCCTCCCAGGTTTGGCATGCTTCTTTCTAGGTCTTGAGTAGCGAAATTGAAAGGGACACTATAGCTAGATTTCACCTATGCAATGATTCCAGTGTTTGGACAAATGAGGAAATTGTATTGGGAATAAAAAATGAAATACATGATCACAAGCAAGGATAAACCAATAAATCATCCAATTAACTATATACATACAAATTTAGAGTCTTTTGTTTTGTATTCAGATAGTTTTAGTGATATAGATAGTCAGTTAGTTGAAGCAGATGATATTCCGGAAATAACAGAAAATTTCAGAGAAATTTTAAAGAAAGAAGCACAAGAACAACAAAACAATGTTGTGCAATCAGTTGAAAGTAATGGATAACAAGTAGACAAGGCACAAAAAATAGATTTCCAGCACTTGCAAGAGGAGGAAGAAGGTTTATGGACCATGGATTTCGATGGAGCAGTAGGAAATGATGGCGATGGAATTGGAATTTGGGTATGCAGTCCTTAATCCGCCCTGAACAAAGTGCCTAGTAACATGCGGGTATGCTCTTACAAGTTGGCTTTTGAGTGTTCAAACAATGAAGCTGTGTATGAAGCTCTGATTGCTGGCTTAAAGATTCTAAGAAAGCTGAATGCTAAGAGGATTTCAGTATATGTTGACTCCGAATTGGTAATTAAGCATGTCAGAGGCGAGTATCAAGCAAAGCATCCTAGGATGTGGGCCTACCGTAATGCAGTTCTAGACATCCTAAAATTATTTTCAGAATACTCCTTCACATGCGTGCCTCATATACAAAATAGTATTGCTGACGCTCTTGCCAAGGCAGCAAGTAGTTTGAAGATCCCAATGAACTCTAGCAATAAATTCGAAATCCATGTCAAGCATCGTCCAACCATTCCAGACAATCAGAGATATTGGCAAGTGTTTCAAGATGATGAGGAGATTAATGATTTTCTACAAAACAAAGGCAAGTTCAAAGAGACCTCAATCGATATAGAAAATGACGATGGTAAAGGGAATGGTACAGATGAAGTGAAAATCAATGAAATGGAGGTGTGGCAGCTGAAGAATAAAGTTATTCCTAAAGGCTTGATACCCTTAGAAGAACTTTTTGATCAATATGATGTAGCCCGCAAGCCAACATTGCATCCAACAGAGAAGGTTGTAGAAGAGGTCAACATCAGAACAACTGCTAATCCTAAGTTGGTAAAATTGTCCAAAGCATTGCCGCCAAAGATGAAGGACAAATACATCAGTTTGCTGGCTTCATTTGCAGATGTGTTTGCTTGGGACTATTCTGAATTAAAGACATATGATACCAATATAATTCAGCACACTATACCCATCAAGCCCAATCAAAAACCATTCAGACAGAAGTTGAGAAGGATAAATCCAAAGTTGCTACCATCTATTAAAAAGGAGGTAAACAAGTTTTACAAGTCAGGGATCATTGTGCCCATCAGATTTTTGGATTGGATCTCTAACCTGGTGCCCGTATGAAAGAAGAAAGGTGAGATCCGCTTATGTATTGATTTCAGAAATATCAATAAAGTTTCATTGAAGGACAACTATCCACTGCCAAAAATGGATCATGTACTTCAACGAGTAGTGGGAGCATCTCGTATGTCACTACTTGATGGTTATTCCGGATATAACCAAATTTCTGTCCATGAAGATGACCGAGACAAGACAACATTCACCACTCCATGGGGAACCTTTCATTACGCCAAAATGCCTTTCGGTTTAAAGAATGCAGGTGCCACTTTTCAGCGTGCAATGGACTTGGCTTTTGCAAATGAGAAGGATGTCTTTTTGGTGGTGTACCTGGATGATTTGACAGTGTTTTCCAAATCTGATGAAGAGCACATGTACCATCTAAAAACTGTCTTCCAAAAGTGCAGAAAATATGGTTTGTCGCTGAATCCGAAGAAGAGCTTGTTCGCCATGGAGGAAGGAAAACTACTCGGGCACATTATCTCAAAAGATGGCATTCATATTGACCCAGCACATGTGCAAGAAATTCAGCAAATCGACCTGCCCCAGAATAAAAAGGAGATACAATCATTCAATGGTAAGATGAATTTCCTACGTCACTTTGAGCCTAATCTCGCTGAACACCTAAGTGTGGAGTACTAAAAAAGGTATGTTTTTTATGATTATTTCAGTATCTTTTCAGTAGAACTTGCAAACCTTTTTGCATCATGAACTTGGAAAATGATAAAGAATTATAACAAAACATGTGAGTTTAATATGCAAGACTAAAACGCTGACAATTGTCATTTCCTTATGCAGGGAGGAGTGAAAACGAGAAGTTGTCGTTCCAAAAGAAAGGACAAGGACGGGTTAACCACTGTCCCTCTGACGGGAGACCGAACGCAAACAAGGCAAAGAAAATCAAAGCGAATCGGCCCAGAAAAGGAGGTGGAGATATCAGCTCGGCACAGGAGAGAAAAGAAATGACTGAGGCCTAACGGTTCAGCGAATCCCTCAGGATCTTTGATCCTGAGGGATCGCTGTTTTTTCTATTTTTGCACTTAGACATCTCCGCCGTCACCCTTATAAAAGGGACAGCACTGATAGCTCGAGAGAGAGTTAGACATGATTATGCTTTTATCTAATTTCTTTTACGATCAAAACTTTGATCATCGAGTCTCGATAAGGACTGGTTTATTGTAATTTTTCTTTATGCATTAATACAAACTTGGTGATTACTTCATCTCTGAGTCTGGATTAAACTCAAAGTGGTGTACCCCTGGAGGCTAAGGGCGCAGTCCTAGAGGAAACTTGCTCCTGTATTATTACGTTGGTCTATGCGTGGTTTGCTTATCGTCGTTATTTGGTAATCTGGTGTGTTTTATAAATTTATATCACATGCTCTGTTATGTTTAATTCATTAAGGTTTCCACAGACAAAACTATTGTATTGACTCTGCATCATATTATTGTGCTTTTCAGAGTTGATCTAATATTATTAGTCTTAACAGAATACTGTTACTATTCCATTACAGATGTTTTGTGTTGTACACCTGTTCATTCACGTTACAAAATTCATCTTGGGAGTTATTTTATTTACGATTGTTGAATTGATGAACAATGTTGTTCTATTTTGAAACGCAGTCGTATTCTTTCTAACTGAGATTGATACTTAGATCAGATTACTATTTAAGTGTGCTATGTGCGTATATGGTTTTCAAGCACTGCTCCATAATTTATCAGTAATCGGTGTTGTTCCATTGGTGTGTGTTGTTCAATCTGCCTTAAGAGTGAGATATTGTTGTTTGATTACGATTAAGGCATTTGATTTGATAGATTAAGTGTGTTACTGCTTGTGAGACTTAGTTACTGTTCTATTTCTTAGCTGTTGTTCCATTTAAGACTTGTTGTTCCATCACAGACTTGTTGTTCAATTTCTTATTTGTTGTTCCATTTTCTTATCTGTCGTTCCATTTACTGGAATTTGCTATTTTGGTGTGGGAGATGATCTAAGGCTGTAGTGAGCATTGGAATTTACTGTCTGGCTCCGAGATCCACGATCTGTTCTCTGATTTCCTTTTCCATCAGTTTCCAAAGGGATGGGTTATCACTACTGAACTCTTGACTGATAAGTTACTTAGTCTTTTAAGTGTGTGATATACTCTTTTGAAGTAGTTAAGCTATAGACAAGCATCCATTTACTCTTGTATTTTTGAACATTGTACTACTAGCATTACTCTGGCAAATGATAGCCTCAAACTGAGACACTCTTTGAAATAACAAAACGCTCCCAGATTGACATATTAATGTGAGGTAATTACAGGTGAAAGAGACCTTTTTTATAGCTCTACATTTTGGCACCGTTGCCGGGGAAAGAGTGTAGCCATTTGTCCTTTTTTTCATAGTAGTGTACGAACCTGCTAGGGAAGAGTTGGATTTTAAAAACGGAAGGTAAGAACCTACGTACGGAGCATGTAAAAGCCCTGCTCCTCTATCCACTTTCCTAACAGATTTGCTGTTGCTTTGTTTGAATAGAATTTAGTAGTTAATTTGAGTGCATGACTAAGCAGAAAAAACCAGAAAAAAATACCAAACCTCTACCCAAGCCAGAAAAAGCTAAGGGGCTGGTGACCCTTGGCCGAACGACCTTCATAGACGAAATCTACAAGAAAGCAGAATCTCAGCCATCAGTAGGACCCAGGAAAATCATTTCTAAACAGCCTACTAGTTCCCTTCAGGCCACAGGATCACTATCTGTAGCCTTTGCTGAGGTGCATAGTCAAACTGAAGGGCAGGACTTTCAAGAAATTGAAAATTCTACTCCAGAACTATTGCAGGAAGGGAATTTCAGCAATCTTTGTGAAGGAGGAGGAGAAACAGGGGAAACTGAGACAACACAGCCATTAAACAGCCCAGACAAGGGAAGTGCTACAAAAATCATTGTTGAAGAAACTCAATCTCCTCAGACAATCCCAGATAGAGGAAATGCTATAAAAACTATTCCTATCAAAGCCATTCCTTCTCAACCTAGGAATACTCTCCTAGATATCCCAGAAGGTTATTGGCATATATTCGACCCTATGGCTCAAAATTAGCCAAACACCCAAGCCTCTCCATTATAATACCCTATAGTGGATTCTGCAGCAAATGCAACTATGAAAGCAATCCCTCTTCAACATATCCCTACATTTCACAGTCTTACATCAGAAGATATGGATGCATTTTTATTTGAATTTGATGTGTTGTGCAGGGGATATGATTATACCACTAACCCCCAGAAACTGAAATTATTTCCCTCTACATTAAAAGGGGCTACTTTAAGATGGTTTATGGGATTAGGTGGTAGGGTTATAAATAACTGAGATCAAATGAAAGAATCTTTTCTAAAAAGATATCAGGATTATTGTAGGTCTAGAGAACTAAAGGACGAAATATTCCAGAGGACAGCTAGACCGAATGAAACATTAGAGGAGTATGTGGAATGTTTCTAGTATAATCTACAAAGATCCCCTTATGCATCACTACCTTTACCTGATAATGTGTTAAAAACAACATTGATAAGGGGCATGAAGGAAAAATGAATCGAAACATTAAACATTATGGGAAAAGGGGATATTTACAAGAAAATTTTGCTGACATTATTGATTTATGTATCAGGAGCTTGAGAGGCAATACAAGAGTAAAACCGGCAGAACATGATCGGTTTGTAAGAGATAATAAAATTTTAACAGAACGAGTAACACGTGTAGAAATTGGAAATTTATTGGAAAATTTTAAAACGGATATAATAGGGACACTGACTACACAACTTGATATTATGCAGGCTAAACAGAAGCAAATAGAGGAAGAACAGAATTTGGCGATCTTCTACCCCTGATGCAGGAAAAAGCATAGTCACAAGGAGTGTCCATTGGATACAATCCAAACATGCGCCATCTGTACAAAAGATCACCTTACAAAAAGTTGCTCCTCACTTCCTGGATTGAAAGCGGTATATAAGGAAGTGGAAGAAGAACCAGAAATGGTGTATTTGCTCAACCAACGCCATCAGTGGCAGCCAAGACAATCTGGTATGTTTCCAGACCCGACTTCTTCTTTTCAGCCTCCACAGTATAATGCCCAACAATATAGTATGTGGCAAAGTCAATCCCAACCCCCGTTTCGAAACTGGTCACTACATTCGTTTCCTTCAAACCCGTGGCTGAGTCAGGCAAATCAATCTGGTTGGCCGAATTTTCCTTATACTCCACCATATTGGCAAGGTAACTCATATCCTCCACAATGGACTCCCCCTACTTCGCAAAGTTCAGCCTGGCTGACAAACTGGCAGAGATCGATGCATCAACCAGTAGGAACTATTCCGCTCCCTCAACCTACACTGCGAGCCTTACAACAAAATCCCCAATCTAATCTGAGACTGCAACTCCCAGCCCAACCCAACCCCAATCCAAATAACAGACCGGTCCAATCTCTCCAAATTATAGAAACACTAGAAATAGGAGTCGATCTACGGGAGTGCAATGATCTTCAGTTAAGATCTGGGCGTATTATTGAAACCAAGGGAGATAAGACAGTTCAGACTAAAGATCAGTTACCAATATAACATCTATCGCAACAAGAGGATGTGAATAAACAACAAACTCATAATCAAGCAACCACATCCTCTCCTCTGTTCCCAGAACGATTAGTCATACCTCGACCTATGCAATATCTTGATTTTGACATTCTAGGAGAATTACAAAACCTGTACATAAAAATTCCATTCCTCCAAGCCATTCAAGACATCCCAATATACGCAAAAACTATCAAAGAATTGTGCATAAAGAAACCAAGGAGGAACATAACAAATAATCTAAGAGTCCAAGTAGTCGGCACTTTATGTGACTTACTATCAGGGAAAGAAACACCCATTAAATATGAAGACCCAGGAAATCGAATTGTAACTGTCCAAATTTATGGTCAGACCCTGTCTAATGCCTTAGTTGATCTAGGAGATGAAATTAATATCTTGACAACCACTACTTGCCAAAATCTAGGCATTACAGCTGTAGAACCCACCTCTACATTGCTAGAATTAGCCGACCGATCTGTGGTTAGGCCGGAGGGTACTCTACATGATGTCATGGTCTCTATTGATTCCTGGGAATATCCAACCGATTTCCTGATAATAAATACCAAAACCCAACTTGATGGAAACCCACTGATTTTAGGTAGACCTTGGCTTGCCACTGCCGATGCTTACATTGGCTGCCAGCAAGGAAATATGACCATAACCAAAGGACTAAATATCAAGAATTTAGTTCTATATCCTCCAGCGCAGCCAAGTGTGACAATAATCAAAACTAATAAGCACCCTGTATCATACCTTACTGATAACATTAGATCTCCATTAACTATACAAGAGGCACTTGATTTTAAATACCAAACAGAAGATGATGCCATTAATAATTTCATTAGTCAAACTGAATCTAGATCATGCACACAGTTTCGTATGATAGAAGCATCATTTGATAATGAATTAGAAGAAGATCCTCTGAAATATACACATGATCAAATAATACCTGTTACTTCTGTTGCAAATAGTAAATTTGTGGAAATTGAACTGGGAAAAACCTTAAATATTAATGCCAACGTCACACCTGAACAAAAAATGAAGCTCATCCATTTGTTAAGAAAATATAAAAAAGCATTTGCATGGGATTACCCTGATATGAAAGGAATTGACCCCCAATTATGTACACACCACATCTATATAGAAAAGGATGCCAAACCTGTTCGTCAACCTCAAAGGAGAATTAATCCTCATCTAAAAGATGTGGTAAAAGCTGAACTTAAAAAACTTTTAGATGCCAATTTTATCTATCCTATCTCTGATAGTAAATGGGTCTCTCCGCTTGTGGTGGTACCAAAAAAGAAAGGGAAATGGAGAATATGTGTGGACTGCAGGGAGCTAAATAAAGCAACACAAAAAGACCACTTTCCTCTCCCATTCATCGACCAAGTATTAGATACTTTAGCAGGAAAGAAATTCTTTTCTTTCCTGGATGGCTTCAGTGGATACAATCAGATTCAGATTGCCCCTCAAGACCAAGACAAAACTACTTTTACTTGTCCTTGGGAAACATTTGCCTACCGAGTTCTACCTTTTGGCTTATGCAATGCTCCTGCCAAATTTTAAAGGGCTATCCTTAGCATTTTTGCAGATTTAATAAATGACGGACTTGAAGTATACATGGATGAATTTACACCATATGGAGATGATTTTGATCCAGCATTGGATACCCTAGAAAAAGTCCTACAACGCTGCATTGCTACTAGGCTTTGTTTAAGCCACGAAAAATGTTATATGATGATGACTGAAGGACTTATCCTAGGACACTATATTTCAACAGCTGGCATTCAAGTAGACCCAGCCAAAATACAAATACTTTTGCTTATTACCACTCCTACCACTCAAACAGGGGTACACAGTTTTCTTGGATTTTCTGGTTATTATAGGCGATTTATAGAACATTATTCGCACATTGATGCACCTCTATATGCACTAACTGGTAACATTGATTTTCTTTGGACAGAAAAATGTGAGCGTGCCTTCAAGGATCTGAAGAAGCTCGTATCCACAGCCCCAGTCCTTCGAGGACCAAATTGGGATTTTCCATTCCAGATGTCATCTGATGCCTCAGATACAACCATTGGAGCAGTCCTTGGGTAGGAAGAGGATAAAAAACCATATGCTATTTATTACATCAGGAAAAATTTATCCCCTGCTGAATTAAATTACACTGTTACTGAAAAAGAATTCCTAGTTGTAATACATGCTATCAATAAGTTTAGACATTACATCACTGGATATCCTGTTATCTTGTATACAGATCATTCTGCCATAAAGTATTTAGCAAATAAGCCTTTCACAAATGGCAGAATAACTAGATGGCTGATTTTATTGCAGGAATTTGATATCACAATCAAGGATCATCCTGGCAAAGAAAATCCTGTAGCCGATTTTCTCTCAAGAATTCCAAAGCCAATCGATGCAGTAGCAATTGAGGATCAATTCCTAGATGAACATCTATTTGTTGTTGTTGTTCAAACACCCTGGTATGCTGATGTTGCCAATTACCTAGCAGTAGGTAAACTACCGAAACATCTAAGCACTAATGAGTGGAAACAGATTGTTCAGAAGAGTGCTCGATTCTCGTGGATTGGGGGCTATTTGTTTCACACAGGAGCAGACATTCATATCCAGAGATGTGTTCGCGAAGATGAAATATTTGACATTTTGAAAGCCTGTCATGATGGACCATGTGGTGGACATTTCGCTGAGCGTAGAACTGGACATAAAGTGTTGCAGACATGGTATTATTGGCCCACGATTTTCAAAGACGCAAAGAAATTTGTCCAAGCCTGTGACAGTTGCCAGTGAGCAGGATGCCCTAGTCAGTCTGATGAGATGCCTCTGAAACCACAGTTAGTCATTGAACCATTCGAGCGATGGGCTCTTGATTTCGTTGGACCTATCAACCCATCATCAAACCAAGAAACATATATTTTGGTGGCAACAGAATATGTCACCAAGTGGGTTGAAGTAGAAGCATTGCCTAGAGCTACAGAGGACTTTGTCATACAGTTCTTGTTCCATCTATTTGTACGTTATGGCCTTCCAAGAGAAATAATTACAGACGGTGGACCACAGTTTGTAGGGAACAGAATAGCTGCAACACTCAACAATTATCATGTCTAGCATAAAATCACTACTCCATACCACCCACAGGCGAATGGACAAATAGAAAGCAGCAATAAAATAATAGAATCAATTCTAACGAAAACCATTGCGTCACATAGATGTGATTGGGCTGCCAGACTACCTGAAGCACTGTGGGCTTACAGAACAACATGGAGAAGCACCACTGATTACTCACCTTATCAATTAGTGTTTGGAAAACAACCCATTTTTCCCATAGAATTCGAAATCCAAACATTACGAACAACACAGGAAGTTGGCTTAGATCTAACCGAGGCACAGATTAATCGATTGCAGCAGATCAATGAGTTGGACGAAATTAGGCTCTCTGCACTTCAAAACACTACCCTGATCCAACAACAGCGAGCTAAATGGCATGATGCTCTCATTAAAAATAAAGTCTTCCACGAGGGAGACTGGGCTCTTTTGTATGACTCCAGGTTTCAGGACTTCCCTGGGAAACTCCAGACTCGTTGGTTGGGACCATACGAAATCCAGAAGGTACATGACAATGGAACCCTTACTTTAATCACTATTGAAGGTTATGAATATGCGTTCAAGGAAAATGGCCACCGAGTTCGTCTCTATCGCAAACCACTCACTCGGGAGTCCTTCTGCCAGCAGCTACGCTGAGACTCTGATATGGAGATTTTGGGGGAGGAAGAGAAGTCTTCCTCACCTGTAATTCATTAAGGAATTCATTTCTTTTTACAATTTGTACATAAGTTCTTTTTTTGAATCATTTTTTTGTACATATTTTTGAATTAATGTTTTGCTGTTCCTTTTTTCAAAAAGAACAACGTTTTCTTCCGGCTGTTCCTTTTCAAAACAGAAAATCCCTTTGGATCAGTCGTCATCTCGTTGTAATTTGATATTTATCTTTATTTTTCATGTTCTGCTGTTCCTTTTCCAAAGGAACAACATTTTCGATTTTTGTTGTTCCTTTTCCAAAGGAACGACATTTGCTTGTTTTGCTGTTCCTTTTCCAAAGGAACGACATTTGCTTGTTTTGCTGTTCTTTTTCTAAAGGAACAACATGTCGATTTCTGTTGTTCCTTTTTCAAAGGAACGACATATCTGCGTGTTTTGCTGTTCCTTTTCCAAAAGAACAACATTTTCGATTTTTGCTGTTCCTTTTCCAAAGGAACGACATTTTTGCATGTTTCGTTGTTCCTTTTCCAAAGGAACATCATTTTTTATTTTTGTTGTTCCTTTTCCAAAGGAACGACATTTCTTGCATCTTTTTCTGTTCCTTTTTCAAAGGAACAACATTTTTGGTTGTTGTTGTTCTTTTTTCAAAAGGAACATCATTTCCGTATGTTTGCTGCTGTTCCTTTTCCAAAGGAACGACATTTTTGATTCTGCTGTTCCTTTTTCAAAGGAACGGCATTTGCATTTTCTGCTATTTGAGGTCTCTTGTAGGCCTTTTTTCCAAAAGGAACACCACTTGCATGCTTTTGCTCTCCCTATGAAACAGCTTGTTCCTTTTGCTGATCTAAATTAAGGATGCTATTGCTCCTGTTCTTTCAAGTCTTTTAAGAATACAGCTATGCACTTATGCAATGAATAGAAAATCACAACATACTGAAATCAGCTAATCATAAATCGCTATCTTCATAAGGCTCTACATTGGTAAGAGCACAAAAAGAAGGACACACTTCTTTATCATCTTTTTTTGTCATTGTTCTACTAATTCTGCTATGATTGTTCATCTTTATCATGACGACCCCTTTTTAATCCTCTTTGATTATTATTTAGGAATAGGAGCAAAGGGTTTATATCTTCCTATTGAGATGTTAAGACTTCTTCCACCATTCCTACTCTTAAGGAGTGTTGAACCACCCCTTATGTATAAAAAAGGGAAAGTACTCTATGAAAAAGAAAAAGAAAAAAAGTAAACATGACTTATAAGTTGTCAAATGCAGGATAGGGGGTATCATCAAGAGCCAGCCTACCATGATCATGAGGATGAAAGCGAAGTGGCATTCCCACTATGGCCACCACACCAGGGATATGGTCCAAAAGGTATATCAAATAAACAACCCTTGGAACAGGAGGTCTCATCACGAGCCGGCCTGCCCACTTTTCGCTCCTTCCTCTTGAATGGCATTATGGTTAACTAGTCACGAAGCCAACATAATGGCCTACATATTGACATCACACAACATTCCCTAAGTATACACAAAGGATCATGGTTCCATGGGTGAAATAAACAACTCTACCAAGGTTATGGGCACCTGTCGGTAGCAGAGCAATGTTAATGGTATCGAAGTCACATTATTTACACCAATAGGTGAGTTATTAAAACCCTTTTGTTTCTTATACCTTAATAATTAATCATATATCATTTCCCGAATTATATAGCGCATGTAAATTTATAATCACTAATCATGGCAGAGTAATTGACAATGACTGCAGAAGATTTGGAAAGTATGACAGATGTCCTATCCTCCCAGCCTCGCATAATATCACAGCAGCCTCTTACGTAATAAGCGATCAAACTCTACACCTCGATTTCGGTAATTCACTGTTTTTGTAAACATGGCATATTTCCATACGTTGTTCCTTTCTAACTCTGTTTCGGAGCGGGCGCTGCTCCTTTATTTGACAGCTGGGACAGCCTATCACATTGCGGGGGGGGGAGGTTAACCTCATTATTACCTGGATTACGTGCCAGCTCACTGTTCGAGAAAGTTGTGTTCTAGGGTATGGCACGGCTCAACGGCATACTATTTTTATTTTTTCTGCACAAATTGTTGTTCATAAGCCATTTCTATTGTATACTCTATTTTTTTGAACAAGTCTTGCGTCTATTAGCCTCTCTGTGTTTCAACAGCACGAACAACTGTCGTTCCATTGAGAGTTTACAGTGAAACCATGGGAGGAAAATCAATCCGGAGGGAACTGCAGGTGTTGACAGTCTTGGCTACTGCTCGGGAAATCCTGGCAAGAGTAGGGTGGCTAACTTAGCTCAACCGCTTGCAGGAGTCTAATGAGACGGTGGCAATTGAATTCCTGCAGAATTTGCAAGAGGATTACTCCACAGTGAGGGGGAGACATATAGCAGCCACCGATGACATAATCGCAGAAGTCTCGAGACTACCAGCCACCAGACCTGTATGGACGTTAAAAAAGGAGAGATTGCAGAAGATTATAGAAATCTTCCAGGACGAAGGCCAGAGCCTGGCAATTAAAGGAAAGGGAGTTCTGCCAGCAACGCTAGGAGAGCCCTGGGCAGAATTGGCAAGGACCGTTCAAAGCTACATCACCTGTGAAGGCAGAAAAGACGTGGTAAGACCACGACATCTTAAACTCTTAGTTGTACTAAAGCAGAAATGTGTTGTAAATTTACCTGTATTTTTAAATTCGTTACTTCATGATGTTGCACGGAGCATAAAAAAGGCACAACATGTAGAGTCAGTTGTTAGTCATCATGGGTTGATTCGGTTAATTGTCAGTCATAGCCTCACCCAGCAGCAGAGCAGCTGGGAAGAGCTAATTGCCATGATAGATGGGGGGTTGACAGCACCATCCCCAAAACGTAAGCATGCCACCAGTACACCAGAGCGTCCAGAAAAACGCAGAGAATTAGCAAAACAGAAACATGCCACCAGTACATCCGAGCGTCCAGAAAAACGCAAGGAATTGGCAAAGCGTAAGCATGCCACCGGTACACCCGAACGGCCAGAAAAATGCAGGAAATTGGTCTGGCTAGCATGGATACGAGGGAGGCTGGAGAAGCTCCAGGAAAACACCAGCCAGCCGGTAGAAATTGAAGATGAGCAACCCTCACGGCCAGAAGAAGAGGCCGAGCAATTTGAAGAAGAAGAGAAAGAAGAGGCCGAGCAATCTGAAGAGGAAGAGAAAGAAGAGGCCGAGCAATCTGAAGATGAAAACGAAGAAGGAGCCGAGCATTCCAAAACAGAAACTGAGAAGTCCGAGCAGGAGGAGGAAATGGAACAGTAGGAAGGTAGCCCATTGCAGGAGCCAGTAGGAGAAGATGAATTGGCTGAAGTCTTGGCCAATATGGGTGAATATGGCCAACCTTCTAGTCCATCAGACGTCCATGATGAAAAGAAACCCTAGGAGGAAAATGCACCTGAAGAACCACATGCAAAGGAGGCAGAAGAAGAGAATCTACCTGTTCATGATAAAGAGACGATAGGAGATACTGAACAGGAACAATCCATTCCTAACCAGAAGACACTGGAAGAAATTCCGGAGGAAGCAGGGGCAGAAAGAGAAGTCGCCCAAGAAATGGCAGAACCAGTTAGGGTTCCTGCCCCAGAACAGCCAGAGCAGAACAATGAAGAAACACCCCAGAAGGAAGATCCGGGGACTAGTCACAGTCCAAGCCACAGTGAACAGCCTGCTGTTCCTTCTAAGGAAATTTTGGAAATCAAAGAACTGCGAAAGGAACAACAGAGATTATTGAACATAATAGTCCAGCTCCACCAGTAGATTAGGATCTTGAAAGAAAGGTAAAGGGTAAAAAGGACTTCAGGAAGGAAAAAGGTGACCACTCCAGCAAAACCCCGCAAGGCAAAGGGGCAGAGGACCATAATTTGTCCTGCTGTTCGAAACCCTGTCGAAAACCAAGTTGTTGTTCCAAATGGTGCTGAGGAATAGACTGTTGTTCCAATTGAAAAGGAATAACAACAGACTGACATTCACGTTAAAATAGAAATGGATGACATTATGACCTGTGATAAGGAAATTCAGAGGGAGGCACCACTTTCAGGAGTAATAAGGGTTCTGAACTCAAAGCAATGCAATATGAAAGTTCAGGTAAAACTTCCGGCCTCCACTGCTGCGTGGAAAAGAGATCCAAAAATAGCAACCCTGCGAAAGGGGTTGAAGCAAGCTCAGCAAGAAGCAGAAAATATTAGAGAGCAAACGGTCCCTCACGAAAAGTATGAAGAGCTACAGCAGCAGGTTAGGAACGTCAATCAATCAGAAAGCCGGGCTTTTGAAGGTTGGCGGAAGGAACAAGAGAAAGTCACAAAGGTAACTCGTAGGCTAGATATTGTTATCAAGGAGATGGATACCTTGTGTTCTTTATACAATGACGTCTTGGCATGTAGAGCCCCTGCCAAGAATTATGCCATGTTTCTACTAGAACGGTATTTTCAATTAAAAATAAAAGTTGTTAAAGCAGGTACTCCCATACAAATTAACACTGTCAATGATTTTATAGACTTCTATAAGAACTACGGGGTAAAAGTCCAGAGACTGTTGTGTGAGTTCTATTTACATAACCTTGCATTAGACCAGGAGACTGAGCTGAACCCTGGCCCTTTTATTGGAGACATCCAATTGCAGGCATTCATCTCATTTGGGGTTAATCAAATTAAATGGCTTAAAGCCTATAATACTTTCCAGAGGCAAGAAAACAGCTTAGATTTATGGGTAAGGGTTGAGCCTAGGAACCCAGTACAGTTGTGGAAAGCACATAGAAACCTCATGAAGACTCCGGGTGTAATTGAAACATTAGGACCCATGCATGAGGCACTCATTCGACAAGGATTAGAATACTTTCTTTCTATCAAAGACCTTGCCATTGATGCAGCTAAATTTCGGTATAAAATCTCTAATCCGAATATCCAGCTCAAGGAATCGTTTAAGTATGAGAATTTTAAATTAGCTGCCAACCGCTTGCACCTCTATGGTGAAATCATTTTGAGGGCAGGGCCATGCTGGTTAGGATATAGGTTCCGGAGTCCAATTATTTGGCACCCTGCACCTGGATACCAAGCCCTGTATGAGATGCCCGAGGGTCAGATAAGCCATTTCTTTGACTACCTAGTTACTCATCATGGTTGTAGGCCTCCACATGAGATTCCATCTCCAACCTATTCTCTTACTGCCTTGCATGTCAACTACAATTTTTTCATGAGGGCATGAAACAGAGTAAGAAGGGGGGTGTGTGGAGTACTAAAAAAGGTATGTTTTTTTATGATTATTTCAGTATCTTTTCAGTAGAACTTGCAAACCTTTTTGCATCATGAACTTGGAAAATGATAAAGAATTATAACAAAACATGTGAGTTTAATATGCAAGACCAAAACATTGACAATTGTCATTTCCTTATGCAGGGAGGAGTGAAAACGAGAAGTTGTCGTTCCAAAGGAAAGGACAAGGACGGGTTAACCGATGTCCCTCTGACGGGAGACCGAATGCAAACATGGCAAAGAAAATCAAAGAGAATTGGCACAGAAAAGGAGGTGGAGATATCAGCTCAGCGCAGGAGAGAAAAGAAATGATCGAGGCCTAATGGTTCGGCGAATCCCTCAGGATCCTTGATCCTGAGGGATCGCTGTTTTATCTATTTTTTCACTTAGACATCTCCGCCGTCACCCTTATAAAAGGGACAACACTGTTAGCTCGAGAGAGAGTTAGACATGATTATGCTTTTATGTAATTTCTTTTAAGATCAAAACTTTGATCATCGAGTCTCGATAAGAACTGGTTTATTGTAATTTTGCTTTATGCATTAATACAAACTTGGTGATTACTTCATCTCTGAGTCTGGATTAACCTCAAGCGGTGTACCCTTGGAGGCTAAGGGCATGGCCCTGGAGGACACTTGCTCCTATATTATTAAGTTGGTCTATGCGTTGTTTGCCTATCGTCGTTATTTGGTAATCTGGCGTGTTTTATAAGTTTACATCACATGCTCTGTTATGTTTAATTCATTAAGGTTTCCATAGACAGAACTATTGTATTGACTCTGCATCATATTACTGTTCTTTTCAGAGTTGATCTAATATTATTAGTCTTAACATAATACTGTTACTATTCCATTACAGAGCTTTTATGTTGTACACCTGTTCATTCACGTTACAGAATTCATCTTGGGAGTTATGTTCTTTACGATTCTTGAATTGATGAACAATGTTGTTCTATTTTGAAACGCAGTCGTATTCTTTCTAACTGAGATTGATACTTAGATCAGATTACTATTTAAGTGTGATGTGTGCATATATGATTTTCAAGCACTGTTCCATAATTTATCAATAATCAGTGTTGTTCCATTGGTGTGTGTTGTTCAATCTGCCTTAAGAGTGAAAGATTGCCATTTGATTACGATTAATGCATTTGATTTGATAGATTAAGTGTGTTACTGCTTGTGAGACTTAGTTGCTATTCCATTTAAGACTTGTTGTTCCATCACAGACTTGTTGTTCGATTTCTTATTTGCTGTTCCATTTTCTTATCTGTTGTTCCATTTACCGGCATTTGTTATTTTGGTGTGGGAGATGATCTAAGGCTATAGTGAGCATTGGCATTTACTGTCTGGCTCCCAGATCCACGATCTGTTCTCTGATTTCCTTTTCCATCAGTTTCCAAAGGGATGGGTTATCGCTACTGAACTCTTGACTGATAAGTTACTTAGTATTTTAAGTGTGTGATTTACTCTTTTGAAGTAGTTAAGTTGTAGACAAGCATCCATTTACTCTTGTATTTCTGAACACTATACTACTAGCATTACTCTGGCAAATGATAGCCTCAGACTGAGACACTCTTTGAAATAACAAAACGCTCCCAGATTGACATATTAATGTGAGTTAATTAGAGGTGAAAGAGACCCTTTTTATAGCTCTACACTAAGAGAGATGACAAACATGCTTAAGAAGGACAGCCAAGTGAAATGGATGGAGGAGGTTGTAAAATCTTTCAATTTGGTCAAATTGGCTCTTTCTTCAGCCCCAGTTCTAGTCAGCCCGGACTACACTCAGGATTTCATATTGTTTTCATTTGCTTTGGAGCACACTATGGCAGCTGTATTATTGCAGAAAAGAGATAATCATGGAAGACCCATTGCATTCATCAGCAGAGCTATAAGAGATGCAGCCTTAAAATATGACATCATTGAGAAGCAAGCCCTTGCACTTGTGAAGGCATTGAAATATTTCCTGGTATATACTCTACATTCTCATATTTTGGCCTATGTTCCTAATGCTGTTGTAAAAGATGTTTTAGTGCAGACCGATCCGGAAGGAAGACGAGGAAAATGGATTGCAGCCTTGCTGGAATATGATGTGGAAATAAAGCCTACAAAGATGGTTAAAGGACATGGATTGGTGAAGTTAATGGCCAAATTAAACTTGCACGCCTTGGACATAAATTTGATCGCTGCTATGTTCAATGAGAATGAGGAAGGGTCTTCAATTTAGGTATTTGAAATGTTTTCTCTCTCTCCATGGTATTCAGATATCATATATGTGCTTAAAAATTTGTCATCACCGCCCGGCATGCCTAAAAACAAAGCGAGAAAACTCAAATTGAAAGCTGCCAAGTTTTGCATTCTAAATTCTGCACTGTATTGGAAAGATCCCGATGGCGGTTTGTTAAATTGTTTGGTCGAAGAAGAAGCACAGAAAGTTATGGAGGATTTCCACGAAGGAGAATGTGGTGGTCACCTTTTTTGGAAATCAACAACAAATAAAATTCTGAGAGCATGGTACTATTGGCCGACATTGTTTGCTGATGTATATAAGATGGTCAGGCACTGTCATAAATGTCAGATTTTCAAAGGGAAGTAGAAGTTACAGCCTTTTCCACTTAAGCCTATCGAGGTGAGCGCTCCTTTCCAGCAATGGGGTTGGATTTCATTGGTGAAATTCATCTCGCTTCTTCCAGTCAACACAGGTGGATCCTCACAGTGACAGATTATTTCACGAAATGGATCGAGGCAATTCCCACCAGACAAGCTATAGATGCGGTAATCATTTCATTCCTTAAAACAACATCTTGTCTCGTTTTGGTTGCCCAAATAAGTTAATCACCGATAACGCAGCAGCTTTCAAATAAAAAAGGATGGTAGAGTTTTGTCATAAATATCACATCATTTTGGGTCACTCAACTGCCTATCATCAGCAAGGCAATGGATTGGCGGAGTCTTCGAACAAATCATTGGTCAACATTATCAAGAAGCTACTGGAAATAAATAAGAAGAGCTGGCATAAGAAGTTGGTCCATGCACTTTGGGCAGATCGGGTCAGTCAGAAAAAATCCATTGATATGTCACCGTTTGAGCTTGTTTATGGAGTTGATACAGTATTCCCTACCTCTCTCACTACCCCGGTAGTTAGACTACTTCAAGAAGCTGGCAGTGAAGGAGATCCCATGCATAGAAGGTTGAATCAAATGGTCCACTTGCAGCAGACAAGAGAAGAAGTTTTCAAGAACACATCCAAATTGCAGGAGAAGATCAAGAAAATTTATGACAAAAAAGCAAAGGCAGATAAATTTCAGTTGGATGATGTGGTGCTGAAGTGGGATGCAAGGAATGAGGAGAAAGGTAAGCACGGTAAGTTCAAGAATCTTTGGAAAGGTCCTTTCAAGATTGCAGCATATAGGGGTCAAAATGCCTTTCTTCTTAAGGAAATGAATGGGGAAGATTGTCTAGGAGGATTGATCAATGGTCGGCTGCTCAAGTGATACCATTTCTGAGGTATTAACGTTGCTCCCACTGTCATTGTAAATACCATTTTTGTTTCAGTTTGGTTTGAGTTTGTCAATATTGTCTTCAAGTCATTTCAATGTCAAGTTTGAGTTAATTTTTTGGTCATTTTAGTTTCAAAAATGAGTTAGATTCATGTGTTGTTAGTCGAAGGAATGGCTCCATAGCCCAATGGACAAAGGCACTGTCTAGCTCTTCCATAGATCTGCTGTTCTTGGCACCTCCAAGGAGCTACCATCCCCCATTGGAGCCAATGTTAGAGTCGGTCTGGTCAGTCCTCCATCAGAGATCAAAACTCTTTATGCATTTCATTTTTAGGTGTCTCGCTCCATTCACTCAGCTGCATTCCGCTAGGGGCATGCCATAATCTAACGGAAAATGTCATGCTAGTCATTTCCCCTCATGTATGGTTCCTGCTCGCTTTGGTCTTTTGCCAATAACCACCAAAGTCCATGACCGTCAAGGTCTGGTCCTTTAATGGAAAAAGGTCATTTTCGATCATTAGGTCTAGGGATTTATCAGTTTGGTCTTTAAATATGTCCAATAAAGCCATGCAGGCCAGAGAGAGGCCCTTACAAAGTAATGATTCAAAGAGTTTCATTGTCATATAGATAAACTTCGACTGTTCTTCAAAACTATGTTTTGAAGAAAAGTCAAACAGTGTCATTGGTGATAAAATTTTCAAAGATATCGATAGTTTATTTCTCCAGGTGCAGTCATGGTTTCCATGGCCAAATTCCCTGTCATGCAATCCCTGCAAAGAGTGTCGAAAATTTCATCATTTGAGCTAAAATTTCAGAGGAAAAGTGAAAATCAGGGTTGTTTTAAGTCAGTGAAAAAGTGTCAAAACATAACATTAGAAAAATGGGTTTTTGAAAAAGAAAAATTTAACCCATGACTTCTAAGACTTTATATACAAGTTCCCACCAAAATCAAAGTCATTGTGCAAATCAAGTGTGTAGGGAGACATTGCAAACTGTTTGAGTGTGCATCGTGGTGTTTGGAGAAAATTTGGAGGCGGTTTACAGGGCACGGCACATATAGACAAGGGCACGATGCACACAGAGGGTGCGGTGCACACAGAGCTGGCCCGCAGTGCAATTTTCTAACTGGCGCGAAACACACCCAGGGCACGGTGCACATAGAGGAAGCACTCAGAACCTTGCCAAACTTCCTCAAATCTTTTATGAAGCCCGTAAAATTGCAAGGTAGGCTCTATAACATCACTGGTTCATCAAATTTCATAAATGATATGGTGGTTTTATGCCTATGATTGAATGCAAATAAAACTCATAAAACCCAACCACAAGAAAATACCAAAAAGTCATTGTTGCTAGGGTTGTATAAGTGTGGTGTTGATGCCAAGGTTCCATTTTCCTTCCTTACCATTTTTCCCTATCCCCCTATGCTATTGTTTCCTATTCCCACTACCCTAAAATACTACCAAACTCCTATTCCTTATCCCTCCACTATTTGGTCAATACAAACCCCAAACCCTACCTTGTCAAAACTCCAAAAACCCTACCATATTAAATACCCAAACCCCCTATGTATCCCTAAATAAACTTCTCCCCATAACCCCTATTCCCATCACATTACTCCCCTTCTAATACTCCCTGTTGTTTCATTGTTCCCCTTGGTGGTAGATATCACAACGCCTAGTTTCACCGTCATCAAAGGGCAGTCCAAGCACAATACATAAACAACAGTCATGGCATCTAAGGGTTCATCAGAGTACGAGGTGGAGACTCAAAGTGATACATCCCCGGAAGAAAAGGCTCCTAGGAAACATCACAAGAGTGGAAAACATGTTAGGGATGAGCCAAACACCCTCACTGAATTGCAGGCATGCCCTCTTGCTATGTTGTTGGAAATAATACTGAGAGTGGGGGGGGCGAATCAGTATTATCAAATTCTTTTCAATATATCTTCCAGATTTATACTTTAATTTATTCTTCAAATATTGATCATTAATTTGTATGTTAGTAGCATATAATAATGAGCAAGAACAAGAAAAATAGATAGTCACACCAAAGAACACCAGATATAAGGTGGAAACCTAATGTGGGTGAAAACCACCTGCTGCAATATGTCTCTATCTTCTTTCAATTAGAAACTTCTTTTACAATGATTTTGTACAGGTGCAATCCTTTACCAATACGCAGGCTGCAACCTACAGAGAGCTACAACCCTCTCTCGTTTTCCAGTCTCTCCTTGAAGGGAGCTACAACCCCCTTAGCTCTTGTACTAGCTGAACTACTAGTATGTAGGTGTTGACCTACTTCTTTTCTTCCAAGGACCATGTTTCATAAATTTTCAAACTGGATCCATGAACATCAAATAATCATCAAGTACATGTGAATCAACCAGTCTCCTTTTACAATCACCCAATGTATCAACTAATAACTTCTCAGAATGCAGTAACCAGAAAAGCAATACCAGTAATCTAAACCTAGAACTCTGCAGGAATAGATAAAAGGTAGCCAACAAATATTTCAAGAAAAGTCTGCAACTTCACCAATAGAAACCTGTGAATATCCGCAGTTTTTCTATGTCTGGACTGCGCAGCTCCGCACCTGCACTGTCTACCTGATAGCGTACCTCCGCACCTGCGCCTTCTGCTGTGCTGCGTACCTCCACACCTGCGCCTTCTGCTGCGCTGCGTATCTCTACACGTACGCCTTCTGCTGCGCTGCATACCCCCGCACCTGTGCCTTCTGCTGTGCTGCGTGCCCCCGCACCTGCGCCTTCTGCTGCGCTGCGTACCCCCGCACCTGCGCCTTCTGCTACGCTGCGTACTCCGCACTGCGCCTTCTGCTGCGCTGCGTACCTATGCACCTGCTCTGTGGATCCCTTGTGGATCTCTGAATAGAGCCAAATTAATAGTCCTCCAATGTGCCACAGACATTCAGATCCACAGATCCGATCATGTGCCAGAGAGATCACGACCTATCAATAGATCTGCCTTACAATTTACAGTTTTCACCTTGGTTTAGATCTAGCTTTTCAAACCGATCACCCAAAATTTCAGATCTTAAGATATTCAAATTTCACAAGTGATCTCCTTTCCTTTTTATAGGCAAGCCCTTACTCAAACCATGGAACAAAACCATCGAAAACCAATACAAGGGATCCAAAACCAGGGTTCAATAATTTAGATGCTATACCACGGACCAAAACCATAGGATCATGAATGTCGGACTAAATACCATGGACCGATCATAAAAATTCCCACGTGCACTCACTTCTACATTGAAGTGAGTGAATTTGATGCCTGCACCTTTTGTTCGGAGAACCTGCGGGTATGCCTGCACTTCTTGTTCGGGGCACCTGTGGGTCCGCAGCTTTTCTTAAGCTCACCTGCGGGTATCTCTTTTTCTATGATTTTGAGAGCCTGAACAAAGATTTTCCACTTGAGTGAGTTGCCATCAAGTACAACACCTGTGCCATAGCACCAAACCTGAAACATAATGCCAACAATCTCCCCCTTTGGCCTTGATGGCAACCCCAAGATTGTCAAAGTCATTCTCCCCCTTTGTCATAAAGGGCAAAGGGTTATGCTCCCCCTAAGAACATGCTGAAAAATCTACTCTACTGTGCTGATCATGCTCCCCCGGACTGTAGGCCAGATCTGTAAAAGAAATTTTCTTCAAGAAGAACCATAATCCACCATACACCATAAATGACCTTGACAAAAGAGATATAAGACATAGAGACAAAACATTAGCAGCAATATTCAGATCAACATCCTTCTGAACTTTCTCCTCCAAGATCTTCTACAATAATGCCAACAATGTATTATTAGAAGAATATATGCTCCCCCTGAACTTGTGCCAGATGGTCTTTGACCAATCCATAAACCAGCGAATGTACGTGTATACCCCTTATGAAACTCACGTACAACCAACAATCTCTTAAACAGATAAGATTCAACAACAAGATGATGCATCAACTACCCCCAGCTTTTGCCTGAGGTATTCAAAGGTCTCCCTGGGCAGTGGTTTGGTGAGTATATTAGCAACTTGTTCCTTAGAAGGAACATAGTCCAACTTGACTTTTTGGTCAAGAAATTGTTCCCGAAGAAAATGATATTTGATAGGTATATGCTTGGTCTTTGAATGCATGACTGGGTTCTTTGAAATGCTGATAGCACTTGTATTATCACATAGGATGGAGATAGATGGAGTACAAGTGATTTGAAAGTCCTACAAGGTTTGCATCATCCAAAGAAGTTGTGTGCAACAAGATGCAGCAGCCACATACTCTCCTTCAGCTATAGATAAAGCAATTGAACTTTGTTTCTTTCTGAACCAAGATACTAATCTGAAACCCATGAAGAATGCACCCCCACTAGTGTTTTTTCTGTCATCCATGCTTCCGGCCCAATCTGCATCTGTATAAGCATGAAGTGTGAGATCTGTATCTCTAGGATACCATAAGCCATAGTTTTGAGTTCCTTGAAGGTACTTGAAGATTCTCTTAACTGCCTGAAGATGAGTCTCCTTTGGGTTTGCCTGAAATCTTCCAACTATTCCCACTGCATGCATGATATCTGGTCAGGTACCTGTCAAATAAAGTAGACTTCCAATCATGGATCTATAGGTTGGTTGATGCACTACTGCAGATTCATCATTTGCACTGAGGCTGCATCCTGTAACCATAGGGGTACATACTGGTTTCGAATCTTCCATGCCATATTTCTTCAAGATCTTCTTGAGGTACTTGGTTTGAGATAAAAAGATACTACCTTCATTTTGTTGGATTTGTAGACCATGAAAATATGTCAGCTCTCTAAGCAAAGACATTTCGAATTCTTTCTTCATTACCAAGGCAAAGTTTTGACTCATAGCTTCTTCATTACTGCCAAAGATAATATCATCTACATACACAAAAAGTATTAGCAATTTGTCATTTTCAATTTTTATAAAAAGATTTCCATCTGTTGATCCTTTTGAAAAACCTTGTTGATGAAGGTATTTGTCCAACTGATAGTACCAAGCCCTTGGAGCCTGTTTGAGACCATAGAGAGCCTTTTTTAGTCTGCATACAAGATTTGGATCATTCCCAAGGATGAAACCATCTGGTTGCTCAATGTACACTTCTTCTTCTAAGTCTCCATTCAGAAAGGCTGATTTCACATCCATTTGAAATACTTTGAACTTCTGAAAGCTAGAGAGAGCAAGGAACATTCTGATGGCCTCAAGTCTTGCAACGGGAGCAAAAGTTTCTTCAAAGTCTATTCCTTCTTGTTGAGCATACCCTTTACAAACAAGTCTGGCCTTGTTTCTAATTACTTCCCCATTTTCATTCAACTTGTTTTTGAAGATCCATTTTGTCCCTATGACATTCTTATCTTTTGGTCTAGGAACCAACTCCCAAGTATTGTTCTTTTCGATCTGCTTAAGTTCTTCATCCATTGCCTTGACCCAGCATTCATCTTTGCATGCCTCTCTTACATTTTGTGGTTCAGTGGAGGAGAGTAATGCCAAATAGCTTGAAGCTTTTGCAATTGTTCTTCTTGTTTGTATTCCTGCCTCCTTTTGCCCCAAAATTTGAGATTCTGGATGATTCTTTTGAACATACTTGGATGGAGTCTTTTCTTCTATCCTTATTTGTTCCTCTAGTGCATCATGGGTTTCTTCTTCATCATGGATCTGATTTGATGTTGATGGATAGTCCTCATCATCTTTGAAGTCTTCAGATCTTACCTACCTGGGAGTGTTTTCCTTTTCATCCACCACTACATCAATGATGTCGACAATTCTTCCAAACCTTTTATTGTAACATTTGTATGCTTTGCTGTGAGGAGAATAACTAAGGAGAATGCCTTCATCTGCTCTAGGTTCAAATTTGCCAAGATTTTCATCATTATTTTTAATATAGCATTTGCTTCCAAAAATTTTGAAATGTTTTATCGAAGGAGTCTCACCATACCAGAGCTCATGAGGAGTTTGAGTGTTGTTTACCCGAATATTTGTCTTGTTGAGAATAACAACTACAGAAAATGTGGCTTCACCCCATAAGGTTGCGGGAGTTCCAGACTCATCAAGTATAGCACGAGCCATTTGTTTAACCATTATGTTCATCCTTTCTACCACTCCATTTTGCTGAGGAGTCCTAGCTGTAGAGAATTCCCTTCTTATTCCATGTTCTTCACAGAAGTCGAAAAATTCATTCGAGGTAAACTCCCCTCCTCTATCAGACCTGAGGCATTTGATTTTGTGATCTGATTCGTTCTCCACCAAGGCTTTGAATGATTTGAACTTTTCAAAGGCTTCACCTTTGTGCTTCATAAGCCCTATCCAACACATCCTGGAAAAGTCGTCAATGAATAATATGAAATATTCTTCTCCTCGAGGTGACCTTTTCCTAGATGGGCCAAATACATCAGTATGGACAAGTTCAAGTGGCCTGCTAGCTGATCCTTCCTTCTCAGGGAAGTTAGTTCTGGTTTGCTTACCAAACTGACATGATTTGCAAATTGTATTGTCTGGAGTTCTGATGTTTGGAAGACCACGAACTGCCTGGTATTTACATGTTTTCCTTATCTATGAGAAGCTAAGATGCCCCAATCTTCTGAGCCATAACCAGTGTTTGTCGTTCTTGCTTAGATAGCATTGATGTTTTCCTTCTTTGAATATGTATAAATTATTTGGAGTCCTTATGCCTTTGATCACTGTTTTTCCTGTATCAAGATCACAAACACTACATCCATTTGATCGAAATATTACCTATGTTCCTTCATCACACATCTGAATGACACTCAACAAATTATGCTTTAACCCATCAACATACATAACATTTCCAGCTTTGACATTTTCTTTCAACTGAACAGAACCTTTACCTTTTATGAGCGCAGGGGTGTCATTTCCAAAAGAGTCCTTCTTCTCCTTCTCTAAGGCACTATATGACTGGATTTTTTCCTAATCACCCGTCATGTGTTTCGAACAGCCACTGTCAATGTACCATTGATTTTCTTGCCCTTCTGCATATAAAGCTATACCACATCTCTCTGGTTGTGGTTCCTTCATTCTCCATGTTCTGACACTTGAGGCTTGCTCCTTCTGCTGAAAACTGCTCTTGCATTCAGAGTCTTCATGACCGAAGTTGTTACAAATAAGAATTCTATTTCATTTTCAAGAGCAGAAAAGTTATTGTAGGTTCTTTTCACAATCCCAGTCATGCTCCTTTGTTTTTGAGCTTCTCTAGTCATGATTGTCTTATAAGCAACACATTGAGCTTCTTTGTGGCCAAAGTTATGACAAGAGATTGGCCATTGAAGAAACTCCTGTGATCAGCCAAATGATTGTAATTTCTATTGAAATCCTTTCTTGAGGCAAATTGAGAAGGTTTTACCTGAGGCTGGTTGTAGCTTCTATTTGTTCTTAAAGTAGATTACCCCCGATTTACCTCATAATCTTTGTTCATTCTTGAGGTAAATTGTCCCTGATTTACCTAATAATTTCTATTCGGCCTTTGCTCGCTCCTCCTTGCTGCATCAAGATAACTTTTGGAGGTGGATGTTTGAGATGCTTCTCCATTATACCCCAGACCTGTTTTGATTAGTGGAGAATGCTGCACATTGATAATCTCATCCAGAGTTTTAGATCCTTTAACAAATTTAAGATTAAGAGCTTTTGTTTTCTCAATTTCTTTTCTAAGACCAACAATTTCACATTCTAACTTTTCATGAAGTTTTTCTTTTTCAGCAAGTTGGAATTGAAGAGTATCAGTGATCACATTCTTCTCTTCTAAACATATTTCGAGTCTAGAAATTTCTTCATAAAGACCTTCTTCATCTATAGCGTCCACAAAATCATCATCTTCAAAAGCCATTAAGAGTCTATAATTGTTACCTTGTTCATCTTCATCACTATTTGAAAGTCCATCACTGTCTTCATGAGTGTAGTAACTTTTCTTAGTTACATTCTGTTTCTTGTTCCATCTGACAGGTTCCTTACCTTTATCAAGCTTGTCTTTATGTGGACACTTTGCAGCATAGTGACCGACTCTTCCACAAGCAAAGCATTTGAAAGGTAACTTACCTTTGAATCTTCCAGCCCCCCGTTGAAGATTCTTGACAAAATTTGATTCTTCGTCTTCTTCTAATAGATGTCCTGACTCATAGTAATCTTTGCCTGAAGCCTTGAATGTAGCTTCTCTTCTGTCTGATGGTCCTCCTTTCCTCATTTCGTAAGCGGTCAGAATTCTGTGCAGCTGTGACATAGTGAGGTTTCGTAGATTCTCCTTTTCTTCTATAGCAGAAACTTTAGATTCAAATTTAGGGGACAAGGATCTTATAACCTTTTCAACCACAATAGCTCTTTTACTTCTTCACCCAAGTTTTTGATACAATTAACAGTCTCATCTACACGAAGAAAATAGTTAGCCACACTTTCATCATTGTGCATTCTGAGATTTTCATACTGAATTCTGAGGGTTTGATGTTTTGCTCGTTTTACCTGTTCATCTCCTTCAAAGCTCAGAACAATCTTGTCCCATATTTCTTTTGCGGATTTATACTGCATAACCTTGATGAATTCTGATTGAGATAGACATCCTAATAGAGTATTGACAGCCTTTGCATTTGTTTCATATTTCTTCTTCTCAGTCGGATCTGTAGGAGTTGCTGATGGAAAAGTGTACCCTGTATCTATGATATCCCATACTTCTGTACCAAGAGATTGAAGATAGGAAGTAACTCTTACCTTCCAATATACGAAGTTTGTCCCATCAAAAATCGGTGGCCTGATAGATTCTTCTCTCTCGTAGTTGCTCATGATGATGGATCTTCCTTCAAGCGATCAAGCTTCTTCAGAAGGACCTGCTCTGATACCAATTGTTGGAAATAATACTGAGAGGGGGGGGGTGAATCAGTATTATCAAATTCTTTTCAATATATCTTCCAGATTTATACTTTAATTTATTCTTCAGATATTGATCATTAATTTTTATGTCAGTACCATATAATAATGAGCAAGAACAAGAAAAACAGATAGTCACACCAAAGAACACCAGATATAAGGTGGAAACCCAATGTGGGTGAAAACCACCTGCTGCAATATGTCTCTATCTTCTTTCAATTAGAAACTTCTTTTACAATGATTTTGTACTGGTGCAGTCCTTTACCAGTACGCAGGTTGCAACCTGCAAAGAGCTACAACCCTCTCTCGTTTTCCAATCTCTCTTAGAAAGGAGCTACAACCCTCTTAGCTCATGTACTAGCTGAACTACTAGTACGTAGGTGCTGAACTACTTCTTTTCTTCCAAGGACCACGTTTCATAAATTTTCAAACTGGATCCATGAACATCAAATAATCATCAAGTACATGTGAATCAACCAATCTCCTTTTACAATCACCCAATGAATCAACCAATAACTTCTCAGAATGCAGTAACCAGAAAAAAAATACCAGTAATCTAAACCTAGAACTTTGCAGCAATAGATAAAAGGCACCCAACAAATATTTCAAGAAAAGTCCGCACTTCACCAATAGAAGCCTGCGAATATCCACAGTTCTTCTATGTCTGGACTGCGCAGCACCGCACCTGCACTATATACCTGATAGTGTACCTCCACACCTGTTCCTTCTGCTGTGTTGTGTACCTCCGCACCTGCACCTTCTTCTGTGCTGCGTACCTCCGCACCTGTTCCTTCTGCTATGCTGCGTATCTCGGCACCTACGCCTTCTACTGTGCTGTGTACCCTTGCACCTATGCCTTCTGCTGCGCTGCATACCTCTGCACCTGCGCCTTCTGCTGCGTTGCGTACCTCCACACCTGCGCCTTCTGCTACGCTGCGTATCTCCGCACCTGCGCCTTCTGCTACACTGCATACCCCCGCACCTGCGCCTTCTGCTGCGCTGCGTACCCCCACACCTGCGCCTTCTGCTGCGCTACATACCCCCGCACCTGCGCTTTCTGCTGCGCTTCGTACCTCTGCACTGCGCCTTCTGTTGCACTGCGTAGCTTTACACCTGCTCTATGGATCCCCTGCGGACCTCCGAATAGAGCCAAATTAACAATGCTCCAATGTGCCACAGATAGTCAGATCCACAGATCTAATCATGCGCCAGAGAGGTCACGACCTATCAATAGATCTGCCTTACAATTTACAGTTTTCAACTTGATTTAGATCTAGCTTTTCAAACCAATCACCAAAAATTTCAGATCTTAAGATATTCAAATTTCACAAGTGCCTAGCCAAGTGATCTTCTTTCCTTTTTATAGGCAAGCCCTTACTCAAACCATGGAACAAAACCATCGAAAACCAATACAAGGGATCCAAAACCGAGGTTCAATAATTTAGATGCTATACCACGAACCAAAACCATAGGATCATGAATGTCGCACTAAATACCATGGACCAACCATAAAAATTCCCACGTGCGCGCACTTCTTTGCATTGAAGTGAGTGAATTTAATGCCTGCACCTTTTGTTCGAAGAACCTGCGGGTATGCTCGCACTTCTTGTTCGGGGCACGTGCGGGTCCGCAACTTTTCTTAAGCTCACCTGCGGGTATATCTTTTTCTATGATTTTGAGAGCCTAAACAAATATTTGCCACTTGAGTGAGTTTCCATCAAGTACACCACTTGTGCCATAGGGCCAAACCTGAAACATAATGCCAACATATGTCATGTTTCCAGCACCTAGCATGTTTTGAATTTTGTCAAAGGGTGGCTAACGTTAGAGTTCATCATGAGTTGGGCCGTCTTTTTGTGCTTCACCTACATGGAGGTCAATCCATCTTGGCTGGGGTCACCTTCACATTGACACCCAAAACTATCCTAGTGGCAACAGGCATACCACATGTTGGAGAATAGTGGCATAAGAAGAAGAAGGTGGATAGGCAATACTATGAGCCTTACATTAAGGCCAGTTGTTTGAGGCATCTCACAAGAGTCTTCCCATTCAGATATTTGAAAGATGAGTATGCTCCGCTCATGAAATTGATCATGAAGTACTTTAGTTGTGAGGGAAGATTCTCTCGCCTATATGCCTATCACATCAGGTTGCTCATGCACTTTACCAGGGTACGGATGATGAACCCCCCATTTTTCATTTGCAGGAACATAGAGAGGATGAACAATTTCATGCAACATAAGACCCCTCAACAGTAGCTTAACAATGTTTATCACTTTGCTCTTATCCGGATTTTGGTGGATCATCAGTTGGGATTGCAGGGCATTGCTTGGGAGGACTTCATCTCCCGTGACTTCTTCAACACTCCACAGGTAGTATCATAGGCAGAGAATGAGATAGGTGGTCCTTCTCATCAGTATGAGCGCCATGAGACCGCTACTATGCCAGTATTCATCACCTATCAGAGAGGTAGTAGACATTTGTTTGCAGCGGCAAAGCGAGTGTTATCTCCACCCAGGGTGGAAGGGGCCTCGCTTCCTACATCGACGACACAAGAACAGGACAGAGGTAAGGAGCCAATGCATGATGAGGGGGCTTTAGGTGAGCCATCAGGTGAACGAGAGACAAAATTCATTCTCCTTCATGATGATGAGACAGATACAAAACCGACAAATGTGGAGCTTAGAGAGATCATCCAGGAGCAGCAATCAGAGATTGAGGCCTTATCCCTTGACTTGGAGAGGGCTAAGTGGAACATGAAATACCTGGAGTAGAGAAACAAGTAGATTGAGGATCAGTAGGTGATTATGGAGCTACAAAACATTCGTGAGCACCGCCAAGCTGCACAAAGAAGAAGAGTTGAGCTCACGTCATTAGAGCAAGAGATCAATGAGGATCGGGAGGCCAATCTAGAGAGAGTTAACATGCACTTGGAGAGGCTGTTGGACAAGGCCGACAAGGACCATGCCTTACTGAGACACATGGCTTTCCATTACAGGGCACGAAACATGAGTGCAAAGGCCCGGATAAAGAGCTTCAAGGAAAAATTGAGCAAACCAACAAAAGAGGCAGAAGAGGAAAAAGAGAAAGATCAGCTTCGAATCTTGGCTAAAGCTTATTTAGCACAACATACCACTTCATAGAGAACCTCCAGCCCAATTTCAAGAAATTTGGAGAAATTTTGGTCACATGACAAATTTTTAGGCAAAACACAGGTTTTTTCTCCCAGTGGCACGGCGCTAAAAATTGGGAGCTCCAAATGAAGAATGGTTTGCATTTTTGGATTCAGCATGAAAAATCATGACTACTGGTGCTTGGACAAGAAATTTGGGCAAGATCTAAGAGTCCAGGAGGTCAAAAACACCCAAAAAATGACCTCTCTGCCCCTATTTTGACACACAGGAAGCAGTCTTGGGAGAATGAAGATTTGGAGGGGCAAATGAGCACCAAGTTCAGAAATTCCACTTGGGTTAGAAACTAGATAGGATAGGATTTCCAACAAGCACACTTGGGCACATTTTAGACTCTTGAAAGTGCCTCAAAATAGGCTCCAAAGTGGTGCATCACACATAGAAAATGGCGCGACGCATACATGAAAAAAGCCCAATTTTACCTCCGTTTCGCGAAATTTCGATTCGCGACTTCTCCAAGTGGGCCTGCTCATCTACATTTCAGTTTTTTTGGCACCTCAGGCAGCATTTAAAGTATTTTCACTCCAGATTGGCTTCTATCCAAGTGGAAAAGGAAGGCAAACGGTCACCCAAACCATTTGTCATGTTTGTAACACTGCACCTGCAGCTAATGGTTGGCTTTCCACTTCCATTTTGTAACGATCCGAGTAACTCCCCAAACACTGGGCATTCTATCTCTTCATGGCACATTCTATATATTGTATGCAAAATGTTTGCAAAGGGTTGGTTGGCTTGTAACTTCTAGGAGACTATGGGAAAGAAACTCTATTTCTTCACTGTATATTTTTGACAGAGAATTAATGAAAGGCAGCGGCTCTGTTTCATGAAATTCATGTGGTTGTGAGTGTAGTAAATGTGTCTCTTATGTTTCATATGTATTTTGTAATGTTCATAGTTCAATTCGTATTTATTTCCAGTGAAATTTTCTGAGTTAGATAAGGTAGAATTCAATTCTATTGCTCTGCCTGTGGGAAAATTTCATGTTTAGTGTTCTTCTTCTGTTGAAAAGGATTCATGTACTTATGCCCTTTTCACTCTCCTAAGCAAACTCTCCATTCCACATTATTTCGAACTAAATTGATACACTTTCCGCCTGTCTTGCCTCACAAAGTAATCTGTGCCTTTGTATTAAATTCTCTGTTCATTGTTGTCCTTTGGTCCCATAGCATTCGAGAAGCTTAGTCATTCATAAAAATTGCGTCTTGTATCCATATTTACTTACTAGCCTAAGATCAATATTTCACTGTTAGTCATCTCAGACCATTTCGTTTACTTATTCGCTGAGCATGACTCAGAGAGAGCCCTCTCCTGTTCTGATAGGGCTAGCTACCAGACTGAGCGTGGTTTGTGGTTACCCTGAATTTTTCCTTCCCTCAGCCTAAGGCAGATTTAGGTGCTAACAGGAAGTATTTAACTAGGGATCCTGGATTAGGATACTATAGAGGAACAGTTATAGAGATTCTTAATACTTTTTTGGAAACTAAGCTTGTTGTAGTACCTAGAAAACAAAACTTACATGCTCACAGTTTGGCCATGTTTGCTAGCACCTGTAAATTACCTTTCGAACCTAATCATTAGTTCACTGCTGAAATTAGGCACAGGCCAACCATTCCTGACAATTTAAAGAACTGGAAAGTTTTCGAAAGTGATGAACAGATTAATAATTTTTTAACCTTAGATAAAGAATTTTCTCACAGTCACATAGATGTAGATACAGTCAGAGACTTTAATCAGATAGATGAGCTAGAAATAGACATTTCAGGAGAACGTGCAATTCAAATGCTACAACCCACAAAATTTACTGAAATGGAAGTGCAAGATCTCAAACATATGGACCTTGATGAGATAGTTGAAGAAGAAATAGAGGTTATTGACTTAAAGGACAATCATCTACCTAAGGGATTAACCCCTCTAGAGGACCTCTTTGATTCCAATGACATTCTTAAGAAACCAAAAATGGAACCATTGAAGGCAGACAATGAAGAATATAACTTAGGGACAGAAGAAAATCCAAAAATGATAAAACTATCAAAGTCTTTACCTCCTGACCAAAAGTTAAAATACGTTGAACTCATGAGAGAATTCCAGGATGTCTTTGTTTGGAGTGTTATGCTCCTATACCAATA
The DNA here is from genome assembly GCA_031772625.1 of Pinus tabuliformis. Taxonomy (NCBI): domain Eukaryota; kingdom Viridiplantae; phylum Streptophyta; class Pinopsida; order Pinales; family Pinaceae; genus Pinus; species Pinus tabuliformis. The sequence goes on along the minus strand of CM062808.1, from coordinate 259,546,470 downwards.
GGTATCATATTTCATGATTGACATTGATTGGCTCTGCAATATGTACATACCTTTTCTTGTTGCAAAGGTTTTCCATATTCTCAAAAAATCAAAAAATTTAAAAAAACGTAAAGAGGGTATACCCTAAAAGAAAAATCAAAAGGGTAAAAAGAATAAGACAGACAGAAAGATGAAAAAATTGAACCCCAAAAGACCAGGAAAGTGTGCAAGTCCAAACGCCATTACTATTTCATTTTTTGCAAGTAAAGCATCATGTACAGCTTGTTGAACCTTTTACCACAATTGATGTGTGGCCAAAAAGCTTAATGTTGGCCAGTTCATATTTGAACTTCCTGTTTTAGAGATAGAGAATAAGAATCTATCCAAACTGTTTAAACTTGGCAGATAATTAGATAGGTAGAGAAGAAAAGGAGCTCAACTGTTGAAACTGAGCCCTTGGAAGAAATAAGGGCAGATTTATATAGGCTTACATTGTAAAGAAAACAAAAGTGGAAAAGGGTTTGGTAGCCCAAATGCACCCAAAGAAAAGAAGAAAAAATGTTAGGTACAGTAGGCTGGGTATGCAGTTTTGGTGTTGCAGAAAGAGACTTGTGATAGGTTTTGTCTCTCAGAATGTTAAATCTTACTGTTATCATAAGTGCCATGGTAGATGTTTGAATGCAGATCAAGCAAAGAATGACTAATCTCCCTTCTTACTTTCCTTAATCATTCACTAATTTTCCCCCAGAGATATTAAGATCTGCTTAATATCCCCAAAAGCTCACTCATTCCATTTCATTATAGCCTCAAGAAACTCCCATTTTTACTTATGAAAATGGCCATCTTTCATGTATAGACCCCTTCGCTTCCCTTCGAGCCTAAGTTCTTATGTAAAAATTCCCAAACATGTAAACATAATGCTTGCTTTCATTTGTCATATTAATAATAATTTGTATTATATAATTCCCCTAAAAGAGATACCCTTATCCCGTACTATATGTAGTATAATTCCCCGCTATTGTATATACCCCGCCCCAGTTAAATAAACCATATCATTGTGTATAATAGGGATTAATAGCTCATCAGGAGCTTATTAATAACATCCACACACATAAATTCGGGATTAATTAACCTTTGGTTAATTAATAACCTAATCTCAACCCCGATAACCAATGAAAATCATAATGGTACTGTTATAAACCATTATTTAATATTGCCCCCCCCCCGCGCATTAGCCCCCTGTCACCTCCAACGAGTGCCCACCGTCCGATTAGTGCCCTACCATCGGGTGGCCAATATACATATCACCAGCCCTCCATCTGCTGAGAATTAACACCTGGGGGATTGGTAGTATCGTTGCCCATACCAGGACGCGTGTCGACCACCTGCACTACTCGCGGCCCTCCCCACCAAAACCACTTTAGCCCATAAGCGGTGTAGGGTAAAACTGCTTACCTCCCTCCCACTGACCCTTCCCTGACATCATCTCTCCACGTCACCATCCCGTACCCTCCGCTAAATGACAAGATGTCCCATCTTGCTGATGTCATCTACTCAATAAATGCAAAAAAATTACCCACCAACCCGAATTTCGTTAAAAAGCGATGAAATATCACTTTCACTGTGATTCTGTTTGTTCATGCTCCCATGCAAAATAACGACTGAAGCCACTGTACCTGTTTTCAACCGCCACCTAGCCGAGGAAACCACAACAACGTGCTCTGCACTCCATCATTCAACCTACAGTTGCTCAATTTGCGTCCTTAATCCAGGTATTTATCCGTTTTACCGGCAACCCTGTAAATTCCGCTTTTTCACTGAAAATTCCACCTGTGAAAACCAAATTCAAGTTGAGAACAGTCTGTTTAGCCCATAAAAAGACTCCTAGACCTGTTGTTCAGTCCAATTTTCCACAAAAATCCCAAATTCCAGTTTGAAAACACAAGAACCAAACATGGAAGCACCCGCAGCTCTGAATGTCGCACCTGTAAATGCACCTCACAAAGACTTGAATTATCTGCCTCTTGCAGACAAAGATTTCCAAATAAAGGACTTAACCACTGATTATAATCATCTTCAGGCCTTCTGCTAGATTAGGGATAGTTATCAAAACAACTCTTATATTTTTGGACTGTGGGAATCAAATCTGCCCATGTACTTTCTTCCCTCAGTTCATATTTTCCTAGATATCATTCACCAATGCTATGCCAATTATGACCCTGTCCATAGGGTAGTTATGTCACCTTCCCAAACTGTCCTGTTTTCTATCACTGCTAAATACATCAATGACATGAGACATTTTCATTCCACTGAGCCCTTGGCTCCTCTTTCCATGGGATTTTTGCTAGAAAAAGCCTCTCAATTGCCCAACTCAGACATAACTCGTATTGCTCAGATGTTCATGTCACCAAAGCACCAACCTAAAGGCCCTCCTCCTTATCTGCACAATTTTTTCGCCGAAACTGGTAGGCCTATTGTTGACATGATATCCTCGGTCTTTGGAATTATAACAAGTGAATATGTGGATGATATCACCCTGGTTCTATTGTCAATATTTACTCCAGGACAGCCCCCTGATGTCAAGTATGACTATGCCACTTTCATTGCAAACAAAATCCACGCTCAATTCATGAATTTGGAGAGGGAAGGAGTCTTTAAGTACACATATTTTATATACCATCTGTTGTTGCATTATTAGCAAGACAACTTTCCATTTCCCATCAGGAAATTAGACTCAAAGGGAAATCGAAGGTCTGTGATCTTTTGGAGCTCAGTCTTCCACAATACTTATGGGTGCCCTTATACTTATAGTGAATTCATTGACTTGTTTGTACACCCAGCATCCACTCTAATTATGGGAGCTCCTCCTCCTAGAATTACAGACGATATGAAGAAGATTTTACAGCTTTCCAAACAATACAGGGTAGGTGACTAGTACCGCTACCAAAATCACACAGAAATCAGAATGTATGGATGTGAACTCTTCCCTTTTAAGTTGCCCAAATATGTGCCCAAGAGGTTACTTACATTAGAATACATCAGGCAAATTATCAATGCAAACCTAACCCATTTTTGTAATGTAAAGAAGAAGGCTCAACTGAGAATCAAAAACCAGTTAGGCCCTTATGTTATCCATTCTAGGGAAGCCTGGAAAGATGCAGAACAGATCTTAGAAAACCATCTCAGATTGAAGAAGAGTTTTGAATGGGTGCCATATGACCCATGTAGTTTCATAAGTAACAGAAGAGTAAGGTACAGGCTTTCAGTGTATGTACATCATAATATCCCAGAAATTGAATAGTATGCAAATCAGGAAGAATGGGTAAAAGGGACCTTAATTGAAGAACTTACTGAACAGGAAAAAATTGAAAAACTTATGAAAGATCTTGAAAACACTCTTGACCTGTAGTCTTTTGGACAAGTATCTTTCAAATTGCCTCAACAATCAGGAGTTGGAACATCTTATGTTGGAACTTCTCAGTAGCCTATACAGCAAACCAACACATCAGTCACAGGGACTTCAAAGGGCAAAGAGGTAGAAACTACAGAGCAGCCAATAATGACTGATTAGCCAGGGGGGTCCAAAGAACAGGAGCAAGTACAAATTCCTCTTGCCCAATCTAAAGCACCAGAAATCCGAGCATTGCAAACTCCTCTAAATGAGGAAAAAGGCAAGAAAAGAGACAGAGAAGAGACCACACCTATCAGTGGACCTCCAGAAAAACCAGGTGCAAAGAGGCAAAGATTGAATACTCTGTCAGAAGAGGAAATTATTGAGAAAACAACAGATAGCCTAAGAGGTGAAAGGGTAATCAGTGAACATACTTCCCCAGTGGTAGATACATCAACTAGCTCACATAGGCAGGAGCTAGAAATGCAACATAATGTTGAAGTATCATCTACCAGGCCACAAGGAAAACAACCCTCTAACATTAAACGGAATTTCATAAAGACTAAGGCTAAAAATGACCCTATAAGGATTCAAATGTACAATCAGTACTTGAAGATGGCCCCCTCAAACCAGCAAAGGTTAATGTCTGCCTATGACATTAAAGAAGGCAAAATGATAATGAGTTACTTTAAGCCTAAGGTACAACAACCCCAGTCTGCAGCAGATTATATCAGAACAAACTTGGAGGTCCTATCCAAAGACATTCATCCAATGGACCAAATTGAACTTCACAAGCAGACTGGGGAAATGGTTTATTCTACACTGGCTGACAAAGCAATGTTGGCCCATCAGTTGCAAAACTCCTTGGACAATACAACAACTCAGTTACAATGGGAGACAACTTCTTCTCTAGCCAAGGATAACAAAATCAAATCTTTAGAAGAGATCATCATGGAACTGGGACATGACCCCAAAGATGCCAAGGGCATAAAGGCACTAATCAAGAAGAAGGAAGAGGACATTGCTGCCCTGAGGAAACAGCTGAAGCTACCTCCTTCAAGACACCCTCAGACTGCAGAAATCATAGAGCAAAAATCAGAGGAGGACATGATGGACCTGCTCATGAAACTCAATGAAAGATTAACTGATATAGAGTAGGCACTGGAAAAGGCATTAAAAGAGAAGCAGGGAGAGTCGACCTCCTAGCCACCTGAGCTAATCCCTACAGTCACAACTGCAGTCCCCTCAACAACTGGATCAACATTGGCCCCAAATGTCCCAACAGCCACAACTGAAGTAATCACAGGTATAACATCAGCAGGAGCAGCACCAGGCAGCAGTACAAGTATGAGCACAGAAGAATTGATAAAAGCCATGGAAGAATTGAAACTCCAAGTGTCAAAGCTGAAACAAGTAAAGGAAAAATTGGCAAAAGTAGAACAAAGTTATGATAAATCCAAAATAAGTGTGGCAGAGAAAATAAGAGAGGTTAAAGCATTACAGAAAAAAGTTAGAACATTAGAGAAGGATCTCACTATGGACAAGCCTCTAGCAGAAATCAAAGGAATCCTTTGGACCAACATCAATCAATACCTAAGTAATGTTTGGCCATCTATCTAATCTATTTATGAGCAGATTGACTTGGTGAATGCAGCACATGGTGAAATTCAAAAAGCAAGAGCTTTATTAGGACACATGCATGATCAGGCCAATCAGCTCATACACATTTTGAATAACAAAAATAGAGAACAGCTGGAACAACTCGGCATTCCAGACAGAACAAGCACCATTTTGGATATCAAAAGAGTTATAACCAAGAAAACTTTAATGCATAATTTGGAAAAAAGATGCCAGGATATGCAAGTAGAAATTAATTCTTTCATAGAAGGGTTTACAGTTTTGCAGGACAAAGGGCTGCCAAGTCTTTTAGGAAATAATGACAGGATTATGAGACACACAGATTATGTACATAAGTTGAACACATATGTTGCTGATCAAGTTAATTCATCAACAAGTTCTTCATGAGAAAAAGCACTCCCCACATGCCAAGCTCTCTATGATAACTTAGAAAAATTGTTTTAGATTGAGCATGAAGTAAAACATCTGTTTCAGCTCCAGCCTAATTTTTTCAGGTACACAGAAACTGATGAAACACTGAGGAAACTTCAGAGGCATAAATTGCCAGATCAACAACGGTGGGAAGACATGTTGGGGATTTTGTAAATTTCTCTCGGATAATTTCGGGCTATTTTCCGTGATAAGATAAACAGAGTCAAATAAGGTTCAAGCAGGTCAAAGTGTATCTAATCAGGATCAAAGAATGTCTGGCAATGATGGAGTACCCAGCACAGATAATCAGTTGAAGATCGCTATAAACCGACTCACGGGACCTACCTCCAGTACGTCCACTAAAGATGGAACAACTAGCACAGCATCAATTTATTGCTCCCTTGCTTCGAGACTGTTTGTCTCTATCTTTTGTAAAAAAGAGATTAGTCATCACTAGATATTATCTCCATTAGATATTTTGTAAGATATTTTGATATTTTGTATAAATACCCCCCAAACAAAGTATTTGGGGTTGGTAGTTGTTCTTAGCTTTTGACTGTAATACTGAATTTTTTTGGAATAAAAAGTTGTTGGAACCATTTGTCGTCTGGCCTACTAGATGAGGAATTGATGTTGATGACCTGTTATAGAATTCTTGAATCAACTTATCGATCAATAAGTCCCTTCTAACTTGTGTTTTACAGTTTCTATGTTTACTATATCATCTATTTTTCACGATCTGAATAATAGAGAGAAAGAATAATTCAGAATTTTCTTAACTGCACTTTGTCTTCAATATTTGTTATTTTCTATGTTTTCTTCAGAATTAGAATAAACAGTGAATTCTTAATTGCTCCTGTTTCTCCTGATTCTTTCTTCTTGACTATTTGCTAAGGAATTCTTAACTGCTCCTTAACAGTAATCAACCATTTTCCCTCTGTCAATATGTTGAAGGATTTCTTAGTTGCCCTTCATCCATCTGACTCCATTCCATCTGATTCCAGCCTTTAGATTGTTCCATATTTGAGTACCTCGCTCTGTGATGCCATCCTAAGATAGAAACCAAATCTAGGAAGCTATCCTTCTTTGACTCCATCATGCCCAATGGACTGAAACTTTTCAGTTTTACCTCATTGTTCTATTGAATCCTTCCAACCAAACTCAAAACAAAACCATTTAACTTCATAGCTAGCCTAACATATTTCAAAACAAAGTTAAATCATAAAGAGAGAGCCCTCTCCGGATATAGGTTGGCTAGAATCTATATCTAAACGATTGGTTTGTGGTTACCTGTTATAGACATTTTTGTGCCTAACAGCATGGAGCATGAAATGTCAACAATCTGAGGGATCCAAAGTCCCTAAACATGTTGTTCTTACCCTTAGAGGAACAAGGTCTGCAAACCACAACACTGAAAATCAGTTCTCCACCTGAAAACACTCAGAAACAAGCTATTTCTGGATCATGTCAGCTGCTCCACTGAGCATCTGCGCTGAATGTCAACTGCTCCTCTCTGTACCTGTGCTAAAGGTCAAAATTAATGAAGGCTACCTGCGCTGGGCGAGATTGGCCAAGTGGCATAGTCATTCTGCAAGGTGTCAACTGCCCAGGAAGCTTCCAAACTGACACTTGGGTCAAGGAATTCGCCTAGTGATGAGTAAGAGGGTCTTGATCTCCAAGTGGAAGCAAGAATCTCCAAGTGGACTCAAGAACGGAAGATCAACTAAAGTGGGAGAGGACACTAGTCAGCTTTATGCCAGTCTCAAGATGACTCATCCTTTCTCCAAAACCCTATATATAGATCTCTCTCATGAGGTCTAAAGAGGCTGGAATTTTGAGCAAGTAAGGAAGTGCTGTTGGTTTGAGTATAGATCTATTGGGTGTTTTGCTTGAAGGAGGTGAAGAGGAGATTTCTTTCTGCTGGGAGGTGTTGCTAGATTGGGCCTACTGCGGTTGTAACTCTCTCAGAACTTTGCTTCTTCTATCAATAAAGTATTTGAGGTTCTTCTATATGCATATATCTTGATGATGAATCGATGCTTGTATATTTGATTTATGCTAATCCCTGAATCGATTATGGATGTATGCTTCTTGTAGTTTCCTTTTCTTGTGCTTTTACAGGATCTGTGTGTAGCTGGGTCGGTGAAAGAGCAAGAAGCTAGGAGCAAGCAGCAAGGAGTGAAGACTGGATCGACTATTAGCGCGAGATAACGGTTAGTAGATCATCCTTTTCTTCCCTCTCTCATCTCATAAAGAAGAAACTTTGAATAGCTTTGCATTCAGTTGTTGCTGAGGTATTATCACCCTTAGAGTGGGATAGGGGCATTCTGCATTAGATACTTTTCCCAACAACAAATTGACGACTCGAGGTACCGCAAAATTACCCCTCCCAAGAGCAAGCTTTATTATCAGCAATAGGTGGGATTGGCCCAATGGATTCCAATCTCGTGGCCTTTGATCATAAAGGATATGACCCTCAGTTACCAGCTCAACTAGCTTTCCTTATTCAAGTGAAAGCCCTCAACAAAACTGTTCATCGGACAATTATTGATGAGGGAGCATCTACATGTCTTATGTCGATGAGTTGCTGGAAAAATTTAGGCTCACCACCCTTGTCGAAATCGTCGACGATGTTAAAAGCATTTGATGGACGATCATACACTCCATACGGGATTTTAAGTAACTTGCAAGTTGAGCTGGGGGGAAAAACAGTAGAAGTTGATGTTGGAGTAATCGACGGAAACCTCGATTACAACATCCTACTGGGAAGGCCCTGGATATATGCCATGGCCGCAGTTGTGTCGACCTACTTCAGGAAGATTGCATTTCCCTTTCAAGGAGGAATTACAGTCGTCGACCAACAAACTTTCCTCCCCGAAAGTTCACAAGTTGCGGGAAGCATTCCAATGATCCATGGAAGCAATCATTCGCTTCAAAATATTGGAGTAGGCCTCCTAAAAGACCCTGCCTTAATGGGTACTTTTGCCCTACCTCCTACAAGTAATCTGACGGAAGTGGCCACAGTGGAAATCTACAATATGAAATCTTCTATATCTAATGGATTCGGAAGATTCCTAAACATTTTGTCAGCGTGGATCATCGCCCTAATAGAAATACTGTAAATACAGTGGGCTCCGAGGACGGTTCTTATCTCGTGTCAACCTCGTTAAAAAATGAAACAAGGAGGATAGTTCATTTACTATGTCAACCTCATTAAAAAATGAAAACAATCCCCTTTCCAAATCTCAAAGGTAAACCTTCATTCCAACCATCAAGTTGAATACAATGAAGCTTGGGGGGCATGCACCTCTATTTGCATTGTTATGCTGGGGGCATGCAAACTTATCATCGAGCAGTTTTACCGCGGAATTTATGCTCGCTAAAAAATAGAAAAGCGAGATTCGAGCAGTTTTAGCATAAAGTTCATGCTCGTTAAAAAATAAACGCAAGTTCGAGTAGTTTTACCGCGGAATTTATGCTCGTTAAAAAATAGAAAAGCGTGAGCAAGGGTTCCACCAGAGTTCAAGCTCATTAAAAAATGAACCTATCCTGGTAAATAACCATTGTGATCGTAAATTTATTAGCCATAAAAGCCTTGGTCGTGTTTGCACCCGCCACCTCCATTTCATTTGGCCAATCGTTCACCTCCATATGATTGTTTACCTATTTTGAGGAACAGCTGCGAAGAGTGATTTCACTTAGCCATCCTTGTGACACTGCCGTGATTGGAAAATTCCAACCTGTACCTGGAATCTGCTGCTATCCCTGTTTATCACTCGTCCCTCAAAAAACGAGTCTTCATTGAGCTCTTTTCATCTGACTCGTAAAATATGAAAAGTTTGTCGAGTTTTGGCCTTCCAGCTCATTAAAAAGGACCGGAAGAGCTATCCCTCCTCTAGATTTTAATCTTTTTGGACCTGAGGGATTATTGCACAAAAAGGTCGAGCGCTTGTTTTATTCGGCTCGCTAAAGTTATCGAAAATTCATCCCTTTTGTATTGTTTTATACTTTTTCGGACTTAAGGGATTAGATGACGAAAAATGAATTTTGGAGTTAACTTTCTGTACCTTTTCAGACTCTCTAAAAATGAAAAGGACCGAGTTGTCTTTGTCGCTAGACTCGTTAAAATGATTAAATAGCGACAAACTTGTCTTTAGACGAGAACAAGTTTCCCTATCGCTAGGCTCGTTAAAACATAGCGATAGACTTGCCCGAAGGGCAGGTTATAGAACAAGCATATGTTATCCTCCTCAAGCTTGACAAAAATAAAGAGGTACTGGTCAGAAATGACTGGGGAAAAATTGGGAGAACCTCAAAGCTTTAATGGTAGCAAGTTGCTCTTGAACATGACACTTTGTCCTCCGTACCACATCGGGTTGGGTTGTTTCATTCACCGGTCTCATCACCATGGTCTTCGCCAAACCATTTGTATTTGGGGTAATGCTACCGATCCATCACATCAGTGTCGTTATATGTTCAAGAGATGTGTTCAGAAAGAGTCAACCGTGTCCCATCCACTGCCATACATTATCCTTCATCCACCCATGATCGCCACCCTGAATCATATCTCACAGATTGTTTTCACCTCCACTAAAATCATTAGCTCCGTTCCGCGTCACTGATGTGGGATTCATTAAGGCCCTCCTTTGACGGATCGCTTCTTGTCGACTTCAACTCATTATCCAAGAAGTTGATCTAGGAACACCCCCCCCAGTACTTTGAAGCTTGCATGCCTCAATGGCAAGTTTCTCACTTCCGGCGACAGGTATACATCAATGACCTTCGACCAGAAGATTTTGCGTGGTGTTCGACGCCAAGTCCTTTATTCACACCACGTGAATTGTACTGCAGTACCTTGAGGGTCATTGTCATTATTGGTGACTCCTCTCGCGCTTGTTAACGGTTTACATTATTGACCGGTAATCAAGCGATGTCTTTCCATGTTCGACTTCAGCGCAATTCTCACATGGATCAACTTGTACTTAGAGTGAAGATCGAACGAGATTGAAGACCCTGGATCTAGTTTCATCCATCCGGGCTGCGATATATATTCAGGAAATATAAAGACATTTGATATGTACATCGTTGCAGCAGATGATCATCCTACTCAAAGGATGATAATTTAAGCAGAGAATTATCAGTCTATCATCATATGGTCGTCTGTTATATGTACCAAAATGAATTTATAAAGCTGAGCATGGGAATGCCCACCTCAGCTAGATCATGAAAGCAGAATGAAAAATAATGTATTGTATTTTATTTTATTGCAGGGCACCTCTCAGCGATTGAATGAACTTCAGATCCTCCTAATAAAGCATTTCACCCGATAAACGACCTCATACTTTAGGGGGCAACTGTTATAGACATTTTTGTGCCTAACAGCATGGAGCATGAAATGTCAATAATCTGAGGGATCCAAAGTCCCTAAACATGTTGTTCTTACCCTTAGAGGAACAAGGTCTGCAAACCCCAGCACTGAAAATCAGTTCTCCACCTGAAAACACTCAGAAACAGGCTATTTCTGGATCATGTCAGCTGCTCCACTGAGCATCTGCGCTGAATGTCAACTTCTCCTCTCTGTACCTGTGCTGAAGGTCAAAATTAATAAAGGCTACCTGCGTTGGGCGAGATTGGCCAAGTGGCACAGTCATTCTGCAAGGTGTCAACTGCCCAGGAAGCTTCCAAACTGACACTTGGGTCAAGGAATTCGCCTAGTGATGAGTAAGAGGGTCTTGATCTCCAAGTGGAAGCAAGAATGTCCAAGTGGACTCAAGAACTGAAGATTAACTAAAGTGGGAGAGGACACTAGTCAGCTTTATGCCAGTCTCAAGATGACTCATCCTTTCTCCAAAACCCTATATATAGATCTCTCTCATGAGGTCTAAAGAGGCTGGAATTTTGAGCAAGTAAGGAAGTGCTGTTGGTTTGAGTATAGAGCTATTGGTTGTTTTGCTTGAAGGAGGTGAAGAGGAGATTTCTTTCTGCTGGGAGGTGTTGCTGGATTGGGCCTACTGCAGTTGTAACTCTCTCAGAACTTTGCTTCTTCTATCAATAAAGTATTTGAGGTTCTTCTATATGCATATATCTTGATGATGAATTGATGCTTGTATATTTGATTTATGCTAATCCCTGAATCGATTATGGATGTATGCTTCTTGTAGTTTCCTTTTCTTGTGCTTTTATAGGATCTGTGTGTAGCTGGGCCGGTGAAAGAGCAAGAAGCTAGGAGCAAGCAGCAAGGAGTGAAGACTGGATCGACTATTAGTGCAAGATAACGGTTAGTAGATCATCCTTTTCTTCCCTCTCTCATCTCATAAAGAAGAAACTTTGAATAGCTTTGCATTCAGTTGTTGCTGAGGTACTATCACCCTTAGAGTGGGATAGGGGAATTCTGCATTAGATACTTTTCCCAACAACATTACCTCGGCCGTATTCCATTTCTTACAACTTTTGGAAACAGCCTGAGTGATAACATCATTGGCGACTCCACTGGGGACCTAAATGATTGTTTGTTACTGTTGTTTATCTCATAAGCTACAAATGGACCCTGAAGTTAGCTAGGTAGCCTTTGAAACTGCTTTGGCTATCCAATTGCAGGAGTAGATAAACGTTGCTTCAGTCTACCTCCAGTCTAGTTTGTGTTTTGAACATCTAGTTCCAAATACTTGATCAGTTCCTTGTTTCAATAAATCTTTAGGAAAATTCAAAAGCTCTTGCATTTAAAACTTCCTAGAAGATACTGTGAAAGTTGTATTGTTAAAATATTCTAAGAAAAATGAAGAACATACTCAGAAACAGGCTCGAAAGAAAAAGATCCCTTACACTAGATCAAATCGTGATCCAAATCCACAACCTGTGTTTGAAAATCCTAATCAGATTCCCAGGATGCTTAGAAGACAAGAAATCCAAGAACATCCTGCTAGTTCACACCCTCAAAAACATCTGCAAAACCCTATCCAATCTGAGCTTACTCCTGGAAAAACACAAATCCTTTCTGTCATTACTGTAGCTTCTCCAAGTTCACCATCAGCGCCTCAAACCATCCTTCCCACTCCTCCATCCACAAAATTTATTTCCACTATTATCCTTGTTTTTCCAATTGTCACACTTATCCCTGCAATCATGGAAAACTAATATGCTCCCCTACAATTACCTGCAAATCCAGGGGCTATGCCTCAAGATTATCAAAGAAAAATCACATATTTTGATGGTACTGGCACTTACACAGCTTAGTAACACACTAAGAAAATGACTGACTATTTTGAAAATTATGACATTGATGATGATGATGTCAGAATGAAAGTATTTGTTCAAAGTTTAACTAGAGATGTTATAACCTGGTTTAGAGCACTCCCTGCAAACACTATCAACGACCCAGAAGCTCTTTATCATACCTTCTTGAACAGATGGGAAAGGAAGAAAGATCATCTCCACATTTTATCAGAATATGAAAACTTGAAGAGAGGCCCACCAGAAACTGTTCAAGATTATTGTACCAGATTTAATAATGTATACAATGCTATTCCTCAGAATCTCAAACCTCCTCTAGATTTGGCCTTAATCAAATTCTTTGATGCATTTGACTCTAATATGGCATACCATCTTACGGAAAGAGCTCCTAGAATCTTAGAAGACATGCAGAGTATAGCTATCAGCGTTGAGGCCAACCTGGTTTCTAAACGAGCTCGAGCTAGAGTTGAAAGGAGGACACTTTTCAAAAAAGAACCCTCTGCATTTGAATAGAAATTAGATTCTATTATAAAAGGAATGGATAGAATTGGTGATAGAGTAGAAACAATTGAGAGAAAATCCCCTTGGGATGGTCAACCGAGCAATACTGGGAGAAATCCAAATTTCAGGAAAAACCAGAACCCTAACACTACAAAGACGGGGCTTGACCAAAACATTAGGCCCTCATTCCAAAACAATTATGCTGAAGCTTCAACTTCTAGTGAACCAACAAAAGACACTCAAATTAACTTAATGGGCCTCAATAGTGAACAACAAATTTTCTTGACCCAAGATGACCAAGAAGCTCACACTCTTAATCAATTCCAAACTCAATCAAGTGAATCATTTGATTTTAGGGAGGGATATGATACATCCAATTATGAAGTACACAAGCAATACAATTTGAGGAGAAGGAGGATAGATGTCCCTAAGGTCAAAAAACAGAAAGATACCAAGCAATCTAGCAAAGCTAAAATCAAGGACCCCCCTGTACAAACCCTTCCTAGAACGGGTCCCAACCCAAAAAATCCAATAGTTGAAGATGTATCAGACAATCAACAACCTAACAAACAACCTTCCACTTCTACTCCTCCCAAAGGAAATGTGGAAGAACCTCCAGAAATTGACATAGAAGCAACTTCAACCCATAACAACACTCCTGTAAAAGAGAAAGACACAGAAAATACAGCAGAAAAAGAAAATCTCACTGCCCGAAATGAAAAAATTCAAACAGAAAAACCTTTCAACCTTGAGACTGAAATAGGAAAATTAAAGATAGTCATTCCATTGTCAGAATTGGCTAAGCATGATGTCTACAGAGATCAAATTAGCATATCACTCCAGATTTCAGAAAACAAAGATGCAGTAAATGTCCTTGATGACCAGCCTGAATTAATTTTTGGCCCTGAAGTAAATGGAAAATAAGTAGATGGGGGGTCCCTCCTTTCTATGTAAGTCTCAATATTCATGATAAAATACTTCATAACGCCATGTTTGATTCTGGTGCTTCTCATAACCTAATGCCTAAATCTGTAATGGAGAAGTTTGACCTAGATATTACTAGGCCATGCAAAGACTTATTCTCTTTTGATTCAAGCCAGGTCAGATGTCTAGGATTGATCAAATATTTATGTGTATCATTAGTTCAATACCCTGCCAAGACCATTTTAATGGACGTAGTGGTAGCTGATATTCCACCAAAATATGGCATGTTGTTGTCTAGATCTTGGGGTGCAAAGCTCCAAGGATATTTACAATTGGACATGTCCTATGCTACAATTTCAGTAATTGGTTAGCCAATGAGATTGTATCGAGAAACTCTAATGAAATATGTGGTAAGTAGCTAGGAGAAACCCCAGAATTTTCCCATTTACTCCATGCATTCTGACATGGACTCCTTCATTCTCTATAATGCTGAAAATGATCCTTCAACTTATGTCAAGGTTTTAGCACTTGAACAAGAAAAAGTTATAAACGAAAAATCCAGTGTTCAAATTCAAGAAATTTCTGTGAACAATGATATATCAGACACTCAAGAGGAACAAGATGCAACTAAAAAGCCAGATTTTGCTAGCAAACAAATTTCTGAGACTCCTGATACCAACTATAAATATGAAATTCTCTGGTACTTAGAGTTTGATGCTTCAGTTAATAAATTAGGGGCAAAAGCAGGGATTTGGGTACACAATCTAGAAAATGATCATGTTGAAGGGCATGCTTACAGTTTGAATTTTAAATGCACCAATAATATGGCTGAATATGAAGCCCTGTTGCTAGGACTTAAATTGATCAAAAGTTTAGGGGCAATTAGGGTATCAGTTTTGGGAGACTCTGATTTAATCATTCAATAGATAAAAGGAAACTTCCTCACAAATGATCCCAGATTAAGATCTTACAAAGGAGCAGCGATTGAGATTCTCAATACATTTTTGGAAGCACAGCTTGCCAAAATTCGAAGGAAACATAATTTGCATGCTCACAGTTTAGTAACATTTGCCAGCACTTGTAAATTTCCATTTAAACCCAATCATCAGTTTACAGCTGAGATTAGACACAGGCCAGCCATACCTAACAATGTAAAGAACTGGCAAGTGTTTGACAGTGATATTCAAATTAACAATTTCTTGACCCTTGCAGAGGAGTTTTGTAGCACTTATATAGACATGGACACTGTTAGTGAGGTTTACCAAATGGATAAAATTGAAACAAAAATTTTAGCAGAAGGTGCAACTCAAATGCTGCACCCAACAAAATTTACCAATAAAAAGGTGCAAGATATTAAAGAGGTAGACATTGATGAGGTTATTGAAGGAGAATCTAAAGTTATTAATTTAAAAGACAATCATTTGCCCCAAGGACTAACTCCTTTGGAAAACTTCTTTGATTCTAATGATATTCCAAAGAAACCCAAGATGCAACCTCCAAAAGTAGACATTGAAGATTGTAACATAGGAACTAAAGAAAATCCGAAAATGACAAAACTATCCAAAACTTTGCCCCCTAATCAAAAGGTTAAATATGTTGAACTGATCAAAGAATTCCAGGATGTTTTTGCCTGGAGCTATGAAGATCTAAAATATTATGACACCTCTGTTATTCAACATACAATACCCCTTAAAAAAAATAAAAAACCATTCAAGAAAAAGCTCAGAAGAGTTAACCCTGTACTTCTCCCCTTAATTGAAAAAGAAATAAAAAGAATGTATGAAGTAGGGATAATTGCACCTATCAGGTTTTCAGAATGGGTGTCTAATTTAGTGCCCACTAGGAAGAAAATAGGAGAAATCAGACTGTGTGTTTATTTAAGGAATGTAAATAAGGTTTCTTTGAAAGAACACTACCCCTTACCTAAGATGGACCATATTTTATAAAGGGTAGTGGGTGCCTCTAAGATTTCACTTTTGGATGGGTTCTTAGGCTTCAACTAGATTCTAGTTCATCCCGATGATCAGGAAAAGACTGTTTTTACAATGCCATGGGGAACTTTCAAATATGTGAAAATTCCATTTGGACTTAAGAATGCAGGGGCAACTTTCCAACAAGCAATGGACATAGCTTTTGCAAAATAAATTCATGATTTTCTAGTCATATACCTAGATGATCTTACTGTGTTTTCCAAATCAAATCAGTAGCATTTAAATCATTTGAGACAAGTGTTTTTAACATGCAGAAAGTACGATATTTCATTAAACCCTAAGAAGTCATTATTCGGTCTGGAGGAAGGCAAACTGTTAGGCCACATAATCTCTAAAGATGGCATCAAAATCGATCCTGACAGAATAGAAGCCATTTTACAAGTACCCCACCCCGGAAATATCAAAGAACTTCAAGCTTTCCTAGGGAAAATTAACTTTTTAAGAATATTCATACCTAATTTGGCTGAATTAATCAGATTGTTGAACAACATGTTGAAAAAGGATTCCAAGGTTAAATGGACAGTAGAAGCTAAACAAGCATTTGAAGAAATCAAAATGGCTTTGACCAGAACACCAGTCCTTACAGGTCCAAAGTTTGATAGAGACTTAACAATCTTTTCATTTGCATCAGAACACACCATTGTTTCTATTTTACTACAAAAAGATGATCAAGGATGTGAAAAACCCATAGCCTTTTTCATTAAAGCACTTAGAGATGCACTGCTAAAATACCCAATCATGGAAAAACTCGCTTATGCACTTGTGAAAGCTATTAAAGACTTCAGAGTCTACATATTGTACTCCTTTTTGTGTGTGGAGCATGATTGTTTAGAGGTCTTTTGTTTCAGCCGGATGTATACCTAAGGAAGTTTGTACAACCCTCCATGTGGGGGGCTGTAAGGGGGAATTGTCCCCCCCACGAGGGTCTGGGGGGGCCGATCCCCCCTGGTTGGGGGGTCCAGGGTCCAGCGGTCCCCCAGCGGGGGTTCGAGGGTAACGCCCCTGAAGCCAAAAATAGATGTAAAATTGCCTTGTAAAAGTATAGTAATTTCTAGTCAATTTGGGCCGTTCAATAGGTGGATGATCTGACGGTAGAACTTATGTTTAGTCTAGGGTTTTTTTTCCGTAGAAGGCAACCCCTCTCTTTGTATGAGGGCATTGTATTTGAGGTTGTGATATAGATGTGTATTCTCTGAGCGAGAAATAGAGAGGTGAGACTGTGAGAGAAAACAGAGGATATTACAACGGATTTGTTGTAGGTTGTGTCTCTTCATTTTTTTGGATAATAGAAAGGAAGGACTGGCTGTTCGGGGTGGACGTAGCCCAAACTGGGTGAACCACATATATCTATGTATCTCTTGTTTTATGCATTTTCTGTGTTTATATTTCTACAATATTTTATGTGTTCCATTGCTCCGCAAAATATAATTTTCTAACAACTGGTATCAACGCCAAAGGTCTATTTGGCTGATAAACTCGCAGGAAAGAAGGGTCTCTCATTAGAGTGGGAGCAATGGTGGAAGATGGTAAATTTAGGGTCGAAAAATTTAACGGCCAAAACTTCTCGCTATGGAAGATGCAGATAGAAGATTATCTATATCAGAAAGATCTGTACCTACCATTGAGAGGAAAAACAAAGAAGCTGATGGCTATGACAGATGAAGAATGGAACCTTCTTGATAGAAAGGCACTCGGAACAATACGGTTGTGCCTCACTGCGTCAGTGGCCTTCAACATTTCGAAGGAAACAACGACGGAGGGTTTGATTCAGGCATTTTCGAAACTATATGAAAAACCCTCGGCCTCAAACAAGGTATTTCTTATGAAACAATTATTTAATATGAAGATGTCGGAAGGTGGATCTGTTGCAAATCATTTAAATGATTTTAATATAGTTACAAGTCAGTTAAGTTCTGTAGGGGTAAACTTTGAAGATGAAGTTAGAGCTATGTTATTCTTGTGCTCATTGCCAGAAAGTTGGAATGGTTTAGTAATGGCCATTAGTAACTCTGTCTCTGGATCTATTACTTTAAATTTTAATGATGTTGTCGGTGCTATCCTTAGCGAGGAAATGCGACGGAAAAGCTCTGGTGAGACATCGGGTAATGCTTTGAGTGCAGAGCCTAAGGGAAGAAAAATGGAAAGAGGAAATAGCTCAGGATATCGCAGTAAATCAAGGAAAGGCAGATCCAAGTCCAAATCGGGGATAGGGTGCTAGAAATGCGGAAAGAAAGGACACCTAAAGAAAGATTGTAGATCTCGGAAGGGAAAAGAAGGAGATGCACAGCAAGAAAACAATCATGAAGCAAATGTGATAGGTGAGGTGTTACAAGATGCTTTGATTCTTTCTTTCGAAAATATTATTGATTTCTGGGTGGTAGATTCAGGGGCCTCATTCCATGCCACACCTGAAACAATGTAAACTTTGAAACGGGAACTGATACTGTTACCCGTTTCGTAGAGATAGCAAAAAAATGACCTGATTTTGAAAAGGGGTGATGCAGAACACACATGTTTTTTTTAGAGCATAGTTTTTGGAACTTTAATTTTTTTCATGTGCATTACGTTTTAGAATGGTAGTAATTTTCATGCTGATTTAAAAAAGTGAGTATTCTACATCACACCCTTTTTTTAAAAGACCTATTTTTTGACTTTAAATTTTCTAGTGTATGAAATGTAAATAATTATTTTCTAAATTTGATAGTTTTTGAAGTGGTCTTTTTTTCATATTTTCTTGTTTTCTATTTTAATTTTAATTTTTTTTATAGTGGGGTTTTTATTGTTTTGCATTTTTAAATTAGAAAGTCGATAGTTTGAATTTTAGATAATCTACATATTTATACATCCTTAATTAATTTTTCAATCCACATGAAATAATTGTTTCTAAAAAACAATATTTTTTAACAATGGACATAAAAATAACCATTTATGACATAAATATAACAAAAAAACTACACGTTTTGATAATTTTTTGCTAGAATTAACATGTCAAAATCACAATTTTTATATAAAAATTTTACCTAAAAATGGTCAAATAATAGTTTTTTTTATGAATTTCATGTCAAAAAAATAATAATAATCACTTTTTTTCAAAAAATAATAATTAATTTAAAAATCAATGCGAAAATCACAAATTACAAATATTGAACACATAACAACTTTAATTGATTGATTATTCTTTTCATAAATGTCAGAGTCAAAACATTGCAAAGCTTGATTTCCAAGTATAACTTAAATTTAATCAACAATGTCACGTAATCCAAACTCTTCGTCCTCTAAACTTTCATCATTATCTTCTTCCACAATATTTTCTGCTTCCTTTTGCGCATTTTTCTCTTCCAATAGGTCTTTGATGTCTACGAATCTCCCAATGTATGTCTTTCCAAACATTCCATGTAATGGTGGTTGGGGTTCCTTTGCCTTTTTTGCCACACATGATTCACTAAAGTCCCCTTTCTTCAACCCAATTTCTTGCATTACATCTGGAAGAAATTGAAGAGCATTAATTCTTTGCTGAATTAAATTGCATTGTAATGGATCTTTCTCAATTGCAATGCAATTTATTCCTTTTTGAAGGCAGCATGCTAGTGTTGTACCTAATTATCAAGCACAAAAAAAATAATGAAGTAAATTAGTACAGTGACATATTAATTAAAAAAAGAACATATTGAAATTCAATTCCATATAGCAAAACCTATCTGAGCCAGAAAATAAATCCAGAACCCAATCTTCTTCATTTGAACATATGTCTATAAGATAGTTAATCAATAATTGTGGTTTTTGATAAATGTTAACTATCTCTCCTTTCGTTTCTTTGTCTTCATATGTTAGTTTTCTCACAACAACATCATAAGTCAGTGTTTGGCTATGACTTTCTGTCCACCCGATTAAAAATCATAGACATATGGCTATCATCTTTTGCCCAACTATCAATATGAATGAACTCACAGTCATTTATAAATTGTTGATCTTCATTGTTAAGAAGATTTGACTTTTGCCTGTAACATGAAATAGTAAAAGTTCAGTTAACTTGTACATAAATGAATTTTTCAACATTAATTAAATATACCTTTTAAACTTCTTACCATGTAAGCTGCATCCTTGAATTTGTTTTCCCCTTGAAGCTTGACAATATCATTGCTAATTGTGTTTCTGAATGAAATGTCACAAATCTCCATAATGTTGGCATTATGATGCATGTGTTGTACTTGATGGCAACCCTCTCATAGAAGAATATCTCACTTATGTATAACTGGATGAATCTTCAGACGAGATATCAGATGTGACTGATGGAGGACAACTCAAAGGAATCAGATGCTAATTCTAAGTATGACAAGTTAGCTTTGCCATCAAGTCCAAAGGGGGAGATTGTTGGCATTATGAGATAAGTGTTGTCCTTGATGGCAAACCTCACTGATGACAAATCATAGTACAGAAGGTCAGCAACAAGGAATTGATGATCAGACTATAAGAAGAAGAGAAAGCTCATACACGCAGGTTCGTTAAGCCCAAGTCGCGTGTACACGCAGGTTGGCTTCATCAAAAGCGCGTGTATGTGGAAAAGTACCTTTGGTCCATGGCGGTTAGTCCTTGGAAGTTGTGCCTATGGTTTCGGACCATTGTGTCTCGACGGGCGTGTCGATCCCTAGTTTTGAAGTTGATGGTATTGTATTACTATGGTTTTGGCTCTTGGTATTGAACAAGGCCTAAGGCTATATAAGGAGAAGGAAATCATTAGGCAAGTGTATCTGAAATGTCTTGAATATCTGATGAAGAATTAGATCCAGTATGCAGGGTTATGGGTTGATGAAGCATTGCTTGATCTGAGCTAAGGAGAGATCTCACCTGTTGATGGAGAACTAGATCTAAGGAGAGATCGAGATCAAATGGTTTGAAATGAACTATCTTTATGATGCTTATTCTAGATCTACATACTGACGCATGTATTGTTCTATAAGTATTATGAGTATGATTGATGTCTGGTACAGCTGCAAGTTATGAGAAATTATTTTTAGATCTGTACGCGGGTTGGCTTTGATAAAAGCGCGTATACACGCGGGTTTGATTCATCGAAGTAGCGTATACATTGTAAATCTTAATATTTGAAGTTGCAGATGGATCTGATGGTTATTACAGAGTTCTGTGTCTGCTCTGTGTTCTGGTGACTGTTGTTAACAGGGTTTCAGTGATTCAGAATTTGATGATTGTTTTGAGCTTCAATGATAGTTATGGGTCCAGTATGAAAATTGGATGAAAAGTGGCCTTACAGATTATGTGTTGTGCTTCAGTGTATCCAGTCTGAAAATTGATGAAACGTGGTACCTGGAGGTGAGAAGATTGTAGGCAAGCACCTACGTACTAGTATCTAAGCTAGTACAAAAGCTAAAGGAGATCTTTGGAGCATTGTAGCAGGTAGCAGCCTGCGTACTAGTAAATGGATCGGCTAGTACAAGAGCAAAGGGGGTTGTAGCTCCCGTACTGATATAAGACTGCACCAGTACAAATATTGTAAAAGGATTTTCTTATTAAGAAGAAGATTGAGATGACTTGCAGCAGGTGGTTTTCACCCACATTGGGTTTCCACCTTATATCTTTGTGTTCATGTGTGTGGCTCTTGTGTGATGTTCAGTTCTGTTATTCTGCACCTGTTTACTGTTAATATGCTTAATAATGATCTGATGCATTTACTGAAGATTAAGCTAACTGAATTATAAGATCTCTGGATATACGCGAGTTTCATTAGACACAGTGGCGTGTACACGCGGGTTCACTTAATTGAAGTAGCGTATATGTTTCTGAGTATGAAATTGAAAAGTTTGATTGATCTGATAATACTGATTCACCCCCCCTCTCAGTATTATTTCCAACACATAATGGTAATGATGTCACTTCTACAAATCCCGCAACCACTTTATTAAAAGCTTGATAAGTATAAGGGTCACTATCATAGTAAATGTTTGGAATATTGAAACCATGGGGAATATCTGCAACAACTAGGGCATAATCCCTTTTTGGTGTGAGTTTAGCAATGTCTTCACAGTCGCCTTGTATTACTTGATATTGAATAGTGTCTAGCCCATTCCAAATGAAATTATTAAGAGTTGGATCAAGTTCAACATTCTTAATACGTTGCTTCCTCTATCTTTCAATCTTTATTTTTTCAATGAAATTCTTGAAATTGTCTGGTGCTCCATTATCTTCCTTCCTCATCTTTTATCAAATAAACAAATATATGTGTAAGTTTTAAATTAAAAATAGTACACAGATGAATAAAACTGAATGTATAAATCAAGATACCTTTTTAAATGCAAGATAAAAAGCTTATAATGTTGATGTAGAACTTGAATCTGGATAGTTGCGTACAACATCATCCCAACTATATTCATTCAACAATCTATCCATTTGTTCCTGAATTTTCATGTAAACTTTGTGAATGCATAGATAAAGTAAGAAAAAGTTAATATAATGATATGTATAACAAATACTACCAAGAACAACATGTTTTATTTAAAAGATAACTACAATCCTGGAAATAAATAAAAATAATTCAGCAAACTTACTTTTGAAATTCTTCAAACATTTCTTCCAATGATAATTCCCCTCACCTCACACGAGATAATATTGTTTTGAAAATTTTTTCATCTTTCAATCCTTGCATCGCCCTCCAAGGTGTGATGCTCATATCGTCTGGAAGTTGCCTCAGTTCAGAAGCTGATTTACTGTTGCTACATATCAATGGCTTAGACTTTTTTACCCTCTGGTTTTTAATGCTAATGTCTTCCCACATGCTAAAAATCTCATCAATCAACTTCCAAACATCTCCAGTTCTAAATGCCAATTGGAAAATGTTATCAACACCTCTGAATAAATCACTATTTCTGTTGTCTTTTCCACCTTTTGAATTGGTTTTCTCTTCAATTTGATAGCCTATTTCCATACAACATTACTTTCAGAAATCTGCAGTAACATTTATCCTATCCCCACCACATTTTTCTTGAAATTCACTATGAATAAATCTAATTCTTTGGATGAAAGTCATAGACATCCTATATTCATTATGTGAATTATGATCCCATGCCACTAACTTTTCTTCTGTTTCACTTAAACCAACATAAATGATACATTTCATTGTTTCAAAACGTGGGTTATTAGGATATTCCTCCATCAATTATCTTTGAGCTTCTACAGAATGGTTCCCCCCAAGCACATAATAATTGTATTCAAAACATTTTGACTTATCAAATGCTTCTTTTTTGGGAACTTGAAGTGGGTCAACAAGAAGCACATAACTAACCACATGAGCATATGGATTGTACCTCATCAATGTCTTCAAGTTGTGAACATGCAAATGATGTGGCTTTCTGACTTGATATTGGCATTGTCCTTCACTTGCCTTATAGGTTTGTCCGAAATTTAGCTGAAATGTATGACCACCATCATTTAAGTTTCTCTTTGTCAAATTCTATAGATGGCATTTTGTTTTGTTTTGATAATGCCATCATCTAAATCAGCTCCTGGTGTAATGATTTCTCTATTTTCTTTTGAAGTTTCACTAGGTTCTTGACTGCTGGTAATGACTACTTCAAGATCTTCAACTCTACTTTTCTTCGTCATAACATTCTCAACAGATTTATTCCTGGGCATTGTTACTTTTGGTCTTTTACGACTTTTCTCAGTTCCAATGTCATCTTTAGTAATGGCAACATATGCTTCACTGTCAATTTCAACTTCATCGTCCTCAAAAGTAACTTGTTTACCCTTGCTAGATTTATCCACCAGAGGCATTTTTTTCTGATTCTTTGGATGTAGTTTTGTAGCATCATCAATTACTACATTTTCCATGTTTTCCATATCTTCTTCTGACACTGAGTAAAAATGACTGACAACTTTCATGATATCATGCTCTATGAAATGAATGCCTCCCAACCTAATTGAACAACTTTCAACAAAATTCTGCCAAACAAAATATCATATGTCAATAAAAACAAAGTTAAAAAATATAGCGAGACACTTTCAAGAATGCAAAATAAAAATACAAATAACAATACTTACGATGTTTTGTGTCATCTCATTTATGATTTGTTTACACAAATTTGTAGATACCTCTCTCGTGTCATATAATGAATATGATAGTCGGTATTTAATCCTTTCATGTGACTTGGGAGCTTTTGTAAATACGTAAACAACTTCAGTGTTCGGTACCGAACACATATCTATGACTCTTTCCATCACCTCCAAATTTTCATTATTATGGGGTATATCAACATATAGATATATATTCACATTTTTGCTCTCTCTTTCTTTCACATACCAGACTCTTGATGGAAATTTCACCTCTTTTGAATTTTTCTAGTCTGAAATTATCTTCTTATCACTTAAGGCACTTGAAAGATTTGTAGCCATGAGCTCAGGTGGAGTTCGTTCACCAATATTTTTTGAAGATGCACCTTTAAGAGTCTTTGGTCCAGAAAGATTCACAGAAATTTTCCTTGATGCCATTTTCCTAAAAAATAAAAACAATGAAAGTATACCATAAATTTGTTATTTGTATAATCACAATCGCCCAGCCACCTCTAACGGGCAGGCGGGTCGATGGGCGGGCGGGAGCTCGGGTGAGGGACGGCGAAGCTAAGTGGACAGCTAGGCAAGTTAGGGTGAGCCCCCTACTCCCCCTACCCACGCGCCCTCTACAGCCCCCTACCCAACCGACCTGTCCCCCTACCCATGCCCCCCCTCTACCCAACCGACCCCCCAAGCCCCTTACCCATGCCCCCTCCCCTTAACCCCCTTACCCATGCTGCCCCTCCAATCCCCTTACCCATGCCCCCCACCTACCCCTACAACCCCCTACCCCCGCTACCCATGACCCCCCACCCATGCGCCCCCCTACCCATGCGCCCCAACTCTCCACCCCTCCTAACTCTCCACCCCAATCTCCCCCTCCCAAAACCCCCTACCCACGCCCACACCCCTACCCTCACCCCCAACCCCAACCACACAACCCACCCACGCGCCCCCCCAACCCCCTCACCTCTCGGCCCTCCACTCCAACCTGCCACCTCACCTCTCGGCCCTCCACTCCAACCCGCCACCTCACCTCTCGGCCCTCCACTCCAACCTGCCCACTTACCTCTCAGCACCCCTGCCCACCACTACCCCGCCGCTCCCCTCTCCTCCCCTCCCCCTCTCCCCTGCTCCTCTCCCTCGGCCTCCTCCGCCCGTGCTTGGCCACCCCCACGGCCCTCTACCCCACCTGACCGACGGGCGGTCGATTCCGGGAATCGACCACCCGCCGGTCGGACAGGGCAGAGGACCGCGGGGGTGGCATGGCTGAGGGCTGTCAAAGGAGACCATCAGCCAGGCGGGCGGAGGAGGCTGGGGGAGAGGGGGAGGGGATCCGCGGCGGGGGGGTGGGGGGCGCGTTGGTGGGGGAGGGGTAGGGGTGTTGGAGGGGGGCGGCGTGGGTGTAGGTGGGGTAGTGGGGGGTGTAGAGGGGTGGGGTACGAGGATTGGGTTGGGCGGGGGGCGTGGGAGTTAGGGGGTGGGGCACATGGGTAGGGGAGTTGGGGGGGAGGGGAATGGGAGTTAAGGGGTGGGGCACATGGGGAGGGGTGTTGGGGGGTGGGCAGGGGGGCCACATGGGTAGGGGAGTTGGGTGGAGAGGGGAATGGGAGTTAGAGGGGGGGCGCATGGGTAGGGGAGTTGGGTAGGCGAGACCACATGGGTGTGGGGTGTAGTGGGGGGGCGGGTTAAAGGGTGAGGGGGCGCATGGGTTGGGTAGAAGGGGGAAGAGGGAATGGGTGAGGGGGATAGGTCGGTAATGGGTTGGAGGGGGGCACATGGGTTGAGGGATGGTGGGAAGGGACATGGGGGGCACGACAACGGCCCACCCATGGTTATTGGGCGATTGAGTTTGATCGGGCCCACCATGCTCACGATTGACGTAATTGTTATTTTGGCTTAGAAAAGTTATTAATTTAAAAAAAAATCTTCTTCATTAAATTAATTTAATATGAAAATTTTGAAGGAAAAAAATTGAACTTACCTTTCAATTGCGAGAATTCTTCGTTGAATATGTTGTTGATAGCAATATAGCTACTCCACAAATTCACGAGTCTTTCAGCGAACCTCAGAAAACCTGGATGTGACGTGAGTAATAGTGATAATGAAATTTAATATATAAGTGAAATTACGAAGATGTTTTTCCGTACGATTAATGTGGGATAATTTGTTTTAAAATATTATATAGCGAATATTGTAGAATTGTTTTACAGCGGGTTGAATGTGGGATTAATTTGTTTTAGAATATGTTATAAAAATTTAAAAAAAAAATCAGTTGTTTAGTAAATATTATATACTTTAACTATTAGAATAATTAATGTACAAAATGTAGTTTACAATTTTAATTTTGGTGATTTATTTTATAAAAAAATTTAGTTTATGTTTTTCAATAAATTGTAGAATAAAATAATGAAGGTAAATAAATCTAACAAACTTTTGGAGGGAAATATTTTCGTGAAACTTTTTGGAGGGAATATTTCATTCCTTAAGGTATATAATATCCTTAGGAGACTCCATTTGTATCATTCAACATCTCCTATTTGAAAGGGATGGATTGTTCTGGTAGTGAAGTTTTGATTTATACACCTGTTGAGGGCCCCGAAATCGGGTCAACAACAAGGGGGATACCCACTCGGTCCGGAACCTGGTTGGCGGCTCCTTGGCCGTTTGATGTAGCAGGTCCGACTGGGGGTAACGAGACCAACTCCCCGATGCATGGGATGTGTGTGTGTGTAGAGTTTGATTATGCTGATTCTGGAAGCATTCTAAAACTAATTTAAATCTAACTCGCAAACTGATTCTAAGCTACAGTAATCTAATGAAAACAACATAAGTAATCTACACTAACCCGGGATATATCTTTTCCATTATGCGATTTAGAAAGATTTCACATAATAACTGGTAATAAAGATCATTCAGCTATCACAAGAATATAAACCATTTAAGATGAACCATTCTGCATAAGAAGTTAAACAAAACAGTTGTGAACAGCATATCGCATAAATAAATCATTCATATGTCAAGCATAAATAAATGAGTCCACCGTACAAAAGTGCCAAATGATAACCCATATGCTCACACATTAACATATAAACAATATCAGCTGCATATCACCCTAAGAATATAAGCAGAAATTCGTCAAGAGATAAAAGTACCATTTATGACTGATTTTTACTCACAGACTTCAAGCAATAACGATTTATCTCTACTTGTTCTAATATCTACTAAGAGTACAGTAGTGCAACATCAGTAGCAGACATTAAAATGCAAACATAAATAAATCTCGATCCTTCCATTCATCAAAACCTCCTCTGAGGGTGCAGAAGTGCATGTTCCGAGGACAAGTTTTTGACAAATTTCTGGACCCTTCTCCAATGCAATGAGAAGGGTTAAAATACTACTTCCTAATTCTAATAATAGTATTATTACAAAATTGAGGATACAGTTCTCAAATGACCGCCCTTTTTCTAATTTAGTTAAAAAGGAAAAAACAACATTCTAAATGAAATTACTTGTGAACTTGGTCTTTGAAGTTGCAACTGTCAAGCATAGGCTTGAGAAGAGTAGGCTGGCTGATTTCTGCACTTAGCTGGGTTGCAAAAACGGCATCCATAAGAGCTGGCGCTACCTTCTCGGTTGCGTTCATGATGCATCTCACTGTCATGCATTGGCTGTGAAGTTTAACTAAGTATGTCCAGTAACTTTCCCAATTTAGTCTAGCTAATGCCTGGATTGTTTTCCCTCTTGCCTGCTGTGGAGCTCTGGAAAGGTATGTTTTTGACTAACAATTTAGTGACTTTTTGGTAACAATTGTAACCCTTTCGGCATAATGAATTTAAATGAAATAAATCATTTTTAGTAGAATATGTGAGAATTAGTATGAAAAGCTTAATCACTGATAATTGTTATTTTTTATGCAAGAAAGGGCGGAAACGAGGGATTACTGTTTAAAAGGAAAAGACAAAGGAAGAGTAACTGTTGTCCCTTTGGGAGGAAACCGGATGCGAACAAGATCAAGCGGATTGAAGCAAAAAGACCCGGGAAAGAAAGAAGAATTATCGATTCAGCGAAGCAGGGAAAGGAAAATCAAGGAGTAACGGCTTGGCGAATCCCTCAGGATCTTTGATCCTGAGGGATTGTTGTCTTACTTATTTTTGCTATCTAGATACCTCCGCCAATTCTCTTATAAAAAGGGGCAGCAGTGTTAAGCTCGGGGACCTTTTTCATATATGTAAATTTAAGACTCAGTTTGAACTTTGATCATCGAGTCTCGTTAAGACTTTTTTTGTTATACTTTTGTTGATGCATTAATACGAAAGACTTGGTGCTTTATTTCATCTCTGCGACTGGAGTAATCTAAGGCAGTGTATCCTTGGAAGCTAAGGGCCCGGCTCCGAAGGACACTTGCTTTTGTATCATTATAATTTGGTTTCTGTGTGGATTGTCTGTATAATTTGGTAATCTGACGTGTTTGTCATATGCTGTTCCATGCTCTGTTATGACTACTTCATTAATGGTTTCATTCAGGAGATTTATGTAAGTAACTCTGTATCGTGTAAATGAATCTCTTCAGAGTTGATTGCATGTTCACTATTTAAGCCAATTGTTTCTGTTACAGAGCTTTCATATTAAATATTGCTATTGGATTCATTTGAACTCTTATTCGTGGGAACCCGAAAGTAATATTATTCCATTTGGAAGCAGAAGTCATGTTCTTTGGAAACATCAGATTGCTATAATAAGTGTGTTGTGTATATATGATAAATGTTGTTCCATAATTCATTTGTGAATATCTCCTCATAAAGTAAGGTTCATTGGAATTGCTTTTGACGATTATTGTTTGATTGCGGAATGAGAGTTCAGTTCTAACTCGCGAGATCTAGTTTACTGAGTTGCTGTTCCATTTATTGTCGTTCCATTTACTGCTGTTCCATTTTCTGTTTGTTGTTCCATTTTATTTTCTGCTGTTCCATTTTCTTGCATTTACTGTTTTGGTGTGAGAGGAGGTCAAAAGCTGTAGTAAGTCAGCAAGTCGCTGCTTAGCTCCTAGATCTTTGGTCCATACTCTATTTTTCCTTCCATCAGTTTCTAGATGGATGGGTTATCGCTTCCACACCCTTGACTCATAAATTTCCTGGTGTGATTCCTTTCTTTTAAAAGCAGATTAGTTATAGCTTAGCATCCATTTACTCTGGTATTTTCTAGACATTGTACTACGAAGCATTACTCTGACGAATAGCCTCGGATTGAGCTACTCTTTGCAATAACAAAGCGTTCCCGGATTGACTTATTAATGAAACATAACTAGAGGTGAAAGAGACCCTTGTTATAGCCCTACATTTTGGCACCGTTGCCGAGGAAAGAGTACAACCATTTGTCTTTTACAGAGTAGTGTACGAATCTGCTAGTGGAGAGTTGGATTTTAAAAACGGAAGGTAAGAACCTGCGTACGGAGCATGTAAAAGCCCTGATCCACCGTCCGCTTTCGTGGCAGAATTGTGGGTTGAATAGAATTTATTAGTTTATAGAATGAATGACTAAGCAGAAAAAGCCAGAAAAAATTATCAAACCTCCATTCAAACCCGAAAAAGTCAAAGGGCCGGTAACCCTTGGCCGAACGACTTTCATAGACGAAATATATAAGAAAACTGAATCTCAGCCATCAGTAGGTTTCAGAAAAACCAACTCCAAGAAGCCTACTGGTTCCCTTCAGGCCACAGGATCACCATCTGTAGGCTTCGCTGAGGTGCATAGTCAGACTGATGAACAGGAATTTCAAGAAATTGAAAATTGTATTCCAGAACGACTACAGGAAGGGAATCTAAGCAATCTTTGTGAAGGAGAAGGGGAAACAGGAGAAGTTGAAGAACCAAGATCTCCTAGGATAATCCATCCATTAGAAAGTCCAGATAAAGGGAGCGCTGTAAAAGTCATTGAAGAGATTCAATCTCCTCAAGTGGCAGGAGCTTCTATTATTCCAGACAAAGGAAGTGCTATTAAGACAACCAAAACCGTACCTTCTCAGCCTAAGAATACCCTTTTAGAAATCCCTGAAGGTTATTGGCACATATTCGATCCGATGGCGCAAAATCGGCCCAATACTCAAACTTCCACATTACAATATCCTATAGTGGATTCCGCAGCAAATGTTCCTATGAAAGCAACTCCCCTTCAACACATTCCTACATTTCATGGACTGACATCAGAAGACCCGAACGCATTCTTATTCGAATTTGATGTCTTATGCAGGGGATATGATTACACCACTGACCCCCATAAATTAAAGTTGTTCCCCTCTACTTTGAAAGGAGTAGCCTTAAGATGGTTTATGGGTTTAGGTGGTGGGGTTATAAACAACTGGGAGCAGATGAAGGAATCTTTTCTAAAGAAATATCAAGACTATTGTAGGTCTAGAGAATTGAAAGACGAAATATTCCAAATGATAGCTAGACCGAACAAAACATTAGAAGAATATGTAGAACGTTTTCAGTATAATTTACAAAGGTTACCTTATGCATCATTACCACTGCCTGATAATGTGTTAAAAACTGCATTAATCAGAGGCATGAAAGAGCAATGGATCGAAACGTTAAATATCATGGGAAAAGGGGATATTTATTAAGAAAATTTTGCAGACATCATTGATCTATGTATCAGAAGTTCGAGAGGCAGCACAAGGATAAAACCAGCAGAATATGATCGGTTTCTCAGAGATAACAAAGCACCAACAGAAGGAGTAACACGTGTAGAACTTGGCAATTTATTAGAAAACTTTAAAACTGATATTCTGGGGACATTAACTACACAACTTGATATTGTGTAGGCTAAACAGAAGCAGATTGAGGCAGAACAAAATTTGGCAATCTTCTGCCCCCGATGTAGAAAGAAGCATAGCCACAAGGAATGTCCGCTGGATATAGTTCAAACATGTGCCATCTGTGCAAAAGATCACCTTACTGAAAGTTGCCCCTCACTTCCTGGGTTGAAAGCAGTATACAAGGAAGCAGAAGAAGAACCAGAACCAGCATACTTTGTTAACCAGCATCGCCAATGGCAACCAAGACAATCAGGTATGTTTTCAGACCCGACTTCTTCTTTTCAGCCTCCACAATATAGTATGTGGCAAAATCAATCTCAACCCCCATTTCCGAACTGGTCATCACAACCATTTCCTTCCCCAAATCCATGGATGAATCAGCTAAGCCAATTTGGTTGGCCAAATTTTCCTTACACTCCACCATATTGGCAAAATAACTCATACCCTCCGCAATGGACCCCCCCTACTTCACAAAGTTCATCCTGGCAGACAAATTGGCCAAGATTGACATGTCAGCCAACATGAACTATTCCACTCCCTCAACCGACTCTGCCAGCTTTGCAACAAAATCCCCAGTCTAATCTGAGACCACAACTCCCAGCCCAACCTAATCCTAATCCCAATAATAGGCTGGTCCAGTCTCTCCAAATCATAGAATCAACAGAAATCGAACCTGAACTGAGGGAGTGCAATGATCTTCAGTTAAGATCTGGACGAATAATAGAAATAGAGGGAGATAAAACAATGCACATTGAAGATCAGTTACCAATAGAACAATCGTTACAACAAGAAAGCGTAAATAAGGAGCAGACTCCTCATCAAATAAATGAACCCGCTCCTCCCTTCCCAGAACGATTAGTCTTACCACGACCTGTACAGCAACATGACTTCGATATTCTGGGGGAGTTAAAAAATCTGTACATAAGAATTCCATTCCTCCAAGCCATTCAAGACATCCCCATATACGCAAAAACTATAAAAGAATTGTGCATAAAGAAATCAAGGAGGAATCCAACCACTAACCCAAGAGTCCAAGTAGTCGGTACTTTATCTGATTTGTTATCAGGAATACCCATTAAATATGAAGATCCGGGAAACCCAATAGTAACTGTTCAAATCTATGGACAGACTCTGACTAATGCTTTAGTTGATTTAGGAGCTGCAATTAATATTTTGACAACTTCTACGTGCCAAAAGCTTGGGATTACATCGGTAGAACCCACTTCTACTTTGTTAGAATTGGCTGACCGATCTATAGTACGACCAGAAGGAACTCTATACGATGTCATGGTCTCTGTAGATTCTTGGGAATACCCGACTGACTTCCTGGTAATTAATCCAAAAACCCGACTGGATGGACACCCTCTAATTTTAGGTAGACCCTGGCTGGCCACTGCCGATGCATACATTGGTTGTCGGCAAGGGAATATGACAATAACCAGAGGACCAAATATCAAAAATCTAGTCCTATATCCTCCAGCACAGCCAAGTCTTACAACAATAAAAACCAACCAGCACCTGGTATCATACCTTACTGACAATATCAGATCACCATTGACTATATAGAAGGCTCTAGACTTTAAAGATATAACAGAATATGATGCCACCAATAACTTCGTTAGTCAAACGGAATCTAGACCTCATGCACAGTGTTTTATGATAGAAGCTGCATTCGAGAATGAACTGGAAGAAGACCCCTTAAAAGATACACATGACCAAATGATACCTGTGACTTCTGTTGCTAATAGTAAAGTAGTGGAAATCGAACCGGGAAAAACACTAAACATTAATGCCAACCTTACACCAGAACAAGAAATCAAACTCATCCATTTGTTACGAAAATATCAAGAAGCATTTGCATGGGACTATCCTGATATGAAAGGGATTGATCCCCAATTGTGCACCCACCATATTTACATAGAAAAAGATGCAAGACCTGTCCGTCAACCGCAAAGAAGACTCAACCCCCATCTAAAAGATGTTGTGAAAGCAGAACTTCAGAAGCTTTTAGATGTTAATTTTATTTATCCTATTTCTGATAGTAAGTGGGTCTCTCCACTTGTGGTTGTGCCCAAGAAGAATGGGAAATGGAGGATTTGTGTGGATTATAGGGAGCTAAACAAAGCCACACAAAAAGACCATTTTCCCCTCCCATTCATAGACCAAGTACTGGACACGTTAGCAGGAAAGAAATTCTTTTCTTTCCTAGATGGCTTCAGTGGATACAATCAGATTCAGATTGCCCCTGAAGACCAGGACAAAACTACCTTTACTTGTCCTTGGGGAACGTACGCTTATAGAGTTCTACCCTTTGGCCTATGTAATGCCCCTGCCACATTCCAAAGGGCCATTCTTAGCATCTTTGCAGACTTAATAAATGATGGGCTTGAAGTCTATATGGATGACTTTACACCGTATGGAGATGATTTTGATCCAGCTCTAGACACTCTAGAAAAAGTCCTACAGCGCTGCATTGCTACCAGGCTTTGCTTAAGCCACGAAAAGTGTTATATGATGATGACAGAAGGGCTTATTCTAGGGCACTACGTCTCAGCAGCCGGCATTCAGGTAGATCCGGCTAAAATTCAGATTCTTTTGCTTATTCCCACCCCCACTACTTAGACAGAGGTACGCAGCTTTCTTGGATTTTCTGGGTATTACAGATGATTTATAGAACATTATTCACACATTGCTGCACCTTTATATGCACTAACAGGTAATGTTGATTTCATGTGGACAGAAAAATGTGACCGCGCTTTCCAGGATTTAAAGAAACTCGTATCAACAGCTCCAGTCCTTCGAGGACCAAACTGGAATTTACCATTTCAAATTTCATCTGATGCCTCAAACACAACAATCGGTGCAGTCCTTGGATAGGAGGAGGATAAAAAACCTTATGCTATTTATTACATCAGCAAAAATTTAACCCCTGCTGAATTAAATTACACTGTCACCGAAAAAGAATTCCTTGATGTAATACATGCTGTCAATAAATTTAGACATTATATCACAGGCTATCCCGTTGTTTTATATACACATCATTCTGCTATTAAATATTTAGCAAATAAGTCTGTTACAAATGCCAGAGTAACAAGATGGTTGATCTTATTGCAGGAATTTGATATCACAATCAAAGATAGACCTGGTAAGGAGAACCCTGTAGCTGATTTTCTCTCACGAATACCAAAACCAATTGAAGCACCAGTAGTAGAAGACCAATTTCCGGACAAACACCTGTTTGCTGTTGGTGCCCAAACACCCTGGTATGCTGATGTTGCCAATTACCTTGCAGCAGGTAAACTACCAAAGCACTTAACCCCTAATGAACGTAAGCAGATTGTTCAGAAGAGCACTCAATTTTCGTGGATTGGGGGCTATTTGTTCCACACAGGGGTAGACATGCAAATCAGGAGATGTATTCGAGAAGATGAAATTTTTGACATCTTAAAAGCCTGTCATGACGGACCTTGCGGAGGACACTTTGCAGAAAAAAGAACAACACATAAAGTACTGCAGACAGGATACTACTAGCCTACAATTTTTAAGGATGCGAAGAAATTCGTTCAAGCCTGTGACAATTGCCAACGAGCAGGTCGACCTGGTCAAGCTGACGAGATGCCTATGAGGCCACAATTGGTTATTGAACCATTTGAACGGTGGGCTCTTGACTTTGTTGGACCCATCAACCCATCATCAAATTAGAGAACATATATCTTGGTAGCCACAGAATATGTTACTAAATGGGCTGAAGCGAAAGCGTTACCTAGAGCTACAGAAGATTCGGTAGTTCAGTTCCTATTCCATTTGTTTGTACGATATGGCCTTCCGAGAGAAATAATTACAGATGGAGGACCTCAATTTGCCGGAAACAAATTAGCTGCAACACTTAACAACTATCACGTCCAGCACAAAATTACTACCCCATATCACCCGCAGGCGAATGGGCAAGTGGAGAGCAGCAATAAGGTAATAGAATCAATTTTAACAAAAACCATTGCTTCACATAGGCGTGATTGGGCCGCCCGACTACCTGAAGCACTCTGGGCCTATAGAACCACCTGGAGAAGTACCACTGGTTATTCGCCCTATCAATTAGTGTTTGGGAAACAACCTATTTTCCCCATAGAATTCAAAATCCAAACCCTACAAACTGCACAGGAAGTTGGCCTAGATTTAAGTGAGGCACAAATCAATCGACTATAGCAAATTAATGAATTGGACAAAATAAGGCTCTCCGCATTACAGAATACAACACTTATTGAACAACAGCGAGCTAAATGGCATGATGCACTTATCAAGAACAAAGTCTTTCACGAAGGGGACTAGGCTCTGTTATATGACTCTCGGTTTCAGGATTTCCCAGGGAAACTGCAGACTTGATGGCTGGGGCCATATGAAATTCAGAAAGTACATGATAATGGGACCCTTACTCTCATTACAATCGATGGTTCTGGATATGCATTCAAGGTAAACGGCCATCGAGTTCGTCTCTATCGCAGGCCACTCACTCTGGAATCCTTCTGTGATCAGCTACGTCAAGATACTGACATGAAAATTTTACGAGAGGAAGTAAAATCTTCCTCACCTACAATTCAATGAGGAACTCATTATTTTGACTTGTACATAAGTTCTTGTATATACGTTTTTTAATATTTCTTTGATCTCTCTTTCTTAAGATTGTTTTTTTTACAGTTAGTGTGTTTTTGCTGTTCCTTGTCCGGAAGGAACAACAGTGGTTTGTTTTTGTGTCTTTGATGTTCCTTTTTTTCCAAAAAGAACAGCAGGTGTGAATTTTTGCTGTTCCTTTTCAGAAGGAACAACATTTTTGGATTTTTGCTGTTCCTTTTCAAAAGGAACAGCAGTTGCTTGTTTTCGTGTTTTTAGCATTGTTGTGTTTTTGTTGTTCCTTTTTCAAAAGGAACAACACTTCGTGTTTTTGCTGTTCCTTTTTCAAAAGGAACAGCACTTCGTGTTTTTGCTGTTCCTTTTTCAAAAGGAACAACACTTCGTGTTTTTGTTGTTCCTTTTTCAAAAGGAACAACATTTTGGGTTTGTTGTTTTGAGTTTTTGCTGTTCCTTTTTAAAGGAACAACGTTTTGAGTTTTGCTGTTCCTTTTCAAAGGAACAGCAGTGTGGTTTCTGCTGTTCCTTTTCAAAAAGGGACAGCATTTGCGAGTTTTTGCTGTTCCTTTTCAAAAGGAACAGCAGTTGACAATTTTTTTAGACAACACTCATGATCTTAGGAGAACGACATCCCAACTATTTGCTTGCATGGATCCTTCTCTTTCAAAAGGAACACCATAGTCATATCTTTGTCTCAGTCATGATTCATATTGAGGATGCTTTTTCACCCATCACCTTTCCAGTCTCTAAGATTCAGCTATACACCTATGCAATGAACATCAATTACAACATGCCGAAGTCAGGATATCATAAAATCGCTATCTTTATAGAGCCTAGTATTGATAAGAGGACAAGAGGGGGGACATATTTACTTCTCATCCCCGTTGTCATTGACCTAGTTCCATTGCCCAGGTTGGTTATCTTTATCGTGGCGATTTCCTTTAAAGAAAAAAATTTTCTGATTATTACATAAGAATAAGAACAGAGGATTTATATTTTCCTGTTGGGATGATAAGACTTCTTCCGCCATTCCCACTCTTAAGGAGTGTTGAACCACCCTTATGTGTAAATATATAAGAAGAAGTAATGGAAAAACAATAGAAAAAAAGGAAAAAATGATGATGAATGTGATTTATTGTCAAATACAGGATAGGGGGTCTCAGCAAGAGCCAGCCTACCATGATCATCAGGTTGGAAGCGAAGTGGCATTCCCAGCATGGCCACCATACCAGGGATATGGTCCAAAGGTATATTAACTAAGCAGACCTTGGAACAGGGGGTCTCATCACGAGCCGGACTGCCCACGTTTCGCGCCTTCCTGGTGAATGGCATTATGGTTACCTGGCTACCAAGCCAGCATAATGGCCTGTATTTTGACAAAATATTTTTATACACATACAGGATCATGGTTCCGGGGGCGAAATAAACAACTCTGCCAAGGTTATGGACACCTGTTGGCAGCAGAGCTCTGTTAATGGTATCGAAGTCATAAATGGTTATACCAATAGGGATAATATTAATACCTCTTTATTTCTTCTATCTTATGAATAATTCATTTTTTATTCCCTGATTAACATATCGCATGAATACTCATTACTACCAATCATGGCAAAGGAACTGACAATGACCCCTCAGGACTTCATATGAGTGACATACATCCCATCCCCCAGCCTCACATCATATTACGAAAGCTCTTATGTAAAACACGATCCACCTTTTTGCCTCGATTTCGGTATTTAGTTGTCTATCCAAAACATGGCGTAATTTTATATGCTGTTCTTAATGACTGGTAACACGATGGCTGTTGCTCCTCTATTTGACGGCTGGGGCAGCCTATCACATCGTGGGGGGGGAAGGTAATCCCATTACTCCACGGGGTACGTGTCACCACACCATTTGGGGTAGATAGTGTACGAAGGAATGGCATGGTTTAACGGTATGATAGTTCTATTTTACGCAAAGTTGCCATCCGCAATCCATTTTTGTTGCATGCTCTCTTTTTTTCGCGACGATCATCTTCTCTGCATCCCAAAACAGCTCAGACAGTTGCTATTCCATTAAAAAAATTTAGTAGAACCATGGGAGGTAAGGCAGTCCGAAGCGAGCCCCAGGAATTGACAGCCTCTGCTGCTGCTCGGGAGATCCTGGAAAAGGCTGGATGGCTGAATTATTTCAATCGCTTACAAGAACCAAACGAGACAGTGGCGTTGGAATTTTTGCAAAACTTGCAGGAAGACTACTCCACAGTAAGAGAAAGACGGATACTGGTCACTGACGATGTAATTGCAGAAGTTTCAGGCCTACCAGCCACCGGACCTGTTTGGACGCTGAAGAAAGAAAGACTGCAGAAGATTATAGAGATTTTTCAGGACGAAGGCCAAATCCTGACAGTGAAAGGGAAGGGAGTTCTGCCAGCTACGTTAGGAGAACCCTAGACCAAACTAGCAAAGATAGTACAGAGCTACATTACTTGTCAAGGAAGGAAGGACATGGTAAGACCTCACCATCTTAAACTGTTAGATGGAAAAATGTTCTATAAATATGCCTGCACTTTTAAATTCACTATTGCATGATGCGGCCCGAAGCCTGAAAATGGCCTAGCACGAAGACGCAGTTGTTAGCCACCATGGATCGGTTCGATTGATAGTGAGCCATAGTCTCACTCAACAGCAGAGCAGCTGGGAGGAGCTCATTGCAGTGATTAAGGGGGGATTGGTTGCACCACCTCCAAAACCTGAAACCTCCTCCAGCACACCAGAACAATCAGAGAAACGTAGAGAAGTGGCAGCTGGAAAACGTGTCGCTTCGAAACGAAAGCATTCTTCAGATACACCGGAGCGACCAGAAAAACACAGAGAAGTGATAACAGAAAAACTTGTTGCCTGTACACCTGAACAGCCAGAAAAACCAAGGAAATCAGTTCGCCTAGCTCGAATACGAGGGAGGCTGGAAAAGATTCGGAACACCAGCCAACCAATTGAGATTACAGACGAACCTCCAGAACCAGAAGAAATACCTTCTGATGAAAATGCTGGACAATCTGAGGACGAGGCTGAACAAGCTGGAGAAGGAGGAAAGGAAGGAGAAATGCACTCTGAAGCTGAACACCCCAAGGCAGTCACTGAGCAAGACAATCGGGAGGAGGAAGTAAGACAGCCAGAAAGCAGTCCGCTGCGAGACCCTGTGGGCGAAGAAGAATTGGCCGCAATCCTGGCCAGCTTGGGGGAATATGGCCAACCCTCCAGCCCAGCAGGCCCTCCTGATGGACCGCCAGAGGAAGAGATACCCGAGAATTCACATGCAGAGAACCAAGGAGAAGAAAATCCACCCGTTCATGAGGAAGAAATAAGGGATACCAGCCGGGAACAATCTGTTCCCGAAGCACCAGAAGAAATGCTGGACATAGGGGCAGATTTAAGGGCCAGGTCCAAACCCTCTGCCGAGACAAGGGAAATCAGGAAATTGAAGACTAAACAGCAGAGGCTACTGAGCACTATAGCCCGACTCCGACAGAAAATTCGCATTCTGAAAGCGAGTCTGAGGATACAAAGGACCACACAGAAGAGGAAGAGGACCGCTACAGCAGAATCCCGTCGAACAAGAAGCCGAAGGACTTACACTCGCACTGTTGGTCGAAACCCGATTAGAAGACCTGCAACTGTTCCAAATGACACTGAGGAACAAACTGTTGTTCCAATGGTCACTGAGGGACAGACTGCTGTTCCAATTGATAATGAGGAACAAACTGCTGTTCCAATTGCTACTGAAGAACAGGATGCCGTTCCATTAGCAAAGGAACCACAACAACCTTTTGTTCATGTCAAGAAAGAAAAGGAGAATAAGGAAATCCAAACAGAGGCACCGCCCTCAGGGGTGATCCGGGTTCGGAACTCTAAGCAGCATAACAAAAAGGTTTAGCTAAAATTCCCGGCCTCTACGGCCTTATGGAAAAAGGATCCAAAAACAAGGACCTTGCATAAAATGATGAAGGAAGCTCAACAGGAAACTGAAAGATTGAAGGAACAAACAGTTCCCCGGGAGAGATATGAAGAGTTGTAGCAGCAACTTCGGAATATTAGTCAGTCCGAGAGCCAAGCCTTCGAAGGCTGGCAAAAAGAGTAGGAAAAGGTTGCAAAGGTAACTCGTCGATTAGATATTGTTGTTAGACAGATGGACACTGTGTGTTCCTTGTATAATGACGTTCTAGCCTGTAGGGCCCCTGCTAAAAACTATGCTTTATTTTTGCTTGAACGATATTTACGATTAAAGATAAAAGCTGTCAGGGCAAGTGCCCCTATACAAATCAATACCCTTAATTATTTCATAGATTGTTGCAAGCATTATGAAAGTAAGGTCCAAAGATTATTATGTGAATTTTACTTGCATAACCTCGTGCTAGACCAGGAAACTGATTTGAATCCTGGCCCTTTCGTTGGGGACATACAATTGCAAGCCTTTGTTTCCTTCGGGGTTAATCAGCTAAAATGGCTCAGGGCTTATACCACTTTCCAGAGACAGGAAAATAGCCTAGACTTGTGGGTGAGAGCCGAGCCTAGAGACCCAGTACGGTTATGGAGAGCACATAGGAACCTTATGAGAACCCCGGGTGTTATGGAGACATTAGGACCCATGCATGAAGATTTAATCAGACAAAATTTGGAATATTTTCTGACTATTAAAGACCTTGCTACCGATGCTGCAAAATTCCGATATCAGATTTCGAACCCAAACATCCAGCTCAGGGAACCATTCAGATATGAAAATTTTGAGCTGGCAGCCAGCTGTTTGAACCTTTATGGCGAGCAAATTTTGCAAGTAGGGCCATCCTGGTTAGGGTATCGATTTCGTAGTCCAATCATTTGCCACCCTGCACCCGGATACCAGGCCTTGTATGAAATGCCTGAAGGTCAAACAAATCAGTTTTTTGATGATTTGGTTGCTCATCACGGTGGTAGGTCTCCACACAAGATTCCCTCTCTGGCCTACTCTCTTACTGCTCTGCATATCAACTATAATGTTTTCACGAGGGCATGAAACAGGGTAAGCAGGGGGGTGTGTGGAGCTCTAGAAAGGTATGTTTTTGACCAACAATTTAGTGACTTTTCGGTAGCAATTGTAACCCTTTCGGCATAATGAATTTAAAAGAGATAAAGAATTTTTATTAGAATATGTGAGAATTAGTATGAAAAGCTTAATCACTGATAATTGCTATTTTTTATGCAGGAAAGGGCCGAAACGAGGGATTACTGTTTAAAAGGAAAAGACAAAGGAAGAGTAACTGTTGTCCCTTTGGGAGGAAACCGGATGCGAACAAGATCAAGCGGATCGAAGCAGAACGACCCGGGAAAGAAAGAAGAATTATCGATTCGGCGAAGCAGGGAA
This sequence comes from Pinus tabuliformis, assembly GCA_031772625.1. Lineage (NCBI taxonomy): Eukaryota > Viridiplantae > Streptophyta > Pinopsida > Pinales > Pinaceae > Pinus > Pinus tabuliformis. Next base: position 259,505,522 of record CM062808.1, on the reverse strand, counting down.
AGGAAAATCAAGGAGTAACGGCTTGGCGAATCCCTCAGGATCTTTGATCCTGAGGGATCGTTGTCTTGCTTATTTTTGCTATCTAGATACCTCCGCCAATTCTCTTATAAAAAGGGGCAGCAGTGTTAAGCTCGGGGACCTTTTTCATATATGTAAATTTAAGTCTCAGTTTGAACTTTGATCATCGAGTCTCGTTAAGACTTGTTTTGCTGTACTTTTGTTGATGCATTAATACGAAAGACTTGGTGCTTTATTTCATCTCTGCGACTGGAGTAATCTAAGGCAGTGTATCCTTGGAAGCTAAGGGCCCGGCTCCGAAGGACACTTGCTTTTGTATCATTATAATTTGGTTTTTGTGTGGATTGTCTGTATAATTTGGCAATCTGACGTGTTTGTCATATGCTGTTCCATGCTCTGTTATGACTACTTCATTAATGGTTTCATTCAAGAGATTTATGTAAGTAACTCTGTATCGTGTAAATGAATCTCTTCAGAGTTGATTGCATGTTCACTATTTAAGCCAATTGTTTCTGTTACAGAGCTTTCATATTAAATATTGCTATTGGATTCATTTGAACTCTTATTCGTGGGAACCCGAAAGTAATATTATTCCATTTGGAAGCAGAAGTCATGTTCTTTGGAAACATCAGATTGCTATAATAAGTGTGTTGTGTATATATGATAAATGTTGTTCCATAATTCATTTGTGAATATCTCCTCGTAAAGTACGGTTCATTGGAATTGCTTTTGACAATTATTGTTTGATTGTGGAATGAGAGTTCAGTTCTAACTCGCGAGATCTAGTTTACTGAGTTGCTGTTCCATTTATTGCCGTTCCATTTACTGCTGTTCCATTTCAGATTTGCTGTTCCATTTTCTGTTTGTTGTTCCATTTTATTTTCTGCTGTTCCATTTTCTTGCATTTACTGTTTTGGTGTGAGAGGAGGTCGAAAGCTGTAGTGAGTCAGCAAGTCGCTGCTTAGCTCCCAGATCTTTGGTCCATACTCTATTTTTCCTTCCATCAGTTTCTAGAGGGATGGGTTATCGCTTCCGCACCCTTGACTGATAAATTGCCTGGTGTGATTCCTTTCCTTTAAAAGCAGATTAGTTATAGCTTAGCATCCATTTACTCTGGTATCTTCTAGACACTGTACTACGAAGCATTACTCTGACGAATAGCCTCGGATTGAGCTACTCTTTGCAATAACAAAGCGTTCCCGAATTGACTTATTAATGTAGCATAACTAGAGGTGAAAGAGACCCTTGTTACAGCCCTACACCTGCGCTTTCTGCTTCCATTCTATCTCCAGTTGCAACTTGCTCGGTAGGTATCCCGTGGTGGTCTCTGAAATCAAATTGGCTCTGTGTAAATTTTAGTTTACACAGTCGATAAGGATGCTCGCTTGTGTCGTCACTGTCTCTGCTGCTTGCTCCGCCTGTGTGATTTGTTCGTCCCATTTATTAAAGAGCAGCTCCTTGTGATTTTCATTAATCTTGGGTGCCCCTGCTCTTTTCCCTTCCTCATCATCTTTCCAAGTCAAATATTCTGTTACTCTTTTGTTGTTCTGATCATAGCCGTTCTGCGATTCCACCACCTGGCTGGTGATCCTGTCGCTTAGTTCACAAAAGTGTCTCCACTGTGATATTCTACGTACCATATCTTCCTGTTGCTGTAATAGTTGCTCGTTCAAGCCGATGGACTCTGAAATAAACTCTGCCAGCTTAGGTTCATCTTTATGCATTTCTTGCACCGTCTGCAGTTGCTTTTCTTTTTCTTCAAGACTTCTTTGATAGCTTACCTGCATCTGGCGAAAGTCTTCCTGTAGCTTTTCGAGCTGTCTGGAAGCTTCAGTGTCTGCGGTGGCTTGTTGCAACCATTGTTGTAGCAATTGTATTTGATTTTCATGTTCTTTTAGGAGTTGCTGAACTTCAGAGGCCTTGTCAATAGTTGCAGAAGCATATGCTCCTACAATCTGAGACAGCTTCGTGAGATTCTCGGTTGGATTATTATTTGGGTCTTTCCACAAGAAGTCTAGATGTTCAGCATCTTGAGACAGTGCATTCTCAAGCTTTCTCTTCTTTCTTTGTCTCCTTACACCTGCTTTGTGCTGGGGACTGTAGAATACGTCCAGTGGAGGAATTTCTTCTACGTTGAGTAGAAGTTTTCAGGATAGAGCGATAGGAAGGTGTTCTGTTTCTGCGGCGCTACTGGCTATGGTCGAGACGACCTCTTGCACCACCTGTGTATTGCCCACAGGTGTCTTCGGGACTTTCCCTTCAAGATTAATTAATTCATTGAAGGTTTCCCACTCTTTATCCAACTCTGTTGTGACAAGAGGTGTTTCGACGACAGGAGGGGGAACGTTTCTTGGTGGTGAGGCGATAACTTGCTGCTGAGCCATCGTACTTGACTGAGCTGTGCCTTTGGTTGTTTCTTCGTTCTTTTCTTTGTCGTGCACAAACTCTTCAGGATGTTCAGATATTTCTCTTGCGGCGCTAGACTTAGATGTGGAAGCGTTGGAGTTTTCACTGAGGCTGATGCTCGAAGTCGGTTCTCTAGTAACTACTCGCAGCCCTTCTAGTGGAATACTAGCCAACCTTCTCTCTCTATATAACGTGAATTTCCGGAGGTCGTCTGGAGACAACCTCGACTGAGCTTCTAGAAAAATCTCTTTGAGCGAGCTCTTACTATGAAAGAGATCATCAAACAGATCCTTCTTCCCAGAGAACACTCTTATCTTCACGTTGGTTGTAAATTCCTGGGCCACATTATTTGGGTTGAATGGTCTTGATGAGAACTTAAATAATTGAAGACACGTCACATTCTCCACCTCGTCAAAAGCGTTTCCCACATCAAACAAAGAGAAGGCCCCACAAGTGACGGGAAATTGAGGCCAAATGGCCTTCTTTTTGTCCTTTAGGTCCTTGGTTAAGCCGCCTTCAGAACAAGTTTGATAAGCGATTTCCCGAGCCAACAGTTTATCAGGGACATACAAGGGTAGGACATGTGTAGGTACAGTGCTTCCAAAAAATCGAATGTAGGTAAACCATTCTTCCCCAAACCATCTCGCGATGGGGATGATGTCAATTTGGGCCTCGGGAGAGCACCTTGGGGGGTCCTTATCATATATCATTCTATGTATGGGCAATATGAGCCCATGGCAAATCTGGTAAAAATGAGGGGCAAACTGGGAATCCCATAAGACATTATGATAAACATGGATGGGCAATGGGTCTTGGGTAGTCCATTTCCAACCCATGGTAGGAAAATTTGATACAAGATAGACAAAGTCCATTATATAGGCAAACAAATAAAAAGGAGGATAGACCCTTTGGGAGAAGGATCTCTTAGAACGGTAATTGACAACCACCGTGTATAGAGTATCAGAAAGGATTTTGGCCCAATCTACTATCTCGGAGTTAGTCGTAGTGTCAACTAATGGTAGCCATTCAGATGAAAACTTATTGATATCGAGCATACCAAATAATCTACAGATCATGGCTGCAGCAAAACAATATGGAGAGGTAAGGGAACCAGTGCTGTACATACCGTTTTTATCCTTTTTCAACGGCTCATATCTTCTTGACCATTCTTTAGTGGTGTCTGATAGATCCGGATTTTCTACTGTGAACTTCTTAACAAACTGTGCATTATAGGTCGCTTGCGGTTCAGGAAGATGATACATGAGCTTCAGGTCTTGGGCAGCAAACGATCCCACGAGCCCATGTCCCTGGACTTTGAATTGCCTATTTTCCAATTCCGCATCATCTAGAATCCACTTGATCATGTCTGTATATGGTAGGATCTTCGGCCTTGCCGCTATTCTATGGAGGAAAGAACACGCTAGGTCTTCCAGGGATGCCTCCGAAGGACGTGATGCACCCGCGACAGCAGCAATTACTTTCATTATTCTAGGGTTCTCTTCTTCTAACAGCCTGTACATGCCTTCCCATGTTGAGATACCTGCATCTCTGTTGCAGGCTGTATCTGTGTACAGGGGCGCCATCTCCTTGGTTTTTTCTCTTGTTTTGGAGCTTCGAGCTTTGTTCTTCTTTCCCATTTCGCTTTGCGCTTCTGTCTGATTTGCCTTCGCACTTTGCTCCTGCAGGTTACAAGTGAAATGGAAAGACTGATCAGAAAGGTGATGGGAGAGTTTTAAATGCAAGAGATAATCAGATATGCCACCTTACGTGAAGCAAATCCGCATCAAGCCATGCGTCTTTATTCCACTTAATAACTGACAACTAATTTATTACTATCATTAAAAGCGCATAATTTCAAGTCAGGTTATAGTAAGTCGCTTTTCTTTGGGTGACGCACCCGAAGGATTCGTACTAAGGTGCTTTATGATTTGCCAACATACCCTTGCATGTCGCGCAATCGCAAATCGCAGCGATCGCAATATCGCAGATCGCAATAATTCAATGTTTGCCAAACTTCGCCTGCCTTATTTCTGCGATATGCGATCGCGCGATTGCAATATCGCATATCGGCGGATTTGTAAGCTTTTCTTTATGGATACTAGTATGTTACGATGCGATGTTGTTATTAACACTGGGGCGGCGCGCATATTGGTCTTTAGAAGGAAAACGAAGGTGTTTCTTATCCTTATGTGGTGCGACCTTAAAGATTTGCTTTCATGAATACAGGCTTAGGCTTAAGACATTCAAGAAACCTTTTCTAAGCGTATGGTTGTAACTTCAACAAGAAATCCTTGATTTTCCTAAAAAATTAACTAAGGGTCCCCATTCATTCAGTATCGTGGCTGATACTAGATTGAACAAGGGGGGTTGTTGCTGGCTACAACAATTGGCGATTCACTTGGGAGAACTAGTTATCTCTGCTCTTTTTCTATTGACTTTTTCAAACTTCTAAAAAAAAAATTTCTCAGGAAATTTGAACTTTATTATAAAAGAATAAAAAACAAATGATACTTCAAAGCGTCAATGATGTTTTATTTCAGCTCCATTCTAGCTCAATTACTTGCATCCCTAGATTGTATTCGAATTTAAATCAGTCATTACTTGGTCTTGTAAAACATAAAAATAAAGTGTTCTCTATGTATCAGTCCTTCTTAAATATGCTCCTTTGTCACAGGTAGAGCCACTGCTACCAGCAGGCGTCCATAGCCTCGACAGGGTTACCTATTATCCAGGAATGATCCTTTATCCTGCCTCAGGTTATTTACAACTTTTTCAGAAAGAATCCCTTTCTTGATGCTTTTTCCTTTTTTAATCTCTAAAGAAAAATGTCTTGGTTTGGTGGCCAAATTATGACACAGTCATTCACCTGATTTACACTTTTGCTGAGCAAGTTGGCTCGTGATTTTGATTGCAACAATCTTGAGTCATTGCCCTGTTTTGGTAGACAGTCTTGGCAAAGTCAACAAGTTATAATATCTGTGATTATGATAAGTCGGCTTGTGATGAGACCTCTTATTCTTTGAGATATAGCATCTTTTTAGGTCATTCCTCTGAATGTTGTGTTTTCCTTCAGCAGGGAGGAAGTCAAATTTTCTTTCCTTAAGAAAGTTCTGGACGACAATGATAGGGCTGCTTTTGGTAATGGCTGCTTTCACAGAGAATCTTTATTTTAATATTGATACCTTTCATTGTGCTAACCTAAAACAAATCCTTCACTGAGATAGCTTTCTTTTAATTTTTTGGAGTTGAAACTATCATCATTTCTGGGTCAAAGTTCTATCGATAATAAAGATCAAATTCTCAAAAGATTTGTTGTTCATAGGAGCCGAAGTCCAAAATCTTTAACAGAGACAAGGTGTCTTTAGTAAACGTCAAATGCCATTTAGCCAGAACAAACAATACTTGAGAGAGGCAAACATTCCCTAGGGTCATGTAGAGAATATAAATAACTTTGCCTATCAATTATTGAAAGCAAAACTAACAACCTAGCTAAATTACTCCTACTCCTATTCTAACTATATATAGGAAATAACTAAGTAAAATGATATTTCCAATGGAACCAACGATTCATTATTATTCCTAGCCGTATGAATCTTCCAAGCATCAGTAAAAAGTACCGAATTTCCCTTGGATCGAAATTGTTGGCTAGGGAATAAGAACCTACAACCTCAATTGGAATTCTGCTTGATTTTCTTTCCTCATGAGAAGTTTTTTCCAACTGAGTACCTATTGGATCATAAAAATTAGGATGAATTTCTAATGTGAATTGGTGATCTTTCAATAGGAGGGATAACGAGTCAAATTGTGAAAAGGGTTTTTCAGTTTCGATGGCTTGTAACCCGTTGCTTGTTGACGTTGAGCTTTTAGCGATAATGAAAGTTCTCATATATAAATCGCTAAAATATGATTTATCAACAATTTGAAAATTTAAAAAGAAATCCGATTTTGTACAAAATGAATGCAAGTGAGAAAGAAATGATTGGGTATTTATACAAATAGTGTTATCGCACACCTGGGAGTTACTTGCAACTTTTTTCTTTTCACGAGAACTGGCCAGGTTTTGTGAATCAGGAACTAAATCATGATTGCGAATAGGGATGGAGCTTTCCTCTTGATATGCATCATAGATTGAAGTATTGTCTTGGATAGTAGAATTATTCAAATGAGCTTTTGCTTTGAGATGAGGGTCAGATGGAATAGTTCCTGATCTAAGATGTTCCTTATTAACTGACCCTAGATGAGTTACTTGTGATAACTCAACATCGTCACAATTGTCAAAGAAACTATCACGAAAGACTTTACAGTTTTCCCTAGGTTCCAATTTTTCATTATATGTTTTCAGACAAGGGAGGTCAGGCAACTCTCGTTTGATATTGATCAAAGGCTGTGCTAAAGTGGTCTCTTTATTTTGAAAACCCAATGATGATTTATTTGAATAACCCTCTGTGTCTGTTGAGATATGCTTGATATTATGAGGGGGAAAATCGTCATCACTAAAAACATTGGCGTAAAGAGAAAAATGCGAATCTGGAATAATGCATTTAAAAACATCAAATAAATTTTGTTCATCAGATTCACTATAAGCATCGGGCTTTAGATCATACCTTTTTGTGCCGATATTTTTTTGAAAGTGAAACAGTTGGTAGATCTAACCTTGGCATCAACACTTGTTGATTTCAAATGATATTGTCTGACTCTATGTCAAACTCATCTTTTGGTTCCAAGGTAGTTTCCCTTTCAGTATTTTCGTCTTTGTTTTCTAGTACTAGAGCATGTAGGACTCCTAGGCTAATCTCTATTTGGTCAAATACACGAGGTAGCAAATACTCGTCACAATCTGAAGATTCTTCATCTGTGAGCTCGTCCGCGAGGTCATATTATAGACATTTAAGATGAAATCGCATATTGAAATCCCTTACAGGTTCGTCTTGTTTCCGCAGATATTCGATTTCATCATAGACCTGGTCGTATTCATAGCAATCAAATTCCAAGATGAAAGTCCTAACGAATTGGTCCCAGCTGTGGATTGATGCAACTGGGAGGTTTCTGCACCATTTTCTAGCGTCCGCTGTGAATGTAAGAGTAAAAATCCTGCACAAAAAACCTTCATCAATTTTCTGAATATCAGAACTCGAAACTCTTTGAATGAATTGCAGGGCATGGTGGAATGCAGAAGAATTATTCTTACCATTGAATTTTACCTGAGACAATAGCCTTACCACATCTGGTGGAGTGTTGGAAGAGGCAGGAACATGGATGCAACTCCAAATAGGAATTCTATGAGCAGCCATCCTGTTTCAAGATTTCTAATTTAAAAACATTCCAACAGACAATATGCTCAGACCCTCCTTCTAGCGCCAAATATGTTGAGGGCCCCGAAATCGGGTCAACAACAAGGGGGATACCCACCCGGTCTGGAACCTGGTTGGCGGCTCCTTGCCCGTTTGATGTAGTGGGTCCGACTGGGGGTAAAAGGACTAGCTTCCCGATGCATGGGATGTGTGTGTGTGTAGAGTTTGATTATGCTGATTCTGGAAGCATTCTAAAACTAATTTAAATCTAACTCGCAAACTGATTCTAAGCTACAGTAATCTAATGAAAACAACATAAGTAATCTACACTAACCCGGGATATATCTTTTCCATTATGCGATTTAGAAAGATTTCACATAATAACTGGTAATAAAGATCATTCAGCTATCACAAGAATATAAACCATTTAAGATGAACCATTCTGCATAAGAAGTTAAACAAAACAGTTGTGAACAACATATCGCATAAATAAATCATTCATATGTCAAGCATAAATAAATGAGTCCGTCGTACAAAAGTGCCAAATGATAACCCATATGCTCACACATTAACATATAAACAATATCAGCTGCATATCACTCTAAGAATATAAGCAGAAATTCGTCAAGAGATAAAAGTACCATTTATGACTGATTTTTACTCACAAACTTCAAGCAATAACGATTTATCTCTACTTGTTCTAATATCTACTAAGAGTACAATAGTGCAACATCAGTAGCAGACATTAAAATGCAAACATAAATAAATCTTGATCCTTCCATTCATCAAAACCTCCTCTGAGGGTGCAGAAGTGCATGTTCCGAGGACAAGTTTTTGACAAATTTCTGGAACCTTCTCCAATGCAATGAGAAGGGTTAAAATACTACTTCCTAATTCTAATAATAGTATTATTTAAAAATTGAGGATACGGTTCTCAAATGACCGCCCTTTTTCTAATTTAGTTAAAAAGGAAAAAACAACATTCTAAATGAAATTACTTGTGAACTTGGTCTTTGAAGTTGCAGCTGTCAAGCATAGGCTTGAGAAGAGTAGGCTGGCTGATTTCTGCACTTAGCTGGGCTACGAAAACGACATCCATAAGAGCTGGCGCTACCTTCTCGGCTGCGTTCATGATGCATCTCACTGTCATGCATTGGCTGTGCGGTTTAACTAAGTATGTCCAGTAACTTTCCCAATTTAGTCTAGCCAATGCCTGGATTGTTTTCCCGTTTGCCTGCGCTTTCTGCTTCCATTCTATCTCCAATTGCAACTTGCTCGGTAGGTATCCCGGGGTGGTCTCTGAAATCAAATTGGCTCTGTGTAAATTTTCATTTACACAGTCGATAAGGATGCTCACTTGTGTCGCCGCTGTCTCTGCTGCTTGCTCCGCCTGTGTGATTTGTTCGTCCCATTTATTAAAGAGCAGCTCCTTGTGATTTTCATTAATTTTGGGTACCCCTGCTCTTTTCCCTTCCTCATCATCTTGCCAAGTCAAATATTATGTTACTCTTTTGTTGTTCTGATCATAGTCGTTCCGCAATTCCACCACCTGGCTGGTGATCCTGTCGCTTAGTTCACAAAAGTGTCTCCACTGTGATATTCTATGTACCATATCTTCCTGTTGCTGTGATAGTTTCTCATTCAAGCCGATGGACTCTGAAATAAACTCTGCCAGCTTAGGTTCATCTTTATGAATTTCTTGCACCGTATGCAGTTGATTTTCTTAATCTTCAAGACTTTTTTGATAGCTTACCTGCATCTGGCAAAAGTATTCCTGTAGCTTTTCGAGCTGTCTGGAAGCTTCAGTGTTTGCGCTGGCTTGTTGAAACTGTTGTTGTAGCAGTTGTATTTGATTTTCATGTTCTTCTAGGAGTTGCTGAACTTCAGAGGCTTTGTCAATAGTTGCAGAAGCATATGCTCCTGCAATCTGAGACAGCTTCGTGAGATTCTCGGTTGGATTATTATTTGGGTCTTTCCACAAGACGTCTAGATGTTCAACATCTTGAGACAATGCATTCTCAAGATTTCTCTTCTTTCTTTGTCTCCTTAAAACTGCTTTGTGCTGGCGACTGTAGAATACGTCCAGTGGAGGAATTTCTTCTACGTTGAGTAGAAGTTTTGAGGATGGAGCGATAGGAAGGTGTTCTGCTTTTGCGGCGCTACTGACTATGGTCGAGACGACCTCTTGCACAACCTGTGTATTGCCCACAGGTGTCTTCGGGAGTTACCCTTCAAGATTAATTAATTCATTGAAGGTTTCCCACTCTTTATCCAACTCTATTGTGACAAGAGGTGTTTCGACGACAAGAGGGGGAACGTTTCTTGGTGGTGAGGCGATAATTTGCTACTGAGCCATCGTACTTGACTGAGCTGTGTCTTTGGTTGTTTCTTCATTCTTTTCTTTGTCGTGCACAAACTCTTCAGGATGTTCAGATATTTCTCTTGCGGCGTTGGACTTAGATCTGGAAGCGCTGGAGTTTTCACTGAGGCTGATGCTCGGAGTCGGTTCTCTAGTAGCTACTCGCAGCCCTTCTAGTGGAATACTAGCTAGCCTTCTCTCTCTATATAACGTGAATTTCCGGAGGTCGTATGGAGACAACCTCGACTAAGCTTCTAGCAAAATCTCTTTGAGCGAGCTCTTACTCTGAAAGAGATCATCAAACAGGTCTTTCTTCCCAGAGAAAACTCTTATCTTGACGTTGGTTGTAAATTCCTGGGCCACATTATTTGGGTCGAATGGTCTTGATGAGAACTTAAATAATTGAAGATACGTCACATTCTCCACCCGATCAAAAGCGTGTCCCACATCAAACAAAGAGAATGCCCCACAAGTGACGGGAAATTGAGGCCAAATGGCCTTCTTTTTGTCCTTTAGGTCCTTGGTTAAGCCGCCTTCAGAACAAGTTTGACAAGCGATTTCCCGAGCCAACAGTTTATCAGGGACATACAAGGGTAGGACATGTGGAGGTACAGTGCTTCCAAAAACTCGAATGTAGGTAAACCATTCTTCCCCAAACCATCTCGCGATGGGGATAATGTCAATTTGGGCCTCGGGCGAGCACCTTGGGGGGTCCTTATCATATATCATTCTATGTATGGGCAATATGAGCCCATGGCAAATCTGGTAAAAATGAGGGGCAAACTAGGAATCCCATAAGACTTTATGATAAACATGGATGGGCAATGGGTCTTGGGTAGTCCATTTCCAAACCATGTTAGGAAAATTTGATACAAGACAGACAGAGTCCATTATATAGGCAGACAAATAAAAGGGAGGATAGACCCTTTGGGAGAAGGATCTCTTAGAACGGTAATTGACAACCGCCGTGTATAGAGTATCAGAAAGGATTTTGGCCCAATCTACTATCTCGGAGTTAGTCGCGGCGTCAACTAATGGTAGCCATTCAGATGAAAACTTATTGATATCGGGCATACCAAATAATCTACAGAGCATGGCTGCAGCAAAACAATATGGAGAGGTAAGGGAACCAGTGCTGTACATACCGTTTTTATCCTTTTTCAACGGCTCATCTCTTCTTGACCATTCTTTAGTGGTGTCTGATAGATCCGGATTTTCTACTGTGAACTTCTTAACAAACTGTGCATTATAGGTCGCTTGCGGTTCAGGAAGATGATACATGAGCTTCAGTTCTTGGGCAGCAAACGATCCCACGAGCCCATGTCCCTGGACTTTGAATTGCCTATTTGCCAATTCCGCATCATGTAGAATCCACTTGATCATGTCTGTATATGGTAGGATCTTCGGCCTTGCCGCTATTCTATGGAGGAAAGAACACACTAGGTCTTCTAGGGATGCCTCCGAAGGACGTGATGCACCCGCGACAGCAGCAGTTACCTTCATTATTCTAGCGTTCTCTTCTTCTAACAGCCTATACATGCCTTCCCATGTTGAGATACCTGCATCTCTGTTGCAGGTTTTATCTGTGTACAGGGGCGCCATCTCCTTGGTTTTTTCTCTTGTTTCAGAGCTTCGAGCTTTGTTCTTCTTTCCCATTTCGCTTTGCGCTTCTGTCTGATTTGCCTTCGCACTTTGCTCCTGCAGGTTACGAGTGAAATGGAAAGACTGGTCAGAAAGGTGATGGGAGAGTTTTAAATGCAAGAGATAATCAGATATGCCACCTTACGTGAAGCAAATCCGCATCAAGGCACACGTCTTTATTCCACTTAATAACTGACAACTAATTTATTACTATCATTAAAAGTGCATAATTTCAAGTCAGGTTATAGTAAGTCGCTTTTCTTTGGGTGACGCGCTCGAAGGATTAGTACTAAGGTGCTTTATGATTTTCCAACGTACCCTTGCATGTCGCGCAAGCGCAAATCGCAGTGATCGCAATATCGCAGATCGCAATAATTCAATGTTTTCCAAACTTCGCCTGCGTTATTTCTGTGATATGCGATCGCGCGATCGCAATATCGCATATCGGCGGATTTGTAAGCTTTTCTTTATGGATGCTAGTATGTTGCGATGCGATGTTGTTATTAACACTGGGGCGGCGCGCATATTGATATTTAGAAGGGAAACGAAGGTGTTTTTTATCCTTATGTGGTGCGACCTTAAAGATTTGCTTTCATGAACACATGCTTAGGCTTAAGACATTCAAGAAACCTTTTCTAAGTGTATGGTTGCAACTTCAAAAATAAATCCTTGCTTTTCCTAAAAAATTAACTAAGGGTCCCCATTCATTCAGTATCGTGGCTGATACTAGATTGAACGAGGGGGGTTGTTGCTGGCCACAACAACACCATCAACATCTTCATCGCGTAACAACTTTATTCATATTGATGAATATAGCAGAAATTCTTCCACTATGAATAGAAAGTCAATTCTTCCACTTAGTCCCCATTCTAAATACTATGAGAGCAGCACTGATGAAAGAGGGGATGGAGAATTTCAAGTTAATAAAGAGTCACAGATTCCACTTAGTCCTAATTCTAAGGACTATGAAAGCAACAGTGATGAAGAGCATGATGGTGAAGTTCAAAAGAATGGAGTGTCACGATGTCCACTTAGTCCTAATTCTGAGGACTATGAGAGTAGCAGTTTTGAAGAGCATGATGGTGAAGTTCAAAAGAATGGAGTGTCACGATGTCCACTTAGTCCTAATTCTTAGGACTATGAGAGCAGCCGCTTTGAAGTGCCCGATGGCGAATTTCAAAAGAATGGAGTGTCACGGTGTCCACTTAGTCCTAATTCTAAGGACTATGAGAGCATTAGTGATGAAGAGTGCAATAATGAATTTCAAAAGAATGGAGTGTCAAAGTTTCCACTTAGTCCTAATTCTAACGACTATGAGAGCAGTAGTGATGAAGTGTGTGATAATGAATTTCAAAAGAATGGAGTGTCAAAGTGTCCACTTAGTCCTAATTCTAAGGACTATGAGAGAAGCATTCATGAAGAGTGTGATAATGAATTTCAAAAGAATGGAGTGTCAAAGTGTCCACTTAGTCCTAATTCTAAGGACTATGAGAGCAGCAGCGATGAAGAGTGTGATAATGAATTTCAAAAGAATGGAGTGTCAAAGTGTCCACTTAGTCCTAATTCTAAGGACTATGAGAGCAGCAGTGATGAAGAGTGTGATAATGAATTTCAAAAGAATGGAGTGTAAAAGTGTCCACTTAGTCCTAATTCTAAGGACTATGAGAGCAGCAGTGATGAAGAGCATGATGATGAATTTCAAAAGTATGGAGTGTCACGGTGTCCAGTTAGTCCTAATTCTAAGGACTATGAGAGTAGCAGTGATGAAGCGCGGGATGATGAATTTCAAAAGATTGGAGTGTCACAGTGTCCTCTTAGTCCTAATTCTAAGGACTATGAGAGCAACAATGATGAAGGACAAGATGATGCAGTTAGTCCTAATTCTAATGAGTATAAAGGTAGCAGTGACAAAGGACAAGATGTAGCATCTTCAATAAGTAAACAATCACATTTTCAACGTAGTCCTAATTCTAAGGACTATGAGAGTAGCACTGACAATGCACATGAGGAAGAGTATCCATTAAACATCGAGTAAAATTTTCCATTCAGTCTGAATTCTAAGGACTATGACAATAGCACTGAAGAAGGGGAAGATGAAGAGTATCCTCTAAGTCAATATTTGAAAAGCAGAGTTGATCATAGTGTGGATAACATTCCTCTTAGTGATGATGAAAATCCTTATAAAAATGATGATCCAATGATGGATATGTTGCCAAGAAATATTGTATCGAGGAGTAGGAGCAGACCTTTTCATATCAATGCAAGCTGTTCTAGTTATACAAGGGGTAGAGCAGAATATCTGACGAGAAGAAGTTCTATCAGTGATCTCATTTCAAGTGAATGTTGCCAAAAAAATTGCTTGAAACATATGGATTTCACATTTGCATTAGAAAGCAGGAAGAGATATTTGTGAATGAATAAAAGCATGGAAAATTCATACTTAGTTGGCTGCATGCAATCTACATTGTCAGGTTATGATTATGATATTAGGAATTTATTATTGTGTAGAAAATCTTTCAAAATGTTTCATTCGATTGGGAATTTTTGTCTCTCGAGAATTCAAGAAAATTTGGAAAAGGATCTCACATTTTATTCAGAAGTACGTCATAAAAGACAGTTTGGGCCATTATCAAACACTGCAATGTCATGGATGAAAGATTTCTTTTCAAAGCATGGAGAGTGTATGCCAAATAGAGAGACAATACATATTCTAGATAATTTTTCAAGACAAGAAATCTACAACTTATACAAAGAATATGCAGAAGGTGCTGAGGGACATGGCCAATTTATTACATATCAATATTTTGTGAAGATATGGAAGAAAGAATTCAATAATGTCTGTATTCCTAAGAAGACAAGGATGGGGATTTGTAGTACATGTGCTTCTCTTAAATAAAAAAGGGACAAATGTGAAGGCTCTGAAAGAGGTAAGCGTTCATAACTTTAACTTTTAAAAATTGTATAGTCATCAACTATGAAAACATATTTCTTAATGAATTTCTTTTATGTTGTGTAGATTTAATTGTCAAAGAACTTCAAGAGCATTGCGAAAAACAAACAAAAGAAAGGAAGAGGTTGTACAAGCATCAAAAGAAGTGTTATGATAATCCGAATAAATATTTGGGTTTGATAATTGATGGTATGGACCAGAAGAAAACACTTTTACCACATTTTGTTCGCACACCCAAAAATTTACAAGAGGAAAATTTTATTCAGTTTCACTTGGTTGGTTGTATGGTCTTCAATGGGAAAATGTTGCCAAGGGTGTACTTCACAGCTCCAAATATTCATAATGATGCAAATCTGACCATAACCATAATTCATGATGTGATTTCTCATTGGTCTGGTAATATTCCTAAAGTTTTGTATCTACAATTGGACAACACTTGCCGTGAAAACAAAAATAAGGTTGTTTTTGGATATCTGAACATGCTTGTTGAATTGAGAATTTTTCAAAAGGTAAAGGTTGGTTTCCTTCTTATTGGGCACACTCATGACCATATTGATCAGATTTTCAGTCGTCTTTTAGTCCCATTGAGGAGGAAGGAAGTTGGGAGCTTGCCATCACTAATTGAATGTATTAAGAAATCATACATGCCAGAGCCTACTTTTGATGTGTTGGAAGAAACTGTTGACATGCAAAGGTTTATATTGGGATCATATGGTGAGGGGAAATTCATTGAACAACATAATGACATTAGCTTCCAACATCAATTTCGTATCAAAAAAATTGATGGGAAAACACTAATATGGGGTAAGAAGTTTTCAACTACTACAGAATGGGCACCGTCATTAGGTTTGCAATTTTTGAAGTTCATTCCAAATCATCCAATATTTGCATCAAAAATATTGTTATTACAATCAGTTGGTGAAGTTCAGAATGCACGCAGACAGAATAGACATATAAATTATTCTGATTTCCTGGAAGAAATTAAAAATGTATTAGATATGCATATGAGTACTTTGACATTGCTGATTCAGTTTGGTGGGAGTCATTTTTCAATAATCAAAGTGATATCATTTCAACAACAACAAATGAAGATATACCTTTGAAAAATCCATTTATTTAGCCACAAAATGTGTCGAATGAACATGAGGAAGTAAACATTGTTCAACAACAACAAAGTCAAGGTATTATTAATTCTTCACAGGCAACGGAAAGAGAGATGTATATTGGTTCCAGAAGATCTCGTGCACAACGTGAAGCCATGGAAGATGTTTATACGGGTTCAGTATAGGATATTAAGGAGGGTTGCATGATTGCAGTGCTAGCCGATGGAGATCCCAATGGCTATCCATTTTGGGTTGCTAAAGTTATAAAGGTCTTTACAGAAAATGAGGATGTTACAGGTGTTGAAGTGCATTGGTATGCCACAAATACACACCCATTCAATGGTGTGTATAAGCCAGAGATGGTAGTTGACAAAAAAATGGTGGAAACAGAAAAAGAAAGGGTACAAATATAAATCACCGCCGCACAGACATATTACAATTGGAGGATGTTGACATACTTGTTTATGACTTCAATTTAACAAAGAGAGGAACTCTTCGCTTCAAGACGATAGAGATTCTGAAAAGGTTGTTACCAGAAGGAACAGTGTTGACATGGGAGTCTGTTGAAACCAGTCATAGATCTAGAATACTTTTGAAACCTGGAATGTTGGGCATGCATGTGGACTCATATGGGGCACTAGTTGATGAAAGAGAAGAATATGGAACATCTTCGTCAGCATCCAGTCACTCATCTGAAGATGTGAATTCTGATGGTGTGCAAGAAAATATGAGTGATTTTGAATACTTGTTTAAGACAGTTTATATAACTGATGTATGCATCGTATCTTCAAATAAAATTAATGTTTTCCATATGGTGTTAAATGAGAAGTTATGAAGCATTTTTATGTTGGATTATATGTCTTAAGTATGATAAATTTTATTGTTTAAATATCTACAATGCAATATCAAATTAGAGATATAATGTATGTTTTATTCAGTATACAAATAAATACTTTTGAATTCATTTAGTGATGTAATTTTTTCATAATGTCATGGTTTTTTAATTTTATAGTTGAAAAAGTTTCAATTTCTTTTGTATCTAGCATGTTATGGTTGAAAACATGTTAAATTTATACTTAGGAAAGAAAAATTGTATTCTACCAAAAACATTAATGTGTTTTTTCCTCATAAATAACTTTGTTTGAGACATAAAAATTTGGTTTTATTAGCATTTTTTAATAATTTGGAAAATTGACCCTTAAAAAAAAATCATTGTTCCAGTATCATTACTTTCATTTTGAAGCTATATTTTGCACAAAAATTTCATAGTAAATTTTGTATTCACTGCCATTTTTAAAACATGTTCAAAATTGACGCCTAAAAAATAAAAACATCGTTCCAATATACACACATTTCGTTTTTAGCACTGTTTTTGATGTTTTTTTTGGGTTTTTTGGCCAGAGTTCCCATTTTGAGTTTATAGTTCCCGTTTTAAAGTTTACATTGTTCTGATAAGAAATACTTTCATTACTATGTTCAAGTAGATTTTGGACAAGTTCGTTCGGGTGATGATAAACCCTGTAAAATTGTTGGAATAGGTAAAGTTCTTGTAAAATAGTAGAATGGAAACCAATGGCTACTAAAGGAGGTAAGGCATGTTCCAGATCTAAAGAAAAATCTGATTTCAACAGGGCAGTTAGGCGGTGAAGGTTTGTGTGACAAATTTCACAGATAAAGCCTGGAAGGTCACCAAAGGAGCCTTGGTAATAGCAAAAGGCGAAAAGGTTGGTACATTGTATTTATGCAATGGTAGTTCTAACTCTATTAATGCTTTAACTTCCAAAGGAGCAGATGCAGCATTATGGCATCATAGGCACGAACACATGAGTGAAAAGAGGATGAAGATTCTTCACTCAAGGAATTTCTTGCCGGGTTTGAAGAATGTTGATTTGGACTTCTGTGAGAATTGCATTTATGGAAAACAAAAGAGAGTCGGATTTCTCAGAGTTGGGAAAGAAAAGAAGAGTGAAAAATTAGAGCTTGTGCATACAAATGTATGGGGACCTGCTCAGGTATCATCTCTCGGTGGCTCTCATTATTATGTTACCGTTATTGATGATGCTAACTAGAAAAACTTGGATTTATTGTATTAAGAATAAATTTGATGTATTTGATACTTTCAAGAAATGGAAAGCTTTGGTTGAGATTGAGACAAGAAAGAAATTGAAGTGTCTTATATCAGACAATGGAGGTGAATATTGCAGCAAAGAGTTTGATAGGTACTGTTCAGAGCACGAAATTCGCAGAGAGAAGACAGTTCCAAGAACACCACAAGAAAATGGTGTGTCATAAAGGATGAACATAACAATCATGGAGCATGCAAGGTGCATGAGATTGCATGCAGGATTGCCTTTACAGTTTTGGGCAGATGCTGTAGGTACTACTGTTTTTCTAATAAACTGAGGGCCTTCAAGTTCCTTGGATGGTGGTGTTCCAGAGGAAGCATGGACAAGTAGAAAGGTAAACTACTCCTTTTTAAAGCCTTTTGGTTGTGAGGCCTTTGTCCATATTGATAAAAAAAATAGAACAAAGCTTGAGGCAAAGTCAAAGAAATGTACCTTTCTTGGATATGATGTTAATTATTTTGGTTATCGCTTATATGATTACAAAAATCACAAAATCATTAAAAGCAGAGATGTAATATTCAATGAAAAGGTCTTGTATAAGAATCAGTTGCAGGAAAAGAAGCAAGAAAAAGAAAACAAGGAATATGCAGTTCTTGACGAAATCACTGAAAATGTAAAGGTGCCTAAAAATAACAATAATCAACAACAGCAACCACCACAACAGCAACAGGCACGCCAAACACCTGAAAGTGATGTTAGAAGATCTACCAAGATAAGTAGACCCCCTAAACAATACTCTCCTTCATTATATTATTTATTGTTGACTGATTCTGGTGAACCCGAATGTTATGAAGAAGCAATGTAGGTTGAAATTAGAAAGAAGTGGGAGGTAGCCATGGAAGAAGAGATGGACTCCTTAATGCATAACCGGACTTGGGACTTAGTCAGGTTGCATGCACGAAAAACTAAATTGAAGAATAAATGGGTTTACAGGCTGAAGGAAGAAGATGGAGGAAAACAGAGGTACAAAGCTAGACTTGTGGTGAAGGGGTTTGCATAGAAGAAGGGTATTGATTTTGATGAAATATTTTCTCCTGTTGTTAAAATGACTTCAATCAGAACTATTTTAAGTCTAGTAGTAGCTGAGGATTTGCATCTCGAGCAACTAGATGTAAATACAACCTTTCTCCATGCGGATTTGGAGGAAGAGATATATATGCAAAAGCCACAAGGATATGAGGTGAAAGGGAAGGAGAAAATAGTGTGCAGGTTGAAGAAGAGCTTGTATGGCTTAAAACAGGCTCCAAGGCAATGATATCTAAAATTTGACAAGTTTATGTCTGAACAAGGTTATACTAGATGTCACCCTGATCATTGTGTTTATCTAAAAAAGAAAAATGATGGCAGCTATATTATATTGTTATTATATGTAGATGACATGCTTGTTGCAGAGTCTAACATGCAGGAAATAAATGTGCTCAAAAGAAATTTGGCAAATTCATTTGAAATGAAGGATTTGGGAGCTGCAAAACAAATCCTTGGTATGAGAATCGCTAGAGATAGGAAAAATCGCAAATTAACATTGTCTCAGAATGAGTACATACAAAAGGTGTTGAAAAGATTTAATATGCACAATGAAAAACCAGTTAGTACACCTTTTTCTAGCCATTTCAAACTTAGTAAGGAAATGTGCCCAAAGACCCAAGAAGACATAGATTATATGTCTAAAGTTCCATATGCATCAGCAGTTGGAAGCCTAATGTATGCAATGGTCTGCACAAGGCCTGATATTGCACATGCAGTGGGAGTTGTAAGCAGATACATGAAAAATCCAGGAAAGGAACATTGGATGGTAGTGAAATGGATTCCCAGATATTTGAAAGGTACCACAAATCAAGCATTATGCTTTGGTGGTTCAAACATTTCTCTACAGGGATATGTTGATGCAGATATGGCAGGTGACAGAGATAACAAGAGAAGCACTACAAGATATGTATTTACTGTTGGTGGAACAACTGTCAGTTGGGTTTCAAAAATCCAAAGTCTTGTTGTGCTTTCAACAACAGAAGCAGAGTATGTTCCTGCTACAGAGGCTAGTAAAGAAATGATTTGGTTACAAAGGTTTATGGGTGAATTGGGTAAGGAGCATGATATGGGCACGTTATACAGTGATAGCCAAAGTGCCATTCATCTTGCAAAGAACTTAGCATTTCATTCCAGGACTAAACACATACAGCTCAAGTACCATTTCATACGATCAGTGTTGGAAGATGGAGAGTTGAAGCTGGAAAGGATACACACTAGCCAGAATCCTGCAGACATGCTAACAAAAGTTGTAACCAGGGAGAAACTGAGAACCTGCTCAGTTTCAATTGGTATTCAAGGATGACGATGAAGAAAAAAAATAGCCAGGTCCAAAGAGGAGTCATTTTCCAGCAAATGAAGCAGTGGTGGAGTTGCTACAATAATTCTCCAAGTGGGAGATTGTTGTGTGTGGAGCATGATTGTTCAGAGGTCTTTTGTTTCAGCTGGATGTATACCCCAGGAAGTTTGTGCACCCCTCCACGTAGGAGGGGTGCGGGGGGGACTTGTCCCCCCCACGGGGGTCCGGGGGCAAGCAGTCCCCTGGCAGGGGTTCGGGGGCAATGCCCCCGAAGCCAAAAATATATGTAAAATTGCCTTGTAAAAGTATAGTAATTTCTAGTCAATCTGGGCCGTTCATTGGGTGGATGATCTGACTGTAGAACTTATGTTAAGTATAGTGTTTTTTTCCCTAGAAGACAACCCCCTCTATTTGTACGAGGGCATTGTATTTGAGGTTGTGATATAGATATGTATTCTCTGAGCGAGAAACAAAGAGGTGAGACCGTGAGAGAAAATAGAGGATATTACAGCGGATTTACTGTAGGTTGTGTCTCTTCTTTTTGGTGGATAATAGAAAGGAAGGACTGGCTGTTCAGGGTGGACATAGCCCGAACTAGGTGAACCACGTATATCTGTGTCTCTCTTGTTTTATGCGTTTTCTGTGTTTATATTTCTACAATATTTTATGTGTTCCATTCCTCCGTAAAATATAATTTTCTAACACTCCCATGTAATAACTTATGTAACAAGTGTTGTTTGTCAAAGACATCCTTACTTAGGAGGGAATTGAAGGCAAGAGAGGTAAATGGATAGCTAATATATTGGAGTATGATGTTGACATAAAGCCCACAAAGCTTATAAAAGGATAGGGATTAGCTAAACTTATGACTAAAACAAACTTTCAAGCCCTGGATATCAATGAACTAGATAATGAACAAGAGATGGCGACTCCACAAATCAGCCAGGCCTTCTTAGAATCACCCTAGTATGCTGATATATCTTATGTGTTATTAAACCTGTAGGCTCCTCCAAGGTTATCCAGAACAAAGAAAAGGTTCTTAAAAATGAAAGCTTCAAAGTTTTGTATTTTAGATGGTGCTCTTTTTTGGAAAAATCATGAAGGTATTCTATTAAAGTTCTTAATAAAAGATGAAGCTGACAAGGTACTCAAAGAATTTCATGCAGGGGACTGCGGTGGACATCTTTACTGGAAATCAACTGCAGACAAAATCCTAAGGGCTGGATTCTACTGGCCAACCTTGTTTGCAGATGTCAAGAAGTTTGTCACTGCTTGCCATAAATGTCAAATTTTTGAAGGCAAGAGGAAAATTTTACCCCTACCCCTTAGACCAATCTCCACGGAAAGGCCCTTCCAACAATGGGGTTTAGACTTCATTGGGGAAATCCATCCTCCCTCTTCTGGCCAACATAAATGGATCCTTACTGCCACAGATTATTTCACCAAGTGGATAGAAGCCATCCCTTGTAGACAAGCCAATGATACAGTGATCATACAATTCTTAGAAACCAACATCTTGTCCAGATTTGGCTGTCCTGAAAAGATTATAACTGACAATGTTGTTGCTTTCAAATCTAAGAAAATGATAAGTTTCTGTCACAAGTACCACATCACCTTAGGCCACTCCACAGCCTATTACCCTCAAGGTAATGGTCTAGCTGAGTCCTCCAATAAAAGCCTGATCAATATTATTAAGAAAGTATTGGAAGAAAACAAGAAAAACTGGCATAAGAAACTTACTCATGCACTATGGGCAGACATATAAACTACTAAGAGATCCATGGGAACCAGTCCCTATGAGCTAGTCTATGGTATGAAGGTTGTATTTCCTTCATCCTTAGGGGTCCCTGTAACGAAATTACTGCAAGAAGCTCAGGTGGAACCCAATGACAATCAAAGAAGAATAAATCAGACCATCCACTTACAGCAGACTAGGGAAGAGGTATACCAAAGATCCCAAGTATTACAAGAAAATCTGAAGAGGATATTTGATAAGAGGACCAAGGCAGAAGATTTTTACCTAGGGGACAATGTTTTAAAATGGGATTCCAAGAGAGAAGACAAAGGAAAACATGGGAAGTTTGACATCCTTTGAAAGGGACCTTTTATTATCCAGGCTTCACAAGGAAACAATACTTACTTTCTGAAAAGACTGGATGGTACAGAAGTAGAAAATGGGCCAATGAGTGGTCGAATGCTGAAACACTATTTTGATCTAGTTTGTTGATACATCCCGACTCTAACATGTACATAAGGAAGGTGCAGAAAATTTTGAAAAAACAGTGAAGGAACTTCACCATTCTTTTTGTTGTCTCATTTCAGTTTATCAGAAATTGAAGAAAAAAAGATAAGAACAAAAAATCCAAGCAGATTATCCAAAACAGATCTGCAGTTGTTTGAATCAGCTCTAGAATAATGTGTATATTTTACATAATCCTTTTGTACAGTTTTCTTCTAGTTTCAGCAAAGAAAATTTTCACAGCATGAGTTGTTCATAAGGCTTCTGACCTGCTGTTCTTGACTTTCCACCAGGGAAAGCCATCCCCAAGTGGAGCCAGTGTTATCCTCCTATACCAATAGGTATCATATTTCATGATTGACATTGATTGGCTCTACAATATGTACATACCTTTTCTTGTTGCAAAGGTTTTTCATATTCTCAAAAAATCAAAAAATTTAAAAAAATGTAAAGAGGGTATACCCTAAAAGAAAAATCAAAGGGTAAAAAGAATAAGATGGTCAGAAAGATGAAAGAAATGAACCCCAAAAGACCAGGAAAGTGTGCAAGTCTAAACGCCACTACTATTTCATTTTCTGCATGTAAAGCATCATGTACAACTTGCTGAACTTTTTACCACAATTTATGAATGGCCAAAAAGCTTAATCTTGGCCAGTTCATACTTGAACTTCCTGTTTTAGAGATAGAGAATAAGAATCTGTCCAAATTGTTTAAACTTGGTAGATAATTAGATAGGTAGAGAAGCAAAGGAACTCAACTATTTAAACTGAGCCCTTGGAAGAAATAAGGGTAGATTTAGATAGGCTTAAATTGTAAAGAAAACAAAAGTGGAAAAGGGTTTGCTAGCCCAAATGCACCCAAAGAAAAGAAGAAAAAATGTTAGGTACAATAGGCTGGGTAGGCAATTTTGGTGTTGCAAAAAGAGACTTGTGATAGGTTTTGTCTCTCAGAATGTTAAATCTTACTGTTATCAAAAGTGCCATGGCAGATGATTGAATGCAGATCAAGCAAAGCATGAATAATATCCCTTCTTACTTTCCTTAATCATTCACTAATTTTCCCTCAGAGATATTAAGATCTGCTTAATATCCCCAAAAGCTCACTCATTCCATTTCATTATAGCCTCAAGAAAATCCCATTTTTTCTTATGAAAATGGCCATCTTTCATGTATAGACCCCTTCTCTTCCCTTCGGGCCTAAGTTCTTATGTAAAAATTCCAAAACGTGTAAACTTAGCGCTTGCTTTCATTTGTCATATTAACACTAATTTGTATTATATAATTCCCCTGAAAGAGATACCCTTATCCCATACTATATGTAGTATAATTCCCCGCTATTGTATATACCCCACCCCCGGTTAAATAAACCATATCACTATGTATAATAGGGATTAATAGCTCATCAGGAGCTTATTAATAACCTCTCCATGCATAAATTCAGGATTAATTAACCTTTGGTTAATTAATAACCTAATGTCAACCCCGATGACTAATGAAAATCACCCCGGTACTGTTATAAACCATTATTTAATACTGGACCCCACGTGCATTAACCCCCCATCACCTCCAATGAGCGCCCACCATCCGATCGGCGCCCTCCCATTGGATGGCCAATATACATAATGCCAACCCTCCATCCGTTGAGAATTAATGCCTGGGGGATTGGCGGTATTGTCGCCCGTACTAGGACGCATGTCAAACACCCGCACTGCTCGCGGCCCTCCCCACTAGAACCACTTTAGCCCATAAGTAGTGTGGGGTAAAAACTGCTTACCGCCCTCCCGCTAACCCCTCGCTGACGTCATCTCTCCACATCACCATCCCGTACCCTCCGGTAAACGACAAGATGTCCCGTCCTGATGACGTCATCTACTAAATAAATGCAAAAAAATTACCTGCCAACCCGAATTCTGTTAAGAAGCGACGAAATATCACTTTCACTGTGATTCTGTTTGTTCACGCTCCCATGCAAAATAACAACTGAAGCCACTGTACCTGTTTTCAACCGCCACCCGGCCAAGGAAACCACAACAATGCACTCTGCACTCTGTCATTCAACCTACAGTTGCTCAATGTGCGTCCTTAATCCAGGTATTTATACATTTTACCGGCAACCCTATAAATGTTGTTTTTTCACGGAAAATTCCACCTGTGAGAACCAAATTCAAGTTGAGAGCAGTCTGTTTAGCCCATAAAAATACTCCTAGACCTGCTCTTCAGCCCAATTCTCCAAAAAAATCCCAAATTCCAGTTTGAAAACACAAGAACCAAACATGGAAGGACCCGCAGCGCTGAATGTCACGCCTGTAAATGCGCCTCACAAAGACTTGAATTATCTGCCTCTTGCAGACAAAGCTTTCCAAATAAAGGAATTAACCAGTGATTATAATCATCTTCAGGCCTTCTGCCAGATTATGGATAGTTATCAAAACAACTTTGATATTTTTGGGCCGTGGGAATCAAATCTACCCATGTACTCTCTTCCCTCAGTTCATATTTTCCCAGATATCATTCACTAATGTTGTGCCAATTATGACCCTGTCCATAGGGCAATTATGTCACCTTCCCAAACTGTCTTGTTTTCCATCACTACTGAATCCATCAATGAGATGATACATTTTCATTCAACTGAGCCCCTGGCTCCTCTTTCCATGGGATTTTTGCTAGAAAATGCCTCTCAATTGCCCAACTCAGAGATAACTCGTATTGCTCAGATGTTCATGTCACCAAAGCACCAACCTAAAGGCCCTCCTCCTTATCTGCACGATTTTTTCACCGAAACTAGTAGGCTTTGTTTGACATTATATCCTCAGTCTTTGGACTTAGAACAAGTGAATATGTGGACGATATCACCCTGGTTCTATTGTCAATATTTACTCCAGGAGAGCCCCCTGCTATCAAGTATGACTATGCCACTTTCATTGCAAACAAAATCCATGCTCAATTCATGAATTTAGAGAGGGAAGGAGTCTTTAAGTACACATCTTTTATATACCATCTGTTGTTGTATTATCATCCAGACAGCTTCCTATTTCCCATCAGGAAATTAGACTCAAAGGGAAATTGAAGGTCTGTGATCGTTTGGAGCTCAGTCTTCCACAATACTTATGGGTGCCCTTATAATTATAGTGAATTCATTGACTTGTTTGTACACCCAGCCTCCACTCTGTTGATAGGAGCTCCTTCTCTTAGAATTACTAGCGATATGAAGAAGATTTTACAGCTTTCCAAACAATACAGGGTAGGTGACTGGTACCTCTACCAAAATTACACAGAAATCAGAATGTATGGATGTGAACTCTGCCCTTTTAAGTTGCCCAAATATGTGCCCATGAGGTTATTTTCATTAGAATACTTCAGGCAGATTATCAATGCAGACCTAACCCATTTTTGTAATATAAAGAAGAAGGCTCAACTGAAAATCAAAAACCAGTTAGGCCTTATGTTATCCATTCTAGGGAAGCCTGGAAAGATGCAGAACATATCTTAGAAGACCATCTCATATTGAAGAAGATTTTTGAGTGGGTGCCATATGACCCATGTATTTTCATAAGTAACAGAAGAGTAAGGTACAGGCTTTCAGTGTATGTACATCATAATATCCTATAAATTGAACAGTATGCAAATCAGGAAGAAGGGGTAGAAGGGACCTTAATTGAAGAACTTACTGAACAAGAAAAAATGGAAAAAGTTATGAAAGATCTTGAAACAACTCTTGACCTGGACTCTTTTGGACAGGTATCTTTCAAAATTTCTCAACAATCAGAAGTTGGAACATCTTCTGTTGGAACTTCTTAGTAGATTGCACAGAAAACTAGCACATGAGTCACAGGGACTTCAAAGGGAAAAGAGGTAGAAACTACAGAGCAACCAATAATGACTGATCAGCCAAGGGGATCCAAAGTACAGGAGCAAGTACAAATTCCTCCTGCCCAATATAAAGCACCAGAAATCCCAGCATTACAAACTCCTCTAAATGAGAAAAAAAGCGAGAAGAGAGACAAAGAAGAGACCACACCTATCAGTGGACCTGCAGAACAACCAGGTGCAAAGAGGCAAAGATTGAATCCTCTGTCAGAAGAGGAAATTATTGAGGAAACAACAAACAGCCTAAGAGGTGAAAGGGTAATCACCCAACATACTTCCCAGTGGTAGATACATCAACTAGCTCACATAGGCAGAAGCTAGAAAGGCAACATAGTGTTGAAGTACCATCTACCAGGCCACAAGACAAACAACCCTCTGACATTAAATTGACTTTCACAGAAATTAAGGCTAAAAATGACCCTGTAAGGATTCAAATGTATAATCAATACTTGAAGATGGCCCCCTCAAACCAGTAAAGGTTAATGTCTTCCTATGAGATTAAAGAAGGCAAAATGATAATGAGTTACTTTAAGCCTAAGGTATAGCAACCCCAGTCTACAACAGATTATATCAGAACAAACTTGGAGGTACTAGCCAAAGACATTCATCCAATGGACCAAATTTAACTTCACAAGCAGACTGGGGAAATGGTTTATTCTACACTGCCTGACAAAGCAATGTTGGCCCATCAGATGTAAAACTCCTTGGACAATACAACAGCTCAGTTACAATGGGAGACAACTTCTTCTCTGGCCAAGGATAACAGAATCAAATCTTTAGAAGAGATCATCATGGAACTGGGACATGACCCCAAATATGCCAAGGGCATAAAGGCACTAATCAAGAAGAAGGAAGAGGACATTGCTTCCCTGAGGAAACAGCTAAAGCTGCCTCCTTCAAGACACCCTCAGACTGCAGAAATCATAGAGAAAAAATCAGAGGAGGACATGATGGACCTGCTCATGAAACTCAATGAAAGATTAACTGATACAGAGCATGCACTAGAAAAGGCATTAAAAGAGAAGTAGGGAGAGTCGACCTCCCAGCCACCTAAGGTAATCCCTACAGTCACAACTGTAGCCCCCTCAACAACTGGATCAGCATTGGACCCAAATGCCCCAGCAACCACAACTGAAGTAGTCACAGGTACAACATCAGCAGGAGCAGCACCAGGCAGCAGTACAAATATGACCACAGAAGAATTGATAAAAGCCATGGAAGAACTGAAACTCCAAGCGTCAGAGCTGAAAGAAGTAAAGGAAAAATTGGAAAAATTAGAACAAAGTTATGATAAATCCAAAATAAGTGTGGCAGAGAAAATAAGAGAGGTTAAAGCATTACAGAAAAAAGTCAGAACGTTAGAGAAGGATCTCACTATGGACAAGCCACTAGCAGAAATCAAAGGAATCCTTTGGACCAACATCAATCAATCCCTAAGTAATGTTTGGCCATCTATCCAAGCTATTTATGAGCAGATTGACTTGGTGAATGCAACACATGGTGAAATTCAAAAAGCAAGAGATTTATTAGGACACATGCCTGATCAGGCCAATCAACTCATACAGTTTTTGAATAACAGAAATAGAGAACAGATAGAACAACTCGGCATCCCAGACAGAATAGGCACCATTTTGGATATCAAAAGAGTTCTAATCAAGAGAACTTTAACGCAGAATTTGGAAAAAAGATGCCAGGATATGCAAGTAGAAATTAATTCTTTCATAGAAAGATTTACAGTTTTGCAGGACAAAGGGCTGCCAAGTCTTTTAGGAAATAATGACAGGCTTATGAGACACACAGATTATGTACATAAGTTGAACACATATGTTGCTGATCAAGTTAATTCATCAACAAGTGCTTCAGGAGAAAAAGCACTCCCCAAAGGCCAAGCTCTCTATGATAACTTAGAAAACTTATTTTATATTGAGCTTGAAGTAAAACATTTGTTTCAGCTCCAGCCTAATTTTTTCAAGTACACGTAAACTGATGGAACATTGAGGAAACTTCAGAGGCATAAATTTCCAGATCAACAATGGTGGGAAGACATGTTGGGGATTTTGTAAATTTCTCTCGGATAAGGCGAAGATTTCGGGCTATTTTCCGTGATAAGATAAACAAAGTCAAATGAGACTCAAGCAGGTCAAAGCATATCTGATTAGGATCAAAGAATGTTTGGCAATGATAGAGTACCCAGCACAGAGAATTAGTGGAAGACAGTTGTAAACCGACTCACAGAACCTACCTCTAGCATGTCCACTAAAGATGGAATAGCCAACACAACATCAATTTATTGTTCCCCTGTTTCGAGACTGTTTGTCTCTATCTTTTGTAAAAAAAGAGATTAATCATCACTAGATATTATCTCCATCAGATATTTTGTAAGATATTTTGATATTTTTTATAAATAGCCCACCAAACAAAGTATTTGGGGTTGGTAGGTGTTCTTAGCTTTTGACTGTAATACTAAAATTTTTTGGAATAAAAAGCTGTTGGAACCATTTGTCATCTGGCCTACTGGATGAGGAATTGATGCTGATGGCCTATTACAGAATTCTTGAATCAGCTTATGGATCAATAAGTCGCTTCTAACTTGTGTTTTACAGTTTCTATGTTTACTATATCATCTATGTTTCACGATCTGAATAATAGAGAGAAATAATAACTCAGAATTTGCTTAACTGCACTCTGTCTTCAATCTTTGTTTTTTTCTATGTTTTCTTCAGAATTAGAATAAACAGTGAATTCTTAATTGTTCCTATTTCCCCTGATTCTTTCCTCTTGACTATTTGCTAAGGAATTATTAATTTCTCCTTAACAGTAATCAACCATTTTCCCTCTGTCAATATGACGAAGGATTTCTTAACTACCCTTCATCCATCTGACTCCATTCCATTTGATTCTAGCCTTTAGATTGTTCCATACTTGAGTACCTCGTTCTGTGATGCCATCCTCAGATAGAAAACAAATCCATGAAGTTATCCTTCTTTGACTCCATCATGCCCAATGGACTAAAAATTTTCAGTTTTACCTCACTGTTCTATTGAATCATTCCAACCAAACTCAAAACAAAACCATTGAACTTCATAGCTAGCCTAACATATTTCAAAAAAAAGTTAAATCATAAAGAGAGAGCCCTCTCTGGATATAGATTGGCTAGAATCTGTATCTAAAATATTGGTCTGTGGTTACCTCGATCGTATTCCATTTCTTACAACTTTTGGGAACAACCTGAGTGATAACATGGAGTTATGAGGATTTGAAATCATATGACACCTCCATAATTCAACATACAATACCTTTGAAGGAAGACCAAAAACCATTCAAACAAAAATTCAGAAGAATCAAGCCTATATTTCTACCACTAATTGAAGAAGAAATTAAACGTATGTATGAGGCAGGGATAGTTGCACCTATAAGATTTTCAAAGTGGATATCTAATTTAGTACCTACTAGGAAGAAAACTGGGGAAATAATATTATGTGTGGATCTGAGAAATGTAAATAAGGTTTCTCTGAAGGATAATTACCCTTTACCCAAGATGGACCATATTTTGCAAAGGGTAGTAAGTTCTTCCATAATTTCATTGTTAGATGGATTTTCAGGATATAACGAGATTCTAGTTCATCCTGATGACCAAGAAAAAACTTCCTTTACCACGCCATGGGGCACATTTATGTATATCAAAATTCCATTTGGACTTAAAAATGCAGGAGCTACTTTCTAAAGAGCAATGAACATTGCATTTGCTAAAGAGATTCATGATTTTCTTGTCATATATCTGGATGACCTAACTGTTTTTTCTAAGTCAGATAAGCAACATTTGGACCATCTCAGACAGGTATTTCTCAAATGCAGAAAATATGGTATCTCTTTAAATCCTAAGAAGTCCTTGTTTGGCCTAGAAGAAGGTAAACTCTTGGGTCACATCATTTCAAAAGATGGCATTCAAATTGACCCTGCCAGAATAGAAGCAATTTTATAGATACCTCATCCCAGAAGTATCAAAGAACTTCAAGCTTTCTTAGGAAAGATAAATTTTTTGAGAAGATTCATATCTAACTTAGCAGAACTAATTAGGTTACTTAATGACATGTTAAAAAGGATTCAAGTATTAAATGGATAGTTGAAGCCAAACAAGCATTTGAAGAAATTAAAATGGCTTTGACTAGAACACCGGTCCTTACAAGTCCCCAATTTGACAGAGACTTCATAATTTTCTCTTTTGCATCAGAACATACTATAGCAGCTGTTTTATTACAAAGGGATGACCAAGGATGTGAAAAACCTATAGCCTTTTTTAGTAAAGCACTCAGAGATGCATCACTAAAATACAAAATCATGGAAAATAAAGCTTTTGCACTTGTTAAAGCAATTAAAGACTTCAGAGTTTACATATTATATTCTCATGTGATAGCCTATGTACCAAATGCTGTTGTCAAGGACATCTTAACTTAGGATGGAATTGAGGGCAAAAGAGGTAAATGGATTTCTACCATTTTAGAATATGATATTGAAATAAAACCTACAAAATTGATAAAAATATAGGGATTGGCTAAACTCATGGAAAAAATAAATTGTCAAACCCTGGATATAAATGAATTGGATGACGATAAGGAGATGGCGACTCCACAAATCAGACAGGCCTTTTTAGGTTCACCTTGGTATGCTGATATATTTTATGTGCTACAAAACATGCAGGCTCATCCATGGTTATCCAGAACAAAAAGATGGGTTTTTAAAGATGAAAACTTTAAATTTTTGTATTTTAGATAATGCTTTTTTTTGGAAAAATCATGAAGGGATCTTATTGAATTGTTTGATAAAAAATGAAGCTGACAAGGCTCTCCAAGAATTTCATGCAGGTGACT
Source organism: Pinus tabuliformis (assembly GCA_031772625.1). Taxonomy (NCBI): domain Eukaryota; kingdom Viridiplantae; phylum Streptophyta; class Pinopsida; order Pinales; family Pinaceae; genus Pinus; species Pinus tabuliformis. The sequence continues at coordinate 259,474,332 of CM062808.1, read as the reverse complement.
GTGGTGGACACCTATATTGGAAATCAACTGCTGATAAAATTTTAAGGGCTGGTTTCTACTGGCCAACCTTGTTTGTTGATGTAAAGAAATTTGTCACTTCTTGCCATAAATGCCAAATTTTTGAAAGCAAGAGAAAATTGTTACCTTTACCTCTGAAACCTATCTCTACTGAAAAACCATTCCAACAGTGGGGCCTTGACTTCATTGGAGAAATCCATCCCCCCTCCTTTGGTCAGCATAAATAGATCCTCACTTCCACTAACTATTTTACCAAATGGATAGAGGTCATCCCCTCCAGACAAGCCAATGACACAGTAATCATAGGTTTCTTAGAAACCAATATATTGTCCAGATTTGGCTACCCTGATAAAATCATAATTGATAATGCTGCAGCCTTTAAATCAAGAAAGATGATCAGTTTCTGCAACAAATACCATATTACTCTGGGCCATTCTACAACCTATTATCCACAAGGAAATGGTTTAGCTGAGTCTTCCAACAAGAGCCTCATTAATATCATTAAAACATTGTTGGAAGAAAACAAAAAGACTTGGCATAAGAAACTAATTAATGCATTATGGGTAGATAGGCATACAACCAAAAAAATCTATTTGCACTAGTCTCTATGAGTTAGTTTATGGTATGGAGGCTATGTTTCATTCATCACTAGGTGTTCCTGTTATGAAATTACTCCAAGAATCTCAAGTGGAACCTAATGATATTCAAATAAAGATAAATAAGACCATCAATTTTCAACAAACTATAGAGGAGGTGTATCAAAGATCCCAAATATGGCAGGAAAAGCTCATGAAACTATTTGATAAAAGAACCAAGGCAGAAGATTTCCACCTTGGAGATAAAGTGCTAAGATGGGATTCCAGAAGAGAGGATAAGGGGAAGCATGGAAAGTTTGACTTCCTATGGAAGGGACCATATATTTTCTATGCCCTACAAGGAAACAATACATATTATTTGAAAAACTTGGATGGTACAGAAGCAGAAGAAGGACCAGTCAATGGTCGAATGTTGAAGCATTACTTCGATCCTACTTATTAGGATTTATCATGATGATTAACATGTACATACTATATCCTTTGTAATGTCACAGTTTTGATTGGACAGTAGCTTTTGGAGTTGAAGCCCGAAGAGAAGGCCCTAAGCTTCAGAGGTACCTTTTCATACATAAAATAAAGTAGTAGGAAAAGAAGATTGCAAAGCATAGTCAAAGCCATCAGAGGCCATATGATCTGCTATTCTTGACTTTCCACTAGGGAAAGCCATCCCTAAGTGGAGCCACTGTTAGGCCGCTATACCAATGGTGTCATATGTCATGATTGAATTGATGAGTTATGTAATATGTTCATACCTTTTTTTGTTGCAGAGGTTTTCCATATTTTCAAAAAATCAAAAAAAAAAAAAAAAGTAAAGAGGGTATACCCTAAAAGAAAAATAAAAGGGTAAAAAGAATAAAAGATGGTCAAAAAATGAAAGAAAATGAACCCCAACAAAAAGAAAAGACCATGAAAGTGAGCAATTCTAAATGCCACTACTTTTTACTTGATGTGATAAATAATTGTGTGCAAATTGTCATTTATGCCACAATTTCTGAATAGTCAAACAGTTTAAACTTGGCTAGTTCATATTTCAATTTCATGTTGTAGAAATAGAGAATAAATATCTGACCAAATAGTGTAATCTTGGCAGATAAGTAGATAGGTAGAGTGAAAAAGGAGCTCAACAATTTAATCTGAGCCCTTGGATGTAATAAGTGTAGACTTAGATAGGCTTTGCCATGTAAAAGAAAAAAAAAATTGATAAGGGTTTGCCAATCTAAGTGCACCCTAATAAAGAAGTAAAAATGCTAGGTTAAAGTAGGTAGGGTAGGTAGTTGATGGTTGCAGAATCATATATGATGAATGATATCTCTAAAATGTGTTAGTTATTTACTTTCATCATAAGGCCAAGGAATACATTATATTGAAAGAATCTCAAGCAAAGAAAAGTCAAATAATTAACTCCCCTTCTCATTTTCCCTAAATTTTCACTAATTTCCCCTAAATACTAAGGTATTTGCTAAATTAGAGGGGCTCAGAGCATTTCTTTGACTTTTGGAGGGACCGGACCCTCGACCCAATAATTTATAAAACCTAAGTATTTAAATTCATTCATAAATCATTCATTCACCTTCACAAGTCTTTTCACTTAGGAAAATTACAAATATTTTCATAAAAAACCCTTTCCACTTTAAGCCTAAGTTAAATACACACATCAAATGTTTTTACACTTAGCGCTTTTCATTCCACTATCATATTAATCTTTAAATTATATTATATAATTCCCTTATAATTTTTACCCTCTCCCGTATTATTTAAATATGAAAAACCCCGAATTTCTATATATTCCGCCCCTGGTTAACTATAATCATAAAGCATCCTTAATCAGGATTAATTAGTTAATTCGTAATTAATTAACAGACCTTAATCCCTCGCCGCATCAATATGGGACTAATTAACCCTCATGGTTAATTCATAACCTCCCCAACCTATCCCGACATTCTCGATACGATTAAATTAACCCGTAATCATAGTGGGCCTTTTTTGTTAAACCCCATCGTATTGCACCTTCTATCAACCTTCTGATCAGGTCCTCAAGATCTAACAGCCATTATGAATATCGCATGGCCCTTTGTGACCACGCGTTAGCGTGCAATCACAAAGCAGTTTTTACACAGTGCCTCCGCTACGCATCAAAAAATCTATGGAATCACTGGCTCAAGGTCCATTACCGCCCTTCCCCAAAAGCAGTGCGATATGAAACCTCTTACCGCCTTCCCACATACGACAAAAACATCATATCACTCACCGCTGACATCATCCATCCGTAATCCAAAAAACCCCACCAACTCTTGACTTTGTAAATAAAATAAACATATCCTTTTCACTATTTTGTACTGTAAACCTGCACGCCATGCAAAAGAACGTCGAGGTCAGCAGTTCGAAGTTTTCAGCCGCCAACCTGCTCAAAAACTCACAACCGACACAGCCTAGAGCCCTTTAGCCACAACCAGTACCTGTATTTCACTGTTCATCCCTCGAACACAGGTATTTATCTAATTCCTGACAAAACCCTGCAAGTTCTAGTTTTCCATTGTAAATTGACGAAAAGGAACCAAATTTATAATAATTCAGCCATTATTTTCGTCAATTAAGTCCCCCATAGCCTCTGTGTTTCCTATTTCACAAAGAAAACCACAGTTTCCTTCTGAATCCACAAGAACCAGAAATAGAAACCCACATGGCTTTAAATGTTGCACCCATTAATGCCCCTCATCGAGATTTAGACTATTTACCTTTGGCAGACCAGGACTTCCAAATAAAAGACCTTGCCACTGATAAAAATCACCTCAAAGTCTTTTGCCAAAGTAGAGATAACTACCTGAATGGCTCTCATGTTCTAAGACTATGGGAATCTAATATTCCCATGTATTTTCTCCCCTTAGTCCATGTTTTCCCTGATATAATTCATCAATGTCGTGCCAATTATGACCCTAACCGCAAAGCAGTTATGTCTCCCAGCCAAATAGTCCTCTTCCAATAACTGCTGAGTCCATCAATGAAATGTTGCAATTTCACCCCAATCAAGCTCTCACTCCCATTTCCATTGGAGATTTACTTGAGAAATCAACTAAACTATCCCAATCAAAGATTAATTTCCTCTATCATACCTTCATGTTACAGAAATATCAGCCTAAGGGCCCACCTCTTTATCTGCAAACTTTCTTCACAGATATGGGAAGACTCATTGTTGATATGGTATCTTTAGTTATGAGATTCAACACTAGTGAGCATGTTGATGAGTTAACCCTAGTGTTGTTGTCAATCTTTACTCCCGGACAACCCCTTGTTGTTAAGTATGATTATGCCTCCTTTATTGCTAAGAAGATTCAGACCAGTTCTTAAGACTGGAAAATGAAGGATTTTTCAAGTATACCACCTTCATATATCATCTCATGTTATATTATCAGTCAGAAAACTTCCCTTTCCCTGTCATGAAACTTGATACCAAAGGCAATCCAAGGTATGTTATCTTTTGGAGTTCCAACTTTCATGAATCCTTTGATACCCCTTACTCCTACAATGAGTTCATTGATCAATTTTTTCATCCAGCAACCACCTTATTGACAGGGATTTCCCCTCCTAGGATCAGTGGTGACATTATGTAATATTCCTAATTAGCCATGGCTAATTGTAATATTCGATTTTGCTTATTTTTGCCTTCTATAGTTATTTATGAATAAAAAAGTGAGGGAAAGAGGACATGACTCACTTTTAGAATAAAATTCACTTCCTATTAGCACAACGTTGTGACTTAAGGGGAGCCAAGGGGGCCAAAGGGGGATGCAAAAATGGATCCCATGCAGACACTTGGAGGGATTGCGTAGAAGGGAAGAAACACGTGGCAAGAGAAGAATTACGCTGGAGAAGGTGGGCCTTGGGATTGAGAGAGGAAAATGCTATAAAGGAGAGAGGATCTTCCTCATTTTGGTAGGAGATTATGTGAATTTAAGCTAGTCACTTCGGCTTAGAGCACGCTGGCTATTTAGCTAGTCTGCAGCACTGTTTAGTGCATTGAGTGTCTCCATTCGGAGATCTCACCCTTAACACCGAGGGACTTTGAGTGCCTACTCAGGCAAGGCATTTCCATCAACATTTTTTGCAGTAGTTCCAACAGCATTTTTGGCAGGAGGATTAAGCATCTTGGAGGACTGTGCAGCACTAAGAGGGATGACACAGTTCTTTCTAGCAGGAGTTCGAGATTTAGTGTTTGCAGTAGGATTTGTGTTGGGAGATTGAGGAGGGGATCAACCCTTGCATATTAGAGGGTTTGGTAGAGTTTTCAGGTAGATTTCTAGAGGGTTTCATTTAGTGGCAGCGCAGAGCCTTGAGAGACAGCGCAGAACCCCAAGGGGGTGATTTTCGAAGGTCAGCAATTCCAGGAAAGCTTTCTTCGTTTTTCTGGGTTTCTTGAGTAGAGTGTGATTCCAGAGCTTTAGCCTTTTCTGAGGAGGGGATCAGCCCCAAATCCTCATTTGATTTCTAGTAGTAGCAGCAGCACTACAGATCTCCAGCAGCTTGGACACAGTTTAGAGAGGAGCCATTTCTTTGCTATTCTGACTATATTTCTCCACTTGCCTTGGGCAAGTCGAAGTGTCATCTTTCTGATCACCTCTGTACTCATTCCTTTACTCAATATAACAAAATTTCTTAGCATTTCTCGCTGCATCTCTGGTGTATCTTTTTATATTTTGTATATATATTATTGTCGTTGCACTACTATTATTATATCTCTATGATTTCGTCGGCTACTATACCACTTGTGCATTTTTCTGGTAGAGATTTTACTAGGGTTTGAGAAATATTTCGGGTTGGGGATATTACATTGGTATCAGAGCATAGATCCAGCTCAACCTGTGGAGCTAGAAATCTATGACACAGGGGGAAAATCCCTACATCTTTTACAAAGGTAGGAGATACAGAGACACTGGTCATAGGTTGGAGAATACCTATGGAGAGGGAGACTGTGTTCCAGTGGTGGACGCAGAGCAAGAGGAGCCTATGGTGGATGTAGAGTAGAAGGATCCGATGGTAGACAAGGATGGGAAGAGATTTGCGGATATGCTCCTCAAATTAGTGCAGGATCTGTCGAGGCAGATTGGGGTGATGGGGCAAAGATTCACAGTAGTAGAGGCCAGATAGCGTGAGAGCCCACGAGTTTTTTGTATTGGTGAGAGATCGGGTGCATCCCATCATTTGCCAGAGCAACGTGATACTGCGCAACCGGTGGCCTCGCATGCCCCTACACACTCTACCATGCCCACTTTCTTGGGAGCAGACACAAGGGTCAAAGCCCAGTAGGAGGCAGAGCTTGGTCATATGGGCGATTATTTTGCAGAGTACCAGGCCTATGGGCAGGAGTTCAGGGATGCTCTTTCATTCAGAGACTTTGTTCAGCTCCACCGGGATAGGAGACCCCGCAACCATCACAGAGGGTACCGTCATTACCATGATGGTGACACCCACCGTGCAACGAGTAGATTCGACTTGCCTACGTTTGATGGTTCATCAAACAGTTCGGCAAATTCTTGGGTGGAGAAGCTGGAAATTTATTTCCAGCTTAACCAGATGTTGGAGACAGAGGCCATCAAGGTGGAAACATTGTATTTGGATGGAGAGGCTCAGGATTGGTGGTTTCATGGGATGGTTACACTTGAACACTCCACAATGACGACATATGCCGAGTTCACCAAGAGATTGATGGAGCAATTTGATCAGAGGGATCCAGAGCAGCATTTTGTTGAGCTAACAAGGCTCAAGCAGACAGGGAGCCCAGAGACCTACATTACAGATTTCTTGAGGGTCTTAGTGATGGTGACAGATCTATCCACGACAAGGAGGATCTATATGTATGTTGAGGGGTTAGCAAAGACACTTTGGGGTTTAGTCCGATCCACTAGACCAACCACACTCCAGGACGCCATTAGCAGGACCCCGACACCTTACCCCTAGAGACAGACTTTCCAGTCTAAGGGGAAGGATGTGAGGATCCCACCTCCAAAGGGGAATCCAGGACGAGTACAGATTGACGATGATGCCAGTATGGAGCTGAAGAAAAAGTGGTTGTGCTTCACCTGTCAGGAGCCATGGCACCAGGACATAGATGTGCTGCTGACAAAGCACATTTTATTGAGGTCTTCTCCGAGAGTAGTGAGGAAGAGGATGATGAGGATGATGTGGAGGTAGGAGATAGTCATGTCGTGCAGGGATCTTTGCCACCTCCACCGCCAGCAGCAGGTGGTGCATCTTCTGCACCTTCTGGAGTGGCCCTTGCAGCATTGCGAGGAGTTCCAAAGTATCTGATGCTACGCGTACGGGGGACGGTACATGGCCAGCGAGTATCAGTTTTGGTTGACAATGGAGCAACCCACAACTTCATCGATGCACAAATGGTTGAGCGGAGAGGTATATATACAGAGAGCTTCAATGGGTTTTCAATCTTGGTCCCAAGAGATCATACCATGATGTGTGCTCGATATGTTCCAGAGCTATCAGTGACAATGGGCACCTATACATTGACTGACCACTTTTTCGTGGTCGATATTCCGGACACCAACATGATACTGGGTGTTCAGTGTCTCATCACTCTAGGGAAGGGCACGACAGATTGGAAGACCCTAGAGATGGAGTGGGATGATGAGAAGACATGGAGGCATGAGAAAATACGGGGACAGCACACATATCCACCTCAGACTGTTTCGACTCATCGGATGGAGGCAGTCTTCTGGAAGGGAGATGTAGAGTGGGCAGTGGAGCTGTGTGCATCAAAGGCGGGGACTATAGGGCAGATGATGCATCCAGAGATATAGTTCATCCTTGACCAATATGCCATAGTGTTTGGTGAGATTCCACCAGGACAGCCACCGACTTGGGATTTGAGCACACCATTGAGTTGGAGCAGGGCATACAGGCAGTGATTACCACCCCCTATAGGCACCCCAAGGCCTATCGGGATGAGATTGAGTGGGCTATCCAGACGTTGCTGGCTCTTGGGCACATTCGGCCGAGAACGAGTCCTTTCTCTTCTTCCGTGGTGTTGGTGAAGAAGAAGGACAACACATTGAGAATGTGCATTGACTACAGGGCCCTGAACAAGAAGACACTAAAGAACAGGTACCCCATACCCAGGATCGATGAGTTGATGGATGAGTTGAGAGGAGCATGGTTATTCTCAAAGATTGATTTGAAATCTGGGTACCATCAGATTCACGTGAGGGAGTAAGACATTCCCAAGACCGCCTTCAGGTGTCACTATGGGCACTTTGAGTTCTTGGTTATGCCCTTTGGGCTAACCAATGCCCCCGCCACATTTCAGTCCTGCATGAATCACATCTTCCGCAGTCACTTGAGGAAGTTTGTGTTGGTATTCTTTGATGACATTCTCATTGACAGCAGGACTTGGAAGGAGCATCTCCAGCACATTGAGACCATGTTGCATATCTTGCAGGAGCAACAATTCTATGCCAAACTCTCCAAGTGTGAGTTTGTGTTGACGAAGATGTTGTATTTGGGGCACATCATAGGGGTGGACGGAGTGAGAGTCCATGAGGAGAAGATCAGGGCCATTAGAAGTGTTCAGAGCTGAGAAACGTGACGGAACTCCGAGGGTTCATTTGCATTTGTACTTACTACCGGAAGTTTGTCAAGAGTTTCTCACAGCTTGTTATACCCCTGAGAGATTGGACAAGGAAGGGGGCTTTCAGTTGGTTGGATACAGCGCAGTGAGCCTTTGACAGGCTCAAGGAGGTTATGAGCAACTGCCCAGTGCTTGCATTGCCAGATTTCACGTAGCCATTTGTTTTGGAGTGTGATGCATTAGGAGAGGGGATCAGCGCAGTATTCATGCAAGGAGGTCACCCTAGAGCCTATGAGAGCCAGAATTTCCTTCCACACGAGAGGTTATATTCTGTATACGACAAGGAGATGTTGGCCATCATGCATGCATTGGCCAAGTTCCGACAGTATTTAGTGGGTAACAAGTTTAGGGTGAGGACTAATCACAACAGCCTCATATTCTTTTTGGAGCAGAAGCAGCTACAGGAGAGGGAGCAGAAGTGGATCAGCAAGATCCAAACATATGACTTTGACATTGAATATGTCAAGGGTAAGAACAACATGGTAGCAGATGCTCTTTCACATAGATCAGCCACATTGTCTCTTATGAGCTTGGACACAGACTGGAGGGCTTGACTCTTAGTAGAGTACTCCAAGGACATGTTTGCATGTGAGGTTTTGGATGCACAGGTGGCGGATGACAGGTACAGGGTGATCGATGAGATTATCTACTATAGGGATCGGATCTTCTTGACTGAGGGATCTTACCTTAAGAGGAAGATACTCCAGGCATCACATGATTCAGCATTGGCTGGCCATCAAGGGTTTAACAAAACCTATAGGGCCATCAGAGAGAGGTTCTCATGGAAGGGCCTCAAGGAGGATGTACTCCTACATATCCGGGAGTGTGACGTTTTCCAGAGGAACAAGGGGGAGATGAGCCATCCCGCGGGTTTATTATAGCCTCTTCCCATCCCAGAGGGGAAATGGGAGAGTATTTTGATGGACTTCATCACAGGGTTTCCCATGGTACAGGGCAAGGATTGTAACTTTGTCGTTGTTGACCGGTTGACGAAGTACATGTTGGCATTATGGTTCAGGTGTTGTCCTTGATGGCAACCCATTCAGGTGGTAGATCACTATTCTTCATATCAGCAGCAAAGTTTGATGATCAGCTCTCATTTTATAAGGACGCAGGTACACCTTACAGAAAGTGCGTCCCCTCAGGTAAATCATGCAGAACCTGCGTCCAGGGACGCATGCCAGCCGTTCCGGAGGTGCGTCCGCCCAGTGCACACATTTCAAGGCAAAGAAAAGCACGTGGGGGTTTCTTGTGTGGTATCTAGCCGACGGTTTTGTGTTTCTATGGTGTCAGCTCGTGGTATTGTTCCATGTTTTGAGGAGGAGCCTACCTATATAAAGCAAAGGAGTTCATTTGGATTTTGTAAGTCTTGGGTTGAATATCTTATTGGGTGAGGTCTAGTCTAAATCTAAAGAAAGCGAATCTTCTGAAGGACTAATATCTCTTTGGAGCAAGATCAGATCTGTAGATCTAACTGTTTGGGTTACACTTAAGGTCTTGAAATCATTCATATCTGAAGGTACGCAGGTTCAGTGAAGGCCAAGTGCGCCGGGACGCAGCGCAGCAGAGAGAGACCTGCGTGGGGACGCAGGGCAGACGTGGCTCAGGTGCGTCCGGGACGCAGCTCAGTAATGGGAGATATGCGTGGCGACACAGGACAGACCAGGTTCAGGTGCGTCCCTGAGCTAAAAGGCGTGGCGTGATAGTGTCTCTGAGTGCGTCTTTGGGGTGACAGGACGCGGCGCGATAGTGTTCTTGGGTGTGTCCCTGTAACAAAAGGACGCAGTGCAGTTGAAGGAACAGTGCGTGGGCACGCAGCGCAGCAGAAGGATATCTGCGTGTGGACGCAGGGGAGCAGAAGGTTAACTGCGTCTGGTAGCAGGCAACAGAAGGGAAAACTGCGTCTCTGTTCCATTGATTATATTTCTCTGTTGATAAGGTGTTCTGGGTTAATTCTGTTATTGCTGATCTGATATCTGTAGTGATCTGTAACTGTTATGTACTTGTTGATCATCTGATGCTTTATGAAAAGAAGTAGGGGGTTGTAGCTCCATTCCAGGAGTAGACTGGAAAACGAGAGAGAGTTGTAGCTCTTTGCAGGTTGCAGCCTGCGTACTGGTAAAGGACTGCACCAGTACAAAATCATTGTAAAAGAAATTTCTAATTTGAAAGAAGATAGAGACATATTGCAGCAGGTGGTTTTCACCCACATTGGGTTTCCACCTTACATCTTGTGTTCTTTGGTGTGACTATCTGTTTTCTTTATTCATGCTCATTATTTTATGGTACTGACATGCAAAAATAATTCTAAGATCAAATAAGGAAGATTTATTAAAACTGCTAGATAATACTGATTCACCCCCCCTCTCAGTATTATTCTCAACAATTGGTATCAGAGCAGGTCCTTCAGAGAAGCTTGATTGCTTGAAGGTAGATCGTTCATCATGAGCAACTACGAGAGAGAAGCATCAATCAGGCCACCGATTTTTGATGGGACAAACTTCAATTATTGGAAGGTAAGAGTTACTGCATATCTTCAATCTCTTGGTACAGAAGTTTGGGACATTGTAGAAACAGGCTATGCTTTTCCTTCAGCTACTCCTACAGATCCAGCTGAGAAAAAGAAGTATGAAACAAATGCAAAAGCAGTCAGTACTCTATTAGGAAGTATATCCCAAACAGAATTCATGAAGGTAATGCACTTCAAATCAGCAAAAGAGATATGGGACAAAATGGTCTCGAGCTATGAAGGAGATGAACAGGTAAAGCGAGCTAAACTTCAAACTCTCAGGATTTAGTATGAGACTCTCAAAATGTATAATGATGAAAGTGTGGCTAATTATTTTCTTCGGGTAGATGAGATTGTTAACTGTATGAAAAATTTGGGTGAAGAAATAAAAGAGGCTATAATAGTTGAAAAGATTCTAAGATCATTATCCCCCAAGTTTGAATCTAAAGTATCTGCAATAGAAGAAAAGGAAAATCTCCGTGTTCTCACTATGTCTCAGCTACATGGAATTCTAACTGCTTATGAAATGAGAAAGGGAGGTCCATCAGACAGAAGGGAAGCTGCTTTCAAGGCATCAGGCAAAGAAGATTACTATGAAGCAAGCCATGTTCCAGAAGAAGAGGAAGAAGAATCAAATTTTGTCAGAAATCTTCAAAGGGGTTCTGGAAGGTTCAGAGGTAAGCTACCTTTCAAATGCTTTGCTTGTGGAAGAGTAGGTCATTATGCTGCAAAATGTCCTTATAAGGATAAAGGAAAGGAACCTGCTAAATGGAACAAGAAACAAAGTGCATATAAGAAAAGCTACTACACCCATGAAGATAGTGATGGTCTATCAAACAGTGATGAAGATGAACGAGGTAATGAATATAAGTTATTAATGGCATTTGAAGATGATGATTATATGGATGCTATAGATGTGGATAACCTTTATGATGAAATCACTAGACTCAAGAGATGTATAGAAGAAAAGAATGTGATCATTGATACTCTACAATTTCAAATTGATGAAAAGGAAAAACATCTTGAAAAACTAGAAGGAGAAATTGTTGGTCTTAGAAAAGAGATTGAGAAAACAAAAGCTATTAATCTTAAGTTTGTCAAAGGATCTGAAACTTTGGATAAGATTATCAATGTGCAGCGGTCTCCTCTAAACAAGACAGGTCTGGGCTACAATGGAGAAACCTCTCAAGCATCCACCTCAAAGAGTTATCTTGATGCAGCAAGAAGAAATGAGCAAAAGAATAATGAAGATCATCAGATAAAGCAGGGACAAATTACAAACAGAAGCTATCAAGGGCAATCCAGCTTAAGGGTGAACAAAAGCTACAACCAGCCACAGGTAAAATCTTCTCAGTTTGGTTCAAGAATAGATGAAAATAGAAATTACAATCAGTTGGCAGGAAGATTAAATAACCGCAGAAGCTTCTTCAATGGACAATGCTTTTCTTGCCATAATTTTGGTCACAAAGCAGCTCAATGTGTTGCATATAAAACAATCATGACTAGGGAAGCTCAAAAACAAAGAAGCATGACAGGGATTACAAAAGGGACCTATAACAACTTTTCGGCTCTTGAAAATGAAGTTGAATGTTCCATTTGCAATAATTTTGGTCATGAAGACTCTGAATGCAGGAGCAGGTTTCAGGAGAGAAAGGAACAAGAGCGGACAAAGGAACAAGCCTCAAGCACCAAAACATGGAGAATAAAGGAACCTCAAACAGAAAGATGTGGGATAGCATTCTATGCAGAGGGACAGGAAAATCTATGGTACATTGACAGTGGATGTTCGAAGCATATGACAGGTGAAAAAGAAAAACTTGAGTCTTATTCTACGTTAGAAAAGGGAAAGAAAGTCTCTTTTGGAAATGATACTCCTGCAACTATAAAAGGAAAAGGTATTGCTCCTTTAAAAGAAAATGTCAAGGCTGGAAATGTTTTGTATGTTGATGGATTGAAGCATAATCTTCTAAGTGTCAGCCAGATGTGTGATCAAAGAACCGAGGTTATTTTCAGATCGAATGGATGTCTTGTTCGTGATCTTGATACAGGTAAAACAGTACTCAAGGGCAAAAGAACTCCAAATAATCTGTACATATTTGAAGAAGGACAACAACAATGCTATCTGAGCAAGGATGAAGAGCACTGGTTATGGCATCGAAGGTTGGGACATCTAAGCTTCTCACAAATAAGGAAAGCATGCAAATATCAGGCAGTTCGCGATCTTCCAGATATTAAAATTCCTGACAACACCATATGCAGATCATGTCAGTTTGGAAAACAAACCAGGACTAACTTTCCAGAGAAAGAAGGATCAGCTAGCATGCCTCTTGAGCTAATACATACATATACATGTGGCCCATTCAGGAAAAGAACACCTAGAGGAGAGGAATACTTGATATTATTTATTGACGATTTCTCCAGGTTTGTCTGGTTAGGACTTATGAAGCACAAAGATGAAGCTTTTGAAAAATTCAAATCCTTCAAAGCTTTGGTTGAAAATGAATCAGGTCACAAAATTAAGTGCCTCAGATCCGACAGAGGTGGGGAATTTACTTCAAATGAATTTTTCGATTTCTGTGAAGAACATGGGATAAGAAGAGAATTCTCTACAGCAAGAACTCCTCAGCAAAATGGAGTTGTGGAAAGAATGAACAGGACAATCCAACAAATGGCTCGTGCTATGCTTGATGAATCAGGAACTCCCGCAACTTTCTGGGGTGAAGCTGCACATGCTGCGGTTGTTATTCTCAACAAAACAAATGTCCGGGTGAATAGCACTCAAACTCCTCATGAGCTTTGGAGTGGCAGGACTCCTTCGGTAAAGCACTTCAAAATCTTTGGGAGCAAATGCTATATCAAGAATACTGATGAGAAGCTTGGCAAACTTGAACCTAGAGCAGATGAAGGCATTCTTCTTGGCTATTCTCCACATAGCAAAGCATACAAATGCTACAATAAAAGACTTGGCAGAATTGTTCACAGCATTGATGTAGTGGTTGATGAGAAGGGATACATTCCTAGGCAAGTACATCATGAAGATATAGAAGAAGATGAAGGCTACCCTCAAAGACAGAATAATGAAGAAGAAGAACCCCAAGAAGAACCTCAAGAAGAACCAGAGGAAGAGACAAGAATAGAAGAGAAAACTCCATCCAAATATGTTCATAAAAATCATCCAGAATCTTAGATTGTGGGGCAGAAAGAAGCAAGTGTACAAACAAGAAGAACAGTTGCAGAAGCCTCAAGCTATTTGGCATTACTCTCCTCTACTGAACCACAAAATGTGAAAGAAGCATGCAAAGACGAATGTTGGGTGAAAGCAATGGATGAAGAACTTGAGCAAATCGAAAAGAACAACACTTGGGAGCTGGTTCCTAGACCAAAGGATAAGAATGTTATTGGAACAAAATGGGTCTTCAAAAATAAATTGAATGAAAATGGAGAAGTAATTAGAAACAAAGCCAGACTTGTTTGTAAAGGGTATGCGCAGCAAGAAGGAATAGACTTTGAAGAAACTTTTGCTCATGTTGCAAGACTTGAGGCCATCCGAATGTTCCTTGCTCTCTCGAGTTTTAAAAACTTCAAAGTATTTCAAATGGACGTGAAATCAGCCTTTCTGAATGGAGACTTGGAAGAAGAAGTGTACATTGAACAGCCAGATGGGTTCATTCTTGGAAATGATCCAAATCTTGTATGCAGATTGAAAAAGGCTCTCTATGGTCTCAAACAAGCTCCAAGGGCTTGGTACTACCGGCTGGACAAATATCTTCATCAACAAGGTTTTTCAAAAGGTTCCGCAGATAGCAATCTGTATATAAAAGTTGAAAATGACAAATTGCTAATACTTGTTGTGTATGTAGATGACATTATTTTTGGCAGCAATGAAGAAGCTATGAGTCAAAGCTTTGCCTCAGTCATGCAGAAAGAATTTGAAATGTCCTTGCTAGGAGAACTGACATATTTCCTTGGTTTGCAAATCCAACAAAAGGAAGGAGGAATCGTTTTATCTCAAACCAAGTATCTCAAACAGATTTTGAAGAAATATGGCATGGAAGATGCAAAACCAGTATGTACACCCATGGTCACAGGATGTAGCCTCAGTGCAAATGATGAATCTGCAGTAGTACATCAACCAACCTACAGATCTATGATTGGAAGTTTACTTTATTTGACAGGTACCCGACCAGATATCATGCATGCAGTTGGAATAGTTGGAAGATTTCAAGCAAATCCGAAAGAGACTCATCTTTAGGCAGTGAAGAGAATTTTCAAATATCTTCAAGGGACTCAAAATTATGGCTTATGGTATCCTAGAGATACAGATCTTACACTTCACGCTTATACAGATGCAAGTTGGGCCAGAAGCGTGGATGACAGGAAAAGCACAAGTGGTGGTGCGTTCTTTATGGGTTCCAGACTGGTATCTTGGTTCAGCAAGAAACAGAGTTCAATTGCCTTGTCTACAGCTGAAGCGGAATATGTTGCTGCTGCATCTTGTTGCACCCAACTCCTTTGGATGATGAAGACATTGCAAGATTTTCAAATCACTTGTACTCCACCAATCCCTATCTTATGTGACAACACAAGTGCAATCAGCATCTCAAAAAATCCTATTATGCATTCAAAAACCAAGCACATACCAATCAAGTATCATTTTCTCCGAGAACAAGTACTTGAACAGAAGGTCAAATTGGAGTATGTTCCTTCTAAGGAACAAGTTGCTAATATTTTCACCAAACCATTGCCCAGGGACACTTTTGAGTACCTCAGGGAAAAGCTGGGGGTTGTTGATGCATCATCTTATTGTTGAACCTCTTCTTATTGGTGATACAGGCTCAGGGGGAGCACATAATGCATTGTTGGCATTATGGAGGATGGTCAGAAGGAGATCTTGGAAATAGCTGCAATATGTCTCTATATCTTTCATGGTGGATTTGTGGTTATTTGTTACAGATCTGGAGCATGAGCTTAGGGGGAGCATGAGCTTAGGGGGAGCATGAGCTTAGGGGGAGAATACCCTTTGCCCTTGATGTCAAAGGGGGAGAATGAAGCTGAAGATCATGAGGTTGCCATCAAGTCCAAAGGGGGAGATTGTTGGCATTATGGTTCAGGTGTTGTCCTTGATGGCAACCCATTCAGGTGGTAGATCACTATTCTTCATATCAGCAGCAAAGTTTGATGATCAGCTCTCATTTTATAAGGACGCAGGTACACCTTACAGAAAGTGCGTCCCCGCAGGTAAATCATGCAGAACCCACGTCCAGGGACGCAGGCCAGCCGTTCCGGGGGTGCGTCCGCCCAGTGCACACATTTCAAGGCAGAGAAAAGCACGTGGGGGTTTCTTGTGTGGTATCTAGCCGACGGTTTTGTGTTTCTATGGTGTCGGCTCGTGGTATTGTTCCATGTTTTGAGGAGGAGCCTACCTATATAAAGCAAAGGAGTTCATTTGGATTTTGTAAGTCTTGGGTTGAATATCTTATTGGGTGAGGTCTAGTCTAAATCTAAAGAAAGCGAATCTTTTGAAGGACTAATATCTCTTTGGAGCAAGATCAGATCTGTAGATCTGACTGTTTGGGTTACACTTAAGGTCTTGAAATCATTCATATCTGAAGGTACGCAGGTTCAGTGAAGGCCAAGTGCGCCGGGACGCAGCGCAGCAGAGAGAGACCTGCGTGGGGACGCAGGGCAGACGTGGCTCAGGTGCGTCCGGGACGCAGCTCAGTAACGGGAGATCTGCGTGGGGACGCAGGACAGACCAGGTTCAGGTGCGTCCCTGAGGTAAAAGGCGCGGCGCGATAGTGTCTCTGAGTGCGTCTTTGGGGTGACAGGACGCGGCGCGATAGTGTTCTTGGGTGCGTCCCTATAACAAAAGGACGCAGTGCAGTTGAAGGAACAGTGCGTGGGCACGCAGCGCAGCAGAAGGATATCTGCGTGTGGACGCAGGGGAGCAGAAGGTTAACTGCGTCTGGTCGCAGGAAACAGAAGGGAAAACTGCGTCTCTGTTCCGTTGATTATATTTCTCTGTTGATAAGGTGTTCTGGGTTAATTCTGTTATTGCTGATCTGATATCTGTAGTGATCTGTAACTGTTATGTACTTGTTGATCATCTGATGCTTTATGAAAAGAAGTAGGGGGTTGTAGCTCCCTTCCAGGAGTAGACTGGAAAACGAGAGAGAGTTGTAGCTCTCTGCAGGTTGCAGCCTGCATACTGGTAAAGGACTGCACCAGTACAAAATCATTGTAAAAGAAATTTCTAATTTGAAAGAAGATAGAGACATATTGCAGCAGGTGGTTTTCACCCACATTGGGTTTCCACCTTACATCTTGTGTTCTTTGGTGTGACTATCTGTTTTCTTTATTCATGCTCATTATTTTATGGTACTGACATGCAAAAATAATTCTAAGATCAAATAAGGAAGATTTATTAAAATTGCTAGATAATACTGATTCACCCCCCCTCTCAGTATTATTCTCAACAGTACACACATTTCTTTGCCATATACACACACTACATAGCAGCACATGTGGCCGAGCTATTCTTTAGAGAGGTCTTCAGGCTACATGGTCTTCCTAGGACCATCGTTAGTGACAGGGACAGCCGTTTCACGGGTGGGTTTTAGCAGGAGATTTTTCGGCTAGTGGGGACAAAGTTGACACTGAGCACCAGTTATCACCCACAAATAGACGGACAAATAGAGATAGTTAACAAGTGGCTGGAGGGCTACTTGCGTAACTATGTCAGTGGGCAGTAGAGAGCATGGCTGAAGTGGCTGCATCTAGGGGAGTACTGCTACGACATTACACATCACATGTCCATTGGTATGTCACCATTCTATGCTTTGTATGGGTATCATCCTTTATCTTTTGTTGATATGATGTTTGGTGATAGCAAGGCTCCGAGAGCCAAGATTTGGATCCAAGAGAGTCGGGATATCCTTCGAGCTCTCAAGGATAACATGGCTACAGCGCAGAACCAACAGAAGTTGTATGCTGACAGGGGTCGAGTGGAGAGACAGTTTGAGGTAGGGGACATGGTCTACCTACAATTACATCCATATCGACAGTCGTCACCGAAGTAGAAGGGGGCTGAGAAGCTCAAGCCTCGCTTTTATGGGCCATATACGGTGATACGCAGGATTAGACAGGTTGCATATGAGTTGGAGCTGCCCCAAGGCAACAAGATTCATAAAAAGTTTCATGTATCATGCCTGAAGAAGGCATTAGGGCAGTAGGTGGCATTAACAGATGAGCTACCACCCATGGATGATGAGGGGCATTTGGTGTTGCAGCCAGAGGCTATTATTGATACCAGGGAGAGGCAGCTGCGGAGTAGGACGATCCAGGAATTCTTGGTGAGGTGGAAGAATTTGCTAGATGAGGTTGCCACATGGGAGAGTGAGAAAATCTTACAACATCCATCACTTCAGTTGCTTGAGGACAAGAAACATTTTGTCGGGGGAGACTATAATATTCCTAATTAGCCATGGCTAATTAGAATATTTGATTTTGCTTAGTTTTTCCTTCTATAGTTATTTATGAATAAAAAAGTGAGGTAAAGGGGACATGATCACTTTTAGAATAAAATTCACTTCCTAGTAGCACAATATTGTGACTTAAGGGGAGCCAAGGGGGCCAAAGGGGGATGCAAAAATGGAGCCCACGTAGACACTTGGAGGGACTGTGCAAAAGGGAAGAAACACGTGGCAAGAGAGGAATTACACTGGAGAAGGTGGGCCTTGGGATTGAGAGAGGAAAAGAATATAAAGGAGAGAGGAGCTTCCTCATTTTGGCAGGGGATTATGTGCATTTGAGCTAGTCACTTCGACTTAGAGCACGTTGGCCGTTTAACCAGTCTGCAACACTGTTTAGTGCATTGAGTGTCTCCGTTCAGAGATCTCACCCTTAGCCCCAGGGGATTTCGAGTGCCTACTTAGGCAAGGTATTTCCATCAGCGTTTTTGGCAGTAGTTCCATCATCATTTTTGGCAAGAGGATTGAGCATCTTGGAGGACTGCGTAGCATTGAGAGGGATGATGTAGTTCTTTCTAGAAGGAGTTTGGGATTGAGGGTTTGCAGTAGGATTTGTGTTGGGAGATTGAGCAGGGGATCATCCCTTACATATTGGAGGGTTTGGCAGAGCTTTTAGGTAGATTTTTGGAGGGTTTCATTTAGTGGCAGTGCAGAGCCTTAAGAGACTGCGCAGAACCCTAAGGGGGTGATTTTCGAAGGTTGGCCATTCCAAGAAAGATTTCTGGGTTTTTCTGGGTTTCTTGAGTAGAGTCCTATTCCAGAGTTTCAGCCTTTTCTGAGGAGGGGATCAACCTCAAATCCTCATTTGATTTCTAGCAGTAACAACAGCACTACAAATCTCCAGCAGCTTGGACGCAGTTCAAAGAGGAGCCATTTCTTTGCTATTCTGAGTATATTTCTCCACTTGCCTTGAGAAAGTCAAGGTGCCATCTTTCTGATCACCTCTGTACTCATTCCTTTACTCATTATAATAAAATGGCTTACCATTTCTCGTTGCATCTCTTGTGTATCTGTTTATATTTCGTATATATATTATTGTTGCTGCACTACTGTTATTATATCTGTGTGATTTTCTCGGCTCGTATACCACTTGTGCATTTTTCTGGTTCAGATTTTACTGGGGTTTGAGGAATATTCCAGGTTAGGGATATTACACATTAAGAGGATCCTTCAGCTCTCCAAGCAGTACAGAATAGGTGATTGGTATTTATAGAAGAACCATACAGAAATCAGGATATATGGGTGTGAGCTCTTCCCATTCAAGTTACCAAAATATATTCCAATGAGACTGTTCACATTGGAATATTTCAGACAAATGATAAATTCAGACTTGGTCCATTTTTTCAAAGCCAAAAAGAAAGCACAACTCAAAATCAAGAATCAATTAGGCCTTTTTGTCTGCAACACTAGGGACGCATGGAGAGAAGCAGAAATAATTTTAGAAGATCATCTTAAATTACACAAAAGTTTTGGTTGGATGCCATATGACCCTCATAGCTTCATATGTGATAGAAGAATGAAGAATAGGCTGTCACCATATATACACCATAGAATCCCAGAGATTGAACAATTTGATAATATCGATGAATGGAGGGAAGGGACCTTAGTAGAAACTGATAGTGAACAGGTCAATATAGAAAATGTTATGATGGATCTTGAGAAAACACTTGACCCGGATTTTTTTGGGTAGGTACGATTTGAGTCTTCTGAAAAGCAAGGATTAGTGCCTCTATAGCTGAAACCTCTCAGCAGCACTCACAGGATACCAGTGTACCATTTACAGGAAAATCTAAGGGAAATGGACCAAAGACCATCACTCAGGCCACAGAGCAATCTATAATGTCTAAACAGCCTAAAAATTCTAGGAACAAGCCTAAATGGACACTGCTACAACTCAAGGCAGTGTGGGAGAACCTCCAATCTTACACACTCATGTAAATGAGGAAAGGAATAAAAGGAGAGACATGGAAGTAACTACCCCTGCCAGTGGACCCTCAAAACAGCCTAGTGCTAAAAGGCATAGGCTAAATCCTCTTTGAGAGGAAGATTTTTTTTAAGAAACTATTGATAGTCAAAGAAAAGAAGGCATAGATAGTCATCAAACGTTTCTAGTGGGTGGGACATCTTCTAGCTCACAGAGGCAGGAGCTGGAGAGACAACAAAGTGCAAAGGTATCATCTTTTAGCCCACCGGGAAATGAGACTCCATATATCAAAAAGAAGTTTATAGAAATAAACGCCAGGAATGATCCATTAAGGATCCAGGTTTACAATCAGTATTTGAAAATGGCTCCCACTAATAAAAATAGATTGACGCTAGCCTATGATATCAAAGAAGGTAAAATGATAATGAGTTTTTTCAAACCTAAAGTGCAACAACCTCAATCAGCAGCAGATTACCTCAGAACCAATTTTGAGGTCATGGCAAAAGACATTCATCCATTGGACCAAATTGAGTTGCACAAACAGAAAGGGGAGATGATCTAATCTACATTGACTGGTAAGGCAATGATGGCATAAAGACTTGGAAATTCTTTGAATAATACAACTGCTCAATTACAGCTAGAGAGAGCCTCCTCACAAGCTAAAGACAATAGAATAAAATCTTTAGAAGAATTTATCATTAGGTTGGGTCATGATCTGAAAGATGTGAAGGCTGCAGAAGCCTTAATTAAAAACAAAGATGAAGATATAGCTGCCTTAAGAAAGCAACTAAAGTTGCCTCCTTCCAGGCACCCACAGACTGCTGGGATCATAAAGAAAAAGTTTGAAGAAGACCTTATGGACTTGCTCCTAAATCTTAATGAATGACTGAATGAAACTGAGCAAGAGCTAGAAAAATCATCAAAGGAAAAGTAGGGAGAGTCGACCTCTCAGCTTCCCAATGTAATACCAGTAATCTCAACTGTAGTCCCTTCAACCCTTGGAACAACTTTGGCTCCAAATGCCCCCTTAGTCACAGCTGAGGTAGTCATAGGTACAGCAGAAATAGCAGGAACAACACAGGAAAGTACTTCAATTTTGAGCACAGAGGAACTGATAAAATCAATGGAGGAGATGAAACTCCAAGTTTCAGAGTTGCAAAAGGTGAAAGAGCAATATGATACCTTAGAATAGAAATATGACCTTTCAAAGATAAATTTTTCAAAAAAAGTGAGGGAAATTAAGGGGTTAGAACAAAAGGTGAAATCATTAGAAAAGGACCTCACATTTGATAAACCCTTCACAGATATTAGAAAGATTCTTTGGACCAACATCACTCATCCATAAATGATGTTTGGCCTGTTGGAATTATGACACAGGTTTGGCACTATGACATAGGTGTTGTCCTTGATGGCAACTCACTTAGATGGAAAATCACTGTTCAGTCTCTTAGAATGAAAAAAAAGAGATATATGCAGGTTTCCTTTGACAAAGTCGCATATACACGCGGGATTGCCGATCAAAAGTCGTGTATGTGTATGCAAGCACTTTCATGCACGAAAAAGCCCGTATGTGTGAGAAAACTTATTTTTGGTCCATGGTATTTGGACCTATGGTTTTGGACCATAGTGTCTCGTTTGAAGTGTTGAATCCAGGTGTCCAAGGTATTGATTCGTTATTGTTTTGGACCATGGTATTGTGTAAGGCCTAAGACTATAGAAAGGGGAAGGAGATCATTAGGCATGGACATTGACTCAAGCATTGAATATCTTATGAAGAGCTAGATATGGAATACTGGTCATTGGGTTATGGTGCATAGCTAGATCTGAATCAAGGAGGAACCTAAGCGCAAGAAGAAGGATAAGTACTATTGATGGGTTAAGATCTTAAGGCTTGAATAGTAGTATCTTTGTGTGATTTTGATCTGTTATTTTTGGTGCATGACTTGATCTATAAATCTGATAATCTGGGTATAACTGATGTCTGAATAAGTGAAAAGGATAAATTATCTTTTATAGATCTGTACACAGGTTCAGTGAAGCAAAGGCGCGTATACACACTGGTTCTGTAATTCAAAATCGTGTATATGCATGTTGGCCTTAATTCATCAGCGTATGCACGCAGGTTGTACACATTGAAGTAGCGTACGTCTCTTGAAATATGTTTTAGCTACTTCTATTTATTGTTGTAGTGTTTTGGGTTCAGAATTGGTGTCTAGTTACTGTTACTGTTTTTTGGGTATAGCATTCAAAGAAGTGACTATTTGATTCAGTTTTGTTTGGCGCAAAGGATATTGGTTGATGTAGATATACTTGATGTTTGATTGATGTTATTTATGGATCCAATCTGAAAATTTATGAAACGTGGTCCCTGAAAGAAAAGAGAAGGTTGTAGCCTTCTGTAGGTTAGGACCTACGTACTAGTACATCAGCTAGTACAAGAGCTAAGGGGGTTGTAGCTCCCTTCCAGGAGAAGATATAGAATGAGAAAAGGTTGTAGCCTTCTGCAGGTAGCAGCCTGCGTACTGGTATAAGTCTGCACCAATACAGAATCATTGTAAAAAGAAATTTCTAATTAAAAGAAGATAGAAATGAATTACAGTAGGTGGTTTTCACCCACATTGGGTTTCCACCTTATATCTTGTGTTCTTACGTGTGACTTCCTGTTATGTTTTATTGTTCCTGGTTACTGTTTATATGATTTGATGCACAGATTAATGATCAACATCTGAAGAATAATTTAAATTACAAGTCTGTTGGTTATATGCTGGTCTCCTTAACTGTAGTTGCGTACATACATGGTTTTTACTAACTGAAGTAGCATATACAAATCTGATTGTGAAATGAAAAATAATTGACCTAATAATACGGATTCACCCCCCCCCCCCCCCCTCTCAGTATTATTTCCAACAATTTTTATCTGAGCAGGTCCTTCAGAAAAGGCTTGATCACTTGAAAGAAGATCTATCATCATGAGCAGCTACGAGAAGGAGGCATCTATCAAGCCACCAATCTTTGATGGAAGCAACTTCGTCTATTGGAAGGTAAGAATCACAACCTATCTTCAATCTATTGGTACAAAATTTTGGGATATCATGGAAACAAGATACACATTTCCATCAGCAACTCCTACGGATACGACTGGTAAGACGCAGTATGTAACAAATGCAAAGGCTATCAATACTCTATTAGGGAGTTTATCTCAATCAGAATTCATCAAGGTTATGCAACTCAAAACCACAAAAGAAATATGGGACAAGATCGTTCTAAGCTATGAAGGAGATGATCAGGTAAAACATGCAAAACTACAAACTCTCTGAATCCAATATGAAAATCTCATAATGCACAATGATGAAAGTGTGGCTAATTATTTCTTACGTATAGATGAGATTGCTAATTGTATGAAAAACTTGGGTGAAGAGATAAAAGAAGCTACTTTGGTTGAAAAGGTTCTAAGATCTTTTTCTTCTAAGTTTGAATCAAAAGTTTTTCAGCCATAGAAGAAAAGCATAATCTTCAAAGCATTACCATGTCACATCTGCACAGAATCCTAACTGCTTTTGAAATGAGAAAATGCGGACCATCACACATGCAAGAATCTGCATTCAAAGCCTCAAGAAAAGGAGAATACAATGAGTCAAGACATATGTCAGAAGGAGAGGAAGAATCAAACTTTGTCAAGAACCTTCAACAGGGTTCTGGAAGATTCAGAGGTAAGCTACCTTTTAAATGCTTTGCTTGTGGAAGAGTCGGTCACTATGCAGCCAAGTGTCGTCATAAAGATAAGCTTGACAAAGGTAAGGAACCAGTTAGATGGAAAAGAAAATAGAATGTAAGTAAGAAGAGCTATTATACACATGAAGACAGTGATGGATTTTCAAATAGTGATGAAGATGAACAAGGTAATGATTATAGACTTTTGATGGCTTTTGAAGATGATGATTTCTTGGATGCTATAGATGAAGAAGGTCTTTATGAAGAAATTTCTAAACTTAAAATTTTTTTAGAAAAAAATAATATGATTATAGATACTCTGACATTCCAACTTGCTGAAAGGGAAAAACACAATGAAAAGTTAGAATGTGAAATTGTGGGACTTAGAAAAGATATTGAGAAAACAAAAGCTCTTAATCTTAGATTTGCTAAAGGATTTGAAACTTTAGATGAGATTATCAAAGTGCAACGTTCTCCTCTAATCAAGACACGTCTTGGGTATACTGAAGAAGCATCTCAAGCACAGAAGCCATCTACCTCCAAAAGTTATGTTGAAGCAGCAAAGAGAAGTGAATAGGTTGACAATCGACAAAAAAGGCACAATGTAGATCATCAGGTAAATCAAGGACAATTTACTTCAAAGATGAACATAAATCACCAAGTAAATCGAAGGCAATCTACTTCAAGGATGAACAAAAGCTACAACCAACCACAAGTAAATCATTTTCAATTTTCCTTAAGAAAGAATGGCTATGGAAATTACAATCAACTGGATGGAATATTTGATAATCATAGGAATTTCTTCAATGGCCAATGTTTCTCTTGTCATAACTTTGGACACAAAGTAGCTCAATGTGTTGCCTACAAGACCATCATGACAATAGAAGCATTGTTGTTGGGAAAAGTATCCAATACGGAATGACCCTATCCCACTCTAACGGTGATAGTACCTCAGCAACAATCAAAGCAAAACTATTTGAGATTACTTCTTTATGAGATGTAAAAGAGGGGGGGAAAGAGATCCACTAACCGATGTCTTCCGCTAATGATTGATCCAATCTTCTCTCCTTGCTGCTTGCCCCCAGCTCCTTGCTCTTTCACTGGCCCAGCTACACCAAGATCCTGTAAAATGACAAGAGAGGGAAACTACAAGAAGCATACATTCATAATTGATTCAAGGATTAGAATAAATCAAATACACAAGTATAACAATACACCATTGAGACACATGCATATAGAAGAACCTCAAATGCTTTATTAATGGAAGAAGTAAAGTTCAGGATGTGATACAACCATAAGAGGCCCAATCCAGCATCACCTTCCCAGCAGAAAGAAATCTCCTCTTCACCTCCTTCAAAGCAAATCAGCCAATAGTTCTAAACTCAAACCAACATCAATTCTTTACATTCACAAGATTCCAACCTCTCTAGACCTCATGAGAGAGATCTATATAGAGGAGTTTTGGAGAAAGGATGAGTCAGCTTGAGGCTGGCATGAAGCTGACTAGTGTCCTTTCTCACTTCAGTTATTCTTCAGTTCTTGAGTCCACTTGGAGGTTCTTTCTTCCACTTGGAGATCTAGACCTTCTTACTCATCACCAGTCGAATTCCTTGATCCAAGTGTCATTTTGGAAGCTTCCTGGACATTGACACCTTGAGGAATGACTGTGCCACATGTCCAAACTCGCCCAGCGCAGGTAGCCTTCTTTGCAGTTGACATTCAGCGCAGGTAGACAGTGGAGCAGTTGACATTCAGCGCAGATGCTCCGTGGAGCAGTTGACATGATCCAGAATTGCCTTGTTTTTGAGTGTTTTCAGGTGGAGAACTGTTATTCAGTGCTGTGGTTTGCTAACCTTGTTCCTCTAGGGGTAGGAACAACATGTTTAGGGACTTTGGATCCCTTAGATTATGGACATTTTATGCTTCATGCTGTAAGGCACAAAAATGTCTATAACAGTTGCCCCTAAAGTATGAGGTCGTTTATCGGGTGAAATGCTTTATCAGGAGGATCCGAAGTTCATTCAATCGCTGAGAGGTGACCTGTAATAAAATACAATACAATACATTATTTTTCATTCTGCTTTCATGATCTAGCTGAGGCGGGCATTCCCATGCTCAACTTTATAAATTCATTTTGGTACATAGAACAGACGATCGTCTGATGGTAGACTGATAATTCTCTGCTGAAATTATCATCCTTTGAGTAGGATGATCATCTGCTGCAATGATGTACATGTCAAATGTATTTATATTTCCTGAATATATATCGCAGCCCGGATGGATGAAACTAGATCCGGGGTCTTCAAACTCGTTCGATCTTCACTCTAAGTACAAGTCGATCCATATGAGAATTGTGCTGAAGTCGAACATGGAAAGGCATCACTTGATTACCGGTCAATGATGTAAACCATTAACAAGCGCGAGAGGAATCACCGATAATGATAATGACCCTCAAGGAACTGCAGTACAATTCACGTGGTGTGAATATAAGACTTGGCGTCGAACACCACGCAAAATCTTCTGGTCGAAGGTCATTGATGTATACCTGTCGCCAGAAGTGAGAAACTTGCCATTGAGGCATGCAAGCTTCAAAGTACTGAGGGGGGTGTTCCTAGATCAACTTCTTGGATAATGAGCTGAAGTCGGCAAGAAGCGATCCGTCAAAGGAGGGCCTTAATGAATCCCACATCAGTGACACGGAACGGAGCTAATGATTTTAATGGAGGTGAAAACAATTTGTGAAATATGATTCAGGGTGGCGGTCATGAAAGGATGAAAGATGATGTATGGTAGTGGATGGGACACAGTTGACTCTTTCTGAACGACATCCCTTGAACATATAACGACACTGATGCGATGGATCGGTAGCATTACCCCAAATGTGGATGGTTTGGCGAGACCATGGTGATGAGACCGGTGAATGAAACAACCCAACCCGATGTGATACGGAGGAAATGTGTCATGTTCAAGAGCGACTTGCTACCATTAAAGCTTTGAGGTTCTCCCAATTTTTCCCCAGTCATTTCTGACCAGTACCTCTTTATTTTTTTCAAGCTTGAGGAGGATAACATATGCTTGTTCTATAACCTGCCCTTCGGCCAAGCCCATCGCTATGTTTTAACGAGCTTAGCCATAGGGAAACTCGTTCTCGTCTAAAGACAAGTTTGTCGCTATTTAATCATTTTAACGAGACTAACGACAAGAAAAACTCGGTCCTTTTCATTTTTAGAGAGTCTGAGAAGGTACATAAAGTTAACTCCAAAATTCCTTTTTCGTCATCTAATCCCTTAAGTCCGAAAAAGTATAAAACAATACGAAAGGGATGAGTTTTCGATAACTTTAACGAGCCGAATAAAACAAGCGCTCGACCTTTTTGTGAAATAATCCCTCAGGTCCAAAAAGATTAAAATCTAGAGGAGGGATAGCTCTTCCGGTCACTTTAACGACCTGGAAGGCCAAAACTCGGCAAACTTTTCATATTTTACGAGTCAGATGAAAAGAGCTTAAAGAAGACTCGTCTTTTGAGGAACGAGTGATAAACAGGGATAGCAGCAGATTCCAGGTACAGGTTGGAATTTTCCAATCACGGCAGTGTCACAAGGATGGCTAGGTGAAATCACTCTTCGCAGCTGTTCCTCAAAATAGGTAAACAATCATATGGAGGTGAACGATCGGCCAAATGAAAGTGGAGGTGGCAGGTGCAAAACACGACCAAGGCTTTTTATGGCTGATAAATTTACGATCACAGTGGTTATTTACCGGGATAGGTTCATTTTTTAACGAGCTTGAATGGGCCAAAACACTGCTCAATCTTATGTTTATTTTTTAACGAGCATGAACTATGTGCTAAAACTGCTCGGATCTCGCTTTTCTATTTTTTAACGAGCATAAATTCCGCGGTAAAACTGCTTGATGTTATGTTTATTTTTTGACGAGCATGAACTATGTGCTAAAACTGCTCGATAATACCAGTCATAAGATAAGAAATGTCTCCTGTGAGATCTCTATTTTTTAAGGAGTTTCATCTTCACTAAGCTTTACTCCATATCCTTATGCAAGTTCGGAAACGACTAATCCCAAAAAGCAGATAAATAACCGCTCTTAGCTTGCACTCCAAAAGGTTTGCATGCCCCCAGGTATAAAATACAATTTCAAGGTTGCCCCTACTTATCTGTCAAAACATTTGTTTTAAAGGGTGAGGCATACCTCTTTCAGGTTACCGAAAGATTGTTCTGTTAATCTTTTAAACAAAACACTTCCTCGGCAATGCCTACCGAAATAGACAAGGCTGAATGACCTTTGTCAAACACTTAACTTTGACAAGAAAATCCTATTCTAGAACAACCCCTCTTCCATCCACGGACGGGGTACGGACTAGTCATATTCTCTCGCGGAAATTATACCTTATACCCAGGGTTTTTTCTGCCCGAAGCAGACCAGGATGCATGCCCCCTGGGTTCCAGTCCCATGTTTCCGAATCACTCGCACTCATTGGGAAGGAGGACTGGGGGTGGAGACATTTCTTGATTGAATAGACCATTCAGGGTTGGTATATGACTATTTGCGATGCGTGATCCCGAAAATGAAAGTTGGTCTACGAGCTTGACCATCCTTCCTTCGTGTGGAAAACACATTACTCTAAAGAGTGAGGAGACTATTGCTCCCATGCAATATATATAGTCTCGTCCAAGGAGTAGGTTATAATCCAAGGGTCCTTGAACGACCATCACGTTCACTTGAACGGTCTTCCCTTTCAATGTAACAGGCACATTGGGGAGGATCCCTAATGGTCGACTGGTTCCTTTATCGAAACCTGAGAGATTTCTTATCTCAGGCAAAAGCGCCGGGGAACCCAGTGCTTTCCAAGAAATAGAGGAAAGGGTACTCACAGATGCCCCTTCATCAATGATAGTGCCAGCCATTACCATTCTATATATTTGGACTATGATTCTGAATGGTATACTGGCTGGCAACCGGGGTCTGCCTAGTTGGTTCCAATCAAAGGATACAACCAGGTTGCTTGGTGGTGGGACCGAATATACTGCCGGATATGACCCTGACGATGTTCCTTCCTGCGATAAAGGAATGGGCGCATTGCCCTGACGCTCATCAGAGTCTGTGTTGATGAAAAGAATCTGGATGGTGTCATCCTTATTCTCTTCGGTGAGGGTGTCATTTGAAGATGAATCTTCATTGACGGTGTCATTTGAAGATGAAACCTCCGAAGGCAGAACCGGGTCAACTGTCGTTTCGACCTTTGGAATTTCGTCCGGTCTGGATTCAGTAGGTTCATTTTCAATGACTGATGCTTCAACTGACCACTTGAGCAGGCCAGCTGTATTTTCAACCAACGAAGGAATTGGCACGAGTTTTTTGTATCAAGGAGGAAGTCTCAACGGTGAAACCGGACGATCTTCCAAAACTCTCTTCGCTTCGTCTAAGAAGGGACAACGGTGGATGGCGTGATCGCCTTCACACAGTCTGCAGGGGGATCTTGCTCCCCCTCTTTGTCTTGAACCTTCACTTTCGCTGGTTGACGGTAAGCATTCAACATGGCTATCAGAGGTTGATGCTCCCGAACTATGCAAACGAGGGGACCAGTCCTTTAGTATCCGGGGAATACAGGGACAATCCCTATGGAAGTGGTCTCCTCTACATATGACACATGGCGATTTAGGCCCGGTCTGTGCTGTGTGTGGGTTTTTGTCAGATGTCTTTTGCTTGCCCCCAGTCGCCTTAGGCTCCTTCTTCTTCTTCTCTCTCTTCTTCTTCTCCTTCTTCTCCATGGGAGCTTGGCTTTTGCCGGCTCTACCTTGCGAAGATGAAGGATCGGAGGAAGAGTTATAGGAAGTAGAAGGCTGGTGGGCAGCTCTAGACTGATCTAACTGTTGACTCGACTGTTCAAGAATCATGGTGTTCTGAACTAAATTGGTTGAGAATAGCCAAATTGGCAGGCCAATTGTCAGTCCTGGAAGTGACAATGTGGCCATGTGGGGCACACCAACTTCTCCCCAAGAGGAGAAAGGACTAGGATTTCCATCATGTGGAATTCCTTGGTTGGTGCGTTCCATGTTCTCGACCTACAGATCAATGCAGGAATAGGAGGTGATTATGTTCCGTTTAAAATAAATTTTATAACGACGCTTTAGACACAACTTGCTTTTTCACTTTTTAAGAGTCGAGAAAAAGCTAAAGATGACTCTAGTCTCCTTCGATGTTTTAACGAGCCCGAAGTGACAAATGCTCAGATGGACTTTTTCAGTTATAGAGTTTGAAAAAGGCCAAAAGAAACTGCTCTGGAGTTCTAGGCAGAGGGTGTGCCAAACTTTTCGCAAAACCAAAGAATACGTTTTACGGTACGAGTGGTCGATCTTCGTGAATGCTGTGTTCACTGCATTGCGATCAGTAGGGCGGCCGACACGGCTTCCTATGGATAAAGGCTTTGTTCCTATAGGGGTCTCCCAATATATACGCGACGGTACGTGGGAGCACAAGTCTGTATTGATACTTATCGCTTCACCGTGGAGGAATCACCCAACCACTCAACGCTAAGATATCACGTTTAACGACGCCGGAACACGTCTCTAGCTTAGACCTCTATGTGTTTGCATTATGTTTCAAAGCGTTGTTATGTAAATTCAATTCATTTTAGGTTGATCTTGTTTAGTAGTTTGCCTTTATGGATCACCACGAGATGTATGGTACAACTCCTAAATGCAGTCTAAAGATGAGAAGCAAGCTTTTTCAATCTTTTCAACTTATGAAAATCTTAACTACTGAGGGAAAAGAAAGACATCATCTTTTCACACAGATCATAGAGCACACACTAATGCACTTTTTCCTAAATCAACATGCAAGCTGTCAAAATGCACATGCACAATGCAGGTATTTCTTTTCTCTTTCTTAATGTTGATGTACTACAAAAAGAAAGCTGTTGTATAACTTTGAGTTTAATTTCAAGGGAGAGAAAACAAGCCTTTGTCCAAAATCAAAAGACACCTTAAGGTTTACTTGTTTCAACACTAGAAATACAGAAATTCAAACCATATGACGAAATAAAAAGCTCAATCAGCTATGAACAACAAACAAACTAACTCTTAAGATCAAAACGACACTTATCACAGGTCTAGATCTAAGAGGCCACAGCAAGACTGGTTCACTTTCGTTATGGGAAACTGCAAATGATGTAAGAAATACACAAAGAAAAAATACAGTTTCTTTATACAACCGAGGCAGAATAGTGGCAAAGAAAGGTGGTTTCAGATAGGTACATTGACTGATAACAGGCTGCAAAAACAGGGATGAAAACAGGGCAACAGAAAGCAGGGAACCCCAGTTGCACAAGGCTTAACTGGTTCAGCGCAGGTAGTACACTGTCAGTTTGACATTCAGCGCAGGTAGCCCCTTCGGGACCTGCGATGAAATGCAGACTGCCTTCACAGTGCCTGCAATGAAGAGATAAACTTTCGTTTTTCTCAGTTTCCGGGTTACAGATTGCTCAAAAATCAATAGTTTTTGGCCAAATCAAAAGCTATCAATCAAGTACACACTAAGGGATGAAATAGAGGATGAAAAGCTATCACTAAGAGCTGTTCATAGTCTTTGTGGATCAGCTCTTCAAATCATAAACATGCCCAGAAACTGAGCCAGAGTAGCTGCCCTCTACTTTGCACTTGAAAGATCCAAATGCAGTTCGATTCGATACTCCCAGTGTTTAGGAAATGAATAGCAAAAACACAAACAACCAACAAGATACGATCCCCAGTGGAGTCGCCAGTTTGTTTTTCGGAAAAGTATCCAATACGGAATGACCCTATCCCACTCTAAGGGTGATAATACCTCAGCAACAATCAAAGCAAAGCTATTTGAGATTACTTCTTTATGAGATGTAAAAGAGGGGGGAAAGAGATCCACTAACCGATGTCTTCCGCTAATGATTGATCCAATCTTCTCTCCTTGCTGCTTGCCCCCAGCTCCTTGCTCTTTCACTGGCCCAGCTACACCAAGATCCTGTAAAATGACAAGAGAGGGAAACTACAAGAAGCATACATTCATAATTGATTCAAGGATTAGAATAAATCAAATACACAAGTATAACAATACACCATTGAGACACATGCATATAGAAGAACCTCAAATGCTTTATTAATGGAAGAAGTAAAGTTCAGGAAGTGATACAACCATAAGAGGCCCAATCTAGCATCACCTTCCCAGCAGAAAGAAATCTCCTCTTCACCTCCTTCAAAGAAAATCACCCAATAGTTCTAAACTCAAACCAACAAAAATTCTTTACATTCACAAGATTCCAGCCTCTCTAGACCTCATGAGAGAGATCTATATATAGGAGTTTTGGAGAAAGGATGAGTCAGCCTGAGGCTGGCATGAAGCTAACTAGTGTCCTTTCTCACTTCAGTTATTCTTCAGTTCTTGAGTCCACTTGGAGGTTCTTGCTTCCACTTGGAGATCTAGACCCTCTTACTCATCACCAGTCGAATTCCTTGATCCAAGTGTCATTTTGGAAGCTTCCTGGGCATTGACTGTGCCACATGTCCAAACTCGCCCAACGCAGGTAGCCATCTTTGTAGTTGACATTCAGTGCAGGTAGACAGTGGAGCAGTTGACATTCAGCGCAGATGCTCCGTGGAGCAGTTGACATGATCCAGAATTGCCTTGTTTTTGAGTGTTTTCAGGTGGAGAACTGTTATTCAGTGCTGTGGTTTGCTGACCTTGTTCCTCTAGGGGTAGGAACAACATGTTTAGGGACTTTGGATCCCTTAGATTATGGACATTTCATGCTTCATGCTGTAAGGCACAAAAATGTCTATAACAAGCACAAAATCAAAGGAGTGTGACTGGAATCATGAAAAGGACCTACAATAACGTTTCTGCTCTTGAAAATGAAATAGAATGTTCTATTTGTAACAACTTCGGTCATGAAGTTTCTGAATGCAGGAGTAGGTTTCGGTAAACAACTCAGAAGGAGAAAGCTTCATTGAGTCCCAAAATATGGAGAAAGAAAGAACCACAACCAGAAAGATGTGGTATAACCTTATATGCAGAAGGACAAGAAAATCAGTGGTACATCGATAGTGGATGCTTGAAACATATGGCAGGTGATAAAGAAAAACTTCAGTCATATAGTGCCTTAGAAAAGGAAAAGAAGGTCTCATTTGGTAATGACACCCCTACATTCATAAAAGGTAAAGGTTCTGTTCTTTTGAAAGAAAAGGTCAAAGCTGGAAATGTTGTGTATGTTGATGGCTTAAAGCATAATCTATTGAGTGTCAGTCAAATGTGTGATCAAGGAAATGAGGTAATATTTCGTTCAAATGGTTGTATTGTTCGTGAGCTTAATATAGGAGAAACAGTGATCAAAGGCATAAGAACTCCAAATAATATATACATACTCAAGGGAGGACAACAACAATGCTATCTAAGCAAGAATGATGAACACTGGCTATGGCACAGAAGATTGGGGCATCTAAGATTCTCTCAGATAAGGAAAGCATGCAAATATCAG
Source organism: Pinus tabuliformis (assembly GCA_031772625.1). NCBI lineage: Eukaryota > Viridiplantae > Streptophyta > Pinopsida > Pinales > Pinaceae > Pinus > Pinus tabuliformis. The sequence goes on along the minus strand of CM062808.1, from coordinate 259,440,889 downwards.
GCGGTTCGTGATCTCCCTGACATCAGAATTCCAGACAATACAATATGCAAATTATGCCAGTTTGGTAAGCAAACTAGAACTAATTTCTCTGAGAAGGAAGGATCAGCTAGTAGGCCACTTGAACTTGTCCATACTGATGTATGTGGTCCAACTAGGAAAAGGTCACCTCGAGGAGAAGAATACTTCATATTTTTCATTGATGACTTTTCCAGGATGTGTTGGATAGGACTTCTGAAGCATAAAGATGAAGCCTTCGAAAAGTTCAAAGCATTCAAATCCTTGGTGGAAAACAAATCAGATCGTAGAATCAAATGCCTCAGGTCCGATCGAGGAGGGGAGTTTACCTTGGATGAATATTTTGATTTTTATGAAGAACATGGAATAATAAGGGAATTCTCTACTGCAAGGACTCCTCAGCAAAATGGAGTAGTAGAAAGGATGAACAAGACAGTTCAACAAATGGCTCGTGCTATGCTTGACGAGTTTAGAACTCCCACAACCTTCTGGGGTGAAGCTGCATTTGCTGCCGTTACTATTCTCAACAAGACAAATGTCTGGGTAAATAGCACTCAGACTCCTCATGAACTTTGGTATGGTAAGACTCCTACGGTAAAATACTTCAAAAATTTTGGAAGCAAATGTTATATCAAAAGGACTGATGAAAACCTTGGCAAGTTTGATCCTAGAGTAGATGAAGGCATCCTCCTTGGTTACTCTCCCTACAGCAAATGATATAAGTGTTACAATAAAATACTTGGAAAAATTGTTGAAAGTATTGATGCAGTGATTGATGAAGAAGGAAATATTCCTAGGCAAGTAAAATGTGAAGAGTTCGAAGATGATGAAGACTATCCTTCAACATCAAATTAGACTTATGATGAAGAGGAAACCTCTGAGGCACCAGAAGAACAGATAAGGATAGAAGAAAAGACTTCATCCAGGTATGTTCAGAAGAATCATCCAGAAACTCAAATTTTGGGACAGAAAGAGGTAGGTGTACAAACAAGAACAACTATTTCAGAAGCTTCAAGCTATCTAGCATTGCTTTCCTCCACTGAACCATGAAATGTAAGTGAAGAATGTAAAGATGAATGTTGGGTCAAGGCCATGAATGAAGAACTTGAGAAAATTGAAAAGAATAATACTTGGGAGTTGGTTCCTAGACAAAATGATAAGAATGTCATATGGACAAAATGGATATTCAAAAACAAGCTGAATGAAAATGGAGATGTTATTAGAAATAAGGCCAGACTTGTTTGTAAAGGGTATGCTCAACAAGAAGGCATAGACTTTGAAGAAACTTTTGTACCGGTTGCTAGACTTGAGGCCATAAGAATGTTCCTTTCTCTTTCTAGCTCTTAGAAGTTCAAGGTATTTCAAATGGATGTGAAATCTACCTTTTTAAATGGAGACTTAGAAGAAGAAGTGTATATTGAGCAACCAGATGGATTCATCCTTGGAAATGACCAAAAACTTGTATGCAGACTTAAGAAAGCACTCTATGGTCTTAAACAGGCGCCAAGGGCTTGGTATTATTGTCTAGACAAATACCTCCATCAACAAGGTTTTTCAAAAGGATCAGCCGATAGAAATCTATATGTAAAAATTGATAATGATAAATTGCTAATACTTGTCGTGTATGTTGATGATATCATCTTTGGTAGCAATGAAGAAGTCATGAGTCAAAATTTTGCTTTGATGATGCAGAAATAATTTGAAATGTCCTTGCTTGGTGAGCTAACATATTTTCTTGGTTTACAAGTCCAACAAAATAACGGCGGTACCTTTTTGTCACAAACCAAGTACCTCAAGGAGATCTTGAAGAAATATGGCATGGAAGATTCGAAACCAGTATGTACCCCTATGGTAACAGGATGCAGCCTCAGCGCCAATGATGATTCAACAGTAGTACATCAACCAACCTATAGATCCATGATTAGTAGTCTGCTCTATCTGATAGGTACCCCAGCAGACATCATGCATGCAGTAGGAATAGTTGGAAGATTCCAGGAAAATCCGAAAGAAGCACACCTTCAGGCAGTTAAAAGAATTTTCAGATATCTTCAAGGGACACAAAACTATGGCTTATGGTATCCTAGAGATACATATATCACACTTCATGCATATAAAGATGCAGATTGGGTAGGAAGCGTGGATGATAGAAAAAGCACTAGTGGTGGTGCATTCTTTATGGGTTCTAGATTAGTATCTTGGTTCATTGAGAAACAAAGTTCAATTGCTTTATCTATAGCTGAAGCGGAATATGTGGCTGTTGCATCTTGTTGCACACAACTCCTTTGGACGATGCAAATTTTGCAAGGATTTCAAATCACTTGTACTCCACCTATCTCCATTTTATGTGATAATACAAGCGTAATCAGTATTTCAGAAAATCCAGTCATGCATTCAAAGACCAAGCACATACCTATCAAATATCATTTTCTCTGAAAACAAGTGCTTGAAAAAAAGGTCAAATTGGAGAATATTCCCTCCAAGGAACAGGTTGCTAATATACTCACCAAACCACTACCCAGGGAAACATTTGAATACCTCAGACAGAAGTTGGGAGTATTTGATGCATCATCTTGTTGTTGAAACTTTTCTGTTTCAGAGAAAAGTGGTTGTACGCGAGTTTAATCAGGAGAATCCGCATATATACGTCGGTTTATGTGGGTACAGTTGTGTATATGTTGGTTTGAAGACAAATAGTGGGCCAGGCTCAAGATGAAAGGAGTCTGATATGGGTCTGACAGAGACCATCTGGCACAGGTTCAGGGGGAGCATACATATTCTTCTAATAATGCATTGTTGGCATTATGCTAGAAGATCTTGGTTCAAGTTCACAGCGTTTTGGTTTCAAGGGGAACAGGGGTAGAAGGAGAACATGGTTGCTGGTCTGAATAATGATTGACAAATGCTGCTGATGATAGTTGTTGACAACTATCATAGTCTGGTTGTAGATATTTCGTCTCTATGTCATGTATTTCTTTTCTTATCAAGGTCATGTAACGACCTACTTTGATTTCCCCACTATGTTTGGGATGGATAATGTAATGTTCTTGTTTTATCTTGTGTAAACTTTTGGTGTATCCCCACTTGGTTAGATGGACGAGTCAAACCCCACTTTGTTGGGAGATGGATGTATGTATGAGTCTTTGGTGGTAGGAAGGTCATTTATGATGTATAAAATTATGTATCTTATCTTCTTGTAGAACATCTTCTTGCAAAACTTGCCTACAATCAGGGGGAGCATGGACAGTAGAGCAGAGCAGAAATTTCAGCATCAACTCAGGGGGAGCATAACCCTTTGTCCTTGATGTCAAAGGGGGAGAATGGCTTTGAGTGACTTGGGGTTGCCATCAAGTCCAAAGGGGGAGATTGTTGGCATTATGACACAGGTTTGGCACTATGACACAGGTGTTGTCCTTGATGGCAACTCACTCAGATGGCAGATCACTGTTCAAGCTCTCAGAATGAAAGAAAAAGAGATATACACAGGTTTCCTTTGACGAAGTTGCGTATACACGCGGGATTGCTGATCAAAAGTCGCGTATGCGTATGCACACACTTTCATCCACGAAAAAGCGCGTATGTGTGGGAAAACTTATTTTTGGTCCATGGTATTTAGTCCTTGGTATTTGGACCTATGGTTTTGGACCATAGTATCTCGTCTGAAGTGTTGAACCTAGGTATTTGGTCCAAGGTATTGATTCGTTATGTTTTTGGACCATGGTATTGTGTAAGGCCTGAGACTATAAAAAGGGGAAGGAGATCATTAGGCATGGACATTGACTCAAGCATTAAAAATCTTATGAAGAGCTAGATCTAGAATACTGGTAATTGGGTTATGGTGCATAACTAGATTTGAATCAAGGAGGAACCTGAGCGCAAGAAGAAGGATAAGTACTATTGATGGGTCAAGATCTTAAGGCTTGAATAGTAGTATCCTTGTGTGATTTTGATCTGTTATTTTTGGCGCATGACTTGATCTATAAATCTAATAAGCTGGGTATAACTGATGTCTGAATAAGTGAAAAGGATAAATTATCTTTTATAGATTTGTATGCAGGTTCAGTGAAGGAAAGGCATGTATACATGCTGGCTCTATAATTCAAAATCATGTATAAGAATGTTGGCCTTGATTCATCAGTGTATGCACACAGGTTGTACACATTGAAGTAGCGTACGTCTCTTGAAATATGTTTTAGCTACTTCTATTTATTGTTGTAGTGTTCTGGGTTCATAATTGGTGTCTGGTTACTGTTACTATTACTGTTACTGTTTTCTGGGTACAGCATTCAGAGAAGTGACTATTTGATTCAATTTTGTTTGGTGCAAAGGAGATTGGTTGATGCAGATATACTTGATGTTTGATTAATGTTATTCATGGATCCAGTCTGAAAATTTATGAAACGTGGTCCCTAAAAGAAAAGAGAAGGTTGTAGCCTTCTATAGGTCAACACCTACGTACTAGTACATCAGCTAGTACAAGAGCTAAGGGGGTTGTAGCTCCCTTCCAGGAGAAGCTGGACAATGAGAAAAGGTTGCAGCCTTCTGCAGGTAGCAGCTTGCGTACTAGCATAAGACTGCACCAATACAGAATCATTGTAAAAAGAAGTTTCTAATTAAAAGAAGATAGAGACGAATTGTAGCAGGTGGTTTTGACCCACATTGGGTTTCCACCTTATATCTTATGTTCTTATGTGTGACTGCCTGTTCTGTTTTACTGTTCCTAGTTACTGTGTATATGGTTTGATGCACAGATTAATGATCAACATCTGAAGAATAATTTAAATTAGAAGTCAGTTGGTTATACGCTGGTCTCCTTAACTGTAGTTGCGTACATACACAGTTTTCACTAACTGAAGTAGTGTATACGAATCTGATTGTGAAATGAAAAATAATTGACCTGATAATACTGAATCAGCCCCCCTCTCAGTATTATTTCCAACATGGCCATCGATACAAATAATTTTTTAGCAAATTGATTTGGTAAAGGCAGCCCTGGAAGAAATTCAGAGAACAAAAGTAGAACTAGGAAGGATGCCGGAGGAAGCCACCAATCTTATAAATTTTTTGAATAGCAAGAATAAGTACCAACTTGAAGAATTGGGCATTGAAGAAAGAACAGGGACCATTCTGGAAGTCAAAAGGATATTGAATAAAAGGTCTCTTATGCAAAATTTGGAAAGAAGATGCCAAAGCATGCAAGAGGAAATTAATGCTTTCATGGAGAAATCTGGTGTTTTGTAGAATAAAGGGCTTCCCAGTCCTTTAGTCATAAATGATAAATTGATGAGGCGCATTGATTATGTAGATAAACTAGATCGATATGCAGATAACCAGGAAATTTCATCAACAAGCACATCAGCACTAAAGGCACTACCTATAGGTAGAGTTCTCTATGATAGTCTAGAGAACCTCTTCTATGTTGAACATGAGCTAAAGCATTTATTTCCATTTCAGCCTACTTTTTTTAGGTACACAGAGATTGATGAAATACTCAGGAAACTTCAAAGGACTAAAATTCCACAGCCTCAATGGTGGGAAGAAATGCTAGAAATTTTGTAATTTGTCCTTGGTAAAAAGTAAATTTTGATTATTTACTACAGTCAATGATGGTAAAACAGGTAAACATAGACCAAGCAGGTAAAGAGTATCAGAGCAGGTTAAAGTGTATCCGTAAGAAGATAAAAAGCAGAGAAGCCAGCACAGAATTACATCAAAGATAGCAAGATGCCCAATCATAGGGCCTGACTCCAGCACATTCATAAGAGTAGGGACAGCAAACCATCAGTTGCCTCTATCTGCTATCTACGAGACCATCTGTCTCTATTTTTATGTAACATATAGTTAGTTATCTCAGAATATATCTCACTTTGTTATGAGATATTTTATTGTAAATTTTTTTTGTATAAATACTCCCTCATTCAAAGTATTGAGGGTGGATTCCTAGACATTGCTGTAAAACTTATTATTTTGGAATAAAGTGTCATTGGACAAATTTGCATGAATGGCTGGGTGAAGAATTAATGCAAAGGACTTTTCACAGGATTCATGTGTCAAACACCGGACAAATAAGTATCTTATATCTCATGTGATATTGTTTCTTGTTTATTATATCAATTATGTTTCAAATCTGAATATTAAACGAAAAAGAATAATTCAGAAAGTGCTTGAGTGCAATCTGTCTTCAATCATTTTTATTCTCAATATTTTCTTCTAAACTAGTATAAACAGTGAATTCTTAATTGCTCTTGTTTCCTAGTTTATTCATTTTGATCATTTAGTAAAGAATTCTTAACTGCTCTTTATTGGTGATTGTTCAAGTTCTTTTCTCTTAAAAAACATGTTGAAGGATTCTTAATTGTCCTTCATCCCTTTTAAATCCATCCCATCTTTTCAAGTCTTTATTTGTTCCCTGTTCAGCTATCTTGCCCTGTGAAACCATCCTTTGTTGAGAAACCAAATCCAGTTGAGCCATATTCTATTGACTCCATTAGCCCAATGGCCTAAACTATTTAGTTATACCCCTCTGCTATTGAATTTCACCACCAAATCCAATCAAATCCCAAAGCTTTCATAACTAGCCTAAAACCTTATAAAACAAAGCTAAATCATAAAGAGAGAGCCCTCTCTAGGTACGGATTGGCTAGATTTTGTACCCAAAAGTTGGTTTGTAGTTACCTCGGACACCTTTCCAATTCTTACAACTTCTAGGAAAATCTGAGCGATAACACCTCCAATAGTGGAAGTCCATGATGTTTTCCATATTTCATTAATTAAGAAGTATATGAAGGATGTTGATCATGTTATTGATTGGTTTCTATTGCAGGTGGAGCAAGAAGAATATTTCTAGCTAGAGCTTCCGTGCATATTGCAACAGAAGCATATCATGCTCAAGAACAAAGCCATAGAGAAAGTTAAAGTGGAGTGGAAGCACTTTGGGCCTAAATAATCTACATGGGAGATGGCAGATAAGATGCAGGCCCTATATCCTTCATTATTTTTTGGTTGAGGCAATGCAATTTTGGTTTGATGTTCGATATATGTTTGCCATATGTTTTGTTGATGTTTTGGTATATGTATGTATATGTATATGGATGTAAATACCACCATGAGATAAGTTATAGATCTCCAATGAGAGGTAGGGTTTTTATATTTCCATGTTGTCATGATGTTTTTCTTTTGTGCAGATCTTTCATTGTAAATACTACAACGAGCTAAGTTATAAAGCTCCAGGAGACATATGTTTGTTTTTTAGTAGTTTTGCTAAGGTCATGGTGTGGCTTAACACTGAGGATGGTGTTCCCCAAGGGGGAGGGGTTTGTAACAACCCTCATGAAAATTTCATGTAATAAAAGTTAATAAAGGAAAAATAAGACCACGGTTAAGGGACACTTATTCCAGGATGAATGTTGGGCAAAGATATCCTAGCAGGCATCACTAGATGTGTCTTTTTGGCTAAGGAAATTTGCAAAGGCTAAGGCAAAGGCATTAAAAGGAAAAAAGGTGTTTTAGACACATTTATTTATGAAAATAAAGGAAATTAGGAGAAAATTAAGGTGAAAGGTCACAGGTTGCATGTGAGGAGGAAATTGAAAGAAAATAATGGAAAATGGAGAAATAGAGGCGTCATTTATAAAAAAGGCTTTTGAGGATTAGTGGGTAACCTTTTTTTAGTTAAAGTTTGGAGCACTCTCATTATTCTCTCTCTTTCTCTCTCTCTCACCCTTATTCACTTAGAGTTTTGGTGGAACATTCTAGCTTTGGATCAAGGAAGGAAAATTAAGCATAGTGAAAGGAAGGAAAGCAAGGATCAAGGAAAAAGAGCAGGAAAAGGTAGCTTCAGTAGGAATACTTGTAGGTAACATATTGCATGTGTGATTTCCTAGCTGGTTTGGACATTAATGGCTTTGCACATTGGTGTATGGTTCTCTTACTTTCGATGGCATGGTTTTTGTCGTTTTATGGAAGTGGTTTTCAGCCTAGCCTTTCATTTTTCCCTGATGCCATGGTGTTGGGATGTTTATTTTGGTTTTGAGCTTTGGTTTCCCAGATGGATTTCAGAATCCAGAATGAATTTGGTGTCATGTGTCATTCCCAAAGGCCTAGGAATCCCTTGACCGATTTTGGTAGGATACACGGTAATGCCCAAGGGAGTGCTATCAATTTAGGTTATAGTGATCCGGTATTAGATTGCGCTAAAGCCTGAGAGACAAGGAGACAAAACATTCCTCAAGGATAATGATGGATTCCAAATGGCATTCCAAGTTCGGTTCAGTTGTGATCGGAGCACTGGGTTTGGTGTGATCATGGTTTGATGAGGGTGGAGGTGGTTTAACCTTTGGATTCCCTTGGTTGTTCTATGAGATCCCACATTCATGCTTGGAATATGGCATGGAGGTGACTAGCTAAAAGAGAGATTTGGTTCAGCCATTTCTATGGTCGGGTGGTACGTGGAAGTCTCGAACCTGGTCAGGTTTACCTATGATTAATGAAAGGTAAGTTGTCTTACATTTTCACTTGTTTATATGTGGATTTAATGGTTGTCATATCTCTAATATTTACTTGGTTTTATGCTAGTTATAACCATGGTTATATGAGTAGTTCATGTCATGGTGATTTCATGTATTTACTTGTAATTATTAGAATGATGGATGCAAGAGCTAATTGATGTTATAAGACTTCAATGGAGAATATGGTGATCCTTCTTGTCATGTTTCATAACTATTGTCAATCATTCATGCTTTGTCTTGTATCCTATACCTGTAGGTCCCATTAATGCGAAGTGTTTGACATAATGTCAGTCCCAGTTGGGGATGCTCAAGCCTAGTCCAGAGGTTTATTTTTTATTAGTTAGTCTTGTCATCATGTCTTTGATGGATTTTGGAGGTTGTAACAAGTTTTGGGTTGTGGCTTGAATTCTAGACTAAAAAAGTGCCTTGAATTATGTGGACGCTGGCATATTTATGCTGGGAAGAGTCCTTCATGGTTGGCACATAGTTCTGTGAGAGCGACTGGAGGTTTTAGGATGCTGACATGACTATAGAATGAGAGGGACAAGGGGTTAAAAGGCCTAAAACAATAGTGGGACCCAGTGATACGATGTCTGAGTGGGTGACATGTCTCTTGACAATGTTGTTGTTGATATGGAATGGTTTGGTTGATGTGATCCGTTGATTCCGTTTCCTTATGGTCACCAAGGAGGTTAAACCCCTGATAGTGGTCTCTCTCATCACATGTTTACCCCGACTGACCGATTTCTTAGATAGATGTTGTTGGAATCCAGAGGCACAGCAAACAAAATATACACACAGCAGATTATCAAGCACATAAACACAAGAGTTTAACGTGGTTCACCCAACCAATCTGGGCTACGTCCACCAAACATAGGCATCAGTAATTTATTAATCAAATTGGAGATTACATCAAAAAAACCTCACACTCTCATAGCAAACATCCGAATGGTTGCCTGTTATATAGCCTAGAGAATCTAACAGCCTCATTAATTCCCTCACATCAAATATAGGAGGCATTAACTCCCTCCCAACAACCTGGAGTTAATCTAGGACCTGAATTCCTATTGTTGTCACCAGCTAAGATTTTTCCTATTTCATTACAAACAGAAAATCTCAACAATCTCCACCTTGACAACAATTCGCCTGATGCCCTGTTATTATTATTTTATCTTTTCTACAAGCCAAGAGAAGCCAAACGCCAGCGTAGCTTCTCGAGCAAAACTGGTTTCGTGAACATGTCTGCACAGTTCTCCTTTGTAGGCACCTTTTCAAGAGAAACGCCCCTTTCAGTGATAACATGTCTTACAAAATGATACTTGATTGGAATATGCTTTGATTTACTATGATAGGCTTGATTCTTAGCCAAATGTATTGCACTTTGACTATCACAAAGCAACCTGATGTTGTCCTGTAACCTACCAAACTCACCAAGCAAACCTTTCAACCAAACTACCTCTTTGCAAGCATGCGAAGCAGCAATGTATTCTGCTTCAGTAGTGGATAAAGCAAAAATGTTTTGTAGCTTTGACATCCAGCTAATAGCTCCACCTGCAAGAGTAAATACGTACCCTGATGTTGATCTTCTCTTATCCAAATCACCTGCAAAATCGGAATCAACATATCCACAAACAAATTCACTACTCTTATTGTAAGAAATACAATAACTACTTGTGCCTCTCAAGTACCGAAGCACCCATTTCACTGCTGACCAGTGTTCTTTACCCGGATTTGCCATGTACCTGCTGACAATCCCAACTGCATGTGAAATATCTGGTCGAGTACAAACCATCGCATACATTAAACATCCTACCACATTGGCATACAGAATTCGAGACATATAATCCTTTTCTTCATCTGTATTAGGACATAAACTCGAAGAAAGCTTAAAATGGGAAGCTAAAGGGACAGAAACAGGCTTCACATTATTCATACCAAACCTCAAAAGTATTTTCTCAACATACTTCTGTTGTGATAGCCACAGCTTACCATTACTCCTGTCTCTGAAAATCTCCATGCCCAAAATCTTTCTTGCGGCTCCTAGATCTTTCATATCAAACGTCCTTGCCATCTGAGTCTTCAACCTGTTGATTTCTTCAATGCTTTTGCTTGCTAAAAGCATATCATCAACATACAACACTAAGATAATGAACATGCCATTATTTAACTGCTTAAAATAAACACAATGATCATATTCACTTCTTACATATTTCTGACTCAACATGAAAGAATCAAACTTCTTATACCACTACCGAGGCGACTGCTTCAGGCCATATAAAGACTTCTTGAGCCTACAGACAAATTTCTCATTGCGATGCTGAACAAACCCTTCCGGTTGTTCCATATATATTTCCTCATCTAAATCACCATGTAGAAATGCAGTCTTAACATCTAATTGTTGCAACTCTAAATCAAACAAAGCCACTAATGCTAACACAATTCTAATTGAGACAATTTTAACCACTGGTGAAAATATCTCATGAAAGTCTATGCCAGCTTTCTAAGAAAACCCTTTTGCAACCAGCCTCGCTTTGTACTTGTCTTCCGTATCATTCACACCCCGTTTCACCTTGAACACCCATTTGCATCCCACAGTTTTCCTGCCTTTGGGAAGTTCAACCGGATCCCACATGCCATTCTTACCTAAGGCCATCATTTCTTCCTTCATGGCTGTTTTCCATTTGTCACTATTTGAACCTTCTACAGCTTCCTGATAACACAAAGGTTCATCATCATTAGCGATCAAAGCAACTGAAGTAACATGATCATCATACCTTCTTGGAGGGCGTTTGATCCTTGTAGACCTCCTTAAGAATGTTTCTGGTGCTTCCACAATTGGCTGTCTATTAACTGTAGGAACTTCTTCATGATCGCCATCTGAAACCTGTTCATGACCTCCATCTGAACCTTGTTCATAATCTGATTCTGAAACCTGTTCATGACTAGAATCTGAACTATGGTCGTTATGACTATCACTAGAAATGCTGTCAAACTAAATGTGCTGGAAATCAAATACATCATCCTGTTTCAATCTACTATCTACATCTAACTATACAAGAGAGGATTCATCAAACTTTACATCTCTGTTGATGATGATTTTGCGGGTAGTAGGATCCCACAATCTAAATCCCTTTCTTCCATCACCATACCCAACAAAGGCATACCTTTTCGATTTCGGATCTAATTTAGTTCGCTGATGTTTAGGCACTAGAGCATATGCATCACAACCAAACACTCTGAGTTTAGAATAGTCACAAGGGTGTCCTTTCCATACCTCTTGCGGAATCTTGCAGCCTATCGCCGTTGATGGAGATCGGTTTATCACATAACAAGCTGTTGCCACCGCTTCCATCCACAACTCCTTTTGCAACCCGGCGTTACTCAACATACACCTTGCTCTCTCTAGAAGAGTCTTGTTCATGCGTTCAGCAACTCCATTTTGCTGAGGAGTATAAACCGTGGTCTTATGTCTCTCGATCCCTGCATCCTTGCAATAGCTGTCAAACTCCTTGGAGGAAAACTCACCACCATTGTCAGTTCTTAAACATTTTATATTTCTACCAGTGTTGTTTTCTACCAATGCTCTAAATTGCTTGAAAAATGTAAAAACATCAGACTTCTTTTTCAACATGTAGACCCATACTTTCCGAGAAAAGTCATCAATAAATGACACAAAATAAGACGAGCCACCATACGACGCTGTAGGGGCTGGACCCCAAACATCTGAATGAATATAATCAAGTATCCCTTTACTAGTATGTTTGCATGTTTTAAACTTTTGTTTACTTTGTTTACCAAACAGACAATGTTTACAAAAATCCAATTTTCCAGATCTTAGATTAGGAAGTAACTTTCGGTCAGCCAAAATTTTCAATCCTCTTTCACTCATATGCCCCAATCTTTGATGCCATAAGTGAATGGAACTACTGTCATGTTCAGACACAGACACATGATCTGACCCAGTTCTACCTTCTAACTGAAAAAGATTTCCTACCTTCTTAGCCTTCATCACTAGTAAGGTACCTTTATAGATTTTCATAACTCCACCTTGAATTACAGTTTTATATCCATTTGAATCAAGTGCTCCTAATGAAATCAAATTTTTCCTTAAATCTGGTACATGCCTCACATCAGTTAATATTCTAGTTGTCCCATCAAACATTTGTAGTTGTACACTTCCTATTCCAACAATACTGCACGTGACATCATTACCCATGTACACGACTCCATCATCAACTGATCTATATGTTTTAAACCAATCTTTATGAATACACATGTGGTTAGATGCCCCGGAATCTAACAACCAATGTTGATCATGTTTTGAAATATTAACTGACAATACTTCATCACTCATACCTGAACCGGATACTGAACCTGTATCTGTGGTGTTGGCTTCCTTCTTTTCTGTCGAAGAACCTTCTTTAGCAGCCTGCTTTCGCTTCCAGCAATCCTTTTTTAGATGTCCAGCCTTGCCACAATGCCAGCACTTCACCTTTGGCTTCTTTCCTTTGGACTTCGAACGCGAGTCACTATGCTTTCCCCCGGAGTGTCTCTCTCGTGAGCGACCTCTGGCCATCATTACCTCTGATGTAGAGGTATCTGCATTCAACCTCTTCCTTGTCTCCTAAGCCAAAAAGGCTCCAACAACATCATCAAACTCAAGGATATCTGATGTACTAAAGCTTATGGAAGTAACAAAGTGATCCCAGGATTCAGGCAATGAACATAATAGGTTATTGCCTTATCCTCTGAATCAAATTTCACATCTAGACTGTCTAATTGCACCAATAAGGTATTAAAAACATTTAGGTGATCAGCAATTGAGGTACCTTCTTTCATCCACAAACCGTAAAGCTGTCGTTTCAGGAGAATCCGATTTGTCAAAGATTTCGTCATATAGAGCTTCTCAAGCTTCGACCACAAGCCTGCGGCGGATTTCTCTGACACAATGTTGAATTGAACATCATCCGCTAGACATAACCGAATTGCGCTCAGAGCTCTATCGTCCATCTCATCCCATTCATCCTCCGTCATGGAAGGAGGTCTTTTGTTTTTCCCCAACAGTGCTTTCGCTACACCTTGTTGAACCAACAGATCGTGCATCTTCACCTTCCAGATCTCAAAATTATTCTTGCCATTAAACTTCTCAATTTTAAAACGGGCACTTTGAGTTTTCGCCATTTGATATCAGCAAAAAAAAAAAAAAAAACACAGTAATCTCCAATATCAACGTTTTAAATACCAGCAATTTACAAAAAAATTGCCTATGCCTTTAAAAAATTTTCATTTGCTGGGCAAGTTACATTTATTTCAGATCACTGCCAAAAAATAAAAAACCAACAAACAAAATGTTTTGTTTTCTTAGCTTCTGGCTCGCACAAATATTCATGCGCACAGGTAGAATGTTATCTGCCATAAACAAAAAACAAAAATAATACCAGGCTCCGCGCCACATAATATCTCCGTGCCAGCATTAAGTCAGCCTTTGTTTAACTGTTTAAACAACCAGAGCATTTGCAGCTTTCAATGTTGCATGGGACCGGTGTTTATCATACAGATCAACCATCCGTAGATCGCATTTACACTAGAGGAAATGCGTCTTGAAACGATGGATCGTAAGGCTATCTTCAAACTCAAACACTGCAATTTTTGTTTGATGTGATTCATGACCCCAAACATTCAGACCATGATTTCTGACAACCGGTCATTGCCGCGCCTTTCCTACATTATTCGATTGCCTGGCGGAGCTTATCACTCTTCTACACTGGTTTTATGTAATACGCACAGCAAACAATTACAAATATGCACCAGCCAGATGCATTATATTTTTGGTCATATCATATGCCAGTCCAGTGTATCCTTGAAGCACCAGCGATTTAACAAAAACAAAAAAATACGCACCAGCACCATATAACAAATCCACGTTTCAGCAATAATAAACAGCGATCCACGCAGCAATCAGGCTTCCACGCATTACTTATCATACCTTTCAGGCTTCCACGCAGCAATCAGGCTTACAGTGCTCAGTGCTCACACGCAGCAACAAATAACCTTTAAGCAGCACCTCCAGCACCACGCTCCCTCAGCGCTCCAGCTCTTCACGCAGAAAAACTGCTAGCAATCCACGCACAGAACAATCCACGTCTCCAGCAATTATCAGCACGACCAACGCTCAGCTGCGCTCCACCTCCAACTGTGCAGCTCCTCCAACGTGCTCTTATACCAATTGTTGGAATCCAGAGGCACAACAAACAAAATATACACACAGCAGATTATCAAGCACATAAACACAAGAGTTTAACGTGGTTCACCCAACCAATCTGGGCTACGTCCACCAAACATAGGTATCAGTAATTTATTAATCAAATTGGAGATTGCATCAAGAAAACCTCACACTCTCATAGCAAACATCCGAATGGTTGCCTGTTATATAGCCTAGAGAATCTAACAGCCTCATTAATTCCCTCACATCAAATATAGGAGGCATTAACTCCCTCCCAACAACCTGGAGTTAATCTAGGACCTGAATTCCTATTGTTGTCACCAGCTGAGATTTTTCCTATTTCATTACAAACAGAAAATCTCAACAGATGTGGGAGTATGGGATGTCACATTTGAATTCACTCATTACACATATATGAGAAAACTTTGAAAAAAATAAAATAAATAAAAATAAAAGATAGCTCCTTGATACTTGAAATGAATTTGAATCCATATGATTCAACAAGTCCACCATAAATCCTCTTCTTCATTATACTTTGTTCTTATAATTTGAAATAATTTTAGCACACTTTGAAAGATTCAATCTAAGCAACCTTCTGAAACATGTATAAATATTCTTCATTTCCTTAAAAAAAAAATGAAGGCAACATAACTTTAGAATCCTCGTTCAAACAATTTGAAATCTCTCGATGATATCCCAAACCAATATGTATAACTTATTATTTGATGTTTTTTTGTAAACCAGTAATTTATGAAGTATTTTATCAAATCCATGTGTCAGATATCTCTGTTGCTCATCCTTGTTTCGATTTTCTAGCTCAATTCTTATTATTAGAGCACTAGAAAATCCATTTACTATGAAGAGCCCAATAAGTACCGAGTTTATCAATATCTTCAACAATATGGGAAAAAATAAAGATGTGATGTTGTATTCAAGTGTTTCAACATAAGTACATGCTCTCTCACCATTGAATTAAATGAATAAGGCACAAAAACATGGTATCATCTAGCTATGACTTCTATCATGATAAACTAATCTATTTCAACATTTTGTAAAATTCATCCCATTTAATTGTCTCATCAATAATGTCTTCGACACCATACTTGTAATAAAGCCAAATATCCATAAGTTTCTTGGAAAAAGAACCCACAAATACACTAGTACCATCTTCACCATCACTTTGTTCATAAAAAGTGCAATGAAAAACATAGAAAATATGTTGACTTTGTATGTTTGGTTGCTCCATAAAAAAAGAAATATTAGAATTAGATAAATCATCTGTCATGTCTCCCATTTATACTTTGTAAACTCACAAAAGAAAATATAATATATTAAAAAAAAAAAAATTCAACACAGAAATATTTGTTTTTCTACCAAACACAAATACATAGTTTTTGTTTTAAATGCAGTTGACATGTTAGTATGGTTGACAGCCTTGGGAAAAAGTTATTGTTCAAGTTTTTCGATTTATGATAAGAGATAATGCCACATCATGTTTCCGTGAATTTCATCTGATCGTTGTCAGCTACATTCATACCACCTTAATCCATTCAGTCTCATCATAGTGCATAACTCAGATACAAAACTCTTTTGGGTCTTTTCATTTGCTGTTGGAAATTACTCCCTGCCCTGTCATGTTGAACGTGGCACAAGAAAATGGTCCTTCGGAAACCATTTACCTTGGGACCCTCAACACATCAATGCTGGAGGATTCGAGGTGTCGATCCGATGGCCAGGCTTCCCCCGAAAGGCTTCACTACCTCTTTTGTCGGCGTTGCGCTTCATTCCATACCCTTGCTCCTTGGCACCGGTCTCTGGTTTCCTGGTTCTTCTGCTGAATAGCTTGGCCTTCAAAACTGGTGGTTGGTTTCAGGTGAAGGTTTTTGGTTGCAGAGCTGATGGTTTTCCCTCGGTGGATTGTATGATCCTCTACCGCGGTTCATGTAAGTATTTCTTTTTTGTTATTAACCCTTAACGTTAGTCTACCTTTCACTATTCGAACCATACTCTTAGATAGTTAACCTCGCTTACTTCTCATAGGGAAATGGATGTGGAACCACAGACTTCCAAAGTTCGTCAAGAGGAGATGGCAGTCTCTGTTATGCGAAGGGTTTCAGGTAAGCTTCCAACAATGTTGAAGGGACTCGGGTCCGCACTGCGTTCTTTTACTATGTTCCCTGAAGCTTGCTAAGAATTTTGCACCAGTTCTATAGTAGAACAGTCTCTTTTGCTAGCTATGTGTTATTTCTCTGAGGCATTAGCCTTTTTTTGTGTTAGGGTAGTCTACTCT
Source organism: Pinus tabuliformis (assembly GCA_031772625.1). Taxonomy (NCBI): domain Eukaryota; kingdom Viridiplantae; phylum Streptophyta; class Pinopsida; order Pinales; family Pinaceae; genus Pinus; species Pinus tabuliformis. Next base: position 259,423,857 of record CM062808.1, on the reverse strand, counting down.
TGTTAGTTGCATAGTTAGCCGAGGGCTCCCTGCAAACCTACGCCTCAGGCCACTCCGGGGTAATTTCCTCTTGATGTTATAAAGATTGTATTATTAACTCTAGCCGAGGCCTTATAATCTGTTATCTCTTCGCTGTTTTGTTAACTTGGAACTTAAAGGTGTTTCGCTCTTGTTATCTGGAAAACAATTGGCTACCTTACTATTATCTTGGACTTGGAATATGTTTTTCCTTTTGTTGACTGGAACTCTGTTGAGTTGTAATCTTCTGTCTATGAATATGCTCGTTTGTTCCTGGTTAGGATTTTATTAGCACTTCTTTGCTTCGATAATACAGACAGTTATGTCCGAAACTTGTATCGGATGGGTACTAGCATTCTCTGTATTTTAGTTGTTTTCTTCTACTTTGTAGTTCTAATTTTACATTAACAATAGACGGGCATTTTCTAATTAGTTACCATAAGGGCTCTGTTAAATACCCATTATCTAGTTTGGTCAAACAATATGTTGCTACTGTGTAAGATCCACCAATGCTTAAGTTATTTGGGTGTACTCTACTTTAACGTTTTATTTTTTAGGCCATTAGTGTACTAAGAAGTAGCCTTACTCTTGTTCTATCTGGACCGTGCTTACTTCATAGCGAGGTCTCAATTGCTTAACGCCCTAAGCTTTTCAACTAGGCAACTCTGAGCTTAGTTGTAAAATAAGATTTATCTTTATAGAATAGTACCTTTTTCTTCCCTTTTCCATTTGTGTTATTTAATGTCAGAATCTATCTGGCTCAAGGGTTATTCCTATTAGTATTTAACGCTATGGGGGTTTCCCCGGCTTGCAGTCACGGGAAGTTTCTCTACAGTGTTTTTAGTCTTATTTGAAAATTCACCCTCTTAGTCTTTACTAGCATTTGCATTGCTTCACTTAACTTTCTTGTTAATTTTTGTATCAATTTCTTTGGATTTCGCTACTCTTTTTTTTCCAGTATTCTAATCCTTACCTAATTTCACCAGAACAACAGAGACAATATACTCTGTCATAGAGAATTTTCTTAACGATGGAAAGTATGCACATTATGACTATTATAAAGAATTTGTTCAGTAGTAGATAGTCTACACATTAGGACTATTATAAAGAATTTTGTTTAACAGTAGATAGCCTGCACATTAGGACTATTAAATACTTTCAAGAACAGTTAAAGTTCCAGTTCTATACAATAATGAATCCTAAGTTTTTTCATGTTCTTTATCTGTAACAGAATTAACACTATTGGTAACATTTCAACTATCCATTCAGAGATAAGACCTGCAGCTCAAACTTTTCATATACCATAATATCACCTATTAGGTTTACTCCATAGATTAATTCCAGAAGAGGGTTGCTTACCTAATTTCTGCCAAGAAGGTAGTGTACCTGTGATGGAGTTTCTCCTTCGTTAACTGCTGACTTTCACCACCCAACCATGAGATTTATCCTTCACGACTGAATCTTCCCCCGAGCTTGCTTGCAAGACAACTGTCCTCTGAAAGTTCGTCGCAAACAGTGCTCATGCTATCTTGTCATCACTAGACTTAGCATTTTTCCCCCTTACCGTCTGACCTTTCAGCATGGTTTTTCCTCCCCTCACTCCCTTTTCTTTGGAGCCTTCACAGTTAGGGGAGGTAGTTAGGGTTTATTTCAGGAAACTGCCTTTCCAACTTCTTTCCAACAGAAGTTACAAAATCCGTGAACCCCCAAAACATTTTTTGTTCAACAAAATTTATAATATTATTCAATTCAAACAATAATAACAATAAATGTCCAAATAGTTTTTACTGTCATAAAATAAAAATAAAAATCAGTGATTCCGGGGGCATTACATCTCCCCCCCCCCCAAAATCAAACATCGTCTCGATGTTTTCCGGCTATAAACAAACTTAGATAAGCTTCTTTAATGAGTTGTTCATCCTCCCAAGTGGCCTCCTCTAGCCCAAAGTGTTGCCATTACACTTTAACTTGGGAAATGGCTCGTTTCCACAGCATTACTTCTCTCCAATCGAGTATAGTCTGCGACTCGACTAGGAATTCTCCTTCCGACTCTACCTGAAACAAACAAAATTTAAATTAGTTTTCCCTTAACATTGAATTTATCTGGCCTATCTAAGATACTTTCTTACCTGTATGTCATTCCAATTGACTATGTGCTTAGGATCATAAATGTATCTTTTTAAAACCGACACATGGAGTACATTTTGGACCCGAATATGGCTTGGTAGGGCAAACTGGTATGCCACTGGCCCAAGTCTTGCTAATATTCGAAATGGTCCAGAAAACCGAGGTGCCAAATTGGTGCACCCACTCCATTGTAACATACTTATTTTAGCTCGAATCCTTACATACACATGTTCACCAACTTGGTATTCTCTAAAATTTCTCTTTAGATTAGCGAAACTCTTTTTTCTATCTTGGGCTACCTTTAAGTTGATTTGTACCTTCTTGACCATTTCTTCCATCTCTTTTAACATTTTGGGTCCCAGGATCAGCTTATCTTCTGGTCCTCCCCAACTGGAGGGTGTATGGAATTTTCGTCTGTACAACACTTCATGGGCTCATCTATAAAGAGGTATGATAGCCATTGTTGTATGAAAATTCAACCAAGTGCAGATAGTCTTCCCACTTAGATGGCTGTTTCATTACATATGCTCTTAGCATATCTTCTACCACCTGATTCACCCTTTCTGTTTGTCTGTCTATTTGAAGGTAATAGGTGGTACTAAAGTTTAATTGAGTTCCTAACCCCTCAAACAGAGTTCTCCAGAAGGCTGATGTAAATTTTACATCCCGACCAGAGATTATAGTTTTAGGTATCCCATGCACCCTGAAAATGTTTTGCACGAAGATATGGGCAATCTGTACCACTCTAAAAGTCGACTGAACTGGTATAAAATGAGCTGATTTACTTAGTTTTTCCACCACCACCATGATGGAATCATTGTTTCTTTTGGATTTGGGAAAACCTGTTATAAAATCCCTAGAAATGGTTTCCCACTTCCACTCCGGAATTGGTAGTGGATGTAATAACCCAACCGGCTACTAATGTTCTGTTTTAATTTGTTGGCACTCCAAGCAATGTGTTAAATATTCTACTACATCTCTTTTCATGCCTGGATAGTAGTACTCCTTCCAGAGTGCAGTAATCAGCTATTGGTAAGCTGGGTGTCCTGCATAGGGGATTTTATGGAATTCATCCAAAATAAAACTTTTAATGTTACTTTGGTTGGGTACATATAGTCTCTTTTTATAACTCAGCATACTGGCCACATCCACCGTATATCCTTGCTGGTATTCTTGGCTAGTTGGGTTTAGGACTTGTTGTCCTATTTGCTGATAATTCTAATCTTGTTATACAACTTTTTTAATCAACTCAGTGAAAGTAGTCCGCCCTTCACTGCAAGAAATTTCGTAGAGGCAATGTACCTTCCAACTCAAAGTGTCCGCTACCCGGTTCTCTTTTCCTTTCAGATGTTTAATCTCAAAATCAAATCCACTTAAGAAATCTACCCACCACATATGCCTAGCATTTAAGGTAGGCTGGTTGAAATAGCTAGTCAAGCTGTGATGGTTCGTCATCAATAGAAAATTTTTACCCATCAGATAGTGACGCCACATCTTTAAAGCGTGAATGACAGCTGTCAACTCCAAAGATTCATCAGCATAATATTTATGCTCATAATCCTTTAGTTTTCTAGATTCATAGACGATTACCTTACCTTCCTGCATTAATACTCCTACCCCTTCCTTACTCGCATCTGTGCACACCAAATAGTCGTTGCTCGGATCTAATATACTTAATATTGGTGCCGTGGTGAGCAGATACTTGAGCTGCTCAAAACTTTTTTGGAACTCTGAGGTCCACTTAAAGGTTTTCTGCTTCTTTTTCAAGGAGGTGATAGGAGGCCACTCTTGAAAATCCTTCCACAAACCATCTATAGTAACCAGCTAACCACATGAAGGATCTTATATCCGCTACATCCTTCGGTACCGGCCATTCCATTATGGTCCTTATCTTCTCGGGATCCACCGCGATTCCTTCCTTAGTAACAACATGTCCTAAGTACTGAATTTTTTCCTTGAAGAAATTGCACTTGCAATATTTGGCATACAATTGATGTTCCCAGAGAGTTTGCGAGACCAACCTGAGGTGTTCCTTGTGTTCCTTAATATTTCAGGAATATATCATTATATCATCAATAAAACATAACACGAATTTGTCTAAGTACTGATGAAATATGATGTTCACTAAACACATAAAGGTTGCAGGGATATTGGTTAACCCAAAGGGTAATACCACGAACTCGTAATGTCCATTGCGAGTCCTAAAGGCGGTCTTGCTATATCTTCCTCCTTGATCCTGATCTGGTGGTACCCTGATCATAAATCTATTTCTGAAAATACAATTTCCCCTTTTACTTGGTAAAAAAGTTCGTCAAATCAGGGTAAAGGGTACTTACTTTTGATGGTCAACTTATTCAGCTGACACTAGTCCATGCACATCCGAAGGGTTCCATCTTTCTTTTTGACGAACAGCACGTGGGCTCCCCAGGGTAACACACTAGGGAAGATGTAATTTTTATCCAATAACTCCTGAAATTGCATTTTTAATTCTTTCAGTTTTGGTATGCTCATACAATAAGGAACACGGGACACCGGAGCTGCTTCTGGCACCAACTCAATAGTGAAATCTATGTCTCTCTTGGGTAGCAGTCCTGGTATCTCCTCAGGAAACACATATGCAAATTCTTGAACCACTAGAATACCTTCCAAGGTAGTAGTCTTATCTTTTGAGTTGGTATATCCAACCTGAATAGCATAGACCTAACATCTTTTCCTGATACACTTTTCCAGTTGGGAGGTGGTTATTGGCCGAATCCAAGTTCATTCTTGTAGCAGATAGTTTTTGTTTTACAGTTTATAATGGACCAGCGTTTTTGCAGCCAATCCATGCCTACTAGCACGTCATACGATCCAAGAGGAAGTACATTTAGATCAGCCATCAAAAGCTAACCAACTATTTTCAAAGGAAAGTTATTGACCTTGGCCAATACACATCTCTTTGCCCCGGTTGCCAGCTATACCAGCCACAGGTTTTTAAACTTGACAGTCTTCAAACTCAACCATAGTCGGCTGATATTCTACCTGATGATCTTCGAGAGCAACATTAATATTCGGTATACTCCGAGCCACATCGCCAATTGTAGATGATTCGTGGATCTGAGAAAATTGTTCTGTGCCCTTCCAGTTAGGACAATTCTTAACATAATGTGGGCCTCCACATCCCCAACATTATACTAGACATCTCGCTGTCCCTTCATTATCTACTTTACTAGCTTGCTCACTAAATCTGGGTTCAGATGGTTGCTTAAATCTGGGTTGGTTCTTATGTAGATTTCTACTGTTTTGTCCTTTGGAAAATCCTTTGCTCACACTACCACGATTACCCTTATTACTCACAGAAATCTTACTACTTTTCTTGTGAGCCCATCTTTTCCCCAAAACTTATCCCTTCTGCTTACTTTACTGATAACAAATTCTGGCTTTTCATTTGACCTCAGCCATCGTTTTTGGGTTGTCGAACTCAATTCTTTCTCTCATTGCCAAGGGTAAACTGCTGACGAACCGTTGTACCTTAGCCTTTTCCTCTCGTATGTAAGGTACATAATGGAATAAAGAGGTAAATCAGGTGATGAATTCATCCATGGTTCAGATCGTGGAATTATTTTGCCTTCTTCTCATAGAATCATTCAGTCAAATATCTTTCTTTAAAATATTTCTGGAATTTTTTCCAGGCTATATCTTGTTCACTTACCCCTCGTACAATCTTGACCTCCTCCCACCATAAAGTGGCCTTCCCTTGCAGTTGAAAAATAGCCAACCAAGCTTTTAGGTTGTGATCATATTCATATAATTGGAAATATTTATTCATATTAATAAGCCAGGCTTCGGCAGCCTCCTCCAGTTCTCCATCGAAGAGTGGCGATTTTATTTTTTGAAACTCACCCTGCAATTCCACTCGCTGCCTTTTTGATGTTGGATGTTTGGAGGCATTATCGGATTTCTCCTCCCGATTCTCTTCCTCTCTTCCTGTTCCTTCATGTTCTGTATGGTAAACCTTGTCTTCCAAAATCCGTTCCTGTTCAAGGCTGGGAATCGGCTGGTGCTGATACTGCTTGTCTGACAGGCTATTCATAATTTTTTTCCTGTTCTATTGTTAATATTGCATTGTCCTCCCGTAAGCGGGCCATCTCATTCTTTAGTTCCTAAACCGTTTCCAATATTGTAATATTAGTGTTGCGAGCATCCTCTCCTAACTGCACCCATATTTCAGAATTATGTTACGAAAATGTTGCAGGTCCTGAGCCAGCCACATTCTTATGTGATACACTGTCTGTCCCTCTCATAGTCTGTTGTTTTCATGATTTCCTGTTCTCAGCAAGTTAGTGAGTGACAACAGATCAGAAACAAAAGGATCATGTTATCTTTTCTTAAAATAATTGCCAAAGGTCTCAATGTTGATAATCTGGCTCTGATACCACTTTTCATGTCTCCCATTTATACTTTGTACACTCACAAAATAAAATATATTATATTAAAAAAAACTTTCAACATGGAAATATTTGTTTTTCTACCAAACACAAATACATAGTTTTTAATTGCAGCTGACATGTTAATATGGTTAACACCCTTGGGTAAAAGTTATTGTTCAAGTTTTTTGATCTATGATAATGGATAAGCCCACATCATGAATCTGTGCATTTCACCTGATCGCTGTCAGCTACATTTATACCACCTTAATCCATTTGGTCTCATCACAGTGCATAACCCAGATACAAAACTCCTTTGGGTCTTTTCATTTTCTATTGGCATTTACTCCCTCCTCTGTCATGTTGAACGTGGCATGGGCAAATGGTCCTCCAACAACTGTTTACCTTGGGACCCTCAACACATCAATGGTGGAGGATTCGAGGTGTTGATAAAATGGCTAGGCTTCTCTCGAAAGGCTTCACTATCTCTTTTGCCGACGTTGTGCTTCCTTCCATACCCTTGCTCCTTGGCGCCATTCTTTGGTTTCCTGGTTCTGCTGCTGAATAGCTTGGCCTTCAGAACTGGTGGTTGGTTTTAGGTGAAGGTTTTTGGTTGCGGAGCTGAGGGTTTTCCCTCGGTGGATTGTATGCTCCTCTACTATTGTTCATGTAAGTATTTCTTTTTTGTTATTATCCCTTAATGTTAGTCTGCCTTTCACTATTCAAACCATACTCTTAGATAGTTAACCTCGCTTATTGCTTCCACGAAAGATGGATGTGGAACCAAGGACTTCCAGAGTTCGTCAGGAGGAGATGGTAGTCTCTGCTATGCGAAGGGTTCCAGGTAAGCTTCCAACAGTTTCGAAGGGACTCAGGTCCACACTGCGTTCTTTTACTATGTTCCCTAAAGCTTGCTGAGAATTTGGCACCAGTTCTGTAGTAGAACAATCTCTTTTGCTAGATATGTGTTATTTCTCTGGCGCATTAGCCTTTTGTTGTGTTAGGGTAGTCTACTCCTGTTAATTGCACAGTTAGCCGAGGGCTCCCTGTGAACCTACACCTCAGGCCACTCCGGGGTAATTTCCTCTTGCTATTATAAAGATTGTATTATTAATTCTGGCCAAGGCATTATAATCTGTTATCTCTTCACTGTTTATGTTAACTTGGAACTTAAAGGTGATTCACTCTTGTTATCTAGAAAAGCAATTGGCTACCTTACTGTTATTTAGACTTGGAATATGTTTTTCCTCCCATTGACTGGAACTATGTTGGGTTGTAATCTTCTATCTATGAATATGCTCATTCGTTCCTGGTTAGGATTTTATTAGCACTTCTTTGCTTCGATAATACAAATAGTTATGTGCGAAATGGTTGACTCTTGTATCGGATGGGTACTAGAATTCTTTGTATTTTAGTTGCTTTCTTCTACTTTGTAGTTCTAATTTTACTTTAACAATAGAAAGACATTTTCTAATTCGTTACCATAAGCTCTCTGATAAATACCCATTATCTAGTTCAATCAAACAGTATGTCGCTACTGTGTAAGATCCACCAGTGCTTAAGTTATTTGGGTGTACTCTACTTTAATGTTTTGTTTTTCAGACCATTAGTGTATTAAGAAGTAGCCCTACTATTGTTCTATCTAGACCATGCTTACTTCGTAGCGAGGTCTCAATTATTTAACGCCCTAAGCTTTTCAACTGGACGACTCTGAGCTTAGTTGTAAAATAAGATTTATCTTTACAGAATAGTACCTGTTTCTTCCCTTTTCTGTTTGTGTTATTTAATGTCAGAATCTATCTGGCTCAAGGGTTATTCCTGTTAGTATTTAATGCTATGGGGGTTTCCCCAGCTTGCAGTCATGGGAAGTTTTTCTACGGTGTTTTTAGTCTTATTTGAATATTTACCCTCTTAACCTTCACTAGCATTTGCATTGCTTCACTTCACTTTCCTGTTAAATGTTCTATCAGTTTCTCTAGACTTCACTACTCTTGTTTCTCCGGTATTCTAATCCTTACCTAATTTCACCAGAACAACATAGACAATATACTATGTCATAAAGAATTTTCTTAACGATACAAAGTCTGCACATTAGGACTATTATAAAGAATTTGTTCAACAGTAGATAGTCTGCACATTAGGACTATTATAAATAATTTTGTTTAAGAGTAGATAGCCTGCATATTAGGACTATTAAATATTTTCAGAAACGGTTAAAGTGCTAGTTCTGTACAATAATGGATCCTATGTTTTTTCATGTTCTTTATTTGTAACAGAATTAACACTATTGTTAACATTTCAACTATTCGTTCAGAGATAAGAGCTACAACTCCAAATTTTCATATAACATAATATCACCTATCGGGTTTACTCCACAGATTAATTCCAGAAGAAGGTTGCTTACCTGATTCCTACCAAGAAATTAGTGCACCTGTGATGGAGTTTCTCCTTTGTTAACTTCTGAATTCATCCACCCAACCATGAGATTTGTCCTTCACGAACGAATCTCCCCCCAAGCTTGCTTGCAAGACAACTATCCTCTACAAGTTCATCGCACACAATGCTCACACTATCCTAGACTTAGCATTTTCCCCCCTTACCGTTTGACCTTTCAACACAGTTTTTCCTCCCCTCACTCCCTTTTCTTTGGAGCCTTCATAGTTAGGGGAGGTAGTTAAGATTTATTCTAGGAAACTACCTTTCCAACTTCTTTCCAACAGAAGTTACAAAATCCGCTAACCCCAAAACATTTCTTGTTCAAAAAAATTAATAATATTATTCAATTCAAACAATAATAATAATAATTGTCCAAATAGCTTTTACTATAGTAAAATAAAAAATATTTACAGTGATTCTGGGGGCATTACATCTCCCCCCCCCCAAAATCAAACATCGTCCCAATGTTTTCCGGCTATAAACAGCCTTAGATAAGCTTGTTTAATGAGTTTTTCATCCTCCCAAGTGGCCTCCTCCAGCCTAGAGTGCTACCATTGACTTTAGCTTGGGAAATGGCTCATTTCCATAGCATTACTTCTCTCCAATCGAGTATAGTCTACGGCTCGACCAAGAATTCTCCTTCTAACTCGATCTGAAACAAACAAAATTTAAATTAGTTTCCCTTAACATCGAATTTATCTGGCCTACCTAAGATACTTTCTTACCTGTATGTCATTCCAATTGACTATGTGCTTAGGATCATAAACGTATCTTTTTAAAACCGACACATGGAATACATTGTGGACCCGAATATGGCTTGGTAGGGCGAGCTGGTATGCCACTGGCCCAACTCTTGCTAAGATTTGAAATGGTCCACAAAACCGAGGTGCCAGCTTGGTGCACCCACTCCATTTTAACGTACTTCTTTTAGCTCGAATCCTTACATACACATGTTCACCAACTTAGTGTTCTCTAAAATTTCTCTTCCGATTGGCGAAACTCTTTTGTCTGTCTTGGGCTACCTTTAAGTTGATTCGTACCTTCTTGACCATTTCTTCCATCTCTTTTAACATTTCGGGTCCCAGCATCAGCTTGTCTTCTGGTCCTCCCCAACTGGAGGGTGTGCGGCATTTTCGTCCGTACAACACTTCAAATGGGCTCATCTATAAAGAGGTATGCTAGCCATTGTTGTATGCAAAATTCGACCAAGTGCAAATAGTCTTCCAACTTAGATGGTTGTTGCATTACATATGCTCTTAGCATATCTTCTACCACCTGATTCACCTGTTCTATCTTTCCGTCTATTTGAAGGTGATAGGTGGTACTAAAGTTTAAATGAGTTCCTAACCCCTCAAACAGAGTTCTCTAGAAGGCTGATGTAAATTTTACATCCCGGTCAGAGATTATAGTTTTAGGTAACCCATGCAGCCTGAAAATGTTTTGCATGAAGATATGGGCAATTTGTACCACTTTGAAAGTGGAATGAATTGGTATAAAATGAGTTGATTTACTTAGTTTGTCCACTACCACCATGATGGAATCGTTGTTTCTTTTGGATTTGGGCAAACTTGTTATCAAATCCATAGAAATGGTTTCCCACTTCCACTTCAGAATTGGTAGTGGATGTAATAACCCAGCGGGGTGCTGATGCTCTGTTTTGATTTGTTGGCACTCCAAGCAACGTGTTAAATATTCTGCTACATCTCTTTTCATGCCTGGCCAGTAGTACTCCTTCCGGAGTATAGTAATCAGATTTTGGTACCCCGGGTGTCCTCCATAGGGGCTTTTATGGAATTCATCCAAAACCAAACTTTTAATGTTACTTTTGTTGGGTACATATAGTCTCTTTTTATAACTCAGCATTCTGGCCGCATCCACTATATATCCTTGCTGGTATTCTTGGTTGTTTGGGTTTAGGAATTGCTGTCCTACTTTCTGATAATTCTAATCTTGTTCTACTGCTTTTTTAATCAACTCAGTGAAAGTAGTCTAACCTTCACTGCAAGAAATTTCATAGAGGCAATGTACCTTTCGACTCAAAGCGTCCACTACCAGGTTCTCTTTTCCTTTCATATATTTAATCTCAAAATAAAATCCACTTAAGAAATCTACCCACCACAACCGCCTAGCATTAAAGGTAGGCTGGTTGAAATAGCTAGTCAAGCTGTGATGTTTCGTCATCAATAGAAACTTTTTACCCATCAGACAGTGACGCCACATCTTTAAAGCGTGAATGACAGTTTTCAACTCCATATCGTAAGCATAATATTTCTACTCATAATCCTTTAGTTTTCTAGATTCATAGGCGATTACCTTACCTTCATGCATTAATACTCCTCCTACCCCTTCCTTACTCACACCTGTGCACACCACATAGTCCTTGCTTGGATCTGCTATACTTAGTATTGGTGCCATGGCAAGAAGATGCTTGAGTTTCTCAAAACTTTTTTGGCACTCTGCAATCCACTTAAAGGTTTTCTGCTTCTTCTGCAGGGAGGTGACAGGATATACCACTCTTGAAAATCCTTCCACAAACCATCTTTAGTAACCAGCTAACCCCGTGAAGGATCTTATATCCGCTACGTCCTTCAGTACCGGCCGTTCCATTATGGTCCTTATCTTCTCAGGATCCACCGCGATTCCTTCCTTAGCAATAACATGTCCTAAGTACTGAATTTTTTCCTTGAAGGAATTTCACTTACTATATTTGGCATACAATAGATGTTCCCAGAGAGTTCGCGAGACCAACCTGAGGTGTTCCTTGTGTTCCTCAATATTTCGCGAATATATCAATATATTATCAATAAAAATTAACATGAATTTGTCTAGGTACTGATGAAATATGATATTCATTAAACACATAAAGGTTGCAGGGGCATTGGTTAACCCAAAGGGTAATATCATGAACTTGTAATGTCCATAGCGAGTCCTAAAGGCAGTCTTGGCTATATCTTCCTCCTTGATCCTGATCCAGTGGTACCTCAATCGTAAATCTATTTTTGAAAACACGATTTCCCCTTTTACTTGGTCAAAAAGTTCTCAAATCGGGGTAAAGGGTAATTATTTTTGATGGTCAACTTATTTAGCTGACAGTAGTCCATGCACATCCGAAGGATTCCATCTTTCTTTTTGACGAACAGCATGGGGGCTCCCTAGGGCAACACACTAGGGAAAATGTAATTTTTTTCCAACAACTCCTGCAATTGCATTTTTAATTCTGTCAATTCTAGTATGCTCATACGATAAGGAGCATGGGACACCGAAGCTGCTCCTGGCACCAACTCAATAGTGAAATCTATGTTTCTCTTGGGTGGAAGTCCTGGTATCTCCTCAGGAAACACATCTGCAAATTCTTAAACCACTCGAATACATTCCAAGGTAGTAGTCTTATCTTTTGAGTTCGTATATCCAACCCGAATAGCATAGACCTGAAATTTTTTCCGGATACACTTTGCCAGTAGGGAGGTGGTTATTGGCCGAATCTAAACTGGCCTCAAAATGCCTTGCATATCCTACTTTTCTCCAAGTTCATTCATGTAGCAGATAGTTTTTGTTTTACAGTTTATAATGGCCCAGCATTTTTCCAGTCAATCCATGCCTACCAGCAAACCATACGATCCAAGAGGAAGTACATTTATATCTGCCATCAAAGGCTGACCAACTATTTTCAAAGGAAAGTTATTGACCTTGGATAATAGACATCTCTTTGCCCCGGTTGCCAGTTGTACTAGCCACGGGTTTTTAAAGTTGACAGTCTTCAAACTCAACCATAGTCGGCTGATATTCTGCCTGATCATCTTCGAGAGCAGCATTAATCTTCGGTATACTTCGGGCCACGTCGCCTACTGTAGATGCTTCGTGGATCTGAGAAAATTGTTTTGTGCCCTTCTAGTTAGGACAGTTCTTAACATAATGTGGGCCTCCACATCCCCACCATTGTATTGGAGGTCTCGCTATCTCTTCATTATCTACTTTACTAGCTTCCTCACTGAATCTGGGTTCAGATGGTGGCTGAAATATGGGTTGGTTCTTATGAAAAATTCTATTGTTTTGTCCTTTGGAAAATCCTTTGCTCACACTACCCCGATTACCCTTATTACTCAAAAAAATATTACTACTTTTCTTGTGAGCCCATCTTTTCCCCACAACTTATCCCTTCTGCTTACTTTACTGATAACAAATTCTCACTTTTCATATGACCTCATCCATCATTTTTGGGTTGCCGAACTCAATTCTTTCTCTCATTGCCAAGGGTAAACTAATGATGAACCATTGTACCTTGGCCTTTTCCTCTCATATGTAAGGTACATAATGGAATAAAGAGGTAAATCGGGTGATGAATTCATCCATGGTATGCTTCCCAAGCTACAGATCGTGGAATTCTTTTGCCTTCTCGTCGTAGAATCGTTTAGTCGAACATCTTTCCTTAAAATATGTTTGGAATTTTTCCCAGGCTATATCTTGTTCACTTACCCCTCGTAAAATCTTGACCTCCTCCCACCATAAAGTGGCCTTCCATTGCAGTTGAAAAATAGCCAACCAAGCCTTTAGGTTGTGATAATTTTCATATAATTGGAAATATTTATTCATATTAATAAGTTAGGCTTCGGCAGCCTCCTCCAGTTCTCCACCGAAGAGTGGTGGTTTTATTTTTTTGAAACTCACCCTACAATTCCACTCGCTGCCTTTTAGATGTTGGATGCTTGGAGACATTATTAGATTTCTCCTCCCGATTCTCTTCCCCTCTTCCTGTTCCTTCATGTTCTGTATGGTAAACCTGGTCTTCCGACATTCGTTCCTATTCAAGGCTGTGAATCGGTTGGCGCTGATACTGCTTGTCCGACAGGCTTTTCATAATTTTTTCCCTATACTATTGTTAATATTGCATTGTCCTCCTGTAAGTTGGCCATCTCATTCTTTAGTTCCTGAACTATTTCCAATATTGTAATATTAGAGTTGCGAACCTCCTCTCCTAACTGCACCCATATTTCAGAATTATGTTAGGAAAATGTTGCAGGTCTTGAGCCAGCCACATTCCTATGTGATACACCGTCCATCCCTCTCATAGTTTGTTGTTTTCCTGATTTCCTGTTCTTAACAAGTTAGTGAGTGGCAACAGATCATAAACAAAAGGATCACATTATCTTTGCTTAAAATAATTGCCAGAGGTCTCAGTGTTGATAATCTGGCTCTAATACCACTTGTCATGTCTCCCATTTATACTTTGTAAACTCACAAAATAAAATATATTATATTAAAAAAAACTTTCAACACGGAAATATTTGTTTTTCTACCAAACACAAATACATAGTTTTTGTTTTAATTGCAACTGACATGTTAATATGGCTAACACCCTTGGGTAAAAGTTATTGTTCAAGCTTTTTGATCTATGATAATGGATAAGCCCACATCATGTTTCCATGCATTTCACCTGATCGCTATCAGCTACATTTATACTGCCTTAATCCATTTGGTCTCATCACAGAGCATAACCCAGATACAAAACTCCTTTGGGTCTTTTCATTTGCTATTGGCATTTACTCCCTGCTCTGTCATGTTGAACGTGGCACGGGAAAACGGTCCTTCAGCAATTGTTTACCTTGGGACCCTCAACACATCAATGGTGGAGGATTCGAGGTGTTGATCCAATGGCCAGGATTCTCTCAAAAGGCTTCACTACCTCTTTTGTCGGCGTTGCACTTCATTCCATACCCTTGCCTTCAAAACTACCTCTTTTGTTGAATAGATTGGCCTTCAAAACTGGTGGTTGCTTTCAGGTAAAGGTTTTTGGTTGCGGAGCTAAGGGTTTTCCCTCGGTGGATTGTATGCTCCTCTACTATTGTTCATCTAAGTATTTCTTTTTTGTTATTAACCCTTAACGTTAGTCTGCCTTTCACTATTCGAACCATACTCTTAGATAGTTAACCTCACTTATTGCTCGCAGGAAAGATGGATGTGGAACCGCAGACTTCCAGAGTTCATCACGAGGAGATGGCGGTCTTTGCTGTGCGAAGGGTTTCGGGTAAGCTTCCAGCGGTGTTGAAGGGACTCAAGTCTGCACTGCGTTCTTTTACTCTGTTCCCTGAAGCTTGCTAAGAATTTATCACCAGTTCTTTAGTAGAACAATCTCGTTTGCTATCTATGTGTTATTTATCTCAGGCATTAGCCTTTTGTTGTGATAGGGTAGTGTCCTCTCATTAATTCTACAGTCAGCCGAGGGCTCCTTGCGGACCTATGCCTCAGGAAGCTCTGGGGTAATTTCCTCTTGATGTTATGAAGATTGTATTATTAACTCTAGCCGAGGCCTTATAATCTGTTATCTCTTCGCTATTTATGTTAACTTGGAATTTAAAGGTGTTTCACTCTTGTTATCTGGAAAAGAAATTGGCTACCTTACTATTATCTTGGACTTGGAATATGTTTTTTCTTCTAATGACTGGAACTATGTTGGGTTGTAATCTTCTATCTATGAATATGCTTGTTCGTTCCTGGTTAGGATTTTATTAGCACTTCTTTGCTTTGATAATACAGACAGTTATGTGCAAAATGGGTGACTCTTGTTTCAAATGGGTACTAGCATTCTCTGAATTTTAGTCATTTTCTTCTACTTTGTAGTTCTAATTTTACTTTAACAACAGAAAGGCGTTTTCTAATTCGTTACGATAAGGGCTCCATTAAATACCCATTATCTAGTTCGGTCAAACGGTATGTCACTACTGTGTAAGATCCACCAGTGCTTAAGTTATTTGGGTGTACTCTACTTTAATGTTTTGTTTTTCAAGTCGTTAGTGTATTAAGAAGTAGCCCTACTATTGTGCTATCTGGACCATGCTTACTTTGTAGCGAGGTCTCAATTGTTTAACGCCCTAAGCTTTTCAACTGGGTGACTCTGAGCTTAGTTGTAAAATAAGATTTATCCTTACGAAATAGTACCTGTTTCTTCCCTTCTCCGTTTTTGTTATTTAATGTCAGAATCTATCTGGCTCAAGGGTTATTCCTGTTAGTATTTAACGCTATGGGAGTTTCCCCGGCTTGCAGTCACAGGCAGTTTTTCTACGGTGTTTTTAGTCTTATTTGAAAATTCACCCTCTTAATATTTACTAGCATTTGCATTGCTTCACTTCACTTTCCTATTAAATGTTGTATCAATTTCTCTAGACTTCCCTACTCTTGTTTCTCCGGTATTCTAATCCATACCTAATTTCACCAGAACAACATAGACAGTATACTATGTCATAAAGAATTTGCTTAATGATACAAGGTCTACACATTAGGACTATTATAAAGAATTTGTTTAACAGTAGATAGTCTGCACATTAGGACTATTATAAATAATTCTGTTTAACAATAGATAGCCTACATATTAGGACTATTAAATACTTTCAGGAACGGTTAAAGTTCCAGTTCTGTACAATGATGAACCTATGTTTCATGTTCTTTATCTGTAACAGAATTAACACTATTGTTAACATTTTCAACTATCCATTCAGAGATAAGAGCTTCAACTCTAACTTTCCATATACCATAATATCACCTATCAGGTTTACTCCACAGATTAATTCCAGAAGAGGGTTTCTTACCTGATTTCTACCAAGAAAGTAGTGCTCCTGTGATGGAGTTTCTCCTTCGCTAACTTCCAACTTTCATCCACCCAACCATGAGATTTTTCCTTCGCGACTGAATCTCCCCCCAATCTTGCTTTCAAGACAACTGTCCTCTGTAAGTTCATCGCACACAATGCTCATGCTATCTGGTCATCACTAGACTTAGCATTTTTCCCCCTTACCATCTGACCTTTCAGCACGGTTTTTCCTCCCCTCACTCCCTTTTCTTTGGAGCCTTCACAGTTAAGGGAGGTAGTTAGGGTTTATTCTAGGCAACTACCTTTCCAACTTCTTTCTAATAGAAGTTACAAAATCTGCTAACTCCCAAATCATTTCTTGTTCAACAAAATTAATAATATTATTTAATTCAAACAATAATAACAATAATTGTCCAAATAGTTTTTACTGTAGTAAAATAAAAAATATTTATAGTATTTCCAGGGGCATTACATCATCCATGTTAACTAACATTTTTTGTCATACACTTTCCTCCTCACATTCACCAATACTAAGAAGTACATCCACAATTAGGGAACAATTGACTAAACCTTGAAGTGAAAGTATGCATCTAATTCGTTCCATAGGCATAAGTGGCCAATCCTCCAAATGAGGAACATGCGTAATGCATAAAACAATATAAGCCTCCTCGAGGTTTCGACTTTTCCTTAACCAACAAGGAAATCATCTCCAATGTTTGCTGCAAAACCTTACTTTAGCATTGAGAATATTTTTTCTCTCCCTCTCTTGGTTAATTAAATTGTGGTCTATTTAAAGGAGGCTTGAAGATGTGATTACTATGAGTAGCCTTCATATCCTTATGAAAAAACCATGAACTAATAAAATAGTAACAAAATAAAAGAACAATGGCATCTACAGTAGGAGTAACCATGACAGCAAAATATCCCTACAACAAATTTACTGCCACTTGCTGCCTTGTCGAGCAAAATAAAATCATGACCTGACATTATACAGTGGTTTACAAAAGTGGAATGTAGTATTTGGATTTGATCGCTTTTTAATAATACTACCACGTTGTAAAAAAATGTTTCCAAAAAAAAACCTATAGCATACCCCCCATTAAAGCTTGAAAACGTGGGGGTGCGCTATAAATATTAACCGTTGACCTAATCCTGGTCAATCATTGATTTCTTTTAGTTGTGCATAATCCACACATAGTTTAAATAATTTTGAGCTCTAATGCCATCAACCTAAGAATTTTCAAGCAAATAGCTAAGCTGACAATGAATTGGCTAGGTGTGTTCTTGGATAAATGTCATTTGGCATTCTCGCGTTCAGAATTCCATTTAATCTATAATTTTTATGTTACGAGTGGGGATATATCCCACGTTGCTAAACCAAATATTAATTGTCAATTTTTATATGCACCAATATTTTCATGAAATACACAAAATGCGCTGTGACATTATATTATTCTCCTCGCTTAGCATAGAATTTGTGCATTTTTAATATTCTCTACGGTGAATATATGGTGAATGAGTGCACTGTTAAGGCACTTGTGCATTTTCAATATTTTATACGGTGCATGAGTGCACTGTTAAGGTACTCTTTGCGATAGGTCCCTGGTTCAAATCCCCCATAAGTGCTTACCTACCAAAAAATAAAAATAAAAATAAATAAATAATAATAATAATAATTAAACTATAGTGAAACTACATAAAAACCTAACACTTATTAAAACATGATATAAATGATCTGTCACATTAAAAAAAAGACCTCAAATATCTACACAATACATAATAAATATAAAATAGTTGTTGCATAATTTGTAGTGCCGACCGAGTTTGAAGAGGCTTTGGCAAACATGGAGGTTTAGGGTTGGGAACAGACCTGCACAGTCCACGGTAACTCTGCCAACATTCTCCAGTAATACAACAAACTATAAGCGACAAGGAACAGCGCGCAAATCATGAACTTCCCTCAGGGGGAGGACATGGCGCCTCCCCCCAATAAAAGTGAAAGCACTCAAATGCATGAGGAAGATATCAGGCGAAATGTCCAGGATGAAACGAGGCATGACCTAATACACAGACAACCAATACAGACGACAATGAGACTCCCAAAGCGACATTGGCTACCTGCAAGCTGGTTGCAACTGAAAAGCCTAAGATTGAGCTCCAAAGTCACTAGATCAATACTCAAATCCAGACCATGAAGGATCACGCCTTGATTGGGAAATTTATAAGCTTTTGACCTACAGAGAAAGCTCTGCATGGATGTATCGCAGCGAAGTGGAAGCCGAAAGGACACATTACCCTACAGTTGGGGCCTAAGGGTTTCTTCACGATAGTTTTCAACTGTATAGAAGATCGAAATAGAGTCCTTGATGGAGGACCATATTTTTCAATGCAGTTGGACTGTATCTGAGAGACTAGATTGAAAGATTCAATCCGGATAAAGAAGATCTTAGCTGGGCACTAGTTTGGATCTGCGTCTATTCCCTTCCACTGGAGTACTGGGATGAAGACTCTCTACAAGATATTGGAAATGGTCTAGAGGAATTCATCAAAATTGTGGAGGAGACAAAACTCCAAAGATATACCTCCTATGCCCGAATCTGCGTCTATATGCATCTAAGCAAGGCTCTTCCGGATGCGGTAAGTCTATACCATGATGATTTTGAATAGATTCAATAATAGATTATGAACATGTCCCATTTCAATGCAGGAAATTCCATGCCCTTGGCCATCTATTTTGTGACTATCCTTTAAATATGAAAACCTTGTCCCGCACCTCTTCAGATAAACCTGACTTGGATGGATTCACCAAAGTCGCCAACCACAGGAAGAACTACAAAAACCCATTTCAAACCCTAAGAAACCTATTGCCCAGATTTCAATGCCTTCCACAAGCAATAGTTTTGAAAATGTGGCCCAGCCAGAGCTAAATAACTCAGAAATTCTTGTTCACTCAAAGGAAATGCCCAAGATGATAGCACAATCCACTCCCACTGGCTCAAAGAAGACCCAGAAGTCTAAGCAAACCATAGACCTCACCTCATCCCCTCCTAGTATGGTCCCAAAATGGAACACTCAAGGCATGGATGTCGACAACATGCAGCCAGCAACCACGGCTGCAACAGAAATAGCAGAGGAAAGAAGTGAAACCCAACACATGGAAGAGAAGCCCAAAAGCATAGATATTGGAGATCTGGATATACTTGGCTTAGAAAAAGCTTGCAAGACAAAAAATTATGATAAGATCCTAGAAAGACAATTGGAAAACCTAGAAGTGATCCTTTCCAGAGAACAACAACAATGAACCCTTGGCATACAGCTTGGAAGTCAATGCGATGGCAAAAACATTACTAAAGACAATAAAAATAGAGGAAGGAAAACCAATCTCCAACGAACCATCCGCATTGGAGAAATGCTGCTGGAATCGGGAAGATACTCCAAGCTTACAAAGTAATACAACACCCTACCCAATAGTACATAAAGAAGCTAACTTCATGGAATATTAAAGGGCTCAACGACCCACGAAATCCAGATTAATAAAAAGCATGATTCAGCAAGAGAAACCCAAAATCTTCTTCATGAAAGAAACTAAATACAACTCTACAACACTGGAACAAACCCTTGCAAAAGCATGGCTAGGTAGTAAAGCAGTCGCAGTGAATGTCTCAGGAGCTTTAGGAGACCTTGCAATAATTTGGGATGAATAAACCATCATGCTTACTAACATTCATGTGAGTAAGCACTTCATTCAAGCTACCTTCCATATAACAAGGACAAATGTACATGGTCACTTAACTAAAGTCTACTTCCCCCAAGAGGCAATGCATAGGATAGACATATTGAATACTCTATCTTTGATCAACTCTGATAGAACTCACCCACTCTGGATCACAGGAGGAGACTTCAATATGATAACAAAAATGGAAGAAAAGAGACGAGGTAGGAATAAACTGGATAATGAAAGCATTCATTTAAAAAACTTCATCCAGAACAACTGGCTCATCAATATGCCATTTAACAATGGAATCTATACTTGTAATAATAAAAGAGAAGGCTCACAATAGATAGCCTCTCGATTGGATAGATTCCTTCTCTCCGATAATGCAATCCATCTTGGAGGAGACTTCTCAGCTTCAATTCTACCTCTCACAGGCTCAGATCACTAGCCAATTTCGCTTCAATGGAAAAGACCAGGAAACACTACACGTCGGCCCTTCCACTTTGAAGATTTCTGGCTGACGCATCCAGACTTCAACAACCTGATAAATACAGTTTGGAATAGCTTCAAACCTCCAGAAGGCTCAAAAATGTATCAATTCCAGCAAAAACTCAAAAATCTCAAAAACAACATCAAACAATGGAACCACCTTACCTTTGGCAATATCTTCCAAGCACAAAATGCTCTAGATCAAGAAATGAAAAGATTACAGTAGAGGATCATCACAGAAGGAAGATCAGAGGAACTCTCAGAGCAGGAAAAACACATACAATCACAAATATCAGAATGAGCCAAGCAAGAAGAAATATTATGGAAGAAAAAATCAAGAGTTAGATGGCTTAAGAAAGGCAAAAGAAACACAATTTTTTTTCATCACACTACTGTTCAGAGGAGAATGAACAACAACATCACTCACATTTAGAATAGGCAAGGGGAACGAGTAGAAAAACATGAGGATATAGAACAAGAACTTCTCACCTACTTCAAGCAGGTTAACCAAGAACCTCAGATAGATAAGAAGCCCGCCATAGAGAAGATAACCAAGAATATCCCAAAAGTCATAACAGAGGAACACAATCCGCTCCTCCTCAAGCCAATTTCTCTACAGGAGGTGGAACATGCAATGCGCCAATTAAAAGAAGGAAAGGTGCTTGGCCCGAATGGCTTCACCTCTTACTTCTTCCACAAATATTGGGATCTGATTAAAGTGGAGGTTTGGCAGGTATTTGAGGAATCTAGGACTAGTTGATGGATGCTTCCCTCCATGAATGCAACCTTCATCGCCCTCATCCCCAAGGAAGCGCAATCTCAGACTCCTAACAAATTTAGGCCTATCACTCTTTGTAACGTTATTTACAAAATAGTTTCCAATGTCATTGCATCGAGACTAAAACCATTGCTACCACTACTCATATCACCAGAGCAATCAGGCTATCTGGAAGGCCAGAAAATCACGGATGGCATCATTCTCACTCACGAGATTATTCATTCCTTGAAGCAGTCCAAAAAAGTAGGTATGCTTCTTAAAATAGAATTTTCTAAAGCCTTTGATAGTTTAAGCTGGAAGAATATTCAAAAGATGTTGATTGCCTTTGGTTTCTCCCCTCCCTTGGTTAGATGGGTCATGAGTCTCATAACTTCCACCTTCTTTTCCATTTTGGTCAATGGCATCCCCTCCACCCCTTTTCATCCCTCCAAAGGAATCCGACAAGGAGATCCCCTATCCCCTTTTTTGTTCGTCATGATGGCGGAAGGACTTGGTAGAAGCATCAAAGAAGCTCTTCATTCCCAGCAATTAAGAGGCCTCTCATTTCCTAACTCCCCTACTTTTACCCACCAACAATTCATGGACGATAACATGCTATTTGGCCATCCTTCGGTCTAGGAAGCTCTCAAATTAAAATCCCTACTGACTGATTTCTCGGATGCCTCTGGAGCGAGCATAAATAAGGCCAAATCCCAAATTTTCTTCTTTCATACCCCTGTTGTTACCCAATCTTCTATAGATCATATCCTTGGATTCCCGATAGCTACTCTCCCATCCAAATACCTGGGAGCTCCCATGACTGATACAGCTCTGAAACACTCATCTTGGCACCTGCTCTTGGAAAAATTGGAAGCTCGCCTCTCCTCCTAGACTCACAGATCCCTCAATATGGCCAGTTGTTTAGTCTTAATCAAAGCTGTTTTGCAATCTATGCCTCTGTATCTTTTTTCTGTCCTGGCAATGCCAAAATGGGTCCTCAAGGAAATCAAACATATACAAAGATTCTTTATGTGGGTCAACTCGGGCCAAAATAGCAAATGGGCTCTGGTGAAATGGGGCACAGTTTGTCTTCCAAAAATATCTGGAGGTACAGGGCTTTGTGATCCCTATCACAATAATGTTGTCATGGGAGCGTGCATCTGGTGGAAATGGCTCACAGCGCTGCACACTCCCTGGGCTACCCTCTAGACAACAAAATATGCCAATAACCGACTTGCAGATGATCTAATTCGACTCATAGAAGTTAGCCCAGGATCCTTAATCTAGAATGCAGCTAAGCAACACAAGAACTTAATCCAGTAGCACAGCTTCTGGGAAGTTAGGGAGGGTAATACTGCAAGGTTCTGGGAAGACTCTTGGCAGTAGAGACCAAGGTTAAAGGAATTGATCAAACTTCACCAAATACCAGATTGGGAAGCGCAAATGCTGGACAACGTCAATCAACACTAGAGACCCACTATATTGCAGGGATATAGGCAGTGAATAAGCATGGATCACATCATCAGGTAAGACACGAAGTCTGTTCAGCAGATTTTGGACACACAACTCTCTAATAGGAAAATTTGTTATTCAGATAAGAAGGATGTACTTCGATGGGGTTACAAGGCAAGAGGAATTTTTATCACACATGAGGCTTAAAACATAATCATAAGGGATCACACAATCAAAGATCCTCTTTGGAACAAAGTCTGGGCCCCTAATATTTGGCCAAAAGTGTCCATTTTGCTTTGGCTGATATGTCAAAACAAAATCCTCACTTGGGACAATTCTCGGAAGAGAAGCTTCCATGGACCCTCCATATGTCCCAACTATAAGCAAGAGGAAGAAACCACATTGCACCTCATGAATTCATGCCCATTAGCACACAGTCTCTGGGAAAAAGTAAGTTTCTGATGCCAAAAGGATGAATCAAAGAACACATCACCACCATTGTACGCAATTGGGCACTGAATCCATATAAGAGCAAATTGTTAAACTCTTTATGGAAACTTGTCCCAGGACTTCTCATGTGGACAATATGGAAAGAAAGAAACCGAAGCATCTTCAAGGACCAATCCTCTCCTTTGGAAATCCTCTGGAACACTGTTTGCCAAAACCTTACAGAAACCTTACTACTTCAAACTTGGCACGAAGAAGACTTTCCTTCCCTTCCAAAGGAACAAAATATATGGGCCAACTGGAATCTACAGTGGAACTAAGAGTTGATAATCCATGGTAAACCTTCATCGAAGAGCAAGATACCAGACAAATGGCTCCCTCCACCCCAACACATGATACAACTAAACTTTGATGGAGCCTCGACAGGCAATCCAAGCAAAGCGAGATTTGGAGGAGTATTCAAAGATCATAAAGGCGTACCCCTTCTAACCTTCATAGGCTCAAATGGATGGGATACAAATAACTCAGCAGAATTACAAGGGTTATGGCAGGGGCTCCTCCTAGCTCAAGTTCATGGTTTCTTCCCACTCATGATTGAAGGTGATTCGCAGATTCTAATAAACATGGTGAACAAGATTATGTAGGGGACACCATCAAACAAAGTGGTCAATAGCTGGAGATTGGCGGAAAGACTTGAACTCATTGAAATGTGGCTCTCTACCCACAGAGCAGTCAATCTCAAGCACATTCGTTGGGATGGCAACAAAGTGGTTGATCTTTTAGCTAATATAGGAGTGGAGAGTGGAATGGCTCTATATGCAGGCTCGCTAACCACTATAGCCACTGTGCTCCAGTTAAAGGAATACAATGAATTAGTGAAGATTGAAATGGCATAGGGAGAAGAAGCACACCCGGATGCGAGTGACAATCCAGACATTTATAATGATTAGACTGATGGGCGGCGAGAGGATGAGCCACATGGCCATCTGCGTTCCCTCCCATGCCAGCCTGAGCCGAATTCATGGCAGCCTGCAAGCTTCATTTAATGGGTACTCTGGCCGAGAATTACCCATTATGCACACAGATATGGACTCCACTCGCCATAATGTCGCTCCTCCCCCCTGCTCCATTGCATTTGTCTGCCTCAGGCTGCTGAACCCTGTTCTCGCACTGTCACTGGGAGTCGTTGTTGGTTAGTAAGTTGTGTAGACCTTGGCAATGGGCATCACTACTCCCAAACCAGGCTCTGCAATTTGACATCAGCCCAGCCTTCCCTTGCTCATCCTCTGCTCAATTCATCAGCCAACTCCCCCACTGATAGCTCGGCTTGGCATTCTGCCATGGCACGCATTCATCACCGAATGCGAAGCCGAAGAGGGGGAAGTCATGGTGGTAGTGTCCGCCCTCCTGCGACGCCAAGCCTTGACCCCACCTCCCCCTCCCCTTCCCCTGACATTCCCAACCCACATGGCTCCCTCTCCGGCAGGTATCCTGATACCCGCAGTGGCCATGGACACGCACAGCTTCAAGGTGTTTGCCGAAGAGACACTGCAGTCCACACTGCCAACTTTCCTCTGCCCCCTCACCTGGCTCCCCACTCGACCGAATTTCGCTTCCACATCAACCTGAATAGACCTGTCATTATAGCCACCATCACCATCATTTTCTCTGAAGAAAATGAGCCGCAGGATGCCCCGTCGGGAAGTACTGGAGCACAGCAATGGGATGCTCACAGGCTCAGGAGTGATCGTGATTCAGGCAAGCAACTGATGGACGAGGAGATGGTTACCCTGCATGGCAAGGCTCTGGGTGGCGGTCAGCATGCTGCGGAAGGAAAATCTGGAGACACGCGACCACCTGGTGGTAGAATGGTTGACGCGTCAGGACCGCATGCAGCTGCTGGCAGCTCTGGTGGCATTCAAACTGCTCGTGGGCCACAAATCAGCGTGTCGGAGGAGGAGGATGACTGGTATCAGTATGCATGCCTCATCAAAGAGGAGCCTGCCCCGGACAACCTCAAGTGATGACACGTGGTAGCCAGGTGTCACCCTTATGCCAGCTAGGGTCTCCTCTGCTGACTGGCTCTTTTCTGTTATGGTTATTCTGTTGAAACTTCTCTGGGTTTATTACCATGTTTTGATATTTCCTGTTTTTAAGACTGATAACCCATATGTGGGTATTTTTGCCTTCGTGGATTGGTTTCCCCATCGATGGGGCAGTCAAGTTATTTTTTGACAGATGATGTTCAGTACTGCTGAGGCCTGTGCCTCAATCTAAACATATTTTGTTTCATATTAATAGATTAAATTTACTTAGAAAAAAAAGAAATTGTAGTGCCAAAAGAATAATCAAATTGAACTTTAACAAAAGAAACTAAAAGAGAAATGTGTGGACGATTTCTCTCTACCTCCAAACTATTTTGGGAAAGTGACAACAATTTGTTCTAAATTAAAATTTGCAAATGTTGTGGGATTGTCATGGTTTGTTTATGTTCAAAGGAAGTTGTATAAAAAATAGTTTAATTTTAATATCAATTTAAAATCAATATTAAATTATATTAAAAGTTTTTGGGAGATTTTAAAAAATTAAAATTTGTAAATGTTGTGGAATTGCCCTTGTTTTTTTATATTTAAAAAAGTTTTATAAAAAATAACATAATTTTAATATTAATTTAAAATCAATATTAAATTATATTAAAAGTTTATGGGAAATTTTAAAAATTTAGTTGATAAAATAGAAAAATTATAAATACAAAAATATCTTAATAAAAAATATGTATATTTAATTATAAATATGTATATTGTTTTGAAAATGAAAAGTGAGGTTTTTTCATTATTTAGCAAGATTCAATTTTCTGCAAAAACACTTTAGGACATCTTACTCCTTGAGTCTAATGGATACGGGTTAATCATGTCATTTAGGAGAATCAAATAGGTGGTGAGGGAGTTTACAAGTCACCCCAATTACTTTGTCTACCCTTACATGACAAGAAAGATTTAACTTTCTTAAAGGTTTAGCCTTAAAGTCAAGGGGCACCTTGAGGTAGTGGTGGAATGTTTGGGTGCACCAAAAGAAACTATATTAAAAATTGGTTTGTGACATGTGCATACATAAGTGGCTCAAAGTTGATCTTCATGTCCTTCTTTTAAAGAAAAACTCGTGAGGTGTAGACTAGTTAGTTGAGTGGTTGAGGATAAAAGCCTCTTTTGGGGGATGTTAAGCCTAGTGATAACATCCCACTAGTTCATAAATTGTTGGACCTAGTCCAGTCATAGATAAAACAAAAAGATGACATAATAATTGTAAATCATTATACTTTTAAAATTACACAATTGTTAACATTATATTAATTTATTTTATGAAAAATGAAAATATTAAAAGCCATAATTAAATATAAAATAACTATATTAAAATGTAAAAAAATTATAATATTAATAATACTAGGGCAACTGTATAAATTAAATAGCTAGTAAATGCCACAAGAACTATTCATTAGAACAATACATTTCACATTTCCAAAAGTAAACCAACCATAAAATTTAATTAAATTATTATTATTATTATTATTATAATTATAATGATAAGCAATAATGTACAAGTTATTCATACATTTAACAAATTTGTAAGAAGATTCTTAACTATAGAAATTCACCCCAATTTACTATAGAAACTCTTAACTTTGTAAATAAGCTTAGCCCAATACCATGGGAAAATAACAATCCCTACAACACACACACACACACACTATATATATATATATATATATATATATAATATATATATATATATATATATATATATATATATATATATATATATAATAAAAGTTATAAAAAATGTAATATTAGCAATACTATCATAGCCATCTAAATTAAATGGTCCATGCACACACAGACATCAAAACACTCTAAACATCTAACATTACCAAGATTTAAAAAATCATGAAAATTAACTAAATTATAACTATATTTTAAATTATTATTATTATTATATTATGAAAGTTAAACATATAAACATTTAAAATGATGTGTAACAAAATTCTTAATTATGAGATTAAATTCATTTTAGCATAGATATTCTTAACTTACAAATCGGGTTTGTTACAATACCATGGGCCAATGTCAATCCCTAACACCAATTTAGTCCGTTGGTTCTTCGTGTCGATAGGTGCTCTCAAACCTAGTATGGAAGAGATATTGTAATGTAATGTCATGTAAACATTTTTACTTCGTCAAAATCAAATAAAAATAAAAATAATCCCAAGTTAAACATTTTTATTTTGTCAAAATAAAAATAAAAAAACAAAAGTAACCCTTCTTTAAAATAACAAAATTCTAAACTAAAATAATAAAATAAACTTGACTTGGTCAAGTTACCAGTGGTTTTTGAGCTCTCGGGGTTTATGATAACACATGGTATTGACCCATGGTATTCATGTGGAATATAGCTTATTTAAAAGAGGTAATTACACCACTCTAGATCCATCTTAACTCTAGATCTAGCAAGCAACCAGAGGTATGTCAAGAGATTTGATCCCTCTTATTGCTTAAGCCTGTAAGATATGAATCTTATGTATAGGTGGGAAGATTGTATTTAAAAGGAGAAGAAATTTGAAGAAAATAATGAGTTCATAAAGTTAAATATCAGTATTATGGATGAGAGCAAATTCCATCTTAATGTGTAGAAATTCAATATAAGGTAAGCGCAAAATAGTGTTTAACATGTATGGATCAGAGTATGCATATTAGTTACCCTAAGGTAAGATTTGGCTTTATTAGTTAGTGGTTATAATAAGACGATAAGTGTATTGTTTTTTTAAGATTTGGCTTAATTAGTTAGTGGTTATAATAGGGCAATTAAGTGTATTTTTTTGGCTTAATTAGTTAGTGGTTATAATAGGGCAATAAGTGTATTGCCTTTTTATATATAAGAAAATCATGAGTGAACTCGATGGACGTAAATAGTGATTTATTTTTAAATTTTTTCACTCATTTAGAGTAATTGTTAAATGGATGCGATTTTAAAATATATTTTTATTAAAATATATTTTCTTTAATGGCTATTGATTTGAAATTTTGTGGATGTTTCATTTTCTTAGTTTTTAAAAAGTATAGTGCTAGTAATGAAATCGATAACATCTTTTTTCATAAAACAATGTCATTGTATGGTTTGTGTGGGGTTTAGTCTTCACGGGGTCAAATTTTAAAGGGAAAGGCTAAGGATGAAAGACACTTTGGGAATTAAAAATATCCCAAAAAGTGTTCAAACTTGATTAAATTTAACAAAATCGTAGTAATAAACATAGCATTATGATCAAATTTGGCAAAATCCTAATAATAAACCACTATGGATAAATATATGCATACTAGTTACTCTGAAGTATGATTGAACTTAAATTTTTTATATCACAAAACCATCTATGATTGACTCCATAAATGTAAATAGTGATTTACACACAAATAGTGATTTAAATAGTGATTTACACACAAATAGTGATTTATTTTTAATTTTTTTGTTCATTTAAAATAATTGTTAAATAGATGCCACTCTAAAATACATTTTTATTAAAATGTTATTTGTTTAAGGTTATTGATTGATGTTTCATCAAAATTGTAGTAATAATAATAAAACTAATAACATTTTTTTTTAATAAAACAATGTTACTCTATAATTTGTGTGAGATTTACTCCCTAATTTGTGTGAGATTTACTCCCTACCGAGTCAAATGGTAAAAGGAAAGGTCAAACTTTAAAGGGAAAAGCTAAAGATAAAAAACACTTTGGGAATTACAAATATCTCGAAGAGTGTTCAAACTAGATCAAACTTGGCATATCATTATGAGTTAATTGTTTTTGTTTCATCTCATAAGCCTTCGGCCTTGGCTTAGGTTTTACTGATCGCATTCAATAATTTTAGTGTTCTATCTAGTCAACAAAAATAAACAAGGTTAACGTATGTGGTAACATTGATGGACGGCTACTTGTACGAAAGAGTACTGACAAGGGAAACATGGGGCCACAGAAAAAAGCCGAATTTGACAGGTTGTAAAATGTTTTTGTTTTAACAGTATTTGACATGTGGATATGAAACCCACCAATCACCTATGACGAGTATCATAATTTTGAAACTTTCAAACATACGTTCTACTTTATAAGATATCCCTCATAGTTTCTCTCGGTGTATATTTATAAACTATTGTTTAGTCAATGCATTATAAAGGTTGTACCAGAAACTCCTTTTTGTTGATGACAATTGGATACGATCGAATAGAGTTTGTGGAGTGAATAAAAAGTGAAATCTATTATTATTTATTTTTCATCTAGGTAGGTTCGTTGGAGTTCGGAATTTATTCCTTGTTTAGTTTTTTTTACAAATTTGCTCAATGTCAGGGTTTTTTCAACTTTGTTTTGTCGGTTGTAGGTTTTCTTTCGATGGGTCTACTTCATTTTTGTGAGTTTGCTTAGTATGGGTTTATTTTATTGCGGTGGGTATGTGATTTGATTTGATTTAGAATTTTTTTTTATAATAATGATGGTAAAGAAGGCTAGGTTGAATATAGAGTGGAGTTAAGCATTTTTGTTGTATGTTTAATTGTAACACTTGTTTTTAGGGTCACTTTTAAATTTATTGAAATATAAAAGATTATTGTATTTTGAAGTGAATTAGACCTAAAATTATATTTTAAAAGTTTTTTATAAGGGGATATTTGTATTGTTTCTTAATTTGATGATTATATGAACAAGTGACTTTTAACAATGTTGGTAGTTTTCTTTATTTTTATATGATTATATGGGATATGGATTGTTCATATAATATGAAAAAAATATTTTTACCGCGTGACAAAATGTCAAAGACATTTGCATTATTTTGTCATTAAAATCTCTATATGTGAAATAAACAATTACAAGGAATAAAATGAAACATACCATACATCTCAATGGTGTAAATATTTAAATTTCTTAGTTACATATGTTTTAATATCTTGAATGTTAAATAATAATAATTCTATACACCAACAATATTTTACTAAAAACTAACATATATGTTATACTTTAAGGAAAACCAATAGATCACCCAATTGATTCTTTTCTTAGTTGATGTCATTGTACTTATTCATGTTTCTCCTTTTATAGGTTGTCTAATAGATCGTCTAATAGATGGGATTGTCAAAAACATCATTCTAGTTGAAGTGTTAATGTGACTGCCTTGGTATAAATTTCTAGTTTTAAATACCCTGAATCGAACTTGGGTTTATGATGTCACACATGAATTTCCATTGTATGCTAGCCTCCACCAACATATCCTCTCCAAATCCCTTATTATATACCAAATTCCAAACAGTAAATACTCGAACAATTACCTTGGACTATGGATTTACAGTTATCACCATGTCTTAAGGAGGCTTCCAACACCTGAAATTCTTGAAAGCTTCCATAAGTGTGTACAGTTTGTGTTAGATTATACGTACAATTGTATATTTTCCTTCAAAAAATATATAATCGTACATATCATCTAACACAAACCGTACATATGTTTGGAATTTTTCGGGTATTTTAGGTGTTGGAAGTCTCCTTAAAACATGATGATAATTGTAGACCCATAGGCAAATGTAACTATTAGAGTATTTATTGTTTGGAATCTAGTATATAATAAGGGAGTTGGAAAGGATATGCTAGTGGAGGCTAGCATATGGTGGAAATTGATGTCTTATGACATCAGCCCAAGTTTGATTTAGGGTCTTTAAAACTAAAAAAGTATACGAGCGGAATAATGTTAACACTTCAACAAGAACAACTATTTAGACAAGCCCATATATTAGACAATCTATAAAAGAAAAACATAAATTAAGCATAGTGACATCAATGAAGGAAATAATGAATTAAATCTCCCAATAGATCACCCAAATTTAGGTCGATCCATGTGTTTATAATGAAGGATTTCAAACAAGTTATAATTATATGCAATTATTAATAATGAGATAATTTTGGATATGATATAGTAAAGATAGATTTTCTTAAGAATGAATAAGTGAATAATAAACTTAAATATTGACGCAGGAGCATCCGACTAAAAAGGCGACAACTGGAAATGGTTTTTTATTTTTGCTGGAAAGGAAGGAAAACATTTTGAATTTTGTTTTATTTTTTGTTTTACTTAAGTTAAGGATGATACAACCATTGTCCTTTAAAAATTTAGCAAGCAAATATAATAGGATTAGTTAAGAGTATGTTTAAAGAAACTGTTAGATAACTAAAAGGTAACTGAGGAACAGTCCCTCAACTGTAAGAAACTGCTAGTAAGGCATTAAAAAGAAAAACCAGATCCTCATGAGAGAGGTTGCCATCCAGAGAGAAGAAAGGACATAGAATTTGAAATTACAATTTTTTCTTGAATATCTATGAAAGCAAATGAATCTAGAACTTGTCATTAAGAAAGCAAGACAATTTCTTCTTTTCCCGTGCATTAATGTTTCAGACATTGTTTTAAAGAAAAATAGTGAAATATTTCATTAAGAGGCCAAATGACATCGACAAAATCTCATGACTGAAGGCATCTCAGACCAGGAACCAGACAAAGGCAAAGCCAGCAAAGATATCACATCCTTCCTCAACAAAAAAAACCAGGTACATTTACATTCAGTATTCAAGCACACCTGTGCATTCGTTACATTTCCAAGTTTGATAGTTCATTATACATTTACATAACCAAAACAGTAGAGGGTTTTGAAACCCATGAACACCAAAGAAAACAACGATTTGCAGGCCAAGACTAGTCAAACAGCAAGGGTGTGAAAACCCACGAAACCATACAAACATACGAAGAAAGCGAAACCCCAAGGGTTATACCCAACTAAGGATAGCACAAGTAAAGAAAAGAAAAACCACAATACAACCACGGAGGGATCCTACCCCGTTTTTCCCCAAACTTTCGAAGATTCCCAAGGACGAGGCCGTGGAGCAGCGTTCTCCAAGCACGACCTGCACACCACCACAAAAGAAAACAAGACGGGTAGTCAAGGAACTAGAAGGGAAAACAAAACAGAGTGATAGAGAGCAGATAAATGAAGGGAGGAGCAGGGGTTTACCTGGAAAAATCCTGACTACGAACCAGAGGATGAGAAATAAGTCTCTCACCAGAGGTTTCTCTCAACAAGAACACCATAGGAGAGTTTACTTGCTCACCAAGGAGCCAGAGGGTTAGAGTCACAAAAAAGAGATGTGGAAATGAAACTGGAACAAGAAATTACCTAAAGTAGTGTTCACTGAGCCACCCACCGCAATAGCAAGGAATGAACCTGTGGTTACAGAGAGCCAGATCAACACTAGAACCAACACCAAAAAAATCACCATGAGCAGAGTAGAGACAAAGCATAAGCTGGGTAACAAAGGAAAAAATGTAACAACTTGTAGATTGAAAGTCGACCTGAAACCTCCGAGAACTAGAAAAATAAACCACCACAAGGAACAAGCAAAGGCACAACACTAACAAACCACCACAAGGAACAAGCAAAGGCACAATGCTAGCAAACCACCACAAGGAACAATCGAAGGCACAACACACACAGAGAGTCGAACCAAATGAACAAGGAATGCAAGAATGAACTCCTAGTTTCCCTCGACAGGTGTGAAATGACTGCATTTGCGAAACTAAGGCCAATATAAAGGGTAGGTCGAAACAATAAAGTGCATTAAAACCTCACACCAAAACCCTGTTTTGTTTATTCGAAAAATCTATAGAATTAAACAGTCATGGATACGTGTCCCTCCTCAATAATTGCCACCAATTTTTAGTATCAAAGCAAGTTAGTTCCTTTCTCTCAGTAAAGATGGAGGTAGGGAGAAGAGGTTGAGGTAGAGCCATCATAAGAGTAGCAGATGAAGGGCTACGAGAATAGATTAGGACCTTAACTGCACCTTTGGCAGTAGTGGAAGCAGGAAGGCGTAGAGATCTGGAAGATGGGGATGACAGTGAGGACGAAACGTAGCCACGACAGATGGGTCAGATGAAGAGGGACCAGAGGTTAAACTATTGAGGTCAATTTTGTTGGCTAGTAGCAAGCCAAGACCAAAGCTTTCTAATTATGATGGCAGTTTGTCCACAAAGGCATTGCTAGACTGGATACATGATCTAGATAAATATTTTGAATATCAAGAAATCAGCGAAGACAAGAAGATCAAGTTTTCTCTCACCAAGTTGAAAGGACATGCAACACTGTGGTGGGACAGTGTGCAGGCAGAAAGGAGAAGATTGAACAAACCTTTGATTAAGAAATCGGACAAGATGATTGCTAGGATGAAGAGAAAATGTCTGTCTAAAGATTACCAAATTGCCCTTTATAGACAAGTACAGAACCCGAGACAAAGAATGATGACCGTAAAGGAATATACTGAAGAATTTTATAAAGTAAACCTGAGAGCTGGCTATGTTGAAGATACCCCTAAAAAAACAACGACGTTTGTAAATGCTCTACGAATGGAGATCCTAGACGAAATTAGTATTCTTTCCCTTAAGACCATAGAGGAAACCTATCAGAGTGGTTTGAAGGTGGAGGAAAAGACTGCGAGGAAATAGAATGCTAGAAGAGGACGTGGTTCCGGCAGAGGTAGGGCACAGTCCTTTGGCAGAGGAAGAAATGCCAATAGCAATGAAGAGGGCAACAACCAGAGGAGGAAGGTCATACCAGCGAGGAAGAGGTAATGGCAGAGGCGGAGGAAATGCCTATCAGTGTTACAAGTGTCACAAGTGGGGACACAGGTCCTTTGAATGTCTTGAAAATGAACAAACTGGACAAGAGGGGAGCATATGTTGCTTAGCTTGATGAAGCAGAGGCACCACCACAGGAGGTGGAAAATATGCCTGAAACCATGGAAGCCTTGGTGTTGAACAATGTATTATTGAAACCAGCTAAGGAAGTAGCTGATCAGACACAGAGGAAAGCATTGTTCCAGACTCTGTGCAAGTCGCATGGGAAATGCTGCAAATTAATCATAGACAGTGAAAGTATTGATAATCTGGTAGCTACTGAAATGATGGAGAAATTGGGTTTGAAGAAGTTGAAGCACCCGACTCCATATAGGGTGTGTTGGTTGCAGAAAGGTCACCAACTGTTGGTCGATGAGCAGTGTGAAGTAGAGTTTCATATTGGTAAGTACAAGGACAAGGTGACCTGCGATATCATGCCAATGGACGTGTGCCATATTCTGTTGGGCTGACCATGGCAGTATGATAGGAAAGGTCTCCATGATGGGAAACAAATTGTTACAAGTTTGTTAAATATGGCATAAAAAATACGTTAGTGCCCATGAAGGAAGAGGATGCTGCAAAAACCAGTGGAAGAAAATTATTACTGTTAGGTGGAAAAGAGTTTCTGCGATATATGGAGGATAATAAGGTAAAATATGTAGTTGTGTGAAGGCCAAAACCAGTATTGATCCATACTGAAATCACTGACTTACCTAAAGAGATACAGGACATGCTATAGGAATTTAGTGATATTGTGGTAGATGATCTACCAGACAAATTACCACCAAAGCGGAGCATTAGTCACCATATTGATTTCATTCCAAGAGCCAGTTTTCCAAACAAAGATGCTTACTGGATGAGTCTGAAGGACAATGAAGAAATCAGGAAGCAGGTGCAGGAGTTGTTGGATAAAGGACTGATTCAGGAAAGTCTAAGCTCTTGTGCGATTCCAACTGTTTAAGCTCCCAAGAAAGGAGGTGAGTGGCGGATGTGCACTGATTCTGGGCAATTAACAAGATCACTATCAAGTACAGGTTTCCTTTACCTCAGATGGATGATATGATGGATTGTTTGAGTGGAGCAACATAATTTTCAAAGATAGACTTGAAAAGCGCTTACCACCAAATCAGGATTCGAAAAGGTGACGAGTGGAAGACAACTTTCAAGACTAATGAAGGCTTATATGAATGGCTAGTTATGTCATTTGGACTGAGCAATGCCCCCAACACATTCATGCGTTTGATGAACAAGATGCTGAAAGAATTTATTGGTAAATTTTTGATTGTATATCTGGATGATATATTCAGCGAAACGAAGGAAGAGCATTTTTGACATGTGAGGTATGTATTGGAAAAATTGCAGCAAAATAGATTACTGATAAATTTGAAGAAATGTTCTTTTTTCAAGAAAGAATTAATTTATTTTGGATTTGTGATTTTTGAGAATGAACTAAAAATGGATCCAGAAAAGGTTGTAGCCATAGTTAGCTGGCCATCTCCCAAGAGTCTGTTTGAGGTACAAAGTTTTCATAGATTGGTGAGTTTTTATCGAAAGTTTATTAAAAAATTTAGTGGGATTTGTGCACCCATGGTGGATACCATTAAGAAGGAAAATTAGCCTTTTCATTGGACAGAATCAGTTGAGAAGAGTTTTCAGCTACTCAAAAGGAAGATCACTGAAAAACCAATTTTAATACTACCAGACTTTAGCAAACTTTTTAAAGTTCGTTGTGATGCCAGTGGGAAAGCCATTAGTGCAGTACTCAGCCAAGAAGGCAAGCCAGTAGCCTATTTCAGTGAGAAATTAAATGAAAGTAGGCAGAAGTACATGTCTTATGGCAAACAATTTTGTGCAGTGGTCCAAGTGCTAAAGCATTGGAGACATTATCTACTGGCTAATGAATTTGTCTTATTTTCAGACAATTCTTCATTACAGTATATTATGCAACAGCATAAGCTGAACCATAAACATGTGAAGTGGGTGGAGTACTTGCAGAGTTTTACATTTGTGTTGAAACACATCAACGGTCAAGCCAACAAAGTGGAAGATGCATTAAGCAGGAGGAGTTTGATCCTACAGAAAAGTACGATACAAGTATTAGGATTCAAACATCTTAAGGACTTGTATGAAATAGATGCAGATTTTAAGGAAGCCTATGAAGCTTGCCAAAATCCACTGTTGAGAGATAACAGTTCATGGCTGGACTATAATATGCAGGAAGGGTTGTTGTTCAAAGGAGGGAAATTGTGTATCCCGGAGTGTTCTATGAGAGAGAACTTAATCCAAGAAAAGCATAATGGAGGTTTAGCCAGGCATTTTGGCATAGACAAGACCTTGGATCAGTTGATCCACTTTTACTATTGGCCAAAGATGCGTAGAGATGTACAGAGATTTGTTACTAGATGCAAAGTGTGTCAGCTTGCAAAGGGACATAGCTAGAACACAGGGTTGTATATGCCCTTACCTATTCCGAACAGACCATGGGACTCAGTCAATTTAGACTTTGTCTTAGGTCTGCCGAAGGCATAGCAGGGATTCGATTCCATCATGGTGGTGGTGGATTGTTTCACCAAAATGGCACATTTCATTCCATGCGGGAAAACTAGTGATGCCACACATGTAGCACATTTTTTTCTTCACAAAGATAGTCAGATTACATGGCTTGTCAAAGTCTATTATTTCGGACCGAGACGTGAAATTTACAGGTCATTTTTGTTGGACCTTATGGAAAAAGTTAGACACCAAACTGAACTTCAGCTCAGCTTATCATCCGCAGACCGATGGGCAAACCAAAGTGGTGAACCGAAGTCTGGGAAATCTATTAAGGAGTTTGGTTGGTGAAAATTCTCGAGAGTGGGATTGTGTACTTGCACTAAAGCAGAATTTGCTTATAACAATTCGCCCAATAGAAGCACGAGCAGTGGTCCATTCAAGATTCTATACGGAATGCACCCACATGGAGTACATGAGTCGCGAGATTTGGCTCAGTTGAAGCATAGGAGTGCTGATGGTGAAGATTTTGTAAACGCAATCAGTGATCTTCATGAATAGCTAAAATTAAAATTACAAGACAACAACCAAAGATACAAATTGAAAGCAGATTTGAAAAGGCGGGAGGTACAATTCAACGTAGGGGACCTGGTATTAGCACACCTACGTAAGGAAAGGTTTCCTAAAGGCGAATACAACAAGTTAAAATGGAAGAAAATTGGGCCTTGTAGAACTCTTCGAAAGTTTTCTGCGAACGCTTACAAGTTGCAGTTACCTCCAAGTATAGGAATCTCACCCATTTTTAATGTGGTAGATCTATACCCATACATTGCGGAAAATGAAGAAGACAGTTCGGAAAGACAAACATGGGACACCCAGAATGAGAACGACTCATGGATTAAACAGATGCCCCCAGCAAAGCCTTTAGAGATCAAACAAATCCTAGACACCTAGGTGGCCAAACGGACTCGAAGAAAAGAATATTTGCAGTACTTAGTCAAGTGGAAGGGCCATCCTATTGAAGATAATTCTTGGTTAGATGTTAGCCAGATTCAAAGCGTCGGGTACTCTATTGAAGAGCTCATGGATAGGAGCCATGAGTTTAATTTAACCCGGAAGCCTGATGCAGGAACATCCGACTGAAAAGGCGACAGATGGAAATGGTTTTTTATTTTTGCTGGAAAGGAAGGAAAACATTTCAAATTTTGTTTTATTTTTACTTTTACTTAAGTTAAGGATGATACAACCATTTTCCTTTAAAAATTTAGCAAGCAAATAAAATAGGATTAGTTAAGAGTATGTTTA
This sequence comes from Pinus tabuliformis, assembly GCA_031772625.1. Lineage (NCBI taxonomy): Eukaryota > Viridiplantae > Streptophyta > Pinopsida > Pinales > Pinaceae > Pinus > Pinus tabuliformis. The sequence goes on along the minus strand of CM062808.1, from coordinate 259,385,890 downwards.
AAGTAACTGTTAGATAACTGAAAGGTAACTAAGGAACAATTCCTCAACTGTAAGAAACTGCTAGTAAGGCATTAAAAAGAAAAACTAGATCCTCATGAGAGAGGCTGCGATACAAAGAGAAGAAAGGACATAGAATTTTAAATTACAATTTTTTCTTGAATATCTATGAAAGCAAATGAATCTAGAACCTGTCATTAAGAAAGCAAGACAATTTCTTCTTTTCCTGTGCATTAATGTTTTAGACATTGTTTTAAAGCAAAATAGTGAAATATTTCATTAAGAGGCTGAATGACATCGACAAAATCTCGTGACTGAAGGCATCTCAGACTAGGAACCAGACAAAGGAAAAGCCAGCAAAGATATCACATCCTTCCTCAACAAAAAAAACTAGGTACATTTACATTCAGTATTCAAGCACACCTATGAATTCGATACATTTCCAAGTTTGACACTTCATTATACATTTACATAACCAAAATAGTAGAGGGTTCTGAAAGCCATGAACACCGAAGAAAACAACGATTTTCAGGCCAAGACTAGTCAAATAGTGAGGGTGTGAAAACCCACGAAACCATACAAACATACGGAGAAAGAGAAACCCCAAGGGTTATACCCAACTAAGGATATCGCAAGAAAAGAAAAGAAAAACCACAATACAGTCATAGAGGGATCCTACCCCATTTTTCCCCAAGCTTGCGAAGACTACCAAGGATGAGGCTATGGAGCAGCATTCTCCAGGCACGACCTGCACACCACCACAAAAGAAAACAAGATGGGTAGTCAATGAACCAAAAGGGAAAACAAAACAGTGTGAGAGAGAGCAGATAAATGAAGGGAGGAGCAGGGGTTTACCTGGAAAAATCTTGACTTCGAACCAGAGGATGAGAATCGAGTCTCTCGCTAGAGGGTTTCTCTCAACAGGAATGCCATAGGAGAGTTTACCTGCTCACCAAGGAGCCAGAGGGTTAGAGTCACAAAAACAAGATGTGGAAATGAAACTGAAACAAGAAATTACCTGAAGTAGTGTTCGTTGAGCCGCCCACTGCAGTAGCAAGGAAAGAACCTGTGGTTACAGAGAGCCAGATCAACACCAGAACCAACACCAAAAAAATCACCACGAGCATAGTAGAGACAAAGGATGAGCCAGGTAACAAAGGAAAAAATGAAACAACTTGCAGATTGAAATTCGACCTGAAACCTCCGAGAACTAGCAAAATAAACCACCACAAGGAACAAACGAAGGCACAGTGCTAACAAACCACCACAAGGAATAAGTGAAGGCACAATGCTAACAAACCACCACAAGGAACAAGCGAAGGCACAACACACACACAGAGCCCAACCAGACCAACAACGAATGCAAGAATGAACTCCTAGTTTCCCTCGGCAGGTGTGAAATGACTCCATTTGCGAAACCAAGTCCAATACAAAGGGCAGGCCGAAATAATAAAGTGCATTAAAACCTCACACCAAAACCCTATTTTGTTTATTCAAAAAATATACAAAGTTAAACAATCATTGATACGTGTCCCTCCTTGGGATTGCCACCAAATATTTTTAAAAAGTTATACATCTTGAGTGGGACTTATGGTTAAGAGCATGTGTTTCCTCCTAAGAGGTCACAGGTTCAAAACTAGAGGGGGGCAGAGTATGTATGCCTTCGTAGATTTAACAGTCAAATTGTGTGGAGGCGGCTTCCTTGTCCCACAAACAAGGGGGTCTCATACACCAAATTTGGTGTCTCGCTTGATCGTGACCTTAAAATTGGATAATAATAACAATAATATTACTATATTTATAAACTTTATAGTATTTTTCAAAATATAGATTCAAATACCTTGATTTGAAGATGATCAATCAGTTAGAAATTAATAATTCATATGTTTCATAAATATTTGTGTAGATCCATTATAACTTTAAATTTATCATAAGTAGAAACCAATTAACTTTCTTTTGTAAAACTTTTTCAAATTAAGAAAGTTTAGAAAAGGTTTGGAATGGAGATCGTAATATATCTTTCATGTTGTTCAATATTAATAATTTATTTCTCCAACATTTTTTTGTTTCTCATAATTCTATTTTTTTCTCATAATTCTCGTTAGACTTTATTGCCTAATTTTGATCTTTAAGAATTATATATATAAATGCAATAAATATATCTTAATATTATATTTTTTAATTATAGAAATACTAATAAATAAATACACTTATCTAACAAAGTAAATAATGCATTTTAAACCCCTCACAAAGTGTATCTTACTTGAAAAAGCATATTATGTAAAATGTTATGAGGTTCTATGCCCTCTATTAACCCATGTCCACATGGTGAACTTAGTGATTATCGTGATAATTTGGAAAAATATATATTTTAAAGTTTGTTTGCACATTGTACCTAATGCATATGCATTTTATAATTACTGAAATCATTGCAACTCTTTGATTCTTGTAAAGCTTTTTTTAATCATATCATCACCAAAATAATTTTATCATAATGCTTTGTGTTATATCATCGTTACAATGAATATCATTACTCAATGATTAATATCGAAAGATTGATATTGCATTCCTTATTTATTTACATGGTTAGAACAAATCAATAATGTAAATTTCTTTTATAGTTTGAGATATTTATCCTTTTAACTTTGCCATGGGAAGAGTATAACAGATTAGATAATCCATTTTACTATCAATTAGTTTCATATTTGACATCGGCCCAAATTCAATTTGGGGTCTATAAAACAAAAAGATTATACAAGTGCAATTGTGTTATCACTTCAACAAGAATAGCTATTTCGACAAGCCCATTTATTAGACAATCAATTAGACAATTTGTAAAAGGAAAAACATAAATTAAGTATAGTGAGATCAAAGAAGGAAAGCATCAATTAAATCACCCAATAGATGACCCAAATTTAGGGTGATCCATGTGTTCATAATAAAATATTGTAAACAAGTAATAAGTATATGAAATTATAGATACATAGATAATTTTTTATATGATATAGTAAAGATATAATTTATTAAGCATTAATAAGTGAATAATAAACTTAAATATTTTTAAAAAGTTATACAATTTGAGTGGGTCTAATGGCTATTTAAAATTAGAGGGGTGTAGAGTATGTATGCCTTCATAGTCATAACAATCAAATTACGCGGAGGTGGGTCCCTTGTCCCATAAACAAGGGGGTCTCATACACCAATTTGATGTCCGCAGAGGTGGGTCCCTTGTCCCACAAACAAGGGGGTCTCATACACCAATTTGGTGTCTGCAGAAGTGAGTCCCTTATCCCACAAACAAAGAGGTTTCATACACCAATTTGGTATCTCGACTGCCCGTGACCTTAAAATTAGATAACAATATTATTATTATATTTATAAAATTTACAATATTTTTCAAAATATAAATTCAAATAGTTTGATATAAAAATAATCCATCAATTAAAAATTAATAATTCATATGTTTCATAAAGATTTGTGTAGATCCATTATAAATTTAAATTTATCATCAGTTGAAAGCAATTAAACTTATTGTGTAAAGCTTTTTTAGATTAAAAATTGTTTATAGAAGTTTGGAATGGAGGTCTTATTATATCTCTCGTGTAAAGCTTTTAAATTAAAAATGTTTACATAAGGTTTGGAATGGAGGTGTTATTATATCTCTCACGTTGTTGAATATTAATAATTTATTTCTCCAACCTCTTTTGTTTCTTATAATTTTCTTTAGATTTTATTGCATAATATTGATCTTTAAAAATTGTATATATAAATGCATTAAATATAACTTAATATTATATTTTTTCAATTATGTAAGTATTAATAGATGAATCACACTTATGTAACAAAGTACATGATTCATTTCAAGCCCCTCACAAAGTGTATTTTATTTGGAAAAACATTTTATGTAAAAGGTTATGCAAAATATTATGAGGTTCTCTGTATATGATCCCGTCTATTAACCCATGGCCAGTGCCACATGGTGAACTTAGTGGTTATCGTGGTAATTTGGAAAAATATATATTTTAAAGTTTGTTTGCACATTATACCGAATTCATATGCATTTTATCATTAGCAACTCTTAATGCATATGCATTTTATCATTATTAAAATCATTTCAATTCCTTGATTTTTATAAACAGTTTTTTAATCATATCATTACTAAAATATATTTATAATAATGTTTTGTATTATATCATTGTTACAATGAATATCATTACTCAATGATTAATTATTTACTTAGTTATATAGTTGGAACAAATCAATAATGTAAATCTCTTTTATAGTTTGAGATATTTATCATTTTACCTTTGCCATGGGCACAATATAACACATTAGATGATCCATTTTACCATCAATTAGTTTTATATCTAACTACAAATTACATTATATTGCATAATGTTAACATATTTTTTTTTTTAATATTTTAATTTTATTTTTCATGTATTTAATTAGATATGGTCATATTTTGTAATGATTTCAAGTGAGTAGTACAATTTACTGTAAGTCAAATCAAATTTGGTTAGTTAGTCCTTGGGATGAATAATTTAATAATATATTCTATGATTTTTTTTCTTTTTTCTTCGACCATTTATGATCACTTTTTTATTTACCACGAAAAACTTATCATGCATTTTGTTGCAGCGGAATTGGAGATAACACCAATCACTGGAAGTTATAGAACAATTGAGTCTTTGGAGTTAGTTTGCAATAGCCAATAGTCAGTCCCTACTGTTCACTCACACATGTTTTAAATAAATGGACAAAACTCAAATCTCGCGAAGGAGCATGGAAATTTTTATCTACCAAGGCCATGATTTCACTCGGACAATGAAATACTCACCATAATCTTGTGAGAAAATTTTCAAGAAATCGAATATTGAAAGTGCTTGAATTATAATTTTTTATGGTGGAAATGGATTTTGCATCACTCCTAACCCTTAGGGTACCCAAAATCCAGAAACTTAACACTATAATCCAGATTTCCAAAAACAATTCCAAATTTTGCCAAAATCATGACAAAATTTCTATTATTTTTCAAGCTAGATGGAAATTTCATTTCTAGTCACTTGCAATAAAATAGATGTGTATTTCATCTAAATCCTGTCAATTCAATAACATTGTTAAACTAATGCATGCTACATGTAAATTCTGACAATTCGAGAATAGTGAGACTGCTCTAATACGTCGATTTTTAATATAGTCTAAGTGAGGTTGCTATAATTGTGTACAACAACAAATTTAATTTTCAAATTATAACAATTAATTGACCCACAACATAATTCATGGTCCATGTAGATGTGTCTGAAAATTAATTGCTTCACTTACAAGTGAAATGAGGGTTTACTCAACTTTGGCAAATGTAAAACTAACTTCTTCACCTTCTGCATAATTTATGGTCCACATTGATCCATATGTCAAAAGGAGAAAAAAAAAAGTTATACAAGTTGTAGAAATGTTATTTGTCCTTACCAATGTACGGACAACCTTGGTTCCCACGATGAGCCAAATTATTTTGATTTGTTATTGTGTTATCAAGTGCTTTAACAATTTTTTTTAATAAACATTTATTAAAAGTATTTATTTGAAAATAAAATTTGATATTATTTTTGGGATTCAACTGCGTTAAGTAAGTCATTCAAAGTATGACCATTTCCATGAGAGGTAGTTGTAAAGTGACTAATTTCTCATGATTTTTGAATAGTTCACTTAGCACTCATTGCATCGGGTGATGCTCACAGGGGTGAAGAAGTGGGATTGAAACTAGTGAAATGTGGAGAACGAATCACATAGCATCAATCATCACTTCCGGGGCTTGCACCCGGTAACCAGGACTTCCCAGGAGGTCACCCATCCCAGAACTCCTCTGGCTCAAGCGCGCTTAACTGTGGAGTTTTTCCCCACAATCAAGCCCACTTAGCTTGCTACCCCATTTGTAAAACCTTAGCAAGTATTGTGCCTCATGAACCATTCAGGTAGAGATCCCTTGACTCTTTTTGAATTTAAGTATGGGGGATTTACGCAGTGCATTATTTTAGATATCATTTTTGGGATTCAACTGCGTTAAGTAAGTCATTCAAAGTATGACCATTTCCATGAGAGGTAGTCGTAAAGTGACTAATTTCTCATGATTTTTGAATAGTTCACTTAGCACTCATTGCATCGGGTGATGCTCACAGGGGTGAAGAAGTGGGATTGAAACTAGTGAAATGTGGAGAACGAATCACATAGCATCAATCATCACTTCCGGGGCTTGCACCCGGTAACCAGGACTTCCCAGGAGGTCACCCATCCCAGAACTCCTCTGGCTCAAGCGCGCTTAACTGTGGAGTTTTTCCCCACAATCAAGCCCACTTAGCTTGCTACCCCATTTGCAAAACCTTAGCAAGTATTGTGCCTCATGAACCATTTAGGTAGAGATCCCTTGACTCTTTTTGAATTTAAGTATGGGGGATTTACGCAGTGCATTATTTGATGTTTAAAGTTTTTATTTTAGTTAAAAAATTTATTAATATATATATATATATATATATATATATATATATATATATATATATATTAATATGTATATTTTAATATGTATTTAAAATCGTATCTTAATTGCTTTAACGTTTATATTAAAAGCAACACTATGTTGTTTGTACATTCATATTAATTCATTTGGCTAAGAGAATTGTGGTGGTAGGTTGTTTTTAGCTTTCAAGGATTAGTAAAGTTAAAGGCATTTCCATAAAATTATTAAAGATTAGGATTTAATTACCATATATTTTTTTGTTATGGGTATAAAAAATAAATTTAAAATATATGGTTCAAAAATTCTTAATTTATTATTGGAAATATATTCACTACTAAGAGAGGGTGAATCAATAGTTACTATATTTTTGAAATTTTAAATTTATTTTCAAACATTGTGACACAATATTCATAAATCCATTAGTATATTAAATCATATAACAAAATATATAAAAACTATGAGAAATAACCAAAGAAACATGCACAAAAGGATAAAAGAAATATTTGGCGGAAAACTCACCACATTCAAAAACCACTCTTGTTGTTGTGCTACTCAAATAATTATATTAATCGTCAAGAAATTCAATTACATAGAATATAAATTGCTACTATCATAGAGAATTATGATCCTCATCCTACAGACACCCATCTAATTAGCAAGACTTACTCCGACTCTACAAACACCCATCTGATTAACAAGACTTACCCAACACCCATTGGACTTATGAAGAAATTTGTTCTCTATAATCTCTTCACCATAGCACCCACCCTTCTTTTCTATCTAACCCTCGTTTCACAATATTTTAGTCTAGATTCAATCTAAATTGCTCAACTAAAACAACACAACTTTTGGCAATATAGACTCAATACAATATAGCAAACCCACTGAAGACCAATCTGCACAACACACTCAATCTCTGCAATAATCTAATCAACAACAAATGCAGCATACATAAAAGATAATCTGCTAAAAACATGATTAAAAAAATATGAATAAAATGATCTACGGTCCTTCTCACTATTCTACTATTCTACCATACTACTGCATAAGATCTTGGTTGAAACAAAGTTTTGCTGCCATTTTCTACCAATGTGATACGTTGAAAATATTCTGCATAAATTCCTGCATAGTTTGCACACAATTCTTCACTCACACACCCTCCAAACTCACTCAACCATCACACTTTGTAAAAGGGAGAAAAATTGCCGCTGCAGAAGGAAATTGGGTTCTGCGACATTATCGTCAAGCCCATGGACTCTATGGGAAAGAGCGGGAGACTTTCCTAAAGGGGCTCTAGGAAAAAAAAATTTCATGCTCAACGGGATGATTAACTAGTCAATAGGGCATTTTAATAATTGCATTGGAAACAAAATAATTCCAATTACCTTTCTAACGGTTCAATATCTTTTAATCATTTAATATATAATCCGACGATGCAAGGTTATGACAGGAAGCCAAAGGAAAGTTTTTCTCGAAAGGAAATGCTTTACAACGTAATATATATATATATATATATATATATATATATATATATAACAAATTAGAAATTATATTAAATCTAATATTGATGATATTGTTCTCCTTGTAAGGTGTGCATCTGATCTTGATAAGCAGTTTAGACTTCTTAAGGATTTCTGCTCTATCATGGGTATCACTGTTAACACTGACAAAACAAAAGTTATGATTATCAAATCCAAGAAGGACACCTACGCTAATTTTATGTATGACAATAAGAACTTGGAGGAAGTATATTCTTACAAGTACCTAGGTATTGATATTCATCACAAGCTCAACTTGAACTATAGCATTGAGAAAAGGATTAATGGGAGGTGGAAAGCTTACTTTGGTCTTGAAAATAATTGTAAAACGGAAAACCTCGTAATGTAGGATAAAAAGAAGTTCCTCTTTGAAACTTTAGTCACTCCTGTTATCTTATATGGATGTGAGGTTTGGGGTTGTAGCATCTCTAGAGAATCCTGGAGAAAGATTGAGCAAATCCAGAAGTGCTTTATAACTTATAACCTGAAAATTAACAGCAATACACCCTACCCTATTCTCCTTATAGAAGTAGGTCTTTCCCCTATCGAAAGCCTAGCTATGACCAGGCTTCTGTTGTAGAAGCACAAGCTCAATAACATAGGAGATCATAGACTTCCCAAGCTAGCTTTAAATTCTAGCCGAAACCATCTAAGGCTCAAACATGGGTGGTATAAAGACACGAGGGCTTGGATAAACCATTGGGAGATCAATGAGAACAATGCACTGCAAAACATTAATAGCATTAAAATTATTGTTACTTCTAAGTTCAAAGAAAAAATGTGGTGTGAGAAAGATTTAGCGCCTAAAAGAAAATTGACTTATTAGAAGAAGGTCATCAACCCCACCCTAGAAGATCAAAAGTATCTCTCTGTTTTAGCTAGCTCAAAGAAGAAAATTAATTTAGCAAAGTTTAGAACAAACTCTCATGCGCTCTATAGTGAAACAGGTCATTGGACAGTTCCTAAAACACCATGGACGGAAATAATCTGCCATCTCTGATAATAGGAACATTGAGGATGAAAACCACTTACTCTTAGAGTGTCCCACGTACAACCACATTAGATCTTAGTTTCATAATCTTTGTCGCAATACTGACCTTCCTAGCCTTTTACGATGTCAAAATTATAGTGAGCTTGGGAGGCTTCTCTCCAAACTTTTTGAGCATAGAAATAAAATCTTAAATCAAACTAAACAATTTGTTTCTTTAGGTTTGATAGAAAAAAATTTGGTCTGAGTGGATGTTGACCATCATCATCATCATCATTAAATTTAATAATATAAATATTATAATTTATTAATATTAATATTATATTTAATATTAATATTTTAATATTAATATGAGATTTAATGATGTATCTTTCATGACATGATAATAAAATTATATTGAATTAATATATATGATTTTTTTTAAAGTTTTTTTTACAAATATTTCATTAAAAGAAATATTAAAATATTTTGGAGCAAAGTTTTCAATCCTTTGTATTGAATTAACCTTTTTTCTTTGATTAAGAATTGGTATTGGCTTTAGTAAAGAGTAAAGACATTATAATTTTATGGTTGATTCAAATTCATGTATATGATAAAAAAACTATTATACACATGAGATAATTTATTACCCACTCCAATTATATATAATAATACATAGTTTTACTTTAATAATTAATCTTAGTCCATTCATAGGATTAAAAAGTTACATATAATCTAAAGATTCAAGCTATATATAATTTAAGATTCAAAGGAATGTTTTGGCCAACATTAACTAAAATTATTTTTATTATTTTTTGATGATATGCCATACTTACACATCATGTAGCAAAAATTATTTTTATTATTTTTTGAGGATATGACATACTTACACATAAAAAAAAAATTATTACTTTTTTATGACATAACATACTTACACATCAGGGTCATGCTCATTCATGTAATAACCTTTTTAGTGCTTATAATGAATTGATGTCTATGGGCGTTTATCAATCATTTATATAACCTATCAATATTTATCAACCATTTAACTGATATAAGTAGACTAATTATATCATCCTATTAATTTTTTTCTTTGATTTAAAAAATGATATTGGTTTTAGTAAAGAGTAAAGATGTTTAAAAATTTACCTAATTTCTAATTTTAATGTGGTAAATTTCTTTGTTAAAGGTAAATTTATGATCCATTCAAATTCAACGATATGATAAAAGAGCTATTAAACACACAAGATAATGTATTATCCATTCAAGGTATATATAATAATACATGGTTTTATTATAATAATTAATCTTAGTCCATTAATGAGATTAAAAAATTATATCTAATCTAAAGATTCAAGCCATATATAATATTTTGTCCAGCAAAAAATATTTTTATTATTCTTGAGTACGTAATATAGCTACACATCGGGGTCATACTAGGCTATAGAATGCTCCTCTCAAGGCAATAAACAAACATATGCAGTACTATACATATGCTATGGAATTCTCCTCTCAAGGTAATAAACAAACATATGCAGTACTATACACATCGAGGTCATACTAGGCTATAGAATGTCCCTCTCAAAGCAATAAACAAACATATGCAATACTATTTGGAAATGGAATGAAAAACAATAAATAAAATCAAGTATTATATAAAAAGCTATAAATGAAATTGAGTATTTATATAATATAATATATATAATTAAATAAAAAATATATTCTTTAATATAAAAATTATAATATAAATAATTTATTAAGATTAATTTCAATTTAATTGAGTTTAATAATATTAATATCATTATTGTAATTTAAATATTTTAATTACTTTTTATGTAACAAAATATTTAATTAAAATAAAATAATTAGACATATTAATTGAAGAGATAAGTTGATATTATATTTATTAATGTTTTTATTATAATAGAGAGAACAGTAAATCTTGTGAATTAGTACTCTGTTTTTTTTTGTGTGCATTTATTTATTTATTTATGAAAAATTCACTTACGAATATTGGAAGTATGGTTTTTTTGTGTGCATTTATTTATTTATTTATGAAAAATTCACTTACGAATATTGGAAATATGGTTTTGTAGTATTTTCAAAATATTGTATTTTAGTTCTCCATCACATGTTATTAGGATATATATTAATCTAATTTTAACTAATAATTTAATTCATTTATAATTGATATTATTGCTCTTTTACTTATATAAAATAAAAATAAATTTTATAGAAAAATTACTGAGCAAACTAACTATATTAAATCAAAGAAGCGATAAACATAATAACAAAGTGACACTTAAAAATTTCAAAAATACATAATTAAAAAACAAATCATATATATAAAAAAGAGTCCAAAACTCCATCAACTTAACATCTAATTCACACTTCATGATATAAAAGATAACCAAAAATGTTTTTTTATACACTAAAATAAAATCAATCAGGTAAAAAACACTTGAAAAAGAAAATCACAAAAGTGACCTAAAAAGGAATTGCTATTTTTCTAAGGTTGTTTCATTCATTTAAATATTATTAAATAAGTGAAGGTTTATATAAACAGTTTGATGAAAAATAAGAAAAATCACAAATTATAAATAATAAATTAAACATACACTTATAAAAATTTAAAATTATTGTTTACATGTGAAAAGAAACTTTTTAACTATATACTCATAAATTTATGAAGTAATGCGTTTGGGTAAAATTATGATCACATGCATGCAAGCCCTAATGGTTAACTTCTTGATTTTTAAAGAAATTATCAACCTTAACAAACTCAACTTGAGCCCTTATATAAACAATAAACAAAGGAAGTGAAATAGCTAATTGAAAATTGCTTCTCACCGCAACTCAGAGGCACAATGGCACAGTTTAGAATTGCAGCTCTTCTGTTCTAAACATTCAGAGCTTCTTATCGAACTTCTTGGCTGGCTAGTTAGTTTATTAAATAAAATAAGTACAGTAATGGAGCCTTGAGCCTGCTAAGGCACCAAGAGTCGAACAGATTGTCAGAAGCCAGGCCCCTGCGTGTTTAGGTCGATAGCGGATGTCCACATATAGATGGTGGAATTAGAAAAAACAACTGCGGAAAGAATTGAGAGGCGACACTTCTAAAAAGTAGGGAGAAATTAGACACAGGTGGTTCTTGCAACGTTCCATTGAAAGCGATGTTTCATCGTCATCTCCGAAAAGTCAATCAGAGCCCCACAAGTTTCAACATTTATTCAACCTTCCAAACAGACTCAAACTTAGTTTTTACAAGGTGAGTCAAGTGTGCCCATTTTAGACCGTTGGCGTGACCTCAACTGAATAGAGTGCTCCACTTTCAAAGTTTGAATTCAAATTCACACATTGTTTGTTCACAGTGTGAATGTTGGGTTGACCAAAACCTTGTGGATGTTTATCTTCGACTTTGAATAAACGAAGTAAGCCGAGCTGAACGAATTCCATTAAATCTCTGTGGATTCTCCTGAAGAGGCCTCAATTCAAAATCTGTCGCAAATAAATCAACCCTTTGAATGACCAAAATAAATCTTATGCTTATTGTCTTTTTATGGTGGGGGCTTTCGGCTTATTGTCTTGGTGGGGGCCCAGTACGCACTCTTCAGATTAAAAAAGTCACAAGTCTCTTACCAGCTTATTATAAGTGCGTCAGTGTCTTTTACAAGAATTTTTATAAGAAAACAACAGCGAACGTCCCGGCAAAATGTTTAGAGACCACATATTCAAAGCCTGCGATAAATACATCAAAGATATAAATCATGTAGACCTAACAAGAAAATCACAATCAACCTAACAAGAAAATCATAATCAAATTGTTCGGATTTTTCCACTACAGGGAATTTTTTTCTTTAGATATTGTTTCTAAAGTCTTGGAAGGCAGTCGGCCCAGTACGCACTCTTTAGATTAAAAAAAAGTTAGCCGAAAGTAACAAGTCTCTTACCAGCTTATTATAAGTGCGTTAGTGTCTTTTACAAGAATTTTTATAAGAAAACAACAGCGAACTTCCCGGCAAAATGTTTAGAGACCACATATTCAAAGCCTGCGATAAATACATCAAAGATATAAATCATGTAGACCTACGAAGAGAATCACAATCAACCTAACAAGAGAATCACAATCAACCTAACAAGAAAATCACAATCAAATTGTTCGGATTTTTCCTCCACTACGGGGAATTTTTTTCTTTCGATATTGTTTCTAAAGTCTTGGAAGGCAGTCGCACATTCTAAGTCTTACAAGATGTAAACACAGAACGCACGGTTATTCCAAACAAAATACAGTGGAAAAATCCTCTGTTTTCACTGTTGAGAATTTTCTGATAAATTCCGAAACAACAAAAATATGAACAGAAAGCAATACTCTGTTTTCTGATAATTCAAAAACACAAGAACAGAGCATAAAATAATACTCTACTTTGCCTCAGGATCAAAAAATGATCAAAATAATACTTTGTCTTTGACGCAGAAAAACACTCTGTTTTTAACTCAGAAAAACAGAAAAATTCGTTTTCTGGAAACGGTGTTGCAGCAACATAGTTTTTTTTCAGTTGTTGTACCTTGTGTTGCAGCAACGTAAATTTTTCAGTTGCTGTTCGTGGTGTTACAGCAACGGGGATTTTTGACGTCAAGTATTTTTCGACTTACGAGAAATTTTTTTGACAAAATAACTTTTGGTGAAACAGCAACGCACAGAAAGAAATTTCTATTTATGAAAATAAACCAACACATAAAACTAAGTTTTCCTCACGTAGAGGGATCTTCACAAAATATTATGCTAAAGAGCATCTTCCTCTTGACAGAGGGAATACAGCAGGAACGCTTCAGTTCCAGAAAACAACTATCTCAGAAAATTTCAGCACTGCTGTGCAATACAAAAAAAACTCTCTTGTTCTACACTGCTGTGCGTTACAAAAGGACTTTCAATCTATCTCCTCTCTTATTATTTTCTACTTCTGTTTCTGTTTCTATTTATAGTGCGGGAAAGGGTCTTCACCGCTTTAACTTGCTGATAAAGTTTCTGCTGCTCATGATTAACAGATTTGATCTTTTGTTGTATTTCTTGAGTCGGTTGTGCTGAAACCCAAGACTGATAAATGCTACGTCGGCTCAAGGCTGGTTCTTTTCTCTTTCAGCCGTTCTGCTCATTAATATGGTTGCTGAAAAGTAACGGTGTGGCGCTGGATCTGATCTTCTTCCTTCTGGAAACACAAAAATAATTAAAGAGTGAAAAGATGGTAATGGCGGTGATTAAAAAGATCGGGAAAAAATGTGGGGCGCCGGATCACGACAAATGAATAAAGTAGCTGCAGCTGCTGCACAGCAGTTGGAATTAATATTCCAACAACAATAAAAATATATAATTTCTCCCAAAATATTATCACTAAATTTCAATTAAATAAAAGCACATTCCATTTTAATAGGATAATCAAGTAGTCAACAAAAGCTCTACTACAAAGTCTAATAATAGTACTTGTTTTAATTTCTCAAAGCGGTAACTAAAGAAGCTAGTTATACTATTTAATTAATTAGCTTCTAGCAGATAATATTCTCAAGTTTTGTTCCCGGTGCCATTAGAACAGTGACATAGTTCATCAACTTACCTAAAGCTAGATTAGAACAGTGAAATAATTCATCAACTTACTTAAAGCTAGATTAGAACAGTGACATAATTCATCAGCTTACTTAAAGTTAGATTAGTAAACCTATAGGACTTCTATACATGTACCTTCTAATGCATACTATTTAAAGGGATACCAACAAGGATTATAAGGGTTTCCATGTAGGTGAAACCTCTTTTATTTCATGTATGTATGCTTCCCCTACCATATTTTACCTAAATGACAAATTTCTATATTATTTATAGATGCTAGAACACATCTACAACTTGGAAAAATAATTGCTCTAAAACAATGTGCTTAGGAAAGTGCTCTAATAATACATTATTTAATACTAAATTGAAATATATAGGGAAAAATATCAAATATTACCCAAATTTACTATATAATGAAGAACCTAGAGAGCACTAAAATATATACCTTTATTATTGGAAGTAATGTTCACTTGCCTCTACAATGACACAACCTCTAATCGGTAGAACTCCAATTACAAATAACTTCATTGGACATATTTTACATTGCTTCTATATATTTATGTAATACTTACTATTTCCTAGGAACATTCTAGTAGGTGGATGCTTCTAGTAAGCTTTCTTACATATATTGCTTTCATAGTACTACATAGGTCTTATTTATTAGAGATGGCATCCGTACATAGAAATAGTTAGCAACATATCTATCTACTAAGGAGGTTAGATAGCTTAAGGCCCTAACAAGATTGAAACCATAATACTTCACTTGACACATAATGTTTATCTAATATAGAGATGAATCTTGCATTAAACCCCATTTTCTAAACTACGACATTTGAGAGTGCATCATAACAACCTAGCATTAAACAATCTTGTCCTTTGTGATCACCTATTGCATCTAGGTTTTGGACCTCATGCGAATGATGAGTCGTCCTCCCCTTTTCTAGTCATGATTGGTATCTCCTAAAACCAATGAGTGCATGTTAAGCTTTGGCCATCCCAATATTGGATAATGCTTATGGGACTCTTGAATGAACCCATGAAATCCAAAATATGTAGAAACTTGCCAAATGTCAGACACAAACTATGTGAAACCCAAAGCCTTTGGACAAGAATTTAACTATCCAAAGAGCTTTCAAGGAAAAGGGAAATTTGTTATAATATTTCTTTATAACATTCAAGAATCAAATTTTTCTTTAGTATCTAATCCTAAAGTGGATGTGATTTGATCCATTAACCCATTCTAATCATAAGTACAAATGGTCATTATGCACTTAAATATGTTATCTACAAATTTTAGTTATTATAGATAGAAATAATAAAACCAGCTTAGAAATCTGATAGAGTGAAAACCTTTATTGTGCAATCTACAAGATTTCAAGTTGTCAAGCATTTTAACAATGAGAATTTTAGTGCTACTCCTTAACTCCAATGAAATGGTTAAAAACAATTTCAAGATCAATCTTACAAAGTTGGTGGTGGAGTTTGCTTTTGCTCCAAATGTTTATTACATAATGGTTTTCATTACAATTTCCAACAACCATATTTAGTCAAATCCAAAACAAAACACAAATGACTTTGACACCAAAGCTTTGATATGTTTTGTTGGGAATAATAATCAACAATAATTATACTCAAAATTATATCGAGCATATATGAAGCAAGGAACATGAGAAACTTAAATTTAAAAAACTCTTGAAGGGAAAAATCCATTCAATCAAATCATTCTATCTGCCTTTTATAATATAGTAATTCCCTCTATAAAACATTAGGTGCCCATAGCAATATCAATACAATATGTATAGAATTAAAAGACCATAATCATATCACAACAATATATCATAATAAAATATTTAGTTCAACTATATTCATAACTATTTCTAATAACATCTCCTCACTCAATCTTATTCAATGAAATACTTATTTTTAATTTCTCTATTATCTTTATTTTAATTTGTACCTCAATTTAATATATAAAAATTTATATACAATTTATAATATTAATATATTATAGTGTTTTTATTATATATTAATAATAAAAATCAATTTTTTTATTATATAATATATGAACATAGCTCCATGAGATAGTTCATATATAAACATATACATAAATAAAATAACTAACCTTTTTATAAATAAAAATTCTGAAATATAAAATCATAGTATTTATTATTTAAAATATAAAATTTAGCTATAATTACTATTAAATCTCAAATAAAAGACACACATACATATATTTAAATTTATATAATAACTACAAAATCTCATTGACCTATCAATAAAACAAAGTCTTCGAATTCCAATTGCATATTGTTTCTTCCGTTCATTTAGGTTCTCATTGTTCCTAAATGATATTGGTTTCCTGGTCACGCTAAAAATCTTCTCTTTCTACCCTCCGGTTGGTTAGTGTCTCCATTTTTCTTTTCAACAAAGAATTTGACGAGGCAATGAAGAGTCGAATGATGAGTCCTCTGATTGGTATCTCTTAAAATCCAATGGCTGCATGTTAAGTTTTGGCCATCTCAATATTGGAGAGTGTTTATGGCATCTTGAATGAATCTAAGAAATCTAAAATATATATAAACCCATCAGATATTTACGTGAACTTCAAAGTCTTTGAATAAGAATTCAACCATCCCGAAAATTCTAAAAAAAAATTGTTATAATATTTTTTTATAATATTTAAAAACCAATTTTTTTAGTATCTAATTCTAAAGTAATGTGATTTGATCTATTGATGTATTCTAATCATAAGTACAAACGGTCATTATACAGTTAAATATGTTATCTGTAAATTTTATTTATTATAGATAGAAAAAATAAGATCATCTTAGAAGAGTGATTGAGTGAAAATATTTATCGTGCAATCGACACGTTGTCAAGCATTTTAACAATGAGAGTTTCAGTGCTATTCCTCAATTCCAATGCAATGGTTAAAAAGAATTTCAGGATCAATCTTACAAAAATGGTGGTAGAGTTTGTTTTTCTCCAGATGTTTGTTATATAATGATTTTCATTACAATTTCTAATAACCTATTTAGTAATATCCAAAACAAAACATAAATGACTTTTACACTAAAATTTTGATTTTTTTGTTGGGAAGAATAATAATTATACTCAAAATTATATGGAGCATACATGAAGCAAGGAAGACTAAAAAGTAAGTCATTCACATATGACCATTTCCATGCACCTGGTAACCAGGACTTCTAGGGAGGTCACCCATCCCAAATGACCTTTGGCTCAAGCGTGGTTAACTGTGGAGTTTTCCCCACAATCAAACCCACTTAGCTTGCTACCCCATTTGCAAAACCTTAGCAAGTATTGTGCCACATGAACCATTCAGGTAGAGATCCCTTCACTCTTTTTGAATTTAAGTATTAGGGGATTTACACACTGCATTATATTAGATATCATTTTGGGATTCAACTACATTAAGTAAGTCATTCACGTATGACCATTTCCATGAGAGGTAGTCATAACGGACTAATTTCTCATGATTATTGAATAGTTCACTTAACACTCATTGCATCGGGTGATGCTCACAGGGTTGAAGAAGTGGGATTGAAACTAATGAAATGAATCACATAGCGTCAATCATCACTTCCGAGACTTGCACCCATAACCAAGACTTCCCGAGAGGTCACCCATCCCAGATCACCTCTGTATCATTTATAATATAGTTATTTCCTCTATAAAACTTTGAGAGATTATTATGAATGCTATGATAGATATCAAAACAATATATATAAAATTAAAAAAACCATAATCATATCATAACAATATGCATAAAATATTTAATTCAATTATATATTGATAAGTATTTCCAATAACATCTCCATAAATTACTCAACTTATTTTATAAATCCCTTATCTTTAATTTCTATCATTATTCTTATCTTAATTTATATATAAACGTAATATATAAACTTTTATATATATTTTATAATATTAATACTTTTATATATATTTTATAATATATTATATATATATATTATAATATTAATATATTATTAATAATTTTATTATTTATCACTGATAAAAATCAATCCTTCCTAATACATATAATATATGAACGTGCACATAAATAAAAATAACTATTTTCTTTATGGAAAATACTTCTTAAATATAAAATCATAATATTTCTTCTTTAAATATATAAACTTAAACTATAACTACGATTAATTCTTAAATAAAAGACACACATACCTATATTTAAATGTATATGATAACTACATAATCTCAATGTTCAAGCTTACATTGTGTGATAGTACTCCAATTCCATAAGTGATTCTTCCGTTCGTTTAGCTTCTCATTGTTCCTAAACGATATGGGTTTCCTTGTCACGTCTAGTTCTTCTCTTTCTACACGCCGGTTCATTAGTCTCTTCATTATTCTTTTCAACCTGCTTTTAACAACGTGGCAGTCCAAAGTCATAGAATAATAATTGGAAATGGAATGAAAAGCAATAAATGGGAGTGGGTATTGATGTAATATAAATAAAGTACAAGGGAAATTTCAAAAAATTGTAAATTAAAAAATTAATATATTATTAATAAGATTTGTAGAGTGAAAATAATTTGATAATATTTTTTTTGGATTTTTTTAATATATAAATTTTATTAAAATTTGAAATATAAAATGTTTATTTAGTTTAATTCTAATTTAATTAGGATTAATGATATTAATATAATTATTTTTAATTTAAATAATTTAGTTATTAATTTTTTGGATTCGAATTTTGAATTTCACCGTTTATACAAGATTTCATAATACAATAACCACCAATTAAACTAATTTATTGGGTTAGTGCATAAATTAACTATTATATGATAAATCATTTAATTAAATGAAAAAATAAAATAATTATATATATATATATATATATATATAACCCAAGAAGTTGAGATTACATTTATTGATGTTTTTATTAGAATAGATTGAAGAGTAAAACTTATACATTAGTAATTTCATATCTTCTTTGTTTGTGTGTATTTTTGGCATATGAGAATTCTGTTATTGGAATACATCGTTTTAGTACCTTTAAAGTCTTGTATTTTAGTTTGTTATTACATGTTATCAAGATATGTATTAATCCTATTTTCACTAATAGAATGGAAGGCTTTTATTTCAACTTAAGGTGGATGAGGATTTTTTAATTGAGGGCCTAGATTGATTCTCAAAGGAATATGCTCAACATATGCTCATTCTTAATGTCTATCAACTATTGTATTGTATTAAATAGTTTGTTAGGCTGCATTGAATTTTAATAAATTTAAAAAATTATATTCATGCCAAGTAGCTCCCGCCCACCAATTTCCTAGGGATTTGAGTTCCAATTCTAATAAGTTCCCCCATGATAAGTTCCTCATTATTATTTATAACATTCATTTATATATAAACAAATTTTATTTAACAAAACTGTCGATTAGTTTTAATAAATTTACAAATTAGATTGGTGCCACGTGGCTCTCCACCCACCAATTTCCTAGATGTTTGAGATTATTCCAATTCTAATAAGTTTCTCCATGATAAGTTTCCCATTATTATTTATATCATTAATTTATAATTCCTTTTTTTCTTAACTTAAAGTTTACCCATAACTTTTTTATATATGGTTAATCAGGTAAATGTGTGTGTTAGTAAGACATTTTTCTTGTTGCAATAGTTCTATTTTTTTATATTTATGAAACCTTCCACTATATCAACCACGCTAATATTTTTAATCTAGTTGCCGAAGGCTTCCTATTTCAACTTAAGGTGCATGAGGATCTGTTGGTTTTTTCTAATTAACAACCTAGATGGATTCTCAAAGGAATATGCTCAACATATGCTTTGTGTGAATGCTTATTAAGGGTTGTAGTGTGAGTTTGTTGGGTTTCATTGACTTTAATAAATTTAAAAAATTAGATTGGTGCCCCTTGGCTCCTGCCCACCAATTTCCTACAAATTTGAGATTATTATAATTAGATGGGAAATTAATATATAAGCAAATTTTATTTAGCAAAATAGTCTATTTTACAATAAAATGTGTATTTTTTTTTTTACCTCAAGTTAAATTAGATTCAGCCCACCAAATTTCTATTTTACAATAAAATGTGTAATTTTTTTCTTTTTTCCTCAAGTTAAATTAGATTCAGCCCACCAAATTTCCAAGGATTTGGGATTATTCCAATTCTAATAAGTTCATATGCCAATTAGATGGGGAAATTAATATATAATCAAATTTTATTTAGCAAAATGGTTCATTTTATAATAAGATGTGTAATTCCTTTTTTTCTTAAGTTAAAGTTGACACATAAGCTTTTTATACAGGGTTAATAAAAGAAATGTGTGGGTTAATAAAAGAAATGTGTGCATTATTGGCAAGACATTCTTAATGTTGCAATAGGTTTTTTTGTTATATTTATGAAGTGTTTGACTACATCAACCACATTAATATTTTCAATGCAGTTTTACTAATTTACTCCTAATTGATATTATTTCCCTTTTGTTTATACAAAATCAGATAAACTAACAATTTCCCTTTTGTTTATAAAAATCAGATAAACTATGCAGAAAGACAACTAAACAAATCAGACAAAATAAACAAATCAAACAAAATAATACTAAGATATTTACAACAACAACCAAAAAAAATAATGACTAATTATTTCATTAGGTAAAATAATTACAATAATGGAACCTTGAGCCTGCTAGGGCACCAAGAGTCGAACGGGCTTTTACGGCCAGAGATTCTTCTTAGTTCTGATCGAATCGGCCCGTCTGCACTGGTATTTACCATCATGGCCTTGTTTTACATACCCATGCACAACTTTCTGTTTTGGTTATTCAGCTTTCAACTTCTTTCCCTGTAGCAGTCACTATTGGTACCTTCACGCAACTTTCTGTTTTGGTTGTTCAGTCTTCGACTTTTTCCCTGAAAGAGCCATTTGAATCTTGGATATCTTAACCATCAATATTCCAATTAAGTTGTCACCTGAAAAATATGATGCTCCAATTAAGTTGTCACCTGAAAATATATGATAGAATTAATAAAAACAAACGCGGAAAGAATTAATCTTATTCTCTTCTTCCTGGATAGTTTCCAGCTTTGGTCTCCAGCATTGAACTCTGGAATAAGTCACTAACTGCTCATACTGTTTCTTCAATTCCGGAGTGTTACAGAGCCCACGCTCATCATCTGCAGAATCCCGGCTCACTGCATCGCGCTGTTCATCAGTTTTAAGCCTTGTGTCCTCCATAATCTTTGTGATAAAGTCTGGGGACAGTCTGATCCGACGCCCTCCGCCCACGTTGCTGCTCTCTATTTCAAACGGCTGGCAGAGAGCAGACGCGCGTTCGACACTGCGCAGGGGACCTGATAATACACCACCAGTGGAAATGGGTGTCGACGGTGGAGATATGAAAGAGGCAATCGAGAGGAAAGTTAGCTCGGACTGGAAGAACTGGTGGGGCAAAAGGAAATACTTGTTTCCTACCTTCAGTTCATCCTCTTCAGAAAGCGCCGGCGTCTTCTGACCGATGTAGAAGGAGCCGGAATGGCAGACTAAATGTTGAGGGAATTCCTTCATGATTTGGCCGGCACTCACTGGTTTGTGAAAAATCCCAACATCGCCGTCTGAACGAACGAGTTGGATGGTTTTCTTCTCGCTATCCAACGCCATGCAGGACGCATAGATGCCCATACCCTTTTTTATTTTCAGCAAAGCAAAGCAGGTGGAAGGAAGGAAGACTTGAGAAATGGAGTACTGCTATATAAAACGCAGAACCAGGCGTAATACTGTGATTGACGTAGACTTGACGATGACTTTGACATGATTGATTTTATAGGAATTTTGAACAGTCTACTTTTCAGTAAATTGATGAACAGTCTACTTTTCAGTAAAGGCACAGTGTGAAAGACGGTTTGATTCTCTTTGAAAAAGTAGAATGACTAAGAAAACAGTATTCCAGTTTGAACAGGGAGAGGTTTTCTTGACTGGTTGATTTTGTTTATATTAATATGAAATGGTTAAAGTTGTAATTTTTTAGGATTATATTTGAATGAGATTTTAAAATTATATACTTTGAAATTTTGTTTGTTTGTTAAGTTGTGTGTGTTTTTTGGTTAGATTTTTGGTTTGAAGAGTTTACATCTAGGTCCATTTAAGTTGTCAAAGTTATCTATCGCACTTGGTCTAGGCCACACTAGCCTTAAGTTGATTGGATTTTTTTTAGCATGTAGCCTCTCTCTAGAACAAGGCATAACCAAGCCCGATGACTTTTGATCGTGTGTGACCTACCTGATAAAGCCCATCCTCAACCCGTTGTGCTAGTGAGACTTACATAATTTGAATATTTTATATTTAAAAATATTTATTTATTTTTGATGACTTTGAAATATTTTGGAATTTAATGAATTTTGAAATATTTTCAAAAACTGTGATCAAATTCAATTTCATCTTAATTTTTCACAAATATCTATAACTTTATTTTTGTGTATAGTTTTTGATATTCAGGGTCTGTATTTCAATTGAAATGCAAAACCGCTGAATATTAAAACCAAAAGAAAAAACTAAAATTTTTGAAAACAATTTTAGATTTTATGATGGTATAATCTCTATTTAAATGGCATTTTTTTTGAAATTTTACAATCAAATTCAACTTAATTAATTTTTATTTTTAATAAATTTTAAAATGTCATTTTTTACTCTTTACTTTTTAATATTCAATATTTTTATATTTCAATATTCAATCCTAATACAGAAACACTGAATTTTAAAAACAAAAGTGCAACAAATAAATTTTAGCCTTTTGAAAAAAATCAAAATTATGAAGGTTGAATTCGATTCTCGAACTATTCCATCGTCATATTTCAAAAATGTTTAATCTAAAGTTTAAACCACAGGAGAAAGTGGAATTGAGAAGCGATGGTTCTAAAAAGTAGGGAGAAATGAAATAGTCACAGGTGGTTCATTTATAGCGACCTTTGATCGTCATTTCCGAAAAATTAGTGAGAACCCACAATTTCAACCATTATGCAACCGTCCACACAGCGTCAAACTTAGTTTTCATAAAATGCGACAAAAGATGAGTCAATTGTGCCCACTTTAGAGCGTTGGCGTGACCTGAACTGAATAGACTGCTCCACTTTCAAAGTTTGAAGCCAAATTCACAAAATATTTGTTCACAGTGTGAATGTTGGCTTAACCAAAACAGGTAAACTTTGTGGATGTTTACCTGAGACGTTTGAATAAACAAAGTACGCCGAGCTGAATCATCCGAGAATGACGATGAATTCCATTAAATCTCTCTGTTGGTTCTCCTGAAAAGGCCTCAATTCAACATCAGTCGCAAATACACCTACCATTGAATGACCAAATTCACAGAGTCACGAGTCTCTTACCAGCTTATTGTAAGTGGCGTCACGAGTGTCTTACCAGCATTAGTATAACCAAACAATAGCGAACTTCCCGGAAACATGTTTAAAGACAACAAATTCAAAAGCTGCCATATATACGTCAAAAATATAAATACTATAGACCTAACATGAAAAACATAATAGTCTCAAGAGTTAGTTTAATAGGTCAAATCAGTGCCTCACCAATGAGATTAGAGGGTCAATTCCTTAAAGTTCTTGGAGTCAGGGCAAGTAAATATGGCCAAGAGGTGTTTAGTCCACTTTAGATATTAGTCATGTGGAGTTCCACTTTAGATATTAGTCCACTTTAGATATTAGTCATGTGGAGTAATCAAATTGTTCGTATTTTACCAATAAAAAGACAAATTTACTTGAGATAATGTTTCAAAGTCTTGGAAGTGACCACAAGTTTCCTTGAACCACAAGTGAAAAAAAACATGAAAACCATGATCAAATTGTTTGTATGTTTCCAATAAAAAGACAAATTTCCTTGAGATAATGTTTCAAAGTCTTAGGAAGTGACCACAAGTTGCCTGAACCACAAGTGAAAAAAAACATGAAAACCATGATCAAATTGTTTGTATGCTTCCAATAAAAAGACAAATTTCCTTGAGATAATGTTTCAAAGTCTTGGAAGTGACCACAAGTTTCCATGAACCACAAGTGAAAGAAACATGAAAACCATGATCAAATTGTTTGTATGTTTCCAATAAAAAGGCAAATTTCCTTGAGATAATGTTTCAAAGTCTTGGAAGTGACCACAAGTTTCCGTGAACCACAAGGGAAAAAAAACATGAAAACCGTGATCAAATTATTTGTATGTTTCCAATAAAAAGACAAATTTCCTTAAGATAATTTTTCAAAGTCTTGGAAGTGACCACAAGTTTCCGTGAATCACAAATGAAAAAAAGCATAAAAACCATGATCAAATTGTTCGTATGTTTCCAATAAAAAGACAAATTTTCTTGAGATAATGTTTCTAAAGTCTTGGAAGCGAGTTGCACCTTCTAAGTCTTAAAAGGAGATGTAAACACAGAACGCAGGTATTCTTGGAAGGAGATGTAAACACAGAACAAAGGCTCTTTGAATACCTGGTAAAAAGTGTATTCTGACTGACTGACCATTTTCCATTCATGTTTTTTTTTTTTAAATTTCTCTACAATTTAATATATAAAAAAATAGAATGGTAAGGTTGAAAGGTGTAATTTGCAAAGTTTAATTGTTTTAAGAATGAATTGATTTATATATTTAAAAATTCATTAAGAATAATAAAAAAATATAATCTCCCAAAAACAATATTACTAAATTTTAATTAAGAAAAACAAAATATCTTTTAATTAGACTATACTTTTGTAACATAATCAAGTAGTCAATTGAAACCCCATAGTAAAATTTAATAGCAATACTTGGCCTAATTTCTCAAGGCTCTAACTAAGGAAGCTCCACCATATCCTTAATCACACTACCTAATTACTCACATTTTAGGAAGTAATATTCTCAAGTTTTATTCTTGGTGGATCATAACAATCACATGGTTGATCAACTTATCTAAGTCTAGGTTTAGTAAACCTACTAGACTTCTATACATGTACCTTCTAATGCAATACTACTTGAAGGGAAGGGATTACAAAGGCTTCCATGTAGGTGAAACATCTTGTATTTCATGTATGTATGCTTCCCCTACCATAGTTTTACTGAGTAAATGATATTTTTCTAGTTTATTTATAGATGCTAGAACATATATATAGCTTGAAATAATAATTTTCTCTAAAATAATGCACCTAGGAACCTACTCCAATGATGCACGAAAAAAATTATTTTTTCCGCAAAATTCACCTTCTCATGATCACACAACAAATCACTTCATCATGAAACCCTTAATTTTTTCTTCCAAATAATTTGATATAAAAAAATCCTACTTCACTTACAGTGAATCCTAGAGCATGCACAAATTATAACTATTATCCATCACATATATACACCAGACAATTTGTGAACATAATGAAAATTCCATTCATTAATAAAATCATGTCCATACAGCTGATGACTGATTGGGGTTTTTCACTCAACTGAAAATAGGGTTGGAGTTGGCGATAGGGTTTTGCTTAGGGTACCATGGCGGGACGCGCAGGGGGGCACCGCTCCCTCCTATAGTGAGGCAGTCACGAAAGGACACAAGAACAAAGGAAGGAAGCATTTCAAAAAACCGTTGGAAAAGGTTTCAGAAGCAAGAGGCAAAGGAACTTTTGGAAGAAACGAACTTCAGGATTAGGAAGTGGATCAACAGGGAACAAGTAAAGAACAAGAGAATGAAGGCAGCAGAAAAAAATGACTCCCACAAGCAAAACGGGAGTATGTAAGCCCAAGTCGAGTATTATTCCCCAGGTTATATTGAGTGACCCAGCGATACAAGCGCATAGGGATCATATGACAGAACATGTGATCATATGCAAGTTCATGGGTCTATGGCCAACGGAGAAGGCATTACATGTCTAGATAAGAAGCCATTGGAAGCCAAAAGGAGAAATACATTTACATTTGGGCTCTAAGGGCTTTTTCACGGTGGTGTTCACAAGCCTAGAGGACAAAGACAGAGTGTTTGAAGGGGGGCCTTATTTCTATGCTGCAGCAGGACTCTACATGCGGCCATGGATGATGAACTTTGTTCCAGAACGTGAAACATTCACGTTAGTTCTGGTTTGGATTAGACTATACTCCCTTCCTCTGGATTATTAGCTACTAGAATCTTTGAAAACTATTGGCAACAAGCTGGGGCATTTTCTAAAGATCTCAGAGGCAACCCTGAAAGGAAAATACACTTCCTTCACCCAAATATGTGTGGAAATGGACCTATCTTGAGCCCTTCCGGAAGCAATAATTTTAGAGGTATATGATGAAGAGTGGGTGCAGACTATGGACTATGAGCACATACCATTTAGGTGTTGTAAATGTCATGAACATGGGCATCTTTTCAAAGACTGTCCAACAAACAATATGGAAGGCAATGGGAAAACTACTATGGACAGAGACCGCGAGGGTTTCACCAAGGTTGGAGGCAAAGGGAAAGGGAGTAAACGTACCCAGAAGAAGAATAGTGAGGACAGACACACAAGACACAACAGTTTTATAATCCTAGAGGAAGCAAAGGAGAACAAGGAAACACTCCAAGACACGGAGAATGGAACCAAGGAGCAGGACAAGGAAGCTGAAATGGAGGATATCACAGTAAACAACCAGCAAACAGATGATCTACCAAGCTGTATGGAGGTCAGTAAGGACCATGAGATGACTCCAAGTGAAGCAAGCATGGAGGACCAAGAACTACAAGAGATTCTAGACAGAGAAAATATAGACCTAGAGAAATTTCTGGAACAAGGAAAAAACACACGAGTGGACTCCCTACCAAAAGAAGATTATGACAGAGTACAACAGCTCTTTATATGGAGGTCACAATCGAAGGGAACTGGTGTCAACAGAAACCATGATAGCCAGGAGCCAAGTGGAGTCAGAATGATGGAGACTTCACAAGCTCAATCCCCAAAGAACTCAGGAAGAAAAAGAGGAAGAAAAAGACAGAATGAGTTTCTAAACGAATGTGGAAAATTATTGATCAACTCAGGTAAGATGAAAGATCTCACCAACTATTCTTTTACTAACCTTTCTTAATGAATCTCACAACCTGGAATATAAGGGGAATATGGAGCAGAAGGAAACAAAGGAATCTAAGTTCTAGAATGAAACAAGAAAAACCAAATATGATTTTTATTCAGGAAACAAAATGTTCAATGGATAAAATAAGAGATATTCATAAGAAGTGGTTATCCAAGTATGAGTATTTAGAGGTTAAGGCAAATAAATCAGTGGGGGGATTCTTACACTGTGGGATCCACAAAAATTTGGAATCCTAGATGCTGAAGCATCAAGGAACTATCTGTCTTTGGTATGTCAACCTGTAGGGGACAAGGAAATATATATGATTACAAATGTTTATGGACCTCAGCAGCAAGCAGATAAACTCAAGCTTCTCACCTCCCTGGAGGATCTAAGAGCAAGACATCCCAACATACCCTGGATAGTAGCAGGAGATTTCAATATGATAAGATCTCTTTCAGAGAAAAAAAGGAGGCACTAGACAGCTGGGTAGAGATTCCATAGCCTTCCAGAACTTCATTATGAATATGGGACTTGTGGACACTGAAACCATGAACAAAACCTTCACATAGAATAATAAAAGGGGAGGGGCTTCTCAAGTGGCTTCCAAACTTATTGTTTCAAAGGACCTCCTCCTCACAGGACTTGCCATGATAGCCTCCATTCTGCCCTTTGGTGTGCAGCTGGAAGCTACCTTCATGGGAACTCCGAGAAGTAGACCTTTCAGGTTTGAAAATGCCTAGCTTTCACACCGTAAATTCACCAGCAACATTGATACATGGTGGAGAGAGGAATTGAATATTCACGGCACTAAAATGTTCCTGCTCCAACAGAGACTTCAACACAGTAAATCCAAACTTAAAGCTTAGAACAAAAACGAATTTGGTGATATCTTCAAGGCCAAAAGAGAAATTGAACAGAAGCTCCAGGAAGTCAATCAGATCAATATTACAAAGGGCTTCACTAAAGAGAGGAAAAAATTAACTGACTCTTTGCAAGAAGAATGGGAGGATTGATTCTCACAAGAAGAGATTTTCTGGAGGCATAAATATAGGATTCAATGGATCAAAGAGGGAGAAAGAAATAAAAAGTTTTTTCATAGATCTACTATGGCTCACAGAGTACACAACAGAATCACAAAAATCAAAGATTCTCAAGGCATTGAGCTTGTCTCTCACAAAGATATGGAATCAATCCTTGTACAACACTTCTTCAATATTGCTAAGGAACCAATGGAGGATAGATCTAGGTTCATTGACTCTTTCACCCAATATATCCCCAAGCTGGTTACTAGAGAGGACAACCACAATCTTAATAGGCCAGTATCAGAAGAGGAGGTCAGTGAGGTGATTAACGAAATGCAAAGTGGAAAAGCACCAGACTCGGATGGTTTTAATGTAGACTTCTTCAAAGCCTGCTGGGAAACAGTCAAACAGGATATCCTCGAGGTTGTGGAAGACTCTAGACAATCCAAAAAGGTTCTGAAGGCTCTTAATGCTTCCTTCAAAGCTATAATTCTTGAGCAGGAAAATGCCATGACGCTGGAGGTTTTTCGACCCATAGCCTTATGTAATGTGGTATATAAAATAATATCCAAAGTGATAGCCAACAGAATCAAGCCCCTGCTACTACATCTTACTTCGGAAGAGCAAACAAGCTATGTGCAAGGACAACAAATTCTCAACAATATCATCCAAGCACATGAGGTGGTCCACTCCCTCAAAAGCAACAAACAAGTAGGTATGATCATTTAGTTGGACCTAGAAAAAGCCTACGACAAACTAAGCTGGTCTTACATAAGAGAAATTCTAAAAGCATATGGCTTTGACCAAAATTAGATAATATGGGTTATGGCATTTGTTATAGCAACAAGTTTTTCCATATTGCTTAATAGAGCTCCATCGAGAACCTTCACTCCCTCTAGAGGACTTAGACAAGGAGATCCACTCTCACCTTTCCTCTTTGTCCTCATGATGGAAGGGCTAGGCAAGGCGATCAAAATGGCCAATATTGAAGGTCAAATCCAGGGTATGAAGCTCACCCTGGATGGAGAGGCAAACACTTATCAAAAATTTGTGGATGATACAATGTTGCAGGGCATACCCACAATCAAGGAATCCACAGCAATCAAAAATGTCTTAGACAATTTTTATATGGAAACAACCACAGAGGTAAGCCTCAATAAGTCCAAAGTTTTTTTCTTTAATACTAATATTGCCATTCAGAGAAACATTACTAGAATTCTTGGTTTTCAAAGGGAACAGTGACCCTCTAAATATCTTAGCATCCTTCTTACTGACAAACCTTTGAACAAGAATGTGTGGGAAACAATATTAAATAAACTTCAAGACAAGGTCAGGAAATGGACGTGCAGATCATTAAACTTAGCAGGGCACCTTGTGTTCACACAGGCAATCTTGCAAGCTATTCCCACTTTCATGTTTTCAGCTCTTCTTTCTCCTCAAAGCATTAAGTAGAAGATAAGGGGCATTCAAAGGGACTTTCTATGGGGTAGAGAGGACGAGAAAAAGAAGTTTGCTTTAGTTGCCTAGGACAAGATCTGCAAGCCCAAAAGCCATAGTGGATTGGGGCTGCACGATCCTGAGACTCTCAGCAAATTTTTTGGAGCTAAACTTTGGTGGAGATGGGTCAAGGAGTCGAATGCTCCCTAGGCTAATATCTAGAAACAAAAATATGCCAAGTATTGGTAGGAGAATGATCATATTAGAATGACAGGGCAAATCAGGGGCTCCCACATTTGGAACCTGGCCTGGGAGAATAAAAGCATTGTTCATCAACACTTTCTGGGAAATTCGAGCAGGGGATCTTGCCCGATTTTGGGAGGATAGCTGGCAACAGGAACCCAACTTATATAAGGATGACTTAGTGGATCTCAAGAGGGACACAAATAGCAAAGGTTGGTTTTTGGTAAAATATTTCTGGGACCAGGAAAGGAACAATGGAAAATGGAGGAAATGGAAGGATCTAAGTTACAGTGATGAGAGTCCTCTAAAGGCCAAAGTAGATGCTCTCACCCAGGACCTAGAGCATAGAAGGATTTTGGTAGCATCCTCACTTGACCAATTAAGATGGGGAAAGAACAATGAAGGAAACTTTCACCTCAAAGAGGCTAAATAGGAAGTTACTGGATTTAACTTTGTGAATACTGACCTAGTCTGGAAGAAACTTTGGCAAAACCCACACTGGATGAAAATAAAGTTATTCATCTGGCTTGTGCATAAAAGGAAAATCTTAACCTAGGAGAATCTCCTGAAGAAAGGCTTCATTGGCCCCTCCAAATGTCACCTCTGTGGCTCACATGAGGAAACAATTGAACCTCCTCAACATCTTCCCTTTCACATCTAGGGTGTGGGACTCGGTGGCCTTAATTTTCAGACAAATTGATAGGGACATTCTTAGTATATCCAATACTTTAAAAAACTAAAGGAAGAAATGATCAAAAAATGAGACTATTAATATGGCCTAGACTCAAGTTCCTGGTTTTGTCATTTGGAATGTTTGGAAAGAGCGCAACAGGCGGATCTTCAAAAACAAAACAAGTGAGCCCCATCACATAATTGATCAAATTCAAAAGCAACTCAAAGACACAGTAAGAAGATTATTGAGGACACTTCCTAAGGATCCTCCTCTGCCTCAAGAGGAGAATATTCTTCTTCATTTGGGTCTCCGATACATAATTCCTCAAGGAACAACAATGGGAGTGAGCCTAATAAATTCAGGTGCCAGCATTTGGAAGCCCCCTCCCCATGGTTTCTTCAAGGTTAACATCGATGGAGCTTCTAAGGGAAACCCAGGATTAGCAGGCTTTGGGGGTGCCATAAGAAATTATCAGGGGCGAACTTTGAGAATCTTCCATGGCCACTTGGGGAAGGCCACTAACAACATGGCTGAGCTCCTGGCATTAGAACAATTCTTGGAAATCCTGGTGGAGTCCAATTTACATAATGTTATCATTGAAGCAGATTCAGAGCTGATCATTAGAGCGGCCAAGAAAATATGTAATGGCACTTCTCTAGATAAAGTATCGAAGCATTGGAGGCTCCTGCAGGTCTTTCACCATATTCACTCCCACCTGCAAACCCTTAAAACTGTAAGTTTTGTCCATGTGAAAAGGAAAGCAAACATGCTAGCGGATTGGTTGGCGAATGAAGGAGTCACCAATAGGGACAGGGATTCTCGGCATGCTTGGGATTCATTATCTACAGGTAAATTGCGGGAGGATTGTCTCTATCTGGCGACCAAAGATATGGAGCTATGGATGAACAGGACAAACCGGAGGGATTTAGATGACAGGCGGGAGGATGGAGATCCTTATCCCGTTTGACTTTTTTTGGTAGGGGTTGCTTTCCAAAGCCCCGTTCACTATCGGGCTGAACCAACGATTTGGTCACCTTTTTTCAATTTTATCAGAGTGTGCCTAATGGAGAATCTAAGCGGAAAGCTCAAAAATTGCCCGTGGGACTGGTTGAATGGTCATCTCTTTGCAACAGAGCGTAATTGCTTTTCCGTGAAACAACGGATCCAAAACCACAAGTGGTATATCGGACGAGGTCCGAATGGTTTCTGGTTTTTTGATGTTGGCCTCCAATTCCACTCTTCACATGACACGTGGCGACAAGAGGTGAGAGAAAACCACCCTCATCGGATGGTTATCCCTCGTGCTTCTCATCCAACCGATATCCATGAAGGCCATTAATTTTAAGTTGAGCAATCAATGGTGATGATTCACTCGTGCAAGTTTTTTGATTTTTTCAAACCTGAAAAAAATGTAATGTACCTAAAGTATAATTCTTGTCGAGTCTGTAAGTCATTTTTGGGTGGTTTATTCAAGGTTTTTGTGTGAATCCTTGGATACTAGTAGATTTTGTGTACCCCGGTTCGTGGGACTTGTCCTCCTGGGAGTTGAAGATTTCTTTTGGCTTCTCTTGGGGGTGTTTTCTTGGTTTAGTTTCTACCAACCCTACTTACTATGGAATCCCCACAAAGCGGGTGTGTCGTTTTGTAAATTTGTATTATGATTTAGCTTAATAGAAGGTCTGTCTCTTATTTGATAAAAAAAAAATTGATGTCCATACAATTTCAAAACAATTACAAAAATATTCATTACTCTCTTGGCCTGATTTCACATTCATTTGGCCATTATTTTTCCCCTTAGGCTTACAGTGTTTTAAATAACATATACAAACAAAATAAATTTTCCAAGATCCACAAATCACTCATGTTTTTTGAGGAAAACTCGCTTTTGCCTTGTTGACAAAATCTTGCCTATCCATAGAATTTTTAAATCCTAAAAGAACCCCAATAGTTTCTAAGATTTCTAAACTTTTTTCTTATCCTAACAACTTGCTAATTGCTACCAAGATTTTTTCTCCTACAACCTCTCATGCCTTAAAAGGAAGATTTTCTTATTAAAAAACTTATCTACTCAAGATTATCTTTATCCATATTTTTTTAGAAATAAAGAAATTAAAATTATTTACAATAAGGAAATAAAATTCATTTTCCATGTCAAAACTCGGTTTGGAGCTTTGTATCCAAAAGAATTGATAACTTGGAAGCTCTAATGCTCCTGCATAAAACTCCCAAGGTAGAAAAAATTTCATGGTCTCTTGAACATGAGTTATTGTTGCTGACATCCTCCTAGAACCGATACATAGTTTTTTTGTTCATCATCAACTTTGTAATGTTGGTGTATTGTTTCTACTACAACATCTTGAATTCCACCATAATTTTTATTTTTCCTTCCTTGTTGCAAACCAATTGTTTTCACCATGTTGTTTCTCACTATTTCAAATAGATCTTTCCCAGCTAAGAAAACAATAAAAACAAAAGTATGCAACCAAACAAGTATACCTTCAATCTCACTTCTTTCTTCACATGCTTGTGAAATTTCAACTTGTACTTCTTGTTTTGTTTCAATATGTTGCTTGAACTTTGTTCCCATGTTGTCGGTAAATTATTCAACCTTGGGATTTACTGCATCCTCCTTCATAAAAACTTTTGGAAGTTGTCCATCCTCACATTCTGCTTCACCTACATACACATAATCAGTTTGAGAATTGAAAATCATTTTTGCCTCTAGTTGTGATTCTTCATCACCCTTTACAAGCATTGCATTTAAGTATTTCTCTTCATCTTTGCTTAGAACAAAATTCAGATTATGTTCTCCTCCAGTTTCCTCTATCTTCATGACAACTTCAAAGGGTTGTTCTTCACCTATTTCAAAACTTGCAATCACACACAAATAATCAGTTTTAAAAGCAAAAGGCTCCTTGGCCTCATCTGATCTCTCAAACATTAAATCTCCATCTCCATCATCACCATCCTTTCCAATATTTTCTCCTTGCTTAATTTGACATATCTGAACTACCTCCTCATGCTCAGCTACTCTATGTTCTTCCCTCAGCTTGTGTCCCTGTTTTTGTATCAGATTTTTGAAAATGACTTCTCAATAGGCTATTTTACCCTTTTCCTCATATTCCACATGCTTCTTTGGTTATCCTCATCTTGTTGTAGAAGCTCCATAAGAACATTGAACCGTTCCTTCACCTCAATGAGTTCCTTCTCAAAGTCTTCATCACTCATCTTCCTCATGCTAACTGCTTTGGCATATCTATGGCTTCCCTTTGAATTATTCAAATGACTTCCAAGAGTCATCTTCATATTCCCCTTTTGTGACATTCCCACTACCCACTGTGAACTGCAAATAACCTTTACAATAACATGTCTCCTTCCTGCTACACACACCTCACCAAGCTATCTCCTCTAAGCTAGGATTGTTGGCATTTCTAGTTCCCTCCTCTGGAACTCCTTTCAAGCACTCCTTTCTTTGCAAGTTTCTGCAGTCACTCTTTTTCCTCCATCACAGTTGCGCTAGCTATCATAATTCTCACCACATCCTCCTTTTGAATTTTTGCTACCTGTCATCAATATCCACTAATTATAAAAAACCAAAAATTAATTTACTTGTGGTTGTCTTAATGTCGTTCTAATTTTTCTCCATACTGTAGCAAAAATATCTTATGTTGTCTCGGTATCTCCTACTATGATATCACTTGATGCAGGAAAAAAAATTATTTTTCCTGCAAAATCCACCTTCTCATGATCACACAAAAATCACTTCATCATCAAGCCCTTAACTTGTTCTTCAAAGGCTTTCATATAAAAAATCATACTTCACTTGCAGTGAATCATATAGCATGCACATTATAGAACTATTATCCATCACATAGATACACCATACAAATTGTGAACAAAATGAAAATTCCTTTCATTAATAATATCATTTCCATACAATTACAGAACAATTACAAAAGTATTCGTTACTCTCTTGGTCTGATTTCACATTCATTTGGCCATTATTTTTCCCATTAGATTTATAATGTTTTAAATAACATATACAAACAAAATAAATGTTCCTAAATCCATAAATCAATCCACAAATCACTCATGTTTTTCAAGGAAAACTTGCTTTTGCCTTATTGACAAAATCATTTTAAATCCTAAAAGAACCCCAATAGTTTCTAAGATTTCTAAACTTTTTTCTTATCCTAACAATTTGTTAATTTCTACCAATATTTTTTCTCCTACAACCTCTCATACCTTAAAAGGAAGATTTTCTTCTTCAAAAACTTATCTACTCAAGGTTATGTTTATCCATAGTTTTTTAGAAATAAATAAATTAAATTTATTTAGAATAAGGAAATAAAATTCCTTTTCCACGTTGAAACTCGGTTTGTAGCTTTGTTTCCAATAAACTTGATGATTTTGAAGCTCTAGTGCTCCTACATCATCTAATAAAAATAATACCAAATATTGTGGTGTTCTTTATTAGTAAATTGAAATATATAGTGAGAAATAACAAATAATACCCAAATTTATTATATAAAAGACATATTGCAGCCACAATAAAGTAATATAGAACGTAGATAGCATCAAAATTTATAACTCTATTATTGGAAGAAATGTTCGCTTGCCTCTACGAGGGCGCAATCTAATGGGTAGAACTCCAATTACAAATAACTTCACTTGTCATCTTTTACATTGCTTCTAAATGTTTATGTAATATGTTCTATTCCCTAGGAACATTCTATTACGTGGATGATTATTGTAAGCCTTCCTACATTTATTGTTTTCACGGTACTACATGGGCATTATTTATTAGAGATGGAATCCATACATAGAAATAATTAGCGACATATCTATCTAGTTAGGAGGCTAGAGAGGTTAGGGAATTAACAAGAATAAAACCATAATACTCCACTTGATGAATAATCCTTGTTTGATATAGAGATTAATCTTGCATTAAACCTCATTCTCTAAACTATCACATTCGATAGTGCATCATAACAACCTACCATTAAAACAATCATGTCCTTTGTGATAACCTATTGCATTTAGCTTTTGGACCTCATGTGAATGATGAATCTTCCTCCCCTTCTATAGTATGATTGGTATCTCCTAAAAACAATGGGAAAATCTTAAGCTTTGGCGACTCCTATACTGGATAATGTTTATGGGCATCTTGAATGAATCCAAGAGATCCAAAATATATGGAAACTAACCAAATATCGGATGCAAATTATGTGAAACCAAAAGCCTTTGGAAATAATTTAACTATCTAGAAAGCGTTGAAGGAAAAGGGAAAACAATTATAATATTTATTTTTAACATTCAAAAAATCTCATTTTTCTTTAGTATTTAATGCAAAACTGGATATGATTTGATCCAATCACACATTATAATCATAAGTACAAATGGTTATTATGCATGTAATATGTTATCTACAAATTTAGTTATAGATAGAAAGAATAAGATCACCTTGGAGAAGTGAATGATTGAAGACTTTACAGTGCAATCTACAAGATGTCAAGTTGTCATGCATTTTAACAATGAGAGTTTGGGTAGTGCCCCTCAACTCCAATGAAATTGTTAAAAATAATTTCAAGATCAATCTTGCAATGTTGGTAGTGGAGTCTTCTTTTTCTCCAACTGTTTGTTACAAAATGGTTTTCATTATAATTTTCAAGAACCTTTTTTTGTCATACCCAAAATAAAACACAGTGCACTTTGACACCAAAGCTTTGATATCTTTTGTTGGGAATAATAATCGACAACAATTATACTCAAAATTATATGGAGCATATATGAAGCAAGGAACACTAAAAGCTTACATTCAAGAGACTCTTGAAGGGAAAAATCCATCTATTCAAACCATTATGTGTCATTTATAATATAGTTAGTCACTCTATGAAACTTTGGGTGTCTATAGTGATATCAAAACAATATGTATAGAATTAGGAGACCATAATGATATCACAACAATATGTCATAGTAAAATATTTTGTTTAACTATATCTATAACTATTTCCAGTAACATCTCCATAAATTAAGCAACCTTATTCTATGAAATCATTATCTTTAATTTCTCTCATTATCATTTATACATAAGCTTAATATATATACTTTTATCATATAATTTATAATATACACATATTATAATAATTTCATTATATATTATTGATAAAAATCATTCATTCATTTTTTTAAGGCAACAATCACTCAATCAAATTTTTTTAAGACAAGCCCCTATGTCCATGGACAATAATCCACATAGATCCATCAAAGGCGGCCTAATATATCGGGCCTAACCCCAAAGGCATCAAAGAGATTTGACCTCGTAACCTCCCAATAAGCAAGGTACTTAGAAACAAGGGCTCAACCAATTAAGTTATCCATGAGGCTAAAATCATTTCTTCATGTTATATATAAACACACAACTAAATAAAATAAAATAATTTTTATGAAATTTTTTTAAATATAAAATCATAATATTTGATTAAATATAATTACTATTAAATCAAGTATAATTACTATTAAATATTAAATATAATACACACAAATATAATACACACAAACTTATATTTAAATGTATATGATAAGTGCTAAATCTCAAAGATCTATCAATAAAACAAACTCAAAACAAAGTCTGTGTAGAATAATAACATTTCCAGCTAATAAAACAAACTCAAAACAAAGTATGTGTAGAATAATAACGTTTCAAGTTAATAAAACAAACTCAAAACAAAGTCTTTGTAGAATAATAATGTTTCAACCTTACCGAGTGTGATAGAAGGCCTCTATAATTGTTCCTCCCGTTCATTTAGGTTCTCATTGTTCCTAAATGATATCGGTTTCCTAGTCACGTTCAAAATCCTTTCTTTCTATACAATGGTTGGTTAGGGTCTATTTTATTTTTTTCACGAGGACTTTGATAACGAGGTAGTGATAATGTTGAAATTAATGATGGAATGTATTAATGGAGTGACGGTTTGATAACGAGGTAGTGATAGTGTTGAAATTAATGATGAAATGTATTAATGGAGTGACAGTTCAATTGAAATTTACATTAGAAATTTGTTTTTGATTTTTAGAGTATTGTTGTAACTTTTCTAATTATATGTAAATTATATATTTTTCATGTAATGATTATAATGCAAAGTGAGTGAATTATATATTCTTCATGTAATGATTATAATGCAAAGTGAGTGAATTATATATTCGTCATGTAATGATTATAATGCAAAGTGAGTTCTGAAAAAAAACAGTCTTCACGGGATGTTCCACACCTGTTGTGTGAGCTATGCAGGCTTAACTAATAAATTTTATTTTTTTGTTTTTAACATGGTATAACCCTGAGTGGAGGAGTTATAGTGAACGCTGAGAGAAAGATCTATGTGCCTGGGAGGCAGATCTCGAAAGCACGTTTTTTAACAAAAATTGAGGGCCGATCAGTGCGGGATCCAGCGCCTTAGTCGCACCAATACAGTGATTGCCTTACGCATTATTATTTTGCAGAACGAAGCGACTCTACTACATTCAAAGAGCACTGATCGTCTCTACCGTGGAGGAGGCCGCCATTTTTTGTGATCTTCGAGAAGAATCAGCGGTGGAGAAGTGTGAACTCCGGGGCTGCTGAGTAATTGACTGAGAGCAAGGAAATAACGTTTCCTGTGAGAGATCGTAGATACTTCTGCTGCTCATGTGTTGAAACCAGTTGTGAGGAGGCATTTTCTAGAGAAAGCTTCCAAGTTGAGCGCCCGATTTGAGCCAATCTACTTCCACATCTTCATTGTGATTGGAAAGTGATTCTCAAATTGGAGCTTTGCAAGATCATGGACTTTCTTCGATTGCTTGAGCAGTTCGTCAGAAGAGAAGCAGTGTCTGTCGCCATCTGCGACGGCCGTGGAAAATAGGTTGTGACTGTCAGATCCGAAGGCTCCGCAATGTGGAATCTCCGATTTCTTCCCTCACCTCTATCGCAGTGTGGAATCTCTGGTTTCTTCCCTCTGTTCCACGCTGTTGGTTCTTGGGCTTTTTTCTGAATTCCACGTTCACACCTGGTGGCTGTGAAGACACTATAAAACTTGGGCATTCCAATTAGAATTCTCTTATGTGCGGGGGTAGACAGAGGGCTCCGGGTGCGGGCACAAATTGTTTATGTCGTTGACTCCTTGAATCGAATCAGATCAGTGTTGGCGTTTCTTTGTGGAGCAATTGGAGTGAGGAGTCCAGGAATTGGAGTCCAGTGGTTGTGATCTCGATGCCTTGGAAGTCAGCAGTCCAGCGAAAGGGTGTTGTTCAGATTCGAAGGTCCAGTGGCTTTGAGTGCTCTACGATGCTAGTTAGTGAACGCTGACGATGTAAGACTTGCAAAGGTAAGAACGTAAGATTTGTACAACACATGAAGATTTATCCAACACTAGTTAGTCAACGCTGACGATGTAAGACTTTCAAAGGTAAGAACGTAAGATTTTTACAACACGATTTCGCTTGAAACCTGCATTTCCTTAAAAGGGCCTTTGTTTATGTTTTAGGGGCTGACTTATTTGTGCCTATTTCGAATTTTTATTTTAAAAAAAGAGGCTCATTATTTGACAAAAGGGGACGGTTTTTTTTTTTTTTTTTTTTTTTTTAGTGGAGGAAGTTGGAGTGATCTCTTAAAAAAGGATTTGGGCTCAATTTTTTATTTAAGTTTTCATTGGATCTAGAATTTGTAATAGTTTTTAAAATTTTGGGTGGTTCTTTTTAAGTTGTTAGGGTTGAATTTTTTTATTTAAGAAGAATAATCAGTTAGCAAAAGCATATCTTAATGAGAATAACAAGTTGGATGGATCCAATTAATTTGGTTGTAAATTTAAGTTGCAAACTTTGCTTGAGGGACACAATACATGGGAAATTGTGAATAGTGATGGGGTGAAGTGGAACGTGCTTGTAAGAGGAACAATAGCAACAATCCAAGACTAAAATAAGTGGGAGACTACGGCGAAAATTTTCCTAAAATTCTCGGTCAAAAATTGCATTATTCCCCATATCCATGAGTGCAAGATTGCACTTGAAATCTGGAAGACACTGAAGGATCTCTATGAGGTCAAGAACACCAATCGGTCGTTGTTATTGAAGAGAAATATTCTCTCCATCAAGATGGAGAAGAATGAGACAATTGTAGCATTTATTTTGCAAATCAAGGAGCTTAAGAACAAGCTGGGTGACATCAGTGAAGCTGTGTCAGATACAGATTTGGTCACAATTACCATGAATGGTATGACTGATGAGTATCATATGTTCATCACTGGCTTGAATGCAAGAGAAAAAACCCCCATGTTTGAA
Source organism: Pinus tabuliformis (assembly GCA_031772625.1). Taxonomy (NCBI): domain Eukaryota; kingdom Viridiplantae; phylum Streptophyta; class Pinopsida; order Pinales; family Pinaceae; genus Pinus; species Pinus tabuliformis. The sequence continues at coordinate 259,345,537 of CM062808.1, read as the reverse complement.
GAATTGACAGGGATCCTCATGTAAGAGGAGGAAAGGTGGTTGACTCATAAATCTCAGACTTCAGATCTGGCCTTAAAGGCAAAGAAGAAGCCCTTCAAAGGAAAGCCAAATGCAACACAGAAGAGCAGTGCAACCCCACAGAAAAAGATGCCCCCACCTCAAGGCACGTCTTTCAATAGAAATGACTATGTGATAAAATGTTTTATTGTCGTAGAACCATCCATACAGCCAGATATTTCATGAAGAAGAAGTTTGATGAAGGCTGGAAGATACATAAACGACGTACAGGGCATTTTTCTGATGGGGAACATAGTCAGAACCTTAGACTGTTCATATTTGAATCTGTGTTTTCAGCTAAGGATGATGAAGCAGATACCTGGTTTGTGGACTCAAGTGCATCCATCCACATGACAGTGAACAAACAATGGTTTGAAGACTTGAAAGAGATCAACAGTGGAGCAAACATCTATCTTGACGATGATAGAGGGTATCGGATCAAAGGTTATGGTAATATTCATGTTGTTTTGCCTCATGGAAATATTAGACATATTTATAATGTAATGTATGTACATGAGATAAAAAAGAATCTGATCTTTGTCTCTACGATAACTGATTAGAATCTCAAGGTATAATTTTGTAAATCATATTGTGTTATTAAATACCTGTTTGATCGTATGAAGCCTATTGTATCAGGTATTCGTGTGGGAGGATGATAAAATCTAAATGTCAAAAGCTCACCACATCAGGGATTGGCATCATTTGCCATGACTACAGTGGAATTATGGCATCATAGGTTCGGTCATATTAACTTCAATGATCCACTACTATTACAGAAAAGAGGTATGGTCGAAGGTCTTTATATTTTAAAGCCTGTTCATATTGATTGTGATGCATGTGCACTTGGAAAGATGCACAAAGATGAATTTCCTGTGAATGTTGATAGAAGGAGGAGAGATATACACGAGCTAGTACACATAGATTTATGCGGGCCTGTGTAGGCAAGGTCATTAGGTGGTGCCTACTATTTTTTACTATTTATTAATGACTGTACTAGATTTACTTGGGTGTATTTCCTTAGGATTAAGAGCCACACTTTTGAATACTTCAAGGAGTTTAGAAGTATGGTTGAAAAAAAATAGGTAAATGCATTAGGATTCTCCGCTCAGATCAAGGGGGGAGAGTACAAGAACGCTTGTGTCCTCAAATACTACAAAGATCATGGGATACAACAATAGTTTATAGTACCCCACACTCCTTAACAGAACAGGGTTGCAGAGAGGAAGAACATAACCCTTGTGGAGTGTGCTTGCAGTATGTTAAAAGGTAAGAATATTTCTAATGGTTTTTGGGCCGAAGCAATAAATACTCCAATATATCTAAAGAATAAGAGTCCAACAAAAAGTTTAGAATTCAAAACTCCTTTTGAAGCTTTATTTGGCTATAAGCTTGCAGTTAAGCATTTGAGAGTTTTGGCTCTAAATCCTTTGCTCATGTCCCAAATGAAGATAGAAATAAACTGGATTCAAAGGCCATCAAATGTATTTTTGTTGGGTATTGTACAAAATTTAAGGCTTACAAACTATTTAATCCATATACTCATAAAGTTTTTGCAAGTAGAGATGTAGTGTTTCATGAGAAGGTTAATGATGGAAGCCATGAGAGTGCTAATGAAGAATGGCATGTGCCCTTGTTGGTGGAAGAAGGAAGTGATGAATCAGGTGATAACAATGAGAAACAACAGTAGCAGAAGCAATATGAAGGGAAAAAAGATGATGTAGTTGTCAAGCCAAGTCCACAAAAGGATGATCAAACAAGGTTTGAAGCTACCCCACCACTCAGGATATCAAGTAGGAATGTTTAGTTTCCAGCAAGATATAGGGAAAATGCTTTTATAACTAGTATGATGAATGTTGTTGAACCCTCTAGTTATAAAGAAGCCAGTCAATATAGTGAATGGAGGGATACTATGGAAGAGGAATATGAGTCAATTCTCAAAAACAAAACTTTTGATTTAGTTAAACTACCTGAAGTCAAACAACCCATAGAATTTAAAGTAGATGGGAGCATAGATAAATATAAAGCTACGCTGTTTGCAAAGGGGTATTTGCAACAAGAAGGCATAGATTATGATGAAACATTTTCCCCTGTAGCTAAACTAAATACAATCAAAATGATCATTTCTTTAGCTACCAAACACCATTGGATGATTCACCAACTAGATGTTAGATTTTCTTTTTAAATGGGGACTTAAAATAAGAATTCTACTTAGTGCAACCAGAGGGGTTTGTTAAATAGGGTGAAGAACATTTAGTTTGCAAGTTGAAGAAAGTTTTGTATGGACTAAAACAAGCACCCGGGTCATTGTACGACAAATGGATTCATTTTTCCTGCAGCATGGTTACAAAAGAAGAAAAAATGACCCTAATTTTTATACCGTGTTTGATAAAGAGGGAAGGATTGTTTTGATTTCTTTATAAGTAGATGATCTAATCATTACAGGAAATGATGATAATCTCATTAAAGAAATCAAGGAGAATATGTCACAAGTATTTGAGATGAAAGACCTTGGAGAGCTACATCACTGTTTGGGTTAGGAAGTCTGGAGGGATTCTAGACAAAATTTTCTATCACAGAGTAAGTATGTCAGGAGCTTACTAGAAAAGTTCACAATGGATCAGTGCAAAGCTGTAGAAGTACCTTTACAACAAAATATAAAACTTTAGAATGATGATGGATCTAAGGAGGCAGATGCGTCTTTGTATAGATATCTGGTTGGGAGTTTAATCTACTTGACTACAACTAGGCCAAATTTGGCTTATGTCATCAGTGCATTGAGCGAATTTATGTCAAAGCCCCTTGAGAGCCATTGGGTTGCAACGAAAGGTGTTTTAAGGTATCTCCAGGGAACCTTAGATTTTAGTCTTGTTTATACCGATGCATGTGATGTTAAATTGACAGGTTTTTCAGACTCTGATTGGGTTGGAAATGTAGATGACAGACGATCCATAATAGGCTATGCATTTAGCATTGGATCTGGGGTCATTACATGGAGAAAAAAAAGCAGAACACCATATCCTTGTCTTCTCTGGAAGTTGAATATCAAGCTATGTGTGCAACAACATGTGAAGCAGTTTGGTTGAGGAGACTTCTCCTTGATGCCGGAGAAGAATAGAAGGTTGCAACAATGATCAAATGCGACAACCAAAGCTCCATCAAACATGAAAATAATCTAGTATTTCATAAGAACATAAAGCATATCTTTACATAGTTTCATTTTGTCAGGGAGAAAGTTCAGTCAAAAGAAATCCATATTGAATATTGTAATAGTTGTGACAATGCTACTTTTATTTTTACCAAACCTCTTGGTAGAATCAATTTTGAATTGTGTAGAAAAGTGTTAGGCATATCTGTGAATCCATTTCTCCATTAAGGGGGAGTGTTGAGATTAATGATGAAATGTATTAATGGAGTGACAGTTCAATTAAACCTTAGATTAGGAGTTTGTTCCTAATTTCTAGGGTGTTGTTGCAACTTCCCTAATTGTGTGTGAATTATATATTCCTCATGTAATGATTGTAATGAAGAGCGATTTCTGTAGAGGTAGTCTCTAGGTGGTGTTCCACAGCTCTGATCTCTCCAGGTTTAATTAATAAATTTGATTCTTCTTCATAAATTAACATGTGAATACTAAAAATCTAATGGAAGGCACTACATATGTCTAGGTATTTATATAATAAAAATATTGGTTATTTATTTAGTATAAATAGACTATAAGAAAGATTTAAAAAATTAATACATTATTAAAAATATTTATAGAGTAATAATAATTTAACAGTATTTTTAGATTTTTTTAATGTAAAAATTATTGGGATTAATAATATTAATATTATTTATTTAAATTTAAATATTTAATTTTTTTTTTTTTTTTTTTTGGGTTTGATCTTAGGAATTTGAACATTAAATCTCATGGTTTACACAATATTACATAACATAATGATCATCAATTGAGCCAAACTCATGGGCTAATATTAGAAAGAAATTAGAGGAGAAGGCAATGCACAAATTACTAGTAGATTAGTTTGCATATTTAATCACAAAACAAACCAATCTACCTATTTACTAATGTAAGAATTATTTCCAAGTCCCCCCTTTAATGCTTACATTACATCATTACAAAGATTAATACAGAAAACAAAAATTATAATTCACATGTAAGTCACATAAGTGTCAGTGGTCTTGATCAACATGCACATCCACTCTACATCTCACAAACTCCACCCTTTCTTCACCACATCTTTGAGATTTCACTTGACTTCCATTTAAAACATAACTACATTTGACCATAGGTGATGAACTTTTCATGATCAACAATGTTGACATATTTTATTCTAAGAAGTTACATAGCTTGTTGTAGTTGTTAGAAAAAATAGCCAAGTAATAAATAATCCTATGGACACAGAAGCTTCACTCGGGGAGTACCGTACGATGTGGGTACATATTGGGGGTATATATTTAGGAAAAAATGACATAATATATTGGGGGATATATATTTATGAAAAAATATATAGGCTAACCAAATATTACATACAAATTATGTGAAACCCAAAGTTTTTAAACCAGCATTTAACTATCTATAATGCTTTGAAAGGAAAGGGAAAATAGTTATAATATTTCTTGCTTTCAAGGGAAAGGGAAAGTAGTTATAATATTTCTTGCTTTCAAGGGAAAGGGAAAGTAGTTATAATATTTCCTTATAATTTTCAAAAATCACATTTTTCTTTAGTATCTAATCTAGATGTGATTTGATTCAATGATACTCTAAACTCATTCTCATCATCAGTACAAAGGGCCATTATGCATGTACATATGCTATTTGCAAATTTTAGTTATTATTGATAGAAATAATAAGATCACCTTGGAAGGGTGATTGAGTGAAAATATTTATTGTGAAATCTACCAGAGGTGAAGTTGTAAAAAATTTTAAATATTAGAGCTTGGGGGTATTTTTCATGAATTTTAATGCAATCCTTGAAAATATTTTCAAGATCAATTTTGCAAATTTGGTAGTAGAGTTTGTTTTTGTTACAAATGTTTGTTAATGTTTTGTTACATAATGATTTTCATTGCAGTTTCCAAAAACATTTTTTAATCATATCCAAACCAAAACATGGATGACTTTGACACCAAATCTTTGATATCTTTTATTGGGAATAAAAATCAACAACAATTATATTGAAAATTATATCAAGCATGTGTGAGGCCGAGGAGCATGTATGAGCAATATCGAGCATGTATGGAGTTGAGGAGCATGTATGAAGCTAAGGAATAGGAACAGTAGAAGCTTTCATTCAAGAAACTCTTCAAGGGAGAAATCCATTCAATCAAACCATTCCTATGTGTCATTTATTATACAGTTGGCCCTTTTGTATAGCTTTGGGTTCCCATAACAATATCACAACAATATGTATAGAATTAGGTGACCATAACAATATGACAACCATATACCATAATAAATAACAAAATATTTAGTTCAACTATCTCCATAACTATTTCCAATAATATCTCCATAAATTACACAATTTTATTTTATGAAACCCTTATCCTTAATTTCTCCCCTGATTCTCATTATTAATTTATATATAAACCTAAATTCATATATAATTTACACTATTAATTTATTTTAATATTTTTATCATATATCACTAACAAAAATTAATATATAACCATACATCTAAATAAAATTATAATTGATTTTTTTTTATTAAACATTAAAAACTATTAAACATTTTAAATTAGGATATTTCTTATTAAAATATAAATTATAATTACTAATTACTAATTAAATGTAAAACATGCAAATCTATATATAAATTTATATAATAACTAATAAATCTCAAATTTGGATGATCTATCAATCAAACAAGCTCAAAACAAACTCTGTGTATAATAAGGGGGGTTGTGCGGCAGCTAGTCCCTCCCCTAAGCTGCAAAAATTGTTTATTCTGTAGACTAAGCAGTTATTGGTTCAAGCTGCACCTATTGAAGCAAAAAACCATGGTCATGAAACACAATTGTTGTTCCTATAGCTAGCTCTATAATAAGTCTGTATGTATACTACTAGCTTTTATACTTGCAGGTTTGTGCTCGTTGTTGACTAAGCAGATTTAGTAGCAGAGACCATTGTTTAAGATCCCAATCCTACACCAATTAAACCAATGGAAGCACCACTAGTAGCAGAGTAAGCAGCAAGGGTTATAATACCTATTGCAAGATCCATTCCATAGCCTGTGAAAGAGGCAGTTTCTCAAGATAGATAGTGTATGACTATGACAGTCTTGAGGATCTAGGTAACAAAATAAGAGCACGAAACAATAAGCCCCCTAGGAAATAACTGTTCTTACAAGAACTTGTGAGTTCAGAGGGACAAACTGTTGGAACTTGTGAATTCAGAGGGACAACGTGTTGCAATTGATAGTCCTATTCAATCAATCACAAAGATCAACTAGCTTGAGGCTACCAACAATCTTATTGGAGTATCACGGTCTTAAAGTTATTAGCACAAACTTAATGGAGCAAGCAACAAATAACACATTCCTCTTTGTTGTTGAATTGATGTTTAGTAGATCCAAGTGCATCAACACCTGCAACTACAAGGTAAACTTATCTATGCCAACATCATATATTATCCACGTAGAGAGACCATCGACATAAGAACCATTGGTTAGAAGAGACTCGGACTAGGTAAATCCAGATGACCCGCACTTATAGGAGCCTAGTCCCAGCAGGCCAAAATAGGCCCATAACAAGCAAGTAAATTGAAGGTTTATGGGTTCTATCAAAATTTATCTCTACACTTCTCACCATGATCCAAGCTAATACCAGGAGCCCAGTCAAGTATTAGTCCCAGTCGAGTAGTAGCCCATACATAGTGCATTGGTCTGGAGCAGCTCTGTGGAGACTAGCCTCTAGCATAGCAGGTAGACCAGGTAGAGTAGATATGCGATATCCCACGTGAAAACTAGGAATAGAGCTCTCTCTTTATTTAGCTTTGTTAGACATGTGACATCATATAGTAACTAGAGTGGATATCCTAGTCTAAGAGGTGAACACTTCTATGCTGGTTGTAGTTCCGGTTAAGCTCTGTGCTATGAACCACGATGCGGCTAGTCCCTGCCTTGAGGATGAAGTGGCGCTTGAAATGGCATGCATGTAATATAATGTAACAGGGGCTTATAAATTCAAATAATCCTTGAAAAAGAGGACTAACAAAATCAAATGGGCTTATAAAGTCAAATAATCCTAAAAAAAGAGGGCTGACAAAAGAAAATGGGCTTGAATCTATAGAGTGCAAATCACTGAATGTATTTATCAAATCTATGGAATAACTGCACAACAAAACAAGATAGATCTAAAATAGATCACACATCAATTAAAAACAAACATATTTGTAAATGAACACCCTGTATCATGTGTGCCAAACATTGTTAGCAAATGCAATAACTGCACAACCAAACAAGCTAGATTTCAATAGACTATGTTCAAACAAAAGAATTTGGTCAATGGATTTGGCCTCATAACCTCCTTGCATTATGGATTTGCAATACCATATTCATAATTAGCTATAGTTAAAATAGTAGAGACGGTTTAAAATTTTAAATGACAGGATAAAGACAAACATTAAAGAAGCTAATTACTCCTAAAAAGTGCATGCAATTTAAAAAAAACACTCCACCATGGCTTGTACATAAATTATAATCTCAATATAGTTGATTTGAGCTTGCAGATAATTTCCCAGGAGACTAATTCATCGGCCATAATAATTATGAAAGTAAGAACACCTACAACAAAACAACCCAGGAAAAAAGTTATCTTCTGTAACAACATGCATCATAGAACAAACGCTTCTACTAGACACCATGAAAAACAAAATACCTATTTTTGGATGCAAGACAAAAAAGCCACCTTAGATTTGCTTTCCGCAAGATCATGAGAGATACCATGATAAAGAATTGGCAACATCACAACTAACTTTGAAAAGGTTAGTTGAGTAGCTAGGAGTACAATAGAAAATGTATTCATTGGAATGAAATCCCAAACCAGGGATAGATCACAAAAAAGGAAAAGATGTCTTCATGTTCCAGTTATTGCAAAATGCCTTCGTAAGAAAGGGAAATATTAGAAATATATGTGATCAGTGGCCTGCCACGTTTTCATCTTCAACTTTTTTTTTTTTTCTAAATAAGACTGAGCTAAAATATATTACATCGAGAGCCAAATTACATTATCAGTATTACACCAGGGCCGCGACCCTGTAAAACTGGTCCTGGGACCAACTGTAAACACGAGAAAGTTCATAACAGGGATACAAAAGCTGGAACCAGAGTGACGCTTACGTAGCCGACACATGGACTGAGACAACATAGACACTTAATCAACACATAGACACCATAGACACGATGGACACATAGACACCATAACAGAAGTAACAGATAACCGACACCATCATAGAGATGATCTGAAGTACAAAAAGACTGATTGCAGACATATATGTGGTCGCAAGGAGAGCTGACAGCGAGAAAAATCATGCAGAGGAACCTGGAGCGCGCACTAGTCTTCATCCGTGGTCTGTGGCTCGTCCTCCATCTTGCAGCAGGGAGGCTGGAGAATTGCTTTGCCCTTACCAACATTGCGCTGTACAGGCTCGCTTGGACCAGCACCATGGTGCTGCACAGGCTCGCTTGGACCAGCTCCAGGGTCATGAACAGGCCTCAGCAATGGCCGGAAATTCCATGTCCACAGTCGGGACAACCCCAGGAATCCGCGGAAGGTCAGCATGGGGAGCATCATCATCACCCCACGGATTACGGCAATGCTCAACTGAAACAGTGACGAAGAAGGTCGAATTGGCCAGAGTGCAGGGAAGGCGATATCCTACCATCGGATGTTCTGTATGCCCGCAGTCCATTCTTTCCGGCAGTTCCACAATTCTTCCTCTGCCCGAAGGCCTTCCTCTTGGTCTTCTGTGCTCAGAGGAATCTTCTATGGAGGAGGAGGGGGAAGGGGCTCTTCCAATGAAACTGCCCCGCCGACTGGTACCCCGAAGCCGTTCACGTTGCATTCTGAAGGAGAGCGGATGGCGGGTGTGTATACACAAATTGTTCCCCTGCACCAGACTCCCAATTCCCCAACAAGACTGCGGATTGAAGGTATGCAGAACCTCCAAACGACCAGGCTCACAACTGAACTGCCCAGCTTTCCAATTGCCCAGGTCTGTGGCACCTGAATCGTCACAATCACTCTCACAGCCAGACAGAGAGCCGAAGTAATGAGCTTCCGCCCCTTCCTTCCAGATCAGAACCGGTGCAGGCAAAAAATGCAGAGGAATGTCCGCGAGCTTTCGGCTTTGAAGAGCCATGGTTAGCGTTTCAATGCTGGCAATGAATGTCGAAGGGACGGCTCTGCAACCAGTATTAACGACCCTCCTTGAATGCTGCATGCCTGCGAGTTTAAGGCGTGTCCTTTGGGTGTACGTGGCTTGTCCGGGCGGACACCTGCCCTGTTGACAAGTCATGGGCCCTATAGCGCTAACAACCACCCACATCCGGGGCGTTTGCATCTTCAACTTGAAAACACATTTTTTTACATATATTTTATGTAAACAAGTATCACTTATATACATATGGATATGCCTTTACATTAAAAAAACACTCCACCATGGCTTGTACAGAAATTATAATCTCAATATAGCTGATCTAAGCCTGCAGATAATTTCCCAGGAGACTAATTCATCAGCCATAATAATTATGAAAGTAAGAACACCTACAACAAAACAACCAAGGCAAAAAGTTTTCTTCTGTAACAACATGCATTACAGAACAAACGCTTCTATTACACACCATGAAAAACAAAATACCTATTTTTGGATCTAAGACAAAAGAGCCACCTTAGATTTTCTTTCCACAAGATCATGAGAGATACCATGATAAAGAATTGGCAACATCACAACTAACTTTGAAAAGGTTAGTTGAGTAGCTAGGAGTACATTAGAACAAGTATTCATTGGAATGAAATCCCAACCCAGGGATAGACTAGAAAAAAGAAAAAGATGTCTTCATGTCCAAGTTATTTCAAAGTGCCTTTGTAAGAAAGGGAACTTCTTATGAAACCAAAAATCCCGATGGGGATTTCATAGTTCAACATATTATTAGAAATATATGTGATCAGTGGCCTGCCACCTTTGCAGCTTTGACCAGAAAACACATTTGTTTACATATATTTTATGTAAACAAGTAGCACTTATATACAGATGGATATGCCTTTACATTACAAAACCCCATACCATATCCAACCTTGACTGATTTAGGATCATTTCGAATTTGGATGTTGCTCAACTTACTATTCTAAAGCTCAATGACAAGAGTGAAAGTTGCCACAACCCAAAATTGGCCCCTGTAGAAGTTGTTGGAAGAGACTCAAATTTGTGCTTTGTATTACAAGCTCCTGTCATGAGAAACTAGATTAGGTAGCATGCTCAAAAGCTGGAATCATGCTAGTAATTTTATTCTCATAAAGATAAATGAGAACTTGAGAAAACAGAATCACATGTTGGGAAAAAATTGTAATAATTCTAACTTATCAGCCTTTAAGGTCCTTCCTCAAACTAACAAATATAAAACTGTTTCGGTTAAATCCAGTGACATGATGATCCAATGAACATGACTTCGACCATATGCTGCAAAGGAAAAACAAAATAATTTTTAGAACATGAAAGATGCCCCATAGAAAGTGCACTCAAGCTTTGTCAGCTTAAGGAATCACATATTTTATATGACGATAAAGTTCACAAAAACATGAGGATAAAGCTACAATGAACTCACTCGAAGCTGCAACATGTGAAAAGGCTAGATCTGGTGACTCCTTTTCAGGAAGCTCTCTGAATTGCTCCTTCAAGAACCCTAAAGTTCTCCACCCTTGTCACGCTCCCCAAAAACCTAAATCTATTGTGAAGACAAATAAAATTTAACTAAGAATGCGGCCGAATGGGACAAATTGATAAATTTTCAAATTCATTTCACCAATTGGCCAAATTTTGTAACTACATGAATTAAAAACCAAAAATACATTATAATTTCAAGGCTGATGAAGTAATGAACAATGGAACTGAAAAAACCACTAGAATTATTGATAAAGGAAATTAAGAAGAAGCTGTGAGACATCCAAAAACAATGAGTATAACCACGAATATATGCTGCTTAGTGTTAGGTGTAATAATTCTCTTCATTATTTTGGTTGATACATAAGTCAAAAAAAGAGGTGATGGCGTTGCTTCCACATCATGGTGGTGCCTGAAAGGTGTGCTTTCATGAGACTTGGAATTATCAGGAGAGGGGGAGGGCACTCCATTCAATCCAGAGATGGGCAAAATACCAAACAAAAAGCATAAAATTGCAAAAGAAGATATTTAAAAGAAAAAATGAAAATCCTACCCCTAAAGCTTTGGGGTTCTATCATCCCCTCTAGAACATATGGTTTTAGCAAAGAATGATATATCTGAGATTTCCCATTGATCCCCACACAAAGGAGATGTACCAAGCACAAGAGGTTGTGGATCTTTGGCCTGTACAAGAATTTAGATAGGTCGATCAGTCTTACATTCAATAAACAAATTTTGTCATATGTCTGAATGTATGAGAATGTTAAAAAATAAAAATAATAAAGTGAATTAAATTAAATTAAAAATAGATGTTGCCATGCCAACAGCATGGTTCCCAGGTGTGAGAGGTATGGATTTACAAGTTTCAATGTGTGTTCATCTAGAAACGCCTTCTTCCATTGATAGCTACCAAATTCTGAATTCTCTTAGAATTCATGGAAGCAAGAATCTTGAGCACAGTAATAGTTAAAACTGCATCCAGATATAATGAAAAAATACATAATGCAGAAATTCCCTCCCCAGGCAATTTGACTTCTTCCTCTGTCTGCGAGATTTCTTCTTGAATATGAATTTGGATTTCCCTATGATAAGCTTTTGCAACTTCCTTTACATCCTTCCTGACCTGAGCATTTAAGATACACTTGCATCTTGCCTAACCTGAGCATATGAGATACACCTGCTCCCTCAATTTCCATGCCTTCCTCTGTCACCGCCAAGGATTCTTTCCATGGATAAAGAAAAATAGCCTCCAGAAGCTTCGAAAGGAGATGAGCAGGGCAGAGTAGACAAGGACTCCTGGATGAAGCGACCAAACTAGGAATCCAGGGTGAACCAGGAAGACCGTGGCAACACGGGCATTTCTTCTTTTCTTTAATGTCCACCTTAGTAGGTTCCACGCCCTTGTTCACCTCATGGAAATGGTCATATGATGCCCAGACAGAATAGTGATCTTCTCTGGCTCTTCAGGGAATTGCAGTAGCATGACTGGTGCAAAACAAAAGAATGATTCCTCTCAGGGAATTGCAAAACAAAAGACTAATTCTTCTCAGGGAATTGCAGTAGCCTAACTGGTGCGGAACAAAAGATTGATTCTTCTCCGTGGCCGGTGTATGTATGGCAATGTCAAACCCATGTCAAACACAATGGTAATTTTTCCGCTAATTGAACTAGGATTAGTAAAAGCAAGCAAGATACTCTTAGGTAACTTGAATTGAAATGGAAGCATCAATCAGAGAGTGCTGGTGATGGGTACAAGCAGGAGGTCTTTACTCTCAGGTAACTTTTGTATTTTTTCTTCATGAATCATTCCCTTCTATGCGAAGGTAACTTTTACATTTTTTCCTTCATGAATATGGCGAGGCAAGTGAGTTTCCAGTCTTGCAATAAGATTTATTGCTTCTGTACCTATTTCCAAATGTAATGCACCAATTTTGCAATTCCTAGTGGGTGCCCCGAAGATCAGCTGGTCATGCATTCAATGGACACTTGGTTACATGTAAACTGAAAAGAAGAGTGTATGGCACCTGGAAGTTGTGGCAGGTAGTCATGGCAGGTGTACAAGCAGCGGTGATAGGTAGTGGTGGCAAGCGTACCATTAGGAGGGGGTGATGGTTCCTCTATTCTATACCATGCAGTCCATGGAAATCCAATAACCATAGCAACTCAAATTAATTTTAACATTAGTTCCCTAGTGTAAAACATTTCAAAAAAATGAACTGTCTAAACCTAGAATATCATATAGTCTAGCCTCTTTGGCCTCTGGATGAGGCCAAATAAGATGGTGAAGTTGAATGAGAAGGGAAATAACAAATATGAAAAAAATAATAATTGAAAACTGAAGACCAACTAATGTCAAATGCCATCAAAACGATTACTATAGTCCCATGCCATTGCTAGATGGCAGGGACTAATAATAATGTCTCTTTGGATATAGTAATAGTCTGGCAATGGCAGGGACTAATAATAATGTCTCTTTGTATATAGTAATAGTGTTTTAAAACAAACTCTTTGTATAATAATAGTGTCTCTTTGTATATAGTAATAGTGTTTTCAGGTTAGAGTGTGTGAGGGAACTCCAACTCCATAAGTGCTCCGTTCATTCGTTTAACTTCTCGTTGTTCCTAAATGATATCGAGTTCCTGGTTACATCAATAATCCTTTCTTTCTACACCCTTGTCGATTTCCTGGTGACATCCATAGTCCTTTCTTCCTACACGCTAGTTGGTTAGTGTCTACATTAATCTTCTTAATAATGACAAAGAAGACTTTGACAAAGAGACAGTGAAAAAACATAAATAATAATAATAATATTTGGAATGAAATGCAATAAATAAAATTGAGTAATTATATAATATAAATAAAGGATAAAGAGAAATTTAAAAATTAATAATATAATATAAAAAACATTTATATAGTAAAAGTAATTTTTCTTCTGAAAAATATGAAAGTATGTTTGGAATTTTTCAGAAAGATCCTATTAAAATTGAGATATAAAGTGTCAATTAAAATTAGTTTTAATTTAACCGAGATTAATAATATTGATGTTTTTTATTTTAATTAATTTTATGTAGTTAAAAAGATTAAATAAAAATAAAATAATTCAGCGTAAACTAATTAAAACGAAAAGGGATGAATTTATGTGTATTCATGTTTTTATTAGAATAGAATAAGGAGTCAATCTTGTACATTAATAATTTGGTATTTGGTATTTTTTTTTGATTGGGTGCTGTTTCGTCCATGCATTTTCCCTTTATGAGAATTCTGGAAGTGCATTTTGGTAATACCTTCAAAGTTTTGTATTTTAGTTTTTCATCAAATATCGTATTAATTTAATTTTTATTAATAATTTAGATCATTTTTATAATTGATATTGCTAATTTTTTTGTATACAAAATGAAATCAATTCTAAAAACATTATTAAGCTAGAGAGGTATTAAATAAACAATATACATAGTAATGGAGTAAAATTTCAGACACACATCAAACAAATTCTCAATTGAAGAATCCATCAACTTAGCAATTAAAGATATACACAATAGCTAAAATGTATATATATTATAATTACAATATATATCTCATTATAATTACAATAGTGCAACGAGAATTGAAACAAAATCAATCAATAAAAAATATAAAAAGGAAGAAAGTCAATAAAAGAAATTATAAAAAAAAATATTATTTTCTTCTAGGTTGTTTAATTATTAAAAGTTTTGGAGATTATGATCTGAATTTGATATTTTTTTTGGGAAAAATTTTGATTTGTGTTGTTTAAAGTGGGTGTTTGACTTCATATATAGATTCAACCTCCCAAAAAATCTTTTGGACACTTGGATTGTGGAGAGTTCACAGCTCAAATTTATTTATGATTCCAACAAATTATTATGAAGTTCTGAACAAATTAAACCCAAAAATAAATCAGAAAACCCTCCAAAATATCTAATAAATACATTGGGCCTTTCCCTTAAATTTATTTTATTTATTAAATTTTGTTTAAATATTATGAAATAGTAAAATTTTATGTAAAGTAATTCTCTATACTTAATTATTTGTTTTTTAAATAACAACATAAAAATTTATATTTAAAAGTTTTAAATTATTGGTTATATGTGAACTAGTATTTATAGAACATTTTAATTATACACATGAAATGCAGTCATAGGTTACGTCAAAATTATGATCACCTGCTGGCAAGGACTTATAGTTAGCTTCTTAATGTTTACAGAAATGATCTATTAAATGTGAAGCCGTAATAAAGATTTTGGCTCCGACCTCGCTCTCGGCAACTACTCGATCACAATCAGGCTGACACTGAACCAACTCCCACACCTCACTGTGTTTCACATGCAGAATTTTAGATTTTTAGATGCTTCTTTATGTTTTATACTTTTTTTTGGTAAGAAAAAAGCCATATGTATATGAATAGAAAATTATATAGATCATCTTTCAGATGCATTCATATATGTTACAGAGTTAGTAAGAATAGTTTTCAAGATATCAAAAGCAACTTGTTACAGCGGAGAGCCAGTCAGAGACACACTCTGAACAATATAGACTACGCACTTTGAGCAATATAGACTGAAAGCAGCTTATACAAAGGCAGGATGGAACATCATTTGTTCCTGCAATGATAGTCCACTCTCTAGAGTCAAAATGAATTCATTGTACAGCTTGTATTTTTTTTGTCAAGGAAAGCAAGCCAAGGGCCAAGGCCTCTGTGTAATTTTCTTTGATCAAGGAAAGCAAACCAAGGACCAAGGCCTCTGTGTAATTTTCTTTGGCCAAGAAAGGCAAGCCAAAGGCCAAGGCCTCTGTGTAAGGTCAAGCCAAGCGCCAAGGCCTCTGTGTAATGTCAAGTGATTTCATTCTCCATTAATATTATATTTGTGTTTTTCTTATTTTTCTCCATGGTCTCTCTGTGTGATATTATGCTTTATTGTTGCTCTCTGAATATGAATCTGTTGCGTGCTTTGAACTAACAACTGAGATCGGAGCCACGACGCGGATAATAGCGCCCACTATCCAGGCTTTGCTCCCACCTCCGCCACCGCCGGGATTGTTGCCGCTTGACGTCCCATTGCTACTACTGAAGAGCCCGGTAAGGCCCGAAGATGCTGTGAGGCAAACTTCGGGATTGCACCCGACAACTGAGATTCAGACAGATCTACGATGCAAGTCTTTCTCAGGGGAACTCGCAACACACGCTGTCTCAAAGGAAACCAAATAATCAAAAAGTTTACCGGTTTACCAGTTTGGTATTTGCTTTGAACTAATTTCGATTATGCGTTTTAACAACGTCTGGTATGCAGCTTTCAATATAATCTCAACTTGTTTGATTTGCAGGGTATTGATTTTCTAAATCATTTTAAAAGCTTTGTTCTCAATAGAGTGTATGGGAAGAAAGACTTTGAGCCTTGTGCCTATTTTGAGTTGAAGCGTTGTAGTCTTTTTTAAAGCTTCTCCTTTAAAGTATTAAAAGAAAACACAAAGGACATTGAAATAAGAATAGTTGTTTTGCGGTTTTCGATCTTGATTTATTAAAATCATTTGTCAGAAGCTCTCACTAAAAATAAATAAATAAGAGGTGTTATATTTGAGAAGAGCTTGTAGTTTGTTATATAATTTTGTATTAAAGGGGTATTTTGATTAATTGGTATATTATTTTGTAAGTGGAATTTTACTTTTGGGGTGTGAATTTTATTGAGAATGGAAATAACAATTATATATATGAAGTTGAGTGGCCCTTATTTTTCTTATGTAGATCATAGATGGAGGATATGTTGATCTTAAAGGATCAGTGTTTACCGATTTGAGGGCACAACAAAGAAACTCTCATCTATGACATATGAAGAGTGGAATAAGCTAGATAGAAAGGTGTTTGCAACAATCCACCAATATCTAGCGAAGAATGTGTATTTCAATGTGTCCGGAGAAAAGATGACACAAGGATTTTGGAAAAAATTCCATGGTCTATATGAGAAGAGAATTTCATCCAACAATGTGTTCTTGATGAAGAAGCTTTATAATCTCAAGATAGAAGGTGCTTCACTTGCTGAGCACTTGAATGAATTTAATATTATTACTAATCAGCTTGCCTATGTTCAAATAATTTTGGATGATGAAATTAGAGCTATTTTGTTAATGTGTTCTATGCCAAACATCTGGGAAAATTTAATTGTAGCTATGAGCACTTCAACAACTACAAGGACTTGAAGTTTGATGATGGAAACAACAATTTAATGAATGAGGAGCTACGACGTAAGTCAATTAATGAAATTTAGGGAGGAGAAGCTCTAGCTCTAGTTGATCATGGTAGGAGAATTGATCGAGGCTGACAAGGGCGATCAAGATCTAGAGGTCAATAAAAATCAAGGACGGGCAGGATCATCTGTTTTCATTGTGGAAAACCCAACCACATGAAGAAAGATTGCCGATTCTGGAAGAAAGGACAAAAGGATTAGAGACCAGCTATTACAAATCACAAGTCATCCAGTACAAATGAAGGTGAGAGACTGACCAACAAATCACAAGTCATCATAGACAAATGAAGGTGAGACTACTGTTGTACCTATAGATGGTGATGTGTTATTTACTGTCTCAGTAGAGGATGCATGTAGATATACATCTAACAGTAGCTTTGAGTGGATCCTTGACTGTGGGGCATATCACCATGTAACCCCATGCAAAGATAGTTTTGTTGCATATAATCTTGATGATTATGGTAGAGTGCATTTGGGGATAATCATTTTTGCAATATAGTTGGAGTGGGAGATGTAGAGATCAAGGTGAAGGATGGACAAAATATATTGTTGAAACACATCAAGCATGTACCAGAAATGCACATGAGTTTGATCTCTATGGGACGACTCGATGATGAAAGCTATTTCACAAGATTTAGAAAAGGAGGCTGGAAAATTAGCAAAGAAGCATTAGTCGTGGCCAAAGGACCTAAGACAAGAACATTATACACATTGAAGGCACTAATAGGAAAATCAAATTTGGCTTCTGTCACAAAAGAAGGAAATTCAGGAGATTTGTGGCTTAAGCACTTGGGTCAGAGGAGCGACAAGGGCTTAAAAATCCTTGTTGGTAAAAAATTACTGTTAGGTTTGAAATCCTACAATCTTGATCTTTGTGAGCATTTTATATATGCTAGACAAAGAATGGTTTCATTTCTTGGAGGTGTCCATGACAAAAAAAAATGTGCTAGAATTGATTCACTCAGATGTGTTTGGGCATGTTAACATCAAGTCATTAGGAGAAGCATCATATTTTGTAACATTTATGGATGATGTATCTAGGAAGGTTTGGGCATATCGTATGAAAAGTAAAAGTGAAGTGTTTGGAATATTTTAAAAATTCCATGTTGTTGTTGAAAGAGAGACTATAAAATTTCTCAAGTGTTTGAGAACAAATAATGATGGAAAATATTGTTCAAATGCATTCAGGGAATATTGTAACAAGTTTGGCATAAAGCATGAGAATATTGTGCCTGGTACTCCTCAACAGAATGGTGTCGAAGAAAGGATGAATCACACCATTGTGGAAAAAGTGTGAAGCATCTTGTCCAATTCTGGTTTGGAGAAGATTTTTTGGGTTGAAACGGTCAAGAGCACTTGCTACCATATAAATAGATCTCCAACTATAGCCTTGGATGATGGTATCCCTGAAGAAGTTTGGACTGTAAGAAGTTGAATTATTCTCATTTGAAAATATTTGGATGTGAAGCATTTGTACATATTCCCAAAGAAAATAGAACTAAGCTAGATGATAAATCTATGAAATGCATTTTTCTCGGATATGAGGTTGAAGAATTTGGTTTCTTGCCTATGGGATTCAGTAAAACATAAAATTCTTAGAAATAAGGATGTTATATTTAATGAGTCAAAAATGTTTAAGAGAATTGTAGGTGAGTTGGAGGTTAAGAAAGTTATTGTCAGGTTTGAAGAGCAGCATGAAGACATCCCACCAATGCAAGAAAATGGACAACAAATTCAGGAGCAGGAAGAACAACAAGTGGAAAATTAAGAACACCAAGAAGAAGGAATATTCCAAGAACATTTACAGGAGATTCAACTTGATAATGCACCACCATAGTTGGTTCGTAGATCTTCTAGGCCTCATAAGCCTTCACAAAAGGTATCCTCCTTCAAACTGTATTTTATTGACTGATAAAGGTGAGCCTCATTGTTTTCAAAAAGCTTGTAAAATTAAGCACAGTAAAGAATGGAAGAAAGTGATGGAGGAAGAAATGAACTCTTTGCTGGAAAATAAAACTTGGAGTTGCTAAATCTTCCAAAAGGGAGAAAGGCTATACATAGCAAATGGGTTTACAGGATTAAGCATGAAGGTGACAAAAAGAAGGAGAGGTATAAAAAAAGGTTGGTGGTGAAATGAGTTTTCCAAAAATAAGGTATTGACTTCTCTGAAATTTTCTCATATGTTGTTAAAATGTCATCCATTAGAGTCATTCTTGTTCTTGTTGTTGCTTTAAACTTAGAATTTGAATAATTAGATGTAAAAACTTATTCTTTCATGGTGAATTGGAGGAATAAATTTATATGTAGCAGTCAAAAGGCTTCATAAAAAAAGGCAAAGAAGACCTTGTTTGCAGGTTGAAGAAGAGTATCTATGTGTTGAAATAGGCACCTCGACAATGGTATAAGAAATTTTATTCATTCATGTTGGAACATGGTTTTCACAGGTTGGAAGCTGACCATTGTGTCTATATCAAGAGGTATGATCAAGGAAATTATATCATATTATTGGTATATGTGGATGACATGTTAATTGTTGGGAATGATAAGAATATGATCAAAAGGTTGAAGAAAGATTTGGCTCCAACATAATAGATATTGGGCATTAGAATCACGCGTGATAGGAAAAACAAAAGGTTGTGATTTTCACAATAAAATTATATCAAGAAGGTGCTTGACAGGTTTAATATGAAGGATGATAATCCACTTGGTACAACCCTTGCAACCCACTTCAAGTTGAGTACTAAATTGTGTCCTAGTGATGACAAGGAGAAGGAAGAGATGAGAAGGATTCCTTATGCTTCAACATTTTCCAGCTTGATGTATTTCATGGTATGTACACGACCCGACATTGCATATTCAATGGGAGTAGTGAGAAAGTTCCTTGCCAATCCAAGAAAACAACATTGGGAAGTAGTAAAATGGATTATGAGATATCTCAAGGATTCTAATCATTATTGTTTATGATTTGGTCATAATGAGACTATGCTTGAACGATTTACAGATATAGATATGGCTGGAGATATAGACACCAGAAATTTCACTACAAGTTATTTGTATCCATTTGCAGGTGGAGAAGTACTTGGGTGTCAAGGCTACAAAGAATAGTAGCTCTCTCTACAACAAATACAAAACACATAACTGCAATAGATGCTTGTAAGGAGATGTTGTGGATGCATCGATTCCTAGGAGAGATAGGAATAAAGAAGGACAAGTATGTGCTATATTGTGATAGTCAAAGTACCATTCACTTGCGAAAAAACCCAACATTTCACTCAAAAACCAAGCACATTGACTTAAGATACCATTGGATCCGGAATGTGTTGGAGGAAGGACAATTATCCTTGGAAAATATCCATACAGATAGGATCCCTGCTGATATGCTCACTAAAATTCTACCAAGAAATAAACATGAGTTATGTAGAAGTATGGTAGGAATCGATGTGACTTAATTCAGGATTCTTCATTCTTCTTTGAGTGGGAGAATGTTAAATGTGAATCCGTAATAAATGCTTCGGCAACCACTCTCTGACAATCACACTGACACTAAACCGACTTCCACCCACATTCATTGACTTGTAACCTCATTTTGTTTCACATGCAGAATTCTAGATGCTTCTTCATGCTCTATAAATTTGTATTTTCTTTGGACAAGGGAGGAAAGCCAAGGGAGAAATCCTCTGTGTAATGTGAAGTGATTTCATTCTCCATTAGTAATGCATTTGTGTTTCTCTTTTGTTTTTTCATTATCTCTGTTTATGAGATTATGCTTTATTGTTTCCCTCTGAATATGAATCTATTTTGTGCTCTAAACTAACATGATGAACCTTTAAGGAATGCGCGACTTGAGGTTTCATATGAACAAAGGAGTTGAATTAATGAAATGAAAATAGCTTCTCACTGCAACTAATAGGCACAATTTAGAATTGCATATTTTTGATCTAAACATCGAAGAGATTCTTATCGAAATTCTTGGCTTTTTACTTTCTCATTAAATAAAATAGTTATAGTAATGGATCCTGGAGACTGCTGGAGCACTAAGAGTCGAACGAGTTCTGAAGACCAGACTTGGTGGTTCTTCTTAGTTCTGATCAAAACCAAAGAATCATCGTCTGCACTACTAGTTACCATCATGGCCTTATTTTGCACAAATTTCAATTTTGGTTGTTCAGTGTTCAACAACTTTCCCTAAACCAGCCATTGCCATCATTTGAACCTTGGTAGACATACTGAACTTTATTCTTACTAGCCTTTCCTAAGGAAATCATCCTGTTCAGAAAGCTGTTGGTGCCTTGTGACCGATGTAGAAGGAGGTGAAGTGGAAGACTAAATGTTGACGGAATTCCTTCATGATTTGGCCAACACTCATTGATTTATGAAAGATGTGAACATCGCAGTCTGAGTGAATGAGCTAGATGGCTTTCTTTGTTGGAAATGAAGAGGAGACAAAGCATAAATAATTCACACATAAAACCATGAGGTGTTGATCTTCTATTGATCACACATAAAACATGATGCTTACAATGAACTCGGTGAAGCGTATTTATCCTTTTCCAACTAGCGACATGCCTAAAATATCTTGACATACAACCACACACTAAAATTCATATATAACTTGACTTGACTCAACACTCAAAAACTCAACCCTTAATCACTCAGTTAACTAACTCTATATGTTTAGCTAACTCCACATGCAGGAGTAATTACAATTTCTAACACTCCCCCTTAATTACGACCATATGACTCAACATGACTGAACATGACTTAACTATCAGACAAACATGCCTTCTCGTCTATGTCTCAGCTAGGCTTACAATGACTCAAGAATTTTACAATTTTTCATTTTCTTTTTCTTTGCTTCCAGATTCTATATGATCGAAATTGCTTCATTCTCCGTTGAACTTTATTGCTGTAGGGTTTATTCACTTGTTGCTGCTGCAATTTTTCTTTGACTTGTTTTGAACTTGTTTTGAAAAACAATTGGATAATTTCTTCTACACCTTCCTCTTCAAATATTCATTCAAATATGGACTGATGCTATAACAATGCATCTTCAAACTGTCTTCTTTGCTTTGCTTCTTGTGCTTCATATTCTTGACTTTCTTTCTGCCATATTTCTTGATAGCAAAATCTTATCTCTTCTTGACTCCATTGTTGAAAAATGGTTTCAATGCATTCATATTTGTCTTTAGAAACATCTATATCATTCTTTTCACTTTCATCATCAGGCACTGCTATTTTTTTCCTGTAATCTGCACACTCAAGATCATTATTCACCATTTCATTCAATTCCTTTATTCCAACTGCTGCTTTAAGACTCATATCAATTTGTTCTATTGGTTTATGAATCATTCTTCAATGAACTTCAAATCTGCGTCAAATTTATTAACAACCTTGCCTTTAACTTCTGCTCCCATGCTATTTTGAACACCTGCATATTAAAAATCAATGCAAAAAACATCTTTAATACGACTCTCTTCAGTGACAACTTCTTGCTCTACATCTAACTTCTTTTCAATTGCATGGAGGTTGTCTTCCACTATTACGATGTTAGTGGATATTCTCATAAAAAACTCTTCAATCACTTTATCATTTTCCTGATCATCAACTTTTGCTAGATGACATATTGCTTCATGAGTAGTCCCAACTTCTTCATATCTTGATTCTATAGTGGAAGCGTCAACTTTCAATGTTTTATCAAACATTGCGCTTACCATATTATCACAATCAATCCCTGTTTCAAAAAAGAAACCACACATAACATCATCATAATGTTCATCCACACTATGGTAGGATATCTAAACATTCATGTGCTCACTGACAATTTCAAATTTACCAAATCTATCAGTGGCGGTTGGATTCACCAATTCACATCTCACTTTGCAGTGATCATCCACATTTGTCTCATCATAGTGGGATTCACCATCATCTGCATCATCCACATTATGATGAAATCTTTGAGTTTATTTGCTCTTGCTCTGTTTCACACACAGATGCTTCAACTTCTCTCTTTGCAATCTTTGTTGCATCTTCTTTATCCATATGCATGCTTGCATAATGAGTTTCAATTTTATGGTCTTGACAACCATCATCCACTTTTGAGTGAGATTTTTCAAGCTCTGTTTTCCTCTTAAGGTCTTTGTCATCTACTCTGAGATCTGCCGCCGACTTCTTTTCTTGTGACATAACCTATTGTTGCATGTCACTCTCCTTTGTGCCAAACTTTGCTTCCAAGATCTTCCATGCTTCCAAGGAAGTTGTAGCTTTTTCTATCTTGCAAAAACACTTCTCATCCAATGCATATTTTATAAGATTCAATGTTAAAACATCACATACTGCATCATATGGGTTATTAGATTCATACTCAATTAACTCTTTAGCTCTAAGAAAAGTTAACACCTTGATAACCCAATGATCAAAATATTCATATGTAAACATAGGAGGTGGTAGCAGATCAAAGTTACACCAATCACCCTCGATTTCTTCTTTGTCTTCTTTGGCAATGATCTTTGCCTCTTCTTTTTTATTTTTTTTCTTAGTCTTCTTCAGTTGCGCTTTGCGACCCATGACTGTTGTTATTCTTTTTCTTGCCGTTGCTTTGCTGATTGCATGACGTTGTTTTCCATATCGCCTTTGGAAAAAAATATGATTTTCTATATGCACCCTCACAAAGCACAATCTTCACCAAAAAAACTGTCATGCTTAACAAAAAACCAAATAATTTAGTAGACTGACGAACTTTCCGAAGCCCTAAACTCTTGTTAAATACGATCTCTTTTTTTTTTTTATTTCTCTTTGAATTAAAAAAAACACTTAAAAAATCTTCAAAACCCTGCGTCTAGAAACCTTTGTGGAAAAACTGTAACCCTTTATAAAACCATGAAACATGCTTCTTAAAATTTCCATATAATCGTGCCTTTGCAAAAAAATATTCCAAAAATCCTTTATACTTTTATAACCACGATTTTAACTTTCACATGATCTTTTATTTTAAAATCATTCAAACATTACAGGAACCTTTCGAATAACTTTACTTTGTCAAATCCTTTTAATGTCACGAAACTTCAAGTAATATTAGATGGCAAACCTTGCCCACGCCGTCTTCGGTCCTTTCTACGGCTTACCACTCACCAGACAGAAGAAACCACTGAATATCGACGCATTTAACTAATCAGAGTGGCTTCCCAAATCTCTCAACCGCGGCGGCAACTACTTGTTTTCCCGTTGACTTCAGTTACGCCTTTAAATATACCTTTGAACCTTGCCTTAAAAAGAGATTTGTTGGGCTGCGGCCTTGTTTCGTTTGTTATGACTGTCGCTTGACTGTCAACAAATACCAGACTTTTATTACGCTCTTCGCGGCTCGATTGTGACGGCTACACACTGCGTTTCGCGATACGGTGGCGTTGCAAGTGAATTACTAACTGCTGGCCACTATTCCAGCGATATCTCCCCTTACAAATTCACGGCTCTTGAATAACCCAGAAAATAATAAACCGTGCGAGTACCCAAAGGCGTGATAAACCTGGGTTTTTTTCCGACTCAACTCCGATACTAATTTGTTGGAAAGGCAGAGGAGACCAATCATAAATAATTCACAAATAAAATGATTAGCGGCTGTTTTTCTATTGATCACACATAAAACAAAAAGCTTACAATGGACTCTAGTATTTACTTTTTTTTCCAATTAACCACTTATTTAAAATATATTAACATGCTACCACAACCACACATTAAAAATCATCTATCACTTAACTGGACTTGACTCAATACTCAAACACTCAACCTTCAATTACTTAGTCTTCAATTACTTAGTCAACTGACTCTCTATATTTAACTCACCCCACATGCTAAAATAATTACAAGATTCTTCCAACTATCAAACACCATTATTTTACATTTTATAACATTCTTCCAACTATCAAACACCATTACAATTTCTAACATTTTTCCCGCTGTCCAACGCCATGCAGGTCGCATAGATGCCCATACCCTCTTTTTTTACAGCAAAGCATAACACGCGGAACGAAGGAGGACTTGAGAAATTGGGTACTACACCTATATAAAACGCAGAACCAGGCACAACACTATGATTGACTTACACTTAACGACGACTTAGAATTTTGAATGAAAATTTGCATCATAAATTGATGAACATTCTAGTATTCGGTAGAGGCACAGTGTGAAAGACGATTTGATTCTCTTTGAAAAAGCAGAATGACTAAGAAAAAATAGTCAGTATTCCAATTCCAACTGGGAGAGGTTTTTCTTGGCGGGTTGATTTTGTTTATATAAAATTATAATTTTAATCTCATAAGGTTATATGTTAATGGGATTTCAAAATTTCATAGTCTAATTAATTTCAAATTTTCCTTTAAAATTATAGAAATTTTGATAAAATTTGGTAGACATTTTTTTTTAAACAATTATTAAATTTTAAGAATTTAGAAAGATTTTAATAGTGCTAAATCTATTTCCACTATAAAAATATGATTCAGATATAAATTAAAAAAATAATTTTAACCCTCTCACCAAATTTACACCCTCAATAAACTTTTAGAAATATATAATATAAATATTTTATATTAAACAGCCTTTAAAATTATATAATTCGAATATTTTATATTTAAAAAAAAGGAATTTTTTGACGACTTGATTCTGCTTCAAATAGTCGGAAAATAGTAATACTTAAAAGATATAAAAACCTGAAATCCATTTTTCATGTGTATTTCATCCGTTACTGAAAATCAATCCATTGGTTTTGGTAAAAGATCCACCCAAAGTTTCAATTACTTTGAATATCTTTTTGCTACAGATATATAATTACGCTGTAAGGCATTCCCTTTGAAATAAACTTTGTTGTCTGCTTACGTGTCATTACTTTGCCCCATTAGATGATATGTTAGACGATTGAACCATGTTGATTCATTCGATTATGCTGAGGTAATTGCAACTCTCTAGCCGCCTGAGCAGCGCAAATTTCTAGAGACACAGAAATAGCTAGGGCTGTTACCAGCTAGAGCACATCAACCAGCAGGGTTGCAGAACTCGAGGGGAGATATTCGGATACCGAATGTCTCTGTGGTACGAACATTTTGCGCATAAGAGGCTCCCGGGCGAATATCCACTGCTCCAAGCCCATTTCTGATAAATGGCTCAATATTTGTCTGACTACTTTTATGATCTCCATCCAAAATATATCAAGAAAATAATGCAGATCCATGATGAGCTTTATGGTATTTTCTGGATCGTTCTCTATTTTCTTCTCGGCCTCATCTGCTAGGAGAGTAGCTGTTTGACATTCCTGCCAGCTTCCACGCTCTTTCTCATGATCTTTTCCTGTTTCTTTCTTAAATTTTTCATGCTTTATATCTTCTTGTACTTCTCTCATGTCTTACTTTGTGGGAGATGCTCTATGCACGGCCTTTGCATACTCTGTTCATGTAACTTTTTGCAGCACTACCTTTGCATACTCTGTTCATGTAACTTTTTACAGCATGGCCTTTGCATACTCTGCTCATGTAACTTTTTGCAGTCCTGCTCATTATCTTAGGTTATCAGTGGACCCTAATAACAGATGCATTTCCTTACCTGGGAAATTGCATCTCACCCGTCTTCAGTGCTACTTCATTTTTTTTCCAGTCATTAGTTACGTAGGAATCTTCTTGTAAGTTCATTCATTTAGCGGAAGCAAGATTATTGACTTTGTTGTAAGATGCACAGAAAAAGCTCACCAATGTAAAGTCTTGAAAATGGGGCCTGTGGAAAATTTCTAGTGACCATGAATCCGAGGGGACAAATGAAGGAAGTTTCCATAAGAGGGTAAATTCAAATGGGGAGACATCTGAAGTTATATCTGCTGCTGCAGAGGCTTATAATGCTGCAGTGGCCACTATTGTGAGGGCTCGTCCTAAAGACTTCAAGGTTGTCGGAGAAGAATGGGCTGCCATTCGCATACAGACTGCTTTTCGAGGATTTTTGGTAACCATTCTTCATGCACGAGCCTCTATAGATTGTATGGTTGGTTGTTTTGAGAGATGACTGTTTTCAATCCATTGGCTTTGGTTGGGGTTTTACAGGCCACGAGGGCATTGCGAGCGCTGAAAGGGTTTGTGAGATTACAAGCATTATTTCGAGGTCGTCAGGTAAGGAAACAAGCAGCAGTTACCTTGAGGTGCATGCAAGCACTTGTTAGAGCTCAGGCCCGTGTAAGAGCTCGCCATGTTTGGATGTCGATTGAAGGCTTAGCTGTGCAAAAAATGATTGATGAACATTGAATTTGCCAAAACAAACTGCGAGAATCTGAGGTATTTTAACACTCTGGCCACTATGGTTTAGTAGCTTACTCTACCCACACAATAGGTCGAAGTGCCGAATCCTGTGACTATCGGATTACCATATGTCAACTGTAGTTTAAGATATATATGAAACCACAAGCAAATCCGAATCATCATCGTGTTTACTCTTATCATGAAAAGTTCTTGCACAAACGCTTCAGGCCCCTATTCTGGTTTTTGCTCAGACACCAAACCAGGACTACTCATGAAGAAAAGTAGCTGCCCTTTCTGTAGACTTTCCCTGGCCATATTGCTTTTCACGACCCTTGTGCAGTGGACTAGATCATACCTCATATAGATACTTCTTTATCATAGGTCTGAAACGATCTCGGTTTTTCTTACTAGTTTCTTTCCCTTTGTTTCTAGATATGCTAAATTTTAGTTTCTGACAATCCCATCACTTATACTACAATAGTAATATCTGTGTGATGTGGAATTGCCGGAATAATTCTGATAACCTAAAAATATTTTATGTTTTAACTTGCAAAAAATTGGCTCTGTTATCCATTTTGTTTCAGAAGTGCATTGCTTGTTTCAGGAGGGGTGGTGTGATAGTCAAGGAACGCTTGAAGAAGTTCATGCAAAACTACAAATGAGCCAAGAGGGTGCAATCAAACCTGAGAGAGAAATTTTTTATGCTCTCTCCCATCAGGTACATAACTATGTTCAATGCAGAAAAGTCACTTGAAAATTCATTTGTATAAGCCCTTGATTGAACACTCTATTTCTCGCAGATTTTAAATGTTGTGGTAGAATCCTCTGCACAAGACCTTAGATGTAGATGCCAGGTTGACATTTTGAAATTTATATACTAGTAACTTTTATCGGTGTTGAATCTATTTTCAACAATGGAGAAGCAATTCGAAAACAAACATGACTTATGCTAAAATTGAGCCAGACAAAAATAGCTATGGTTGTAGCTAGTTAGAACACTGGATGGCTACAAGGCCTTGGGAGAATAGACTCATGGAACAATCCGAAATGGATGCTTGTGAAATTCAGTCTCTCAAAAGCTATGATGATGCCAGAGAGAATCTAAGGAAATCTCATGAACCAGGCAAAGTTAAAGTTCGTAGAAACAATATTAGGGTTCGTGTTGCTGTAAAACCACCTTTAAAGGTTTCCAGTCATCCTACTGGTAGATCATCTTCCAACCCTAGCTATGATATCTAATCTGATGAGAGCTCAACAATCTCAAGGGGATCATGTACTCCAAAATCTGGAAATACTCTGCAGACATCAGATGAGAGTGTGGGAAGGCCTAATTACATGAACCCTACAGACTCTGCCAAGGCTAAAATACGCTCGTCTAATGCACCAAAGATAAGACCCTCATATGATGATCTTCAATTGCAGAAGAGAGTTTCTTCATATAATGCTGAAGTGAAGAGCACAACCTGTTCATATTCTTCTCTGCACGCTTGCAAATTGATTCCACTTTGTTGAGATTTGACAAATCATCTGCCAAGAGTGGAGAGATTTCTTCTTGTTCTTATGGAGAGTCCAGAAAACCCTTTTATCATTGCTAAGTTTCAGAGTTCTATCCCGTCACTAATAGTGGATAAAGGTTGGAAACTCTGCTGTGAATGGTTTGAGCTACAGTGATCAACATTTCATGGGCATTCTTCTGTATGTTTGAACAAAAGTTCAACTTAGCTGCAGAGATTAAGATTTCAGCTTCCAGCTGAACTATGTCAGATGCTCTTTAGGAGTGGAGAGTAAAATTTTGAGTTCAAAAGCCACAGTGCTCAACTGTTGATTAGCTTCTTGGTTGGTGGCTGTGAGGAGCTAAAAGTTTGGTTTGATCTGGTGATTGGAGACATGGTCAGCTGGATTGCATTTGAGTCTTTGAGGAAGCTACTTACTGGAGAACTGTGTTTAAGGGAAAAACAAATCTATAGCAGAAGCAAAAGAGCATGATATCAGACACCAATATGAGCTTTATTGTGAATTTCTTCTCGGCCTCATCTGCTAGGAGAGTAGCTGTTTGACATTCCTGCCAGCTTCCACGCTCTTTCTCATGATCTTTTCCATTCAAATCAGCCGAGAAATGAAAATTGTGATGATTTTGACCTTGAAATGGCATTATGTAAGCTGCTTCCCTGGGGTTGAATTGTTGCAAGCAAGTTTCATAGAATAATGGATTCTCATGATTTAACTTTTCCATCCAGTTAGCATTCATTAACTGACGCATTTCTTAAAGTTTGTTTTCTTTCATTGAATACCAACTTATTAAGTAGAACTATGACCAATTTAATCATTGCATGTTTCATCCCTTTCATTATCTTTGGTAGATCCTCCTCCATACTCGGGGGCCATTGAATATAGTAACCAAGGCACTATTGACATGTCATATGAGGTATGCCTCTAATAACTAGATATTTGCCTGAAAGGAGATATATTAGTCTTTAGATTTTGTTATCATTTGTCTTCCCCTTATTCTTGTTTTGGTAATATTTACATATTTCTAAGATTCAAGTCTTTGCACTTTGCAAGAGGAAAAATGTATTATGTTGTACTATGCACGTTATTGTATATAATTATTGGTGAAAATAAATTTTAATGGCATTAGTGGAGTAATCACTCGCCCTCTCAGGGGATTGAAGAGCTTTCCCCCTTGTGGAACAAGTATAAGCATGAAGATATCTTTGTGTGGACCTCCTAAGGTACGGTGAGAATATGGGTTGCCTGATAAGCATGGAATTGCATATGAGCCTTAAGCCATGAGCTTTGCTAGCTCAAAGTCAAAATAAAAATTTCTTTCAAATGGAAATAAATTATGTTCCTTAGTAGTGTGTGTCCTAAGTCCTCAGGGGAGTAAGGGAAGCAAACGAACTTCTTTCTAAAGAACTAACAAAAGGTTTGATGCATCAGTGCTTCTATAGGGGATGTGCAAACATTCCTGTCAGCTTTGTCATGTTCAAGAGTTTCCTGACAAAGGTATAGGTAGGTCCATTTTGTGTTAAGCACGTGCTATATTCTATTCGCTGATTCTATATCCGTTGGATAGAAGATCCATGTGTCTTATTCGCTTCAATGCGTTTCATACATCTTTTGAATGCGAGAGTGGAAGGCTTCGTTATGAGGGCTTGGTGTGCATTACGTGTATTTAATTCTTTTTCGAATTCGAGTACATCACAAAGGAATTCCACATGCCTAGGTGGATAGCCACAAAGTTAGAAAAAATCATGCATGACTTTATAACGTTAAGTGGATTTGGATTCATTGGGTTTTTAATTCTGAGAACCTTAGCGTTGATTCTTGAATTGAAAAGATGCCAGGTCTGATGTCAAGTTCAATCACGGTGATCCATATTAGGTAATGATTGTTGAGGGACATAAGTTTATATTCTGTATTTGATATGAAATACTTCAAAATAATCCTTTTAATATTAATAAGGTGTTTTTTCCAGATGTCATGGATTTTAAGGAGATACAAGGTTCACCTATTTCTATGCCCAACCTTTACTATAAGTGAAGTCTTGTACAGACATGATTAGGGTCCATTCCTTGGTATTTTATATACATGCTAGAGTTGCCATTAGACTTGTGTATCTGATTCTGTTTGATAGCTAGTTTGTGTAGTTTGGAAATTTATTGAATAGGGAAATAAATCAGGCCATCAAACCTGGGCGATATATGTTCAAAACCAATAATATTTCTGCATATAGAAGGATATACATTAAATATTGGCACCATCAGCAGATGAACCAACATAATGAAATGATTTATGCTTTCATTGGAATGTGTATTTTTAAGAGACTAGCTGGAGTGAGTGTACACTTGTGGTAGCAAGGTTCAGAGAGCTCAGCAGGCTTTTTGTTTCCAATTTGAGATTAAATTTTAATCTTACTGATATTGGGGTCTGTTGTTGGGATTTTTACAGTCTCTTGTTCAGTTGGAAAATGTAAAATGTGTGGCTTCTGCAACAATAGTGAACTCTATGCCAATATTAACTTTTGATGGAGATAAGTTTGAACAGGGATCGACAGATGAAATGGAGTAAGGGTTTATCTATTATCAGGTTCTCATGTCTTGTATTTAGGATACAATGTCTATCATTGTTCTTAACAACCTAAGGAGATGATTTATTTTCTGGGATTTTGATAATCTATGTTTTGGGACGTTGTGTAGGAAATGTGCAATATGCCAATTTGAATATGAATTTGGTGACCAGATCATCTCCTTACCATGCACCCATAGTTTCCATAACCATAGTGGGGCAGAGTGGTTGCTAAATCACTCTAAGTTGTGCCCCATATGTAAGCACGACATTATGGACCAGAAACCTATGGATACTGAATTTGGTCCCTGAGCTTCTGCGGCTAAAAATGGCAGAGAAAAGAAACACTGTATAGTTCCCTTTTTATATAGAATTCAGTGGCTGATTTGTAAATATTACTGCAGTGGTCTTTCTTCGTTGAAAACAAATTTATGGCCACAAATTTGTAAACAGATGTAATATTTAAGGATAAATATTTCTGTAAAGTGTAGAACTGCCATCGTATTTATTCAGAATCAGAAAATCTATTCTCATTAGAATATGCCTCCTTCCTACCAAACAACATCTTAAAAATATCAATATTTAAGAATCCGAGCATTGCCAGAAGATACCATATTTCTGCATTTCTTGGGTAGATTTGAAGTACATGGTTTGTTGAACATGTTGTATGATCAATGCCCCACCTATCTTTTTGGGTAATAAGTTTTATGCTCATGTTTCAGGAGGGGTGGTGTGATAGTCAAGGAACCCTTGAAGAAGTTCGTGCAAAACTACAATGAGACAAGAGGGTGCAATCAAACATGAGAGAGAAATTTCTTATGCTCTCTCCCATCAGGTACATAACCTATGTTCAATGCAGAAAAGTCACTTGAAAATTCATTTGTATAAGTCCTTGATTGAACACTCTATTTCTGGCAGATTGTAAATGCTATGGTAGAATCCTCTGCACAAGACCTTAGATGTAGATGCCAGGATAACATTTTGAAATTTATTTACTAGTAACTTTAATGGGTGTTGAATTTTTCCATTCAAATCAGTCGAGAAATGAAAACAGTGATGATTTTGACCTTGAAATGGCATTATGTAAGCTGCTTCCCTATGGTTGAATTGTTGCAAGCAAGTTTCATAGAATAATGGATTCTCATGATTTAACTTTTCCATCTAGTTAGCATTCATTAACTGATGCATTTCTTAAAGTTTGTTTTATTTTATTGAATACCAACTTATTAAGTAGAACTATGACCAATTTAATCATTGCATGTTTCAACCCTTTCATTATCATTGGCAGATCCTCTTCCATACGCGGGGGACATTGAATATAGTAACCGAGGCACTATTGACAATCATTGCATGTTTTAGCCCTTTCATTTTCATTGGCAGATCCTCCTCCATACTTAGGGGGCATTGAATATAGTAACCAAGGCACTATTGACATGTCATATGAGGTATGCCTCTAATAACTAGATATTTTCCTGAAAGGAGATATATTAGTCTTCAGATTTTGTTATCATTTGTCTTCCCCTTATTCTTGTTTTGGTAATATTTACATATTTCTAAGATTCAAGTCTTTGCACTTTGTAGGAGGAAAAATGTATTATGATGTACTATGCACATTATTATTAATAATTATTGGTGAAAATAAATTTTCATGGCATTAGTGGAGTAATCACTCACCCTCTTAGGGGATTGAAGAGCTTTCCCCCTTGTGGAACAAGTATAAGCATGAAGATATCTTTGTGTGGACCTCCTAAGGTACGGTGAGAATATGGGCTGCCTAATAAGCATGGAATTGCATATGACGCTTGAGCCATGAGCTTTGCTAGCTCAAAATCAAAATCAAAATTTCTTTCAAATGGCAACAAATTCTGTTCCTTAGTAGTGTGTGTCCTAAGTCCTCAGGGCACTAAGGGCAAAAAACAAACTTCTTTCTAAAGAACTAACAAAAGGTTTGATGCATCAGTGCATCTACAAGGGATATCCAAACATTCCTGTCAGCTTTTTCATGTTCAAGAGTTTCCTGACAGAGGTATAAGTAGGTCCATTTTGTGTTAGGCGCGTGATATATTCTATTAGTTGATTCTGTATTTGTTGGATAGAATATCCATGTGTCTTATTCGCTTCAATGCGTTTCATGCATCTTTCGAATGTGAGACTGGAAGGCTTCGTTATAAGGGCTTGGTGTGCATTACGCGTATTTAATTCTTTTTCCAATTTGAGTACATAACAAAGGAAGTCCAAATGCCTAGGTGGATAGCCACAAAGTTAGAAAAATTCGTGTATGACTTTATAACGTTATGTGGATTTGGCTTCATTGGGTTTTTAATTCTGAGAACCTTAGCGTTGATTCTTGAATTGAAAAGATGCCAGGTTTGATGTCAGGTTCAATCAGGGTGATCCATATTAGGTAATGCTTGTTTAGGGACATACGTTTATATTCTATCTTTGATATGAAATACTTCAAAATAATCATTTTAATATTAATAAGGTGTTTTGTCCAGATGTCATGGATTTTGAGCAGATACAAAGTTCACCTCTTTCTATGCCCAACCTTTACTATAAGTGAAGTCTTGTACATACATGATTAGGGTCTATTCCTTGGTCTTTTACATACATGCCAGAGTTGCCATTAGACTTGTGTATCTGATTCTGTTTGATAACTAGTTTGCGTAGTTTGGAAATTTGTTGAATAGGGAAATAAATCAGGCCATCAAACTTGGGCGATATATGTTCAAAACTGATAATATTTCTGCATACAGAAGGATATACATTAAATATTGGCACCATCAGCAGATGAACCAACATAATGAAATGATTTATGCTTTCATTGGAATTTGTATTTTTAAGAGACTAGCTGGAGTGAGTGTACACTTGTGGTAGCAAGGTTCAGAGAGTTCAACAAGCTTTTTGTTTCCAATTTGAGATTAAATTTTAATCTTACCGGTATTGGGGTCTGTTGTTGCGATTTTTACAGTCTCTTGTTCAGCTGGTAAATGTAAAATGTGTGGCTCTTGCCACAATAGTGAACTCTATGCCAATGTTAACTTTTGATGGAAATAAGTCTTAACAGGGATCGACAGATGAAATGGAGTAAGGGTTTATCTATTATTAGGTTCTCATGTATTGTATTTAGGATACAATGTCTGTAATTGTTCTTAACAACCTAAGGAGATGATTTATTTTCTGTGATTTTGATAATCTATGTTCTTGGACGTTGTGTAGGAAATGTGCAATATGCTAGTTTGAATATGAATTTGGTGACCAGATCATCTCCTTACCATGCACCCACAGTTTCCATAACCATTGTGGGGCAGAGTGGTTGCTAAATCACTCTAAGCTATGCCCCATATGTAAGCACTACATTATGGACCAGAAACCTATGGATGTTGAATTTGGCCCCTGAGCTTCTACAAGAGAAAAGAAACATTGTACAATTCCCTTTTTGTATAGAATTCAGTGGCTGATATGTTAATATTACTACAGTGGTATTTCTTCGTTAAAAGCAAATTTATGGCCACAACTTTGTAAACAGATGTAATATTTAAGGAGAAATATTGTTGTAAAGTGTAGAACTACCATCGTATTTATTCATGATTAGCAAATCTATTCTCATCAGAATATGACTCCTTCCTGCCAAACAACAACTTAAAAATCTCAATATTTAAGAACCCGAGCATTGCTAAAAGATACCTTATTTCTGTATTTTTTGGGCAGATTTGAAGTACATGGTTTGTTGAACATGTTGTATGCTCAATTCCCCACCTATCTTTTTGGGCAATAAGTTGTATGCTCATGTTTCAGGAGGGGTGGTGTGATAGTCAAGGAACCCTTGAAGAAGTTCGTGCAAAACTGCAAATGAGACAAGAGGGTGCAATCAAATGTGAGAGAGTAATTTCTTATGGTATGGAGCTGGTTAGAATGCTGGATGGCTGCAAAGCCTTGGCTGAATAGACTCACGGAACAAGACCAAATGGATGCTTGTGAAATTCAGTCTCTCAAAATCTATGATGATGCTAGGGAGAATTTGAGGAAATCTCATGAACCAGGCAAATTTAAAGTTCACAGAAACAATATTAATGTTCGTGTTGCTGCAAAACCACCTTCAGTGGTTTCCAGTCATCATACGAGTAGATCATCTTCAAAGCCTAGCTCTGATATCCAATCTAATGAGAGCTCAACAATCTCAAGGGGATCATGTACTCCAAAATCTGGAAATACTCGACAGACATTATATGAGAGCGTGGGAAGGCCTAATTACATGAACTCTATAGAGTCTGCCAAGGCTAAAATACGCTCGTCCAGTGCTCCAAAGATAAGACCCTCATATGATGATCTTCAATTGCAGAAGAAAGTTTCTTCATATAATGCTGAAGTGAAGAGCACAGCCGGTTCAGATTCCTCTCTGCATGCTTGCAAATTGATTCCACCTATGTTGAGATCTGACAAATCATCTACCAAGAGTGGAGAGATTTCTTCCTGTTCTTATGGAGAGTCCCGAAAACCCTTTTATCAATGCTAAGTTTCAGAGTTCTATCCTGTCACTACTAGTGGCTGAAGGTTGAAAACTCTGCTGTGAATGGTTTGAGCTACAGTGACTAGAATTTCATGGGCATTCTTCTGTATGTTTGAACAAAAGTTCAACTTAACTTCAGAGGTTAAGATTTCAGCTTCCAGCTGAACTGTGTCAGATGCTCTTTAGGAGTGGAGAGTAAAATTTTGAGTTCAATTTTAAATAGTTTTTACTTAAGAACTCAAAAGAAGACATGAAATATTTTCATTTGTTTAGTTGGGCCAACATGAAACATCTGTTTGTGGTTGCACAAAGAGGGATCAAATTGTTGGTGCTAGAATCTAGGCCTCATTACTGACTGTATAGTGTTGTTTCTCAAGGTTTTCCTCTGCCACTTAAGGTCCACTAGGGTAGTCTCACACGTGTTTAGTTCTTTTTATAATGGAGAGAAGCCCATTTTGAAATCACACAACTTCTCTTCTATGCTATTATTTCTTATGCATTATATAAAATTTTGACTTCTTTTTTCTATACTATTATTTCTTATGCCATTGCCTTACGGTGTTTCCTTTGCAACATGTGTTGCAAATGCTATTTTTTATGATCTCTACCATCTCGCACAATAATTTAAATCTTTCGTCTTGCAATTAATCCTTAAGAATAAAGAAATTTCTAGTTTTGCAATTTGTTTTGAATAGATTATTATTTTTAAATTTGAATCAGAACTAGCATGACAGGACTTTGAATTAAATTTTTTTGTTATAAACATTTAAAATTTGAATGAGAATTAACAGCACATGACTTTCAATTAAAATTTATGTTAATAAACAATTTCAATTAAATTAGTGTAATTTGGTTTTATTAATAATTGACCTAATTAACCATGTAAATATGCATGTTTAAAAAAGTTTAATAATTTCATTGATATCTAAGTTAAACTACATATTTATTAATAATATAAATATTGAATAAACATAATTAATTTTTTTTAAAACATATTTAATTAATTTTATTTATAATATTATAGTTCTAATAAATATTTATTTTCAATTTAAAAAACATAACTTAAGTTATCAAGTTAATCAAAAAGTTACATAGAATTTAAATGTAAACCACCAATAATAATGAGAACTTTATATGGTTGAAGATTTAAGTTATCAAGTTAATCAAAAAGTTACATAGAATTTAAATGTAAACAACCAATAATAATAAGTTATATTGTTGATTTCAATCTTCGTGTCATAATAAGTTATATGGTTGATTCCAATTTTCATTTGACGATGTATAATAAAGATTTATTTTAAAAATTATTTATTATTTATTTTAAATTTTATTTAATATTTAATATTACAAAAATCAATGAAAAGATAAATATTAATATATAAAAAAATATCATATGAATTTTAAAATGTAAGGTTTAATAAAATATATTAAATTTTGACAAAAAGATGAAAAGAAAATGCATAAATATGATGAATAGTTTTATTTGAGAATATTAAGATTAAAAAAATACGACGAATAGGTTAATTTAGGAGGATCAATATTAATTTATATAGAAATTTTTTAAATGAATTTCCAAAAGTAAAAGTTAACAAGAGCTATTTAGTAGTTAGTATTTTTATCTTTGCTTAAATATAGCTTAATTAAAGACATATTTCTTCACAAAAATAAAACAACTAATAAAATATTATACTTTACTGTTGAACGTCATCACCAAAAATTAAGAAATATGATTAACTAATCTTGTTTATATTAACATATCTACACTTTAATATATATTTGTGTGTGTGTGTGTGTTTTATTATATGTGCCGCAAGTATAGAACACTATACTTTATTGTTGAATGTCATCACCAAAAATTAAGAAATATGATTAACTAATATTGTTTATATTAACATATATACACTCTAATATATATATGTTTATTTTATATGTGTGTGTTTTATTATACCTGGGATAGGTATTAGTTTATACTTGACCAAAAATTTATGAAGCTTATGCATAGTTTAACATTAGGAATTCAATTTTTGTTATTTTTATTATTATTTAAATTTATTTATTTGTAAGGTGATTGGTTGAGGCCTTATTATGGGTTGTTTAATAAATTCTTTTTCTATTAGTTACTAAACTAGCAATTGCACCAGATGTTGCAAAGGAAACGCCATAAGGAATAATTCAAGAAGACTCATCACATTTAAAAGATAATTGAAGACAAGGATTAGTAAACGAGATGTCATTTAAACATAGAAGATGAATGATTTACATTATGCAAAATATTTCTCCCTCCCCTAATAGGCTCCTCTTCTTCCTTGTGTGTATCATCTTTTCATCATTCATCAGTTATTTAAAAAAAAATCATTGTTTGGTCTTAGGTTCATCCTACAATCCTAAGTTGTAGAAATCATAGCATTGACATGAGCATGTGTTATACAGTTTCAGAATCCTAATCCCCGGTTCCAAACCCTTAATAAAACTAAATGATTATTTGAGTTAATATATGCAGCCACTAATATACACAAGTGAATGCTCTATGTGAATACCTTGTCTAGTGGATTACTCCTCTTCAAGGTCTTATTTTTCTTTGATATAATGGGGATCTTTTCTTCTAAGTATGGTGTAGTGCTTTTCCTGCCAAACTCCTCTTAAGCAATACTCAAATCAATGTTATGCCTTGTGTCATGATTAGTCTTACAGGACTGCTCTAACACTCTGTAATGCTTCTTAATTAAATTAGTACTCCTATCATCGAAGGGGGCGGAGGGGGAAATGAAAAATTAGTTTTGGCCTCACTTTCATATGCCCAAAACCACAGTGATACATACCCTAATTTAAGTCTTCATATAATTTTTTTCTCCCTGTTATGACCAACTCAAGCTCAACTCAAGCTCAATCAAATCCTTGATTATTTCTTCCTATTAGCATTGCTCAAATAAATTAGCTACTTCATAGTGTCTAATATATTTGCACAAGCATTTACAAAGGGGTTGGGGGAGATATTATGCAATAAAATATTTTTATATCTTATATAATATCTCCATCCACCCCCAACCTCATATATTGCATTATAAATCTATTATGATGATGATGGTGGTTAACGTCCGCTGAGACCAAACAATGATCTATCGGACCTAAATAAAAAAATTATTTATTTTGATTTAAGATTTTATTCCTATGCTCAAAAATCTTGGAGAGAAGCCTCCCGAGCTCACTATAATTTTGACATTGTAAAAGGCTAGGAAGGTCAGTATTGTAACAAAGATTGTGAAATTGAGATCTAATGTGTTTGTACGCACGACACTCTAAGAGGAAGTGGTTTTCATCCTCGATGCTCCTATTCTCACAAATATGGCAGATCCTTTCCATCCATGGCGTTTTAGGAATTGCCCAATGACCTGTTTCACTATGGAGCTCATGAAAATTCGTTCTAATCTTTGCTATATTGATTTTCTTCTTTGAGGTAGTTAAAATAGAGAGATACTTTTGATCTTCAAGGGTGGGGTTGACGACTTTCTTATAATAACTTAATTTTCTTTTAGATGCTAAATCTTTCTCACACCACAATTTTTCTTTGACCGTAGAAGTAACAATATCTTTAATGTTATTTATGTTTTGCAATGCATCATTCTTGTTGATCTCCCAATAGTTTAACCAGGCCCTTGTGTCCTTATGCCATCCTCGATTGAGCCTTAGGTAGTTTTGGCTGGAATTTAAAGCTAGCGTAGGAAGTCTATGATCGTCTATGTTATTGATCTTGTGCTTGTACAACAGAAACCTAAGCATAGCTAGGCTCTCAATAGGGGAAGACATACTTCTATAAGGAGAATAGGATAGGGTGTATTACTTTTAATTTTTAGGTTATAAGTTATAAAACGCTTCTGGATTTGCTCAATCTTTCTTCATGATTCTCTGGAGATGTTGCAACCCCAAACCTCACAGCCATATAAGATAACAGGAGTGACTAAAGTTTCAAAGAGGAACTTCTTTTTATCCCACATTACGAGGTTTGCTATTTTACAATTATTTTCAAGACCAAAATAAGCTTTCCACCACCCATTAATCCTTTTCTCAATGCTATGGTTCCAGTTGAGCTTGTGATGGATATCAATTCCTAGGTACTTGTAATAATACACTTCCTCCAAGTTATTATTGTCATACATAAAATTAGCGTAAGTTTCCTTCTTGGATTTGATAATCATAATTTTTTTTTGTCAGTGTTAACAGTC
The DNA here is from genome assembly GCA_031772625.1 of Pinus tabuliformis. Classification (NCBI taxonomy): domain Eukaryota; kingdom Viridiplantae; phylum Streptophyta; class Pinopsida; order Pinales; family Pinaceae; genus Pinus; species Pinus tabuliformis. Next base: position 259,305,281 of record CM062808.1, on the reverse strand, counting down.
ATACCCATGGTAGAGCAGAAATCCTTAAGAAGCTTGAGTTGCTTTTCAAGATCAGAAGGGAACCTTGCCAAAAGAACAATATCGTCAGCATAGAGAAGAAGGATAACGACTATCCCAGCTAAGATCGTGCCATCACATACTGCTTCCTCTAAATAGCCTTCGAGCTTATCGATGTAAATGCCAAATAGGGTAGGGGAGAGGGGACAACCTTGTTTAACTCTGATGTTACACTTAATATCTTTCGACCACCCCTCATTGCTCTTTAGCTTGGCAATTACATTCTCGTATAACCTTATAGCAGCAGCTCTCAACTCAAGAGGAACCTTTAGCTCTTCTAACCTATTCCAAAGGTTGTATCTAGGAACCATATCGAAAGCCTTTCTAAAGTCCACAAAGCAACAAAATAAATTGGATTTATCATTACGAAATTCATCCGCAATGATCCTAAGTGTAACAAGGTGGTCTGTTGTTGAGTGATGCCTTCTGAAACCTGCTTGGCCTTTAGCCTGCTTACCTTCACTTTCAAGCCATATGCTTAACTTCTTTTCCAGAATACTACCATACAACTTGGCTAAGAGAGGGCTGATCATAATTGTCCGATAATTAGAGGGGTTATTTGTATCCCCACTTTTAAAAATAGGGATAATGAGGCTCTCAGTCCAAGGTTTAGGGAACCCTTGCTTGACTGCTTGATTGAAAAGCTTGTGGATGTGGGGGATGAGGACAGGACCTCCAATTTTTAAGATTTCCACCTGGTAACCTTCAATGTCTTTAGCTTGCCCATTAGCGAGGCGATTAACCCCAAACTTAATGTCTTCTAAAGAGAAAACTTCTTTCGTTGTGAGCAGGGTTTCCAAATTATCCATGACATTTAGAGATTCATAAAGCATTTTAAGATAAGAATTCCAATTGTGAAGAGCAATTTTATTATTATCCTTAGTCTTCCTAGTCAGAATCTGCCTCCAAAATTTCTTAGGAGCTACCTTAGAGAGGTGTAAGAGATTCTCCTGTCTTTGACGAATGTACTTCCTCTTTTTCCTTTTAGTTAGGGCTTTGTATATTTTTATCTTGTCCATTTTAAGAGAATCATCAACAACTTCCTTAATTTCTCTCCTCGCACTTTTACAATCTTTTTCATACCATGGATTGGTTTTGCTATTTCTTTTATTATTTGAGACTTCAATTGAGAACTTGTTAATAGAAAATGAGAGGGTTGTAGTAAAATTATGATAGGTCTTCTATGTTGTCTATACTAGATAAAGGAAGAAAATTAGTTTTTAATTCATTTAGAAAGAGATCCTTTTTATTTCTATCAAATATTAAGTTCTTTTGGCTGTAAGTATTATTTTCTATGGGAACTCTATGCATGAAAAAATTGAGAGTTATAAGTAAACGCCTATGATCAGAGTCAGGTTCGTGGTCGTTTAAGATGTCAAAATTTACCATTTCGTTGTATAATGGGAGATCGGAAATAACGTAGTCTACCACACTGCTACCAAGTCCATGGATGCAGGTCATCTTGCTGGAATTGGGCCACTTCTTTAGACCGTTGCAAATTATGAGATCCTGAGCACTACAGAGCTTGACTAGCTCTGACCCAAACAAATTTTCCTCGAGGTCTTCAGAGCTCCTTTTGTACCTACTAGCCAGGGTAGGGTCTTCGTCTAACCAAAGAGGATTAGGGTTGGAATGATTGCTTAGAATAATAGCTTGGTTGTTTGAAGTTCAAGAATTAAAGTCACCTATTAAAAGGATATTACCGTCATTCCTTAGGGTGGAAATATCATTCTCTAAACCATTGTAAGGGTTAGTTTTATCTAGATTCTTCTTCTTATAGAAGTTAGAATTGATGGGGGGAAAATAACATATTGCTATGTAGGACTTTTTATTATTAATGTCTCTGATCTCTATCCAACTATATTGGTTGTAAGGGTCATTTTTATAAATCCTAACATGTGGGGAGATGTTCTTCTTAATGTAACAAGCTATTCCTCCAATGCCTCTACGGGAGGATCGCTTGTTCCACGTAGGCTGTAGCGTAAAGCCATCTATGTTAAGGACCTTAGATTCTTCGTGCTCCCAAGTTTCAACAAGCAAAATAATATCAACATCATTTGAAATCCAACTTAGCTTGGGGTGTTTGTTCCATGGGAAGCCCCGACAGTTCCAAGAAACGATCCGAAGCATGTTTAATTGCTATTGATTACTATATTTTTGGTTTCTATCTCGAATAAAGGCTTTTCTATTTCTGATTATTGCCCATTTTCCTTCCTTTCTAGCTTCTTTTACCTTTTGAACCTCCTTTCTTAATTCTGCTTGATCTTCTGGAACAAGATCTTCATTTATGAATATTCTTGTTCCTTTTAGAATTGAGGTTTTACTAAGTATGTCGTGCTTATGATCAATAGAGCTCACCTTTATGTGGATTAGTCTTTCTTTATTCTCAGTTAATTTCCCCAACCTTGTTTCTTCTGTGAGACACATTGTTTCAATTTGTAATCTATTATGTAATTCTGTCTGGACTAAGGCTAAAGTATCCTCATCTTCTTCCTCTTTTAAACCGAAGATTATAAGGTTCAAGGCCCTTTTGTTACGTTCGTGGTCTAATTCTATTAATCTTTTCATTTCATCTTTAATTGGTTTAATATCTAACTTATCTACCACATTATTTAGGGTGAGGTGGCTATTAACTTTTTCTTCTAATTCCTTAATCATGTCTTTCATTTTAAGACCCTCTAAAGTATTAGCGTCTCCTTGCTGGGATGGTTGGTTAGTATCTTGGTTTTGTTTTTCTATAACCTGCAATCTAGTCTCCATTTCCTCCATTTTATTCTCCAGTAGTTCTATTTTATTTTCTATTTCTTTTTAGATCGTGTCTTCAAGAGATGCAAATTTCTTTTCCAGCATGGCTTCTAACTCTTTTTGTAACTTGGCTTCTCTTTCTTCTCTACGTTTCTCTAAAGACTCTATATACTCATAAAGGCCTTGTAGAGTAACTGTGCTAGGTTTTCCCTTGGTAATCTTTGGTAACTGTGGTGAAATATTCATACCTGAAATTATATGAGCAAATATGTATTAGAAAAAGAAAAATATAAGAAATGTGTGCACCTGATATCAACGAACATGACTGTAGATCGTCTGTGTGAGCCAAGATCACCAAGCCTTGGATTTATATATGCGAGCTTCAAAACCAAGATCACCAAATGCGTTTATATATGCGAGCCCCAGAACCAAGATCACCGAGTGCTAGGATTATATATGCAAGCCAAGATCACCGAATGCGAGGGTTTATATATATTTCAAAAACCGGAGCCTTAGAACCGAAGCAAGGATATAGATCACCGAGCTTTGGATTTATATATGCCAAAATCACCGGATGTGAGGATTTATATGTATTTCAAAAACTGGAGCCTCAGAACCAGAGCGAGGATATAGATCACCAAGCGTTTATATAGAGCACCGAGTGTGTATATAGATCACCGTGCGTTTATATATGCGAGGATTTATAAACGCAGCCTCAGGACCAGAGCGTGTATATAGATCCAAAGCGTATAAAATGCAACCTCAGAACCGGAGCCTCAGAACCAGAGCGTGTATATAGATCACCGTGTGTATATGTGAGCCTCAGAAACTAGAGCGAGGATATAGATCACCGAGCGTTTATATATGCGAGGATTTATATGCGAGGATCACCGAGCGTTTATATAGAGCACCGAGCGTGTATATAGATCACCGTGTGTATATGAAAGCCTCACAAACCAGAGCGAGGATATAGATCACCGAGCGTGTATATAGATCACCGTGTGCATAGATCATCGTGCGTTTATATATGCGAGGATTTATAAATGCAGCCTCAGGACCAAAGCATGTATATAGATCCAGAGCGTATAAAACGCAGCCTCAAAACCAGAGCGTGTATATAGATCACCATGTGTATATGCGAGCCTCAGAAACCGGAGCGTTTATATATGCGAAGATTTATATGCGAGGATCACCGAGCGTTTATATAGAGCACCGGTTTATATATCCTATAGAGCACCGGTTTATATATGCGAGGATCACTGAGCGTTTATATAGAGCACCAGTTTATATCTGTGAGCGTTTATATAGAGCACCGGTTTATATATGCGAGCGTATATATACAAGGGTTTATATGCGAGCCTCAGAGACCGATTTATATAGAGCACTGGTTTATATATGCGAGCGTTTATAGATCACCGAGCACCGGTTTATATATGCGAGCGTATATAAAGCAGGGTTCTTTCATCCCATCTATAAGTTCGCATATCCTTTGAACCAATAATAACATCCACTGATTCAATGTTGTGTTGAAGTCAAGGATCCAAAGGATGTGTTGATCCCTCTACAATAATTCCTTCACACATGTAAATAAAATCTAGCATAGAAAAAAATACATAAAATGTTTGGATGTATCAAGGAATCTATCTTGAATGCCCTTATGATCTTAACAATATCACCTTCCCTCTATAGAAGCCCCATTAACATTGATACATCTCTTTGTGTAACAACTTTCTATAGTGCAATATGAAATATTATATGGTTAAATGACATTTCAACATTGTACAATCTTAATGATGGTTTAAAACAAAATTATCCTCTAGACATCATAAGCAACAAATAGAGAACTTCAACCTAAAATTCATATGATACAAAAAATAACAATAAAAATAAAAAATAGTTATTATTTAAAAATTAATTTCAAGATTATTGAATTTTTTAAAAGGGCATTCTATTCTTTGTTTTAATTTTTATATAATCACAAATTACTAATTATTGAAAATCTAAAATTTCTTTTTTAATTTATTTCATTTCATTTTTTTTTCCATTTTCTTTTCATAAATATTTTTTTCCGTTTTCCTTTCCCAAATCTAATAGTTAGGTTAATAATATAAATTTATCTAAAATTTAAGTTTGAAACTTGTTAACAAGTTGTGATTTTGGAAGTTGTATATATCTACTTTCATTAAATTCATCTCAATTACAAATATATTATGAAATAAAATGTCCAATCATTTAAGAAATAAAGTTATATCATTAATAATAGAAACATTTTTAATATTACACAAACTAGAAGCAAAAAAGTGATTTTTATTTGATGAATTATACTTTTTTTATACCAATATGTGATGAACATAAAACAACAAAAGGTTGGAAGATTTATGATCTGCTATACATTTTTAGAACCTTAATAGGAACATAGTTTCCAGTCTCCTACAAATTTAAAGGCTTATTGAAATTCCTTCACACATGTAAATAAAATATAGCAGAGAAAAAAAATCCATAAAAGTTTGGATGTGTCAAGGAATATATCTTTGAATGCCCTTATGATCTTGGAAATATCACCTTCCCTCTATAGAAGCCCCATTAACATTGATATATCTCTTTGTGTAACAACCTTCTATAGTGCAATATTAAATATTATATGATTAAATGACATTTCAAAATTGTACAATCTTAAACAAAATTCTCCTGTAGACATCATAAGAAACAAATATAGAACTTCAGTGGAAGCCTAAAATTCATACGATAAAAAAACTAAAAATAAAAATAAAAATAAATTATTATTTTAAAATTAGTTTGAAGATTATTGAATTTTTTTTAAGTGCATTCTATTCTTTGTTTTACATTTTATATAATCACTAATTACTGATTGTTGAAAATCTAAATTTATTTTTTAATTTTTTTTCAATTCATTTTTTTCCATTTTCTTTTCATAAATATTTTTTTCCATTTTACTTTTCCCAAATCTATTACTTAGGTTGGTAATATAAATTTATCTAAAATTTAATTTTGAATGTTGTTAACAAGTTGTGAATTTGGAAGTTGTATATATCTACTTTCATTAAATTCATCTAAATTAGAAATATATTATGAATTGAAAATGTCCAAGGAATAAAGTTATATCCTTAATAATAGAAAGCTTTTTAATATTGCACAAACCAGAAGAAAAAAAGTTAATTTTTATTATGAATTATACTTTTTTTATACCAATATTTGATGAACATAAAACAACAAAAAGTTGGAAGATTTATGATTTGCTATACATTTTTAGAACCTTAATAGAAACACTGTTTCCAGTATCCTAGAAATTTGAAGGTTTATAGTATATACTTTTTTATACTCTCAATATTTGATAAACTTAAAAAGAAATTTCCATATATCCTAGAAGTTTGGAGGCTTCTCATATGATTTATATTATTAGAACCTTAACATAATAAAAGTACTAAAGAAATTTGAAGGCTTACTGACATGCTCGTTTGGAGGCTTCTCATATGCTATATATTATTAGAACCTCAAAATAATAAATGTACTAAAGAAATTTGAATGCTTATTGACATGCTCCACAACCTTGGAACTTTGTTAATTTTCATATGATAAAAGTTTGGAGACTTCTCATATGCTCTATATTATTAGAACCTTAACATAATAAATGTACTAAAAAAATTTGAAGGCTTGTTGACATGGTCCACAACCTTGGAACCTTGTTAATTTGCATATGATAAGGTGTAATTATTATTAATTGTAATACCGAGTATGTATATTTGCAATTTTAAATGAATAAATATTAGTTTATTTTTATTTTTATTTTATGTAATTTGACTAAGTCAAAATGTAAAATTTCTACATAACAAGATAGGACAGTCACCCAGTATGTATATTTGTAGTTTTAAATGAATAAATATTAGTTTATTTTTATTTTTATCTTATGAAATTTGACTAAGTCAAAATGTAAAATTTATACATAACAACATAGGAGAGTATGTATATTTGTAGTTTTAAATGAATAAATATTAGTTTATTTTTATTTTTACCTTATGAAATTTGACTAAGTCAAAATGTAAAATTTCTACATAACAAGATAGGAGAGGCAACATCACTTCAATAATGATCTCGATGGCATCCTCCCATGAGCTCGATATCATCCTCCTAGAATGGAAGAGATGTTATAATGTCTATATAAAACCCTACTTTAAAACAACTTATTTCACCCATGTCATGTTATATTATATTATCTAAGCATTTTGACACTATATGTATATATTTAAAAAAAACTAATTAAATACATCACATTTTTAATATCCAATTAACAACAACCAATACATTAAAATATTTTTTTTATATCAAAATGCATTGTCAACAAAGAATTTACTTCTAGTCAATGTTTTGCTTACACTTAGTTATTATTTGTATTTTTAATGTTTTCCATACAACATTTTCCTACTAACATTTAATACTTACAAATAATGTGTCATTTTTTTATTTCAAATTTATAAATATGATTCCAAAATATTTAATAAAATTAATTTAAAATATTATAAAACAACTTAAAAATTTCTTTGATATAAATCACATTTTTAAAATTAATTTAAAATAATATAAAACAACTTAAAAATTTCTTTGATATAAATCACATTTTTAATATGCAATAATGTTAACAACAAGTTATATATATATATATATATATATATATATATATATATATATATCAAAATGCAAGGCCAACGAAGAATTTATTTGTATCAATGTTTTCCCTACACATAGCTATTATTTATAACTTAATGCCTTCTATACACCTTTTTCTCACTAACATTTCATATATACAAATAATTTGTCATTTTTAATTTTAAATTTCAATAATGTTTTTATCAATCTTTTATATGTAAAATAAAAAAGGACTAAAAGACATAGAAAACAATTAAAAATCAAATTCAAGTGACATATTTGTCCACCTTTCATATCACTACTACACCAATGTCACTTTTAAGACATTTTTTTAAGACAAAAGAAATCTTTTGTCTTAAAAAATCACTTTTTATTTTAGTTATCTTACTTTAAAATTTCATATCATTTGAATTGTCTTAAATATAAACTTTAAGACAAATACAGTTTGAGAAAAAAATATTTTAAGACAACTTTATATTCATGACAAAAATAGTTTAAGACAAAAATATTTTAAGACAAGCAGTTTGAGAAAAAAATATTTTAAGACAAAACTTTATATTTAAGACAAAAGTAGTTTAAGACAAAAATATTTTGAGACAAAACTTTATATTTAAGACAAAAGTAATTTGAGACAAACATTTAAAGACAAAACTTTATATTTAAGACAAAAACAATTTAAGACAAAATTATTTTAAGACAAAAACAATTTAAGATAAAAATATTTTAAGACAAAAATTTATATTTAAGACAAAAATAGTTTGAGACAAAAATATTTTAAGACAACTTTATATTTAAGACAATGGCCACTTTAGATGAAATCTATGTAAGACAATTAACAATTAAGACACAAACATATCAATTTAAGATAATATTATCTAACAACTGCAAAATTGACTCTAATAGTGCGTCGTAAGTCCACCAGCTTGCAGGCAACTACTGCCTTGCACATATATCGAGGTTGTTATTTTACTTACCATTTATGTTATCTTATATAAAGACAAAGATTTGTTGGGCTCTTTATTTTGTGGGGGTAGTCGACTAAGAAGAACGCGACAACTTTCACTGACAAGATTTATCGAACATCAATTCCTCCTTTGTCCCTTTCATATTTACTGATACGATTAGAGACAACTTGTCTATCATTTCATTTGGAAATGCTACACGCAGCAGGATTTTAAGACAACTTTTTAGGAGAAAATAAATATTTTCTCTTCAAGTTTTCAATACAAGGCATTAGTAAAAAAAGGTAAAGGTAAAGAATTAGGGGTCCGCCTTTACATTGTTGATGGGTTCTTCAGGAAGTAGAGTGATGGAGGTCGACAAAAATTGATGGCATTTAGGGTGATGGAGGCCGAAAATAGAGGTGTGATTCATGAGAGGAGCGATGGAGGAACTTTTTCTGAATGTGGATAAGAAGTATCATAGTTGGAGTACTTTTTAGGGTCTCCATCAATTTTGTTTTTTTGAATATTTCATTTACTTTGAATGCTACTTCAATCTGTTGGTTGCTATTATCAACACATTATTGTGTTGGAACTCTTGATTGTCATCGACAACATGGATTAGATTCACCTGAAGGATTGTTGAAAAATGCAACAATAAATTCTTAATTTGATTTTTCCTTCATTAAATTGAGAAAAAATGAATTTCCACATCAGCATACAACTTGGATGCAATTAACTTGTGTGGCATGCCTTGTGTCACCCAGTTTACTGAGTAAATCTAAGTTAAAGGATTTAGAGTTTAGTTAAGCATCTGTGATTGCTAATTTGTATCAATCAAGGTTAGTTATCTCAAGTTGTATTCAAGTAAACTAGTTCTAATTGTTGGAGGAACTCGTGGAAGGTCAGTTGTGCAGTGGGACTTCAGTCAAACTCAATGATCATCTAGTTAACTGATCAATCATCCCAAAATAACTAGTGCATGCAAAGAATTCGAGTTCCCCAGTTGTGGTGGAGATTCCAAGGCAGTGTAACATCAGTTGTAGACTAGTCTTGAGTGTACAAGTGTTGCATGCAATCAGATGATCAACCTTGGGAATTGTGCAATCCATTTTGGAAAATTTCCTAAATAATATGGGAATAATTTCTCGAGGAATTGCGGAAGGAAATAGGGGCTCAAGAAAAGGAATAAATTGACTAAGTCTGGGTCAAAGCTTCTCAATGAGTAGAGATAGAGGTTATTCACTTGCAGGTTGTACTAGTTGAGCAAAGCAATTGTAATACATCTATGTTCATCATATTAATGCAAGCATATATTAGGGTTTTTACCAGATTTCATTCCCCAAGAAAGATACTATGTGCATGTGTTTTATTTCTTATTGCATGTCTGAAATTTTTGTTCTAAGTTGGGAATTAACTTCCATAGTGCAGTAGAGTAGGCTTTTGTCTTGTAATTTTTATTAAAACTTCATGAGCAGTTGAAAATCTACACCGTAATTTCTACATGGTATTAGAGCAGGATTCACAGTAGAGTAGTAATTTTGAATTTGTTTGTTAGCAGGTTCAAATTTGTAGTTCGATGTAGTAGAATCTCTTCAGAGCTGAGAAGATGACCTTCAATGGGTTGAGGCTAGAGTACGTCTTGGAATGAAACTCTAATTTCATCGCATAGAAGGATCGCATGGAGCATGTATTCGACGACTATGGATTTCTGGAATACATCAAGGGAGATGCTGCAAAACTAGCGAAATATGATGTCGAAAACCTTTCTCAATGGAAGAAAGATGTAACCAAGGCGAGGAGAATAATATTGGAGGGAGTACGAGACCACATTGTCACCAATCTCCATGGGAAAGAAAATACTTATGAAATGTGGTAGACACTGAAAAATCTATTCCAGAAGAGTAGTGACCATGGAAGCTGGAGCTCAAGGATAAACTTTGAAATATCAAGATGTAGAAGAATGACACTATCCCACAGTATCTGAGTAGGTTCACACAAGTTCGTTATGATCTTGCAATAGTTGTGCTAGGTCCCTATAATACTAGTCATTACCCCATTACTATTGTAGTTGTATCCCTTATTAATATTGTTGTGCCCCTATTGTCCCCATATTGTTATTACTGTGACCCATAGGATCCCTCTATCATTATTTTTGTGGCTTTATATTATTATTGTTAGGTCGGCTGGGTTATATTGTGACTCCTTAGACTCCTATATATAGACAGGAGGTTTTGTCATTTGAATCATCCAAGAATTGTTCATTTGTGTAATGTAAAGGAGGTTGGCCCCTCGAAGAGGCTGAATTCTAAGGCATTCAACTATCTTTTCTATCTTTTTGTGAGCTGGTTTCATAACATTTGGTATCAGAGATTTGGATTCTAGGGTTTCGTTGCACCAAATAGGTCATCATGGCATTTTCGCTATAACTTTTTTTTGCGATGTTTCATAAGCTAAAAAAAAACCATTGGAGACGAAATCGCACTGAACCTTGGGTCCGAATTTCAGAGCTTTTTTCACTATATTGGCAGAGATATGATCTAAGGAAGTTGGCCTTTTTGCAGACTCCTAAGTTACATTCCAAATAGGTGACCTAGGGAAAATCGTCATAACTTTCTCTCTGAGCATCAGATTGAAATTTTGTAAGAAGGTACAGAAGGAGGACACACTATAGCTTCTTGTATATATTTTCAGAGCCAAAGGTCAAAACAGTGACTCGTGGTACCTAGTACAAGTTCGCTCTACTGAACTAGTCTATAATCAGGTCATTGTGGGAGATTTGGCATAACTCTTCCCTGGAGAATCCAAGTTGGATCAGATTGGTGGCATTGGAAAGAGGATGCAGAGGGCTACCACAGGTCGAAATTTTAGAACTGGATAATTTGAAATTACAGAGATACATCAGATTCAATATCAAGCTCCTACAAAGTGAAAAAAGGTGTGTAGTTTATTTTTAATTTTTGCATAAGCTTGGTTTGAAAAATTAGTTTGAAGGAATTCAAAGGGCATAGTAAAGCATTATTATCAGTATTTGATGCCCCAAGGAAAGAAAATGCAAACACCTAGTAAGCAACCTGAAATCTATAGCATGACTCATGAAGAAGAGGAAGAAATGCAACATGATATATCAAAATTACGAGACCAAGTGCAACAAGTGTCACTTGCACAAAAAGTAACAACATCTAAGATGGATGTTTTAAAGAAAGATGTAGAAGCTAAGATGGATTGTTTAAAGAAAGGCGTAGAATCTAAGATGAATGACGTGGAAGCTAAGATGGATTATTTGAAGATAGATTTGAAGACAGATTTGAAGATAGACATGGAAGATTTGAAGATAGGCATGGAAGATTTGAAGATAGGCATGGAAGATTTGAAGATAGATTTGAAGACAGATTTGACAAAGTTTCTACAAGAAATGCTTACTAATGGTGAAAGGGTAGTAAAGGAAACTCATGATGAGAACAAAAGAAATGTTAATCATGATTTCATAGACTCTAATGTTGGATCAAAGACCCACCATATTCCAAAAATTGATATGAGGAAGTTTGATGGCAAGGATCCCGCAACATGGATATTATAGATGGAGCAATTTTTCGATCTCAACAATGTGAAAAACACACAAAAGGTACGTATTGCAACTTTATATTTGGAATCAAATCAGTTTGTATGGTATCAATGGCTTTTCTCTCGTAAAAGAATTATCACTTGGGAAATTTTTATGGAAGAATTGACAGCACATTATGAGGATACAAAAAGCAACACTTTTTTTAGCCAATTGATAAGTCTCAAACAAAATGGTTCAATAATGGAGCACATTGAGGAGTTCCAGAAATTGAAAATAAGGGTAAAAACTTTTCCAGAGGAGCATAGGATTGATGTGTTCATAGGGACTTTAAAGAATAATATCCAACATGATGTTCGCCTTTGGGAACCTGATTCATTAGAGAAGGCATTCAGGTTAGCGAGAAAAATGGAAAGCAAAATTATGGAAACCAGGAAGCATACCACTCACAACTATAAAGATGGAAGTGTTGTTGCCCCTAGTATTCCACAACCTATAAGGTTGACACCACAACAATTGGAAGAAAAAAGAGAAAAAGGGCTTTGTTACAGATGTGATAGAAAATACACTAAAGGTCATAAGTGTGCTGAGAAGAAATTATTCTACATAGATTGTGAAGAGGAAGAAGAAAAGGAGCAAGAAAGGTCAAAAGAAGAGGATATACTCTAGGAACAAAGGCTAGATAAAGAATAAATGAATCTGACCATATCTTGTAGTGCATTGGTTGGAATTACCACTCCTCAAACCATCAAGATAGAAGGACAAATCAAGAAGAAAAAGGTAATAGTGTTGATTGATTCAGCAAGTACCCATAATTTTATTCATTGTAAGATAGCAAAAGAATTGAATTGCTTCCTATACCCAGCACCAGAGTGTCAAGTGATGGTTGCAAATGGAGGAACGATAAATTGCTCTGGAAAGTGCCATAATATCAAGCTATCCATGGGAGAATATGTATTGACTTGCCCAATGCTTTCCATTCCAATGGGAGGTGTTGATGTTGTACTAGGAGTCCAATGGCTACAATCCTTGGGTACAATAGCTTTTAATTTTCAAGAACTTTTCATGAAATTTTCTACAGAAGGAAAGGAAGTTGAATTAAGGGGTATTGCAGGGAAACCAGGAAAGATAATTAGCTCTAACGGTATGACAAAGATTCTAAAAAAGGAACAAAGAGGTGTAATTGCACAATTATGTTCACTAGATGTTTCCACATCGAAATCATCTATTTCTCTAGATCCCCAAAAAGTCTTGGACAATCATTCCAAGGTATTTGAGACTCCCAAAGGTCTCCCACCTATTCATGATCATGATCATGCTATTCATCTGATTCGAGGAAGTGTTCCTCCAAACATCAGGCTATACAGATATCCCTATGCCCAAAAGAGTGAAATTGAACGTATGGTTGCAAAAATGCTAGAGGTTGGTATAATTCAACATAGTCAAAGTTCTTTCTCTGCTCTAGTAGTATTGGTGCACAAGAAGGATGGATCATGGTGCATGTGTTCGGATTATAGGGAGCTCAACAAGCTCACTATTAAAGATAAGTCTCCCATTCCTGTCATTGATGAATTACTGGATGAATTACATGGATCAATTTACTTCACCAAGTTGGATCTTCATTCAGGATATCATCAAATCAGAATGAAGATTGAAGAAATTTCGAAAACAACATTTAGAACTCATGAGGGTCATTATGAATTTTTGGTCATGCCTTTTGGCCTTACCAATGCACCTTCTACATTTCAAGGTTTGATGAATTCCATTTTCAAACCCTTCCTTAGAAAATTTGTGTTAGTATTTTTTGATGATATACTAATCTACAGCATGTCTTGGAAGGATCATGTTGAACATGTTGACAGGGTGCTACAACTATTGGAGGAGAAACAATTATATGCAAAAAGATCCAAATGTTTCTTTGGAGTACAAGAGGTGGTATATCTGGGTCATATTGTATCTCATGAAGGAGTTAAGGTAGACCATAGCAAAATGAAAGCCATTAAGGAATGGAAAATCCCCACATCCATAAAGCATCTGCGAGGATTTCTTAGGTTGACAGGGTATTATCGCAAGTTTGTTAAGAATTATGGGAGAATAGTAGCACCTCTAACAACATTATTGAATAAAGATGCATTTTCATGGACTCCAGAAGCAACAAAGGCCTTCGAACATCTTAAAGAGGCAATGTGCCAAGCACCGATCTTAGCTACACTGGACTTCACAAAAACCTTTATTGTGGAATGTGATGCTTTAGGAAATGGAATTGGTGTTGTTTTAATGCAAGATGAAAGACCCATTTCTTTTGAAAGTCGTCCAATCAAGGGAAAGTTTTTACACAAAGCTATTTATGAGAAGGAAATGTTGGAAATACTACATGCACTTAAGAAATGGCGACCCTACCTAATGGGAAGACACTTCAAGGTAAAAATGGATCATGATAGCCTTAAATACTTTTTAGAACAAAGATTATCCTCTGAAGAGCAACAAAAGTGGGTCACAAAGATGTTGGGTTATGAATTTGAATTCATCTACAAAAAAGGGAAGCAAAATGTGGTGGCAGATGCACTCTCAAGAAAAGATGAGGATGTGGAAGCATTGTTGTGCGTCGTTTCCTTTATCCAACCAGATTGGATAAATGAAGCAAGGGAGGAATGGAAGAATGATGAAGAAGTGTGGGCACTTATTTGTAAGTTACAACAAGATTCCAATACATCTGATACATTTAGCTGGAAAAATGATTCATTAGGGTACACAGATCGCTTATACCTCTGTAAGAATTCCCAACTAAAACAAAGGATTCTTATGGAATTGCACACTTTTCCCTTAGTAGGGCACTCATGAATTTAAAAAACTTACCATAGGGTTAAGAAGGATTTTTTTGGGATGGCCTTAAATCAGATATTCAAAAGTTTGTGGTGGAATGTTTGGTTTGCCAACAAAATAAAGTTGAAACAATTAAGACCCCGGGTGTATTACAACACTTATCCATTCCAAGCCAACGTTGGGAGGAGGTTTCAGTGGATTTTATCACAGGTTTACCCAAGTCTGAGGGAAATAGTGTCATCATGGTGGTAGTTGACAAACTTACCAAGTATGCACACTTTTGTGCATTATCACATCCATTTAAAGCCAGTACAGTTTCTACTACATTTATGGAAACAATTCAAAAGCTACATGGAAACCCAAAGATTATTGTAAGTGACAGAGATCCCATTTTCACTGGAAATTTTTGGACAGAATTATTTTCTTGTCTTGGTAGTCAGTTAGCTCATATCTCATCTTATCATCCTCAATCTGATGGGAAAACTGAGATAGTAAACAAATGTTTGGAAGGATATCTTTGTTGCTTTGTATCTGATAAACAGACACAATGGGTCAAATGGTTGCCTCTGGCTGAATGGTGGTATAAGACTTCCTTCCATACAGCAAAAAAATGACCCCATTTATGGCACTTTATGGATATCAGCCACCATCCATCACATCATATTTAAGAGAAAATTCTAAGGTTTAAGTAGTGGAACATCACATCGAACATCAACAACAAGTCCTCCAACTCTTAAAGGATGACTTCGTGTTGGCACAGAATAAAATGAAACAACAGGCAGATCAACATTGCAGTGAAAGAAGTTTTGATGTAGGTGATTGGGTATTCCTATGGCTACAACCATATAAACAAATGTCCCTCAAGTAAGCTAAGAAGGATAATAAATTATCACCAAAGTATTATGGTCTGTACATGGTGTTGCAAAATATTGGTACTATGGCATACAAATTGGAGCTTCCTGCAGCTTCTTGAGTGCACCGAGTTTTCCATGTTTCATGTTTAAAGAAGGTTATAGGTGATAAGATCCCTGTTCAAACAATATTGCTAGAACTTGACAAGGAAGGAAAAATTATATTGGAATTGGAAGCATGCAGAGAAACAAGAACTCGACACCTACGAAATCGATCAATTTCAGAGTATCTCATCAAGTGGAAGAACTTATTTGCTGAAGATTCCACATGGGAGGATGAGAATTTTATACAGAAGCATCTAGAACTACTCAAGCATTGAGGACAACACTTTTTTGAAGGAGAGGGGCATGTTAGGTCCCTATAATACTAGTGATTATCCCATTACTATTGTAGTTGTGTCCCTTATTAATATTGTTGTGCCCCTATTTTCCCCATTTTGTTATTATTGTGCCCCATAGAATCCCTCTATTGTTATTTTTGTGGCTTTATATTATTATTGTTAGGTCGGCGGGTTATATTGTGACTCCTTAGACTCCTATATATAGAAAGGAGGTCTTGTCATTTGAATCATCCAAGAATTGTTCATTTGTGTATTGTAAAGGAGGTTTCCCCCTTGAAGACGTTGAATTCTAAGGCGTTCAACTATCTTTTCTATCTTTTTGTGAACTAGTTTCATAACAAGTTGGTTTTATTGTTTCAGAGGATGAATTGGTAAGCCTAGCCCTTCTGGGCCTTCCCAAGAGTTGGCATAACTATCAAGATTCAATGAATGGAAGGGAGAAACTACTGAATTGGGAACACTTAGGGTTTTATTTGGTACAGGAGGAAATAAGGTAGAATACTAGAGATGGGACCTCATCCAAGGGTGAGGATAAATAAAAAATTGGATTAGTTTGAAAGGGAAAGAAGGGAAAAGGGAATAAATATCAAACCAAACTAGAATCGAGTCAAGGGGGGAAGAAGAAAGATCTGTAAAAAATTAAATGCTTCCAGTGTCATGAATGCGGGCACTGCCGTGAAGTGTCCACACAGTAATGCAAGCAAGAAGAACTTAGGAGGAGCAGCATGTTAAACCTTGGCTTCATAGTTAGAGCTTGACTTTACCCTTATCATATGCATGTACAACACAATGATGGGGAGCGTGTGGTACTTGGACTCAATTTCATTGTTCCACATGAAAAGGTGTAAATATTTTTTCAGTGACTTGGAGGAGAAATATCTCTACATGCACATTAAGCTAGGAGATGAAAAAAGATACAATGTGACTGGTATTGGTACAGTCACCTTCCAGATGGATTTAGGCTCCCCTCTCACACTCAAGGATGTCATGCTTGTTCTAGTCCAAAAGAAAAATCTCATCTTTGCTGCAGTTTTGGAGGACCATGGTTGTGAAGTGATATTCATCAAAGGAAAAGTGTTCTTGAGACACATAGCCATGCAACAGGTGAAGTAGATTGTGGTTCGCGTGAAGAACCTATATAATCTAGACGTGGAAGACTGTGATGCATTAAGCAGTAAGGTGGAGAAAGTGTAGGTCGTGATGTCGATGAACTTTGGCACAAAATACTAGGCCATTTGCATCATGGTACCTCGAATAATATACAACGAATAACCACTGGCCTCCCTAAAGGATAACTTAAGCAATAAGATGTATGAAAAGGATGTATGTTGCAGAAGTAAATAAAATCCACATTCCATGATCGGGAAAACAAAGCACATGCAGTCCTAGAAAGCATCCATTATAATTTTTATGGACCTTTCTCGAAAACCTCCACTCTCAGACACAAATATTTTGTCATTTTTATTAATGACTTCTCACAAAAGTGTTGGATGTTCTTCATGTGGAAGAAAGATGAGACATTCTCCAAGTTTGTAGAATTGAAGACACTGGTTGAAAAAGAAGCTAGCAAGAAGGCGGAGGCTCTGTTGTAGCGACTGCAACACCCTCCAAAATTTTGGCCTTCACTTAAAATTTGGAGCGCACTATGGATATTTTGATTGATCGTTCCTTTGTCACTTATTGGTAAGTTGATGATCTCAAGCTCCCCTTTTCTATCTTAAGAGTCATTCATGCTTTCATATTTACATAGAATGTGTCATCTTTGGGCATGGGGGTTATTTCTTTTCATGCAAAGGGAGATTTGTTTTTCTTCAAGGGGAAATCTTTATGAGAATGGGTTTTCCTCACCACATAGACATGTTTCACACTCATTTCACACACTCTTACACAAGTGTCGTCTTTATCCTCCCAAAGTCTGTCATCGAAGCTGCATTTGTCGTAAGCTACCACAAAGGTTGTTGCATTAAGCGAAGTATGTGTTATATTTTTTGGATGGTCTATGTTGTATCGCTAAGTTTTTAAGTGTGTGATTGTAGTCAAGTTTTATCACTATTCACATCATTTCCATTGATCCTACACTTAGCCAAATTTCAGAGTTTCCTTAGCAACATGCCTCATCCAACTTTCCTGAACTATGCACTTCACATATGTAACCCTCAAGATTTTCCCTTGCCTGTTGGAACTGTGAAATGCACAGAAATCCTCACCTCCCTTAGCATTCAAAAATTTGCAGTGATTTCCTTCAATCTCCTTCCCTCAGCCGGAACCCATTGTCTCCATAAACTATGCAGTTTTGTCCCTTGACTACCCATTCTACCTTGCATCCTGAAACTGCGTAGATGTGTCCTCCCAGGGCCTCATCCCATAGCAGTGCCTTGCATCCTAAAAATGTGTAAATGTGACCTCTTAGGGCCTCATCCCACAATAGTCACTACCTGTTGAAACTACACAATTATGTCTCTCAGGGTCCATGAAGAAGGATGACATCATAGATGACTCTCAAGGAGCTGGGGAGAAAAATAAGTAGACCAAGGAACCCAAGGTATGATATAATATCAGTACCACATGAAGACTACATCTTATGAATAACCCTTTGGAGGTTAGGTTTGGAAAAAAAATCACATCTTTTAAAATACACCTCTTAGTGTAGCTTAAAATATTGATTATCATTGTTGTATCATTATGTCTTCAATGACATGCATGGTTGCAAGAACTGAAATTCATTCCATGTGTTTCCTCTACATGTATTTCTCCCTTTCACTTGTTTATTACATAGCTTAGAAGATGAAGAGTATTACCACTTGTTTATTTAAGCTACGGAGGTTGTGACCAACATGATCTTATGACTAACCAGGCACAATGCAAGGCATCCTACGTGGGATGAAGGATGTTTGATGATATGTATATAGTCAATACACTCCTTTTCATTACTCCTTTGCATTAATCCTTGCTTTGTATCTTGCATGTACCCATACTGCTTGTCAGATTTGGCTACTTGCTGCCAGTAGTCTCTTAGCTCTTTCCTAACAAAGCAGGGGAAGGAATTTCCTTCAACCTGATTTCTTAAAGGTTCTTCATAGAAAGTATAGAGCTAAGAGAAGGAGATGTGGAATCTTAGTATCAAACTCTTGAAAATACTTTGCATGTTCGAATCTATCCAAACGATTAAGCTACCACTCAACAACATTGTCAATCTTGGAAGACTCAAGAAAGATCACATCTCTAGATATTATAAACTTCTTATTCACTTCGTCATAAATATGGTATTCTTTGGATGTATGAGCACCCAAATCAGATACATTTGTGACTCCTTGCACTGAGTTTTTTTATCTGTTCCTTAGGTATGAAGGCATAACAGGAGGAACCAAAAACCTTGAGATGCCTCATCGAAGGAATGTGGCCATACCAAATTTCATAGGATGTCTTGTTTCTGATAGCATGAGATGGACACCTATTCTTTATATACATAAAACATAGAACCACATCAGCCCAAAACCTTATGAACATAACATGTAAGCTATGTCAAGTTCATAGTGAAAGCAATACATTCTAGTGAACTATATGTTGAAAAATGCAGCAAGAAATTCTCAATTTGATTTTTCCTTGATTAGGTTGAAAAAAATCAAATTTCCACATCAATAGACAACTTGGATGATGTTAACGTGTGTGACATGGCTTGTGTCACCTAATTTACTCAGTAAATTCAAGTTGGAGGAGTTAGAGTTTAGTTCTGCATATGCAATTGCTAATTTGTAGCAATAAAGGTCAATTATCTCAAGTTGTTGTCAACTAAACTAGTTCTAACTTTTGGAGGAAGTAGTGGAAGGTCATTTAAGCAGTGGGACTTCATTCAAACTCAATGATCATCCAGTTAACTGATCAATCAACCCAAAATAGTTAGGGCATGCAGAGAAGTCGAGTTCCCTAAGATTGGTGGTGATTCCAAGGCAGTTTTAATTTCTTGTAGCTCACACAGTTGCAAGAACTTACTATAACCATAGTGGAGGAGGTAGCTTGAGTATGATCTTCTTGTGAAATTGGAGAGGGAATGATTGTTGGTAGCATTAATAACCTACCGACAATTTGTTTTTCACCACACTTCAATGTTTTGGGTAGGGTTTTTGAGGGTGGATAATTTTTTCTAATGCTTTTTGGTCATGCACGTCCTCACTAACTATTTTGGGAGGAATGTAATAGTTCTTTGCATGCACATCCTCACTATATATGTTTTGGGATGTCTATACTAGCTCCTTGCAAAATTATGTTTGTCAATGCTTAACTACTTATGATCTTAGGTGCTCACAACACTCCGACAATTTATGGCACTCTCCAAATCACCATTCTTGAAAGGATCCAACAAAACAACTTTAGAGGAAGATGAGAAGGGCACACTCTTATTGGAACTAGCCTAGAACTAGTGGAATTGGCTGGTCCCAATGGTTTTAGAGTTGTACTAGTCTAATTTGGTGGTTCACATTGGCCAAGGTTGGTCTTGTATTGAAATGACCTTAAAACACCAAAGTGACTAGTTCTCTACTAAACTAACCAATTCTGAAGAATGTAGTGCAACATAGCTAATGACCACCAAATATTAATTTTTAATAAAAAATACTGAAAAGGAAAAAATGATCTTAACCCTAGGGCCCTACAAAACATAACCCTAGTAATTAATGGTAATACTTAATTTATAAAGTTAAAGTAAAAGTTGACATGCTGCTCGTCTTTCCTTTTTGAAAAGGAAAGATAAGGATAATGTCAACTTTTACTTAAATTTTTAATATTAACGTTAATTGTTTTAGGTTGTTTTAGAGTGTTTCCAACTTCATTCAATTTTGAGAAAGTCAAATTTTAGATCCCATTCAAAACTTAGTGGTGAATGTTTGACTGCTACTTTGTAATGAGTCCTAGACTTTGACTTCCAATTTTTAATGTGCATTTATTGCATAATCATCTTCCTCATGAGAATTTGTAGTAGAAGTTGATCTTTAATTCATTGCAAGCACTAGACCTAGCTTAGGGAACTTTCAGCTATCCCTCCCAAGTTGCTCGTCAAGATTGAAATTTTCTTTAGAAGCAAGCATTCATTCTATCCATTAGATCATTTTTCCACTATGACAGTCCAACAACACCCTTGCTGGGATATGCTTGACAATCCATCTCATCTTTACTGCTACCTGATAAACACTCTTAAATCTTGTGTCTCCAATATAAAAGAGGAAGAATAAAAAAGGGTCTTCTTGGCCCTCTTCTCAACCCATAATATGTTTAGCTTCTCTCTTGTGCTTACAATATAGTCTTCTCGCAGCTTCATAATGGAAAATATTAAAAAAAGTCTCATGATGTGCATTTAGGGAGGCATAATTCACTGTTGCTTTGCATCAAATTACCCCCCTAACATTCCCTTTACCTTTACATGCCAACATATATTTTCCTTGTGGATGACTGTTAAGCTTCCCATCCCTATTTCACCTCCCTCTCCTACCCCCATGATCTGGTATTCACCCTATGAGTGACATAAGTTAAAGAATTATTAAACTAAGGTATTACAGACTCATGTGCTCGTGTGTGTGGTCTGTGTTATTGAAACAACAGATCAATCAAATTTCCAATACACAGACAATAGAATGGAAAGCTAGCAGAGAAATACAGTAAACAACACAAAGACACAAATAATTTTAATAAGGAGTTCACCCTGTTCTCCAGGGCTGTTATAGACATTTTTGTGCCTTGCATCATTGAGCATGAAATGTCAATAATCAAGGGATCCAAAGTCCCTAAACATGTTGTTCCTACCCCTAGAGGAACAAGGCCAGCAAACCACAGAAATTCACTGAAGTTCTCCACCTGAAAACACTAAAAAACAAGGCAATTCTGGATCATGTCAACTGCTCCACTCAGCATCTGCACTGAATGTCAACTGCTCCACTGTCTACCTGCGTTGAATGTCAACTGCAACAAAGGCTACCTGCGCTGAGCGTAACTGGACAAGTGGCAGGCTTATTTCTCAATGTGTCAATGCTCAGGAAGCTTCCAAAATGACACTTGCATCAGGGAATTCGACTGGTGATGAGTAAGAGGTTCCAAATCTCCAAGTGGAAGCAAGAACCTCCAAGTGGACTCAAGAACTGAAAGAGGGAGAGGACACTAGTCAGTTTCATACCAGCCTCAAGCTGACTCATCCTCTCTCCAAAACTCCTATATATAGATCTCTCCTCTATGAGATCAGGAGGCTGGAATTTTGTGATTGCAAAGAATTGCTGTTGGTTTGAGGTTGGATCATTGGGTGTTTATGCTTTGAAGGGAGCTGAAGAAGGAGTTCCATTCTGCTGGGAAGGAGATGTTGGGTTGGAGCCCTATGGGTTGTATCTCTTCCTGAACCTTGTTATCAATCAATAAAGATTCTTGGTTCTTTCCTATATGCTGGTGTACTTTGTATGATTTGCATTAGTATATTTGATTTACTTCTAATCCTGAATCATTTATGAATATGTATATTTGCCTTTGTTTTGTGTCCTTCTCTTGTCGCAAGTAGCTGTTCTCTTGTCACAGGTAGTTGTTCTCTTGTGATCTCGTGGGAATCAAGTAGCTGTTCTCTTGAGCAAGCGAGGAGGCAAGTAGCTGTGGACACCCAAAGAGGAGAGGATCTAGATCGAGGGACAACCGGAAGATAACGGTAAGTCTACCAATCTCCCCTCTTTCACATTTCATAAAGGAAGAAACCGAAGTAGTTGTATTCGTTTGTTGCTAAGGTACTGTCACACCTTAGGTGGATAGGATTGTCCTGCATAGGCATTTTTCCCCACAACAAATTGGCGACTCTGCTGGGGAAATTTGTTTTAGTCATTTTGTTTGTGTTTACATCATTGTTTACTTCATAGACTCAACGACAACAATTGAACTACTCTGCAAAGTAGAATGTTGCTGCCTTGATCCTTCACTGGATTTTTGTCTATGATCTCAACAATGGACTCACAAATGACTTGATGATCCTTTGTGATAGTCTTTAGTACCCTCTCAAAGCATCCCTCTATTTATACCTTGCTTGTGTTTCTCATTTGGCCTGAAACAATTGATTTTTGAGCATTTTATGACCCAGAATCCAAGAGAAACGAGAGTTTCTCCTTTCAGCGCAGACACTGTGAAGGCAGTCTGCATTTCAACGCAGGTCCTGTGAAGGCTACCTGCGCTGAATGTCAAACTGACAGTGTTAGACTTGCACTGAACCAGTGTGGCCTTGTGCAGCTGGGGTTCCTTGCTGTCTTTTACCCTGTTTTAATCTCTGTTTTTGCAGCCTTTAACCAACATAGGTACCAGTCTGATAACCCCTTTTCTTTGCTTGAATTCCACCTCATTTTTGTACAAAAAGACTGTAAGTGTTTTTATGTGTTTGTGGCATCATTTACAGTTTTCCTTTGCATAAGCAAAATAATCATATTGTAGCCCTTGATTCAGATCTGATTGATTGATTGATCGTGATCTTAGGAGAGAGTTCATTGGCTATTTACAGTCTGATTGTCATTTGCTTTTGCTTATTGGTTTGAATTTGTCTCTTTTAAAGTGTCAAAACAAGTATTCATTTCGAAAATCGCAAAGTGATTGTAATCTCTTCTACCCTTGTTGATTTTGGAAAAAGTAAACTTGTTTATTTCAGTCATTTAAAAGAAAGTTCAAAGTTGTACAAAAAGCTTTCTTTGTAGGCATTTATACTAAGAAAGTGGAAAACAAACACTTGCATTGTGCATTTGCATTTTGATAAAGTTTGCATGTTTGATTTAGGAAGAGTGCATTAGAGTGTGCTGATTGCTCTTTGAGAAAAGATAGTCGCTCTCTTTTTCCTTAGTAGCTAGGATTTTCAAAGTTGAAAGATTATAAAGCTTGCTTAACATCTTAGACTGCATTTAGGAATTTGTACCATACATCTCGTGGTCATCCTGAAAGACAAACTTTAAAAAGATCAACTTAAAATAAACTGAATGAACCTAACAACGCTTTGCAACATAACGCACAACATAGAGGTCTAGGTAGAGACGTGTTCCGGCGTCGTTAAACCTAGTGACTGTCGATCTCGGGGAAGGTGGGTGATTCCTCGTGAGGGACGATAGCGCTAATACGAACTTGCGCTCCCACGTACCGTCGTGTATATATTGGGAGACCCCTATAGGCATATATCCTTTATCCTTAGGAAGCCGTGTCGACCGCCCTACTGATCACAATGCAGTGAACACATCATTCACGAAGATCGACCACCCGTACCGTAAAAAGTATTCTGTGGTTTTGCGAAAAGTTTGGCACACCCTCTGCCTAGATCTCCAGAGCAGTTCCTTTTGGCCTTTTTCAGACTCTATAACAGAAAAATTCCATTCGAGCATTTGTCACTTCGGGCTCGTTAAAACATCGAAGGAGACTAGAGTCATCTTTAGCTTTTTCTCCACTCTTTAAAAGTGAAAAAGTAAGTTGTGTCTAAAAGCGTCTAATAAAATTCATTCAATTCGGAAACATAATTTCCCCTTTTGTATTTTAGTTGATCGAGTAATCCGCAACCGTGGAAGAAAGTCAATTGAAACCCTGTCGTTCGCGGAGGCTTGCGAGTCAACCGTCTTTGTCTCCGGAATCGAAAACAGTACGGACAAAGCGAACTCGCTTAACCGGTTCAAAATCTCCCATTAAAGTTAGAACAATTGTTCCAACAACATCTGAGATTCTGGTTACTCCAAGAATTTCTGGAAACCCTGCCTCTATTGAAGAAGTTCAACAGCCACAGAGGGACAGTAACACTGATCCTAGTCTGAGAACAAGTACTTGCATTACTGAACCAGTTCCATCTGTAACCGGTCCAGAAAGTATTGTTCCTCAAACAACTGTCGCTGTCGAAACGACCCCTTCTTCGGCACCAAAAATATTTTACGGACCTGACGGTCTTCCTCTTCCACCTGGTTTGATTGCGATATAGGAAATTGTAGAGGACCCGCAAGCAAGTACTCCAACCCATTTTGGAGTAGGGGTCACTCTTTTTCCTGCAACATCAGAAGTTAGTCCATCACCAGTGGAAGTTCCTGTAGAATTTCTAGGCGATTTATTGGATAGACTTAAAATGTTTAAGCAACCATCGACATCTAGGACTGTGTCGAACGACACAGCGACAGCAAAGCCCCCTGCCGCCACTCCGACGATGTTTGCCGGTGTACCATCTGTCCCAACTAGCTCTCAACTGCTAGAAGGAGTCCACCCAGGGACTATTTCGACAGTGTGGTATGTTCCAGTTTGTTCCTCCGGAATAATATCCGGTAATTCTTATGTTGAAACTAGACAAATTGATCCTTATGGAGGTCAATTTGGGCCATCTAGTCCCCAAGGGAAAACCATACCCTTGAGTTCCGGATTGCTACCGTATGGGGTACAGTATGCCCTTTCATTACCCCCTCCGGGAGGATACCCATACGGCAGTTCTCAACCATATTCAGGTTATACTGGAGTTACGACAAGTGGTTGGGTACCTATGCTACCCCAACAGCCAAGAGTTGTGTATTCTATGCAACAATGTGTACCTATGTTGAACATCCCGACGACGCCAGCTATTGTAACAGTGTCGCAAGTTCAAACGATGCCTGTTGTGTGTCAACCTCAGATCTCTCAGGTTGTAATGCAACATCCCCTTGACCCTGTGACACAACCACAATCGCCAACTGCTGGGACGACACAGGTCCAAACAGGTACAATTACCCCACATCTTGGTCCGTCAGTTAGTATAGCACAGCAGAACATGGCTTCACAACCGTGGCTAGTGCAATACAAACAACCACAATTCCAGCATATGTACCAAGGATCTGAGCAGCAGATCTTTGCGAAGAGTGGACAACCATATATTCAAAACGGGTTAAACCAACCACTTTACAGTGGTCAAGTCCACCAGCCGTATCAATCATACCAACATCAATTACATTATGCTGGTATGCAGAGGCCTACTGCTCAGGCGATTCCATCGTATCCTGGGTACGCCTCGCCAAACCTGAATCAACAGTTACCATTCGTGGCAACTTTAGAATTACCAGATTTACACCGATTAACAAACGATCCATTTTCTTATGCCCATTGGTGGCCAGCGATTCCTCACAAGCTTCCATCGGACATTCCTAAATTCAAGGGAAATCCAGGCGAAGACCCGTCGAATCATGTGATGACTTTTCATCTGTGGTGTTCGTCAAACACCTTGAACGATGATTCGATAAGGCTTCGCCTTTTTCAGAGGACATTGACAGGTCCAGCGGCTAAATGGTATATTGAGTTATCTAGAGCCTCTTTCGACAATTTCAGTTCCCTAGCCACGAATTTCTTAACCCATTTTCAATTACCTATAAGGTATGAAACTGGAACAGAAATCTTAACCAATTTCAAGCAGACGACGACCACACATATATCCGATCATATACATGAGTGGTGTCGTCATCGCAGAATGGTAAAGACCTACGTTCCCGATCAGCTATTAGCTGAATGGTTTATAAAGTCGTTACTTCCTGCTATAACGGAAGATGTGGCCAAGGGGGGAGTCGTAACAGAGGAGTAGGTTATTGCTCGTGCACAGTATCTAGACTTAGTGTATACTCAGTCTGGCACGCTCTACGACAAGATACCTGACGCCCCTATACCGGAATTTTCAATTCCTCCTCCTCCTGGATCAAATAGTGACTCTCATGCCGGCGATGGTGTGATTGGCACTGTAAACGCAAAGTCGACAAGGGATTCGTCTAAGAAAACCCGTAAGACTTTGAATCAAAATGCAAATCAAGAAATTCTTGCTTCGGAAATAAATGTCGTATCAACAGATAAAGGCAAAAATTCCAATCAACCAGGAAGCAAGAAGAAGCAAAACAAAGGGAAGAAGAAGAAACAGGGTGAGTCATCCCCTGAGAAAACTTCTTCAAACCCTCCTAACAAAGGGAAACCAAAAAGTCCATGTTTTATATGTGACGAGGATCATTGGACAGAGAATTGTCCATACAAAGCTGAACTTAAGAAGTTCTTCAAAAGTTCACACACCTCAGCTGTGTTAACTGATCCCTTTCCCAATCAAGGTCAAAATCTGGTTGATAGTGGAAATGCTTCCCCGTCGCAAGCGCTAATGTTATCGATCTCTAAGAAACAAAATGATGCTTTGATTTCGACAAGGAACAAAGATTACGGGAATCCACCAGTGTCGAACGACAAAGGTAAAGATCAACCTAGTAGTTCGACAACAACTTCGACAGAAGTTGTACCGCCCATCATTCCGGAGTTAACAATAAAACCACCAAAGGGAGTAGTACACAAGTCGACATTTAATCCTCGCGCCAGGGCAGCGCAACATTATAACATAGTGGAAGATTTGGCCCAATCGCCATCCGCTATGTCGACTCTTGAGGTACTACAGAATTGCCCATCCCAAAGGCAGGCGTTGTTATCGGCTATTGGTGGAGTTGATCCTAAGGATTCCAATCTTGTATCCTTTGACCACAAAGGGTATGATCCTCAGTTACCAGCTCAACTAGCTTTCCTTATACAAGTGAAAGCCCTCAACAAAACTGTTCACAGAACAATTATTGATGAGGGGGCATCTACATGTATCATGTCGATGAGTTGCTGGAAAACTCTTGGATCTCCAACCTTGTCGCGATCTTCGATGACATTAAAAGCATTCGACGGAAGGACGTACACCCCATACGACATCCTAAATAACTTGAAGGTTGAACTAGGAGGAAAAACAGTGGAAATTGATGTTGAAGTCATCAATGGGAATCTTGACTATAACATCCTACTGGGAAGACCATGGATATATGCCATGGTAGCTGTAGTGTCGACTTATTTTAGGAAGATCGCATTCCCTTTTCAAGGAGGGATTACGGTCGTCGACCAACAGAACTTCCTCCCTAATGGTTTACAAGTTACAGGAAGCATTCCCATGATCCATGGGAGCGACCATTCAATTCAAGATATCAGAGTAGGCCTATTGAAAGACCCCACAATGATGGGAACTTTCGCGCTACCACCTCCTATCTACATACGAAATATACCGTTTGTAGCAACCTGCAACATGATATCTTCCACGAAGGTCTCAGAAGACAAAGTCGACATGGATCATGCAATGGTTTTTCCCCCAAGCCCTATAGAAATATTGTAGCAATCAATGTTTTGGGCATGGGAGGCGAACCCAAATCAACGCTCGTCAAGCGTTTGGGTAGATAGCTCTAGAGAATATGGTACCCCATTAGATCCTTGGTCGAAAGTACATGGGACTGACGAAGGAATCTTACAATCAATGTTGATTGAGGGGGCACCATGGAATGATCACCACCATCGTTCCCTTCTTCCAGAGTATGAAGAAGATACTCAACACGACCTTTACCACCCTTTAGTTTCAAAATTTCTATCAAATACTGTAAATACGGTGGATTCAGAGCGAAACTTATCGAATATTGAAGAGACTATAGCCATAAATATCTCGACTAAACCAAATGTTGCAGAGAATATTTATGTCAGCAAAGGTTGTTCCCCTTCAGAACTGGAAATATATAACGCTCTTTTTCGTGAGTTCAGAGATGTCTTTGCTTGGTCATATGATGAAATTCCAGGCATTGACTCGAGTATTGTTGAACATGAAATTAAAATGTATCTTGATGTCAAACCAGTAAGACAACGACTTCGACAGGTACACCCCAAGAAAGCCGCTGCCATTAAGGCAGAAGTTGAGAAACTTCTCCATGCTGGTTTCATCTACCCAGTTCCTCTAACCGATTGGGTATCGAATATTGTCCCTGTTATGAAGAAACAAGGGACGATTAGAGTGTGTGTCGACTATAGGGATGTAAACCAAGCTTGTCCAAAGGACAACTACCATACACCCTTCATCGACTAGATAATTGATGAATGCGCCGGATGTGAAATCTTTTCATTTATGGATGGATTTTCTGGGTATAATCAAATAAATATCCGCCCACAGGACCAGTCAAAGACTGCATTTATTTGTCCGTGGGGCACATTCGCTTATCGAAAATTACCCTTTGGTTTAAAGAACGTAGGGGCGACGTTTCAGAGGGCAATGAATTATGCCTTCCATGACATCAAGAACATAGTTCAACCATATCTTGACGACCTTCCGGCTCATTCGCGAAAGCAGACTGATCATCCGCAGCATTTAAGAGCGATATTTCTACGTTGCCGACACTACAAGATACGACTCAATCCGCACAAATGTGTGTTTTGCGTCGGTTCTGGTCGTTTACTTGGCTTTGTAGTCTCTAAGGATGGGATTCGTCTCCACCCTTGCAAGGTTCAGGCAATCATTAATTTTCCTCCACCTTCAAATTTGCTTCAGATTCAGAAACTCCAAGGGAAAGCAAACTTTCTGAGGAGGTTCATTCCAAATTACGCAGAACTTGCTAAAGGTTACACTCATCTTTTGAAAAAAGATGTACCTTTTGTCTGGGATCAGGTCGCGCAAGCTTCCTTTGACGCTCTGAAAGATTCTCTAGTAAGAGCATCATTAATGTATGCCCCAGACTATCAAAGAGATTTTAACCTGTATCTGGCTACAGCGGATACGACCATTGCGATGGTTTTAGTTCAAGAATTCGATGGAATTGAACATCCTATATATTATTTAAGTAAAAACTTAAATGATACAGAGAGTAAATATTCTTATGTTGAAAAACTAGCGCTTGCAGCTGTTCAAGCGATTCAAAGATTTCGACATTATGTCCTCTTTCAGAAAACTACCATTTTATCAGATTGCAACGCCATGACTTATATACTGTCGCGACAGTTGCTGGGGGGAAAATATTCAAAATGGATAGCGATTCTTCAAGAGTTTGATATGGAATTTGTAAAATCCAAATCAAAGAAAGCTCTAGTTTTCGCGGAATTATTATGCGATCTCCCATCGTCGTCCAACAATGAAACATCGGAAGAGTCAATCGTGGATGAGAATTTTTTTCTGATATCTACAAGCAATGAGTGGTATGGATATATCATAATTTATCTCCAAACCCAAAAGTTCAGGCCTAACACCTCTCACTCTGAACAGAAACATATACGATACCAAGCTAAAGACTACATGATCGTCGGTGATACGCTTTACCGTCGTGGTATCGATACAGTTCTGAGGAGGCGCCTTACCCATGAGGAGGCCAAAAAAGCCCTGAATGAGTGTCATTCAGGCGCATGTGGGGGTCATCAATCTAGAAATGCAATAGCACAAAAAATCTTACGAGCAGGATACTTCTGGCCAACCATGTTCAAAGATTGCATAATCGCAGTCAGAAGTTGCCATGCATGTCAGATTTTTGATAGCAAAACCAGAAGACCACCCACACCATTACAACCAATAGTTGCTGTAGGGCCTTTCGCCAAATGGGGAATCGATTTCATGCAATGTAACCCCACCTCGACTGGGGGGCATGGGTATATTATAGTCGCCGTTGACTATTTTACCAAATGGGCCGAGGTGATGCCTACATTGGATAACACTGGTGAAACAACTGCCCTTTTCTTTTTCAATCATGTAGTCGCCAGGTTCGGCGTACCGCAGGCTATAGTTACAGATCATGGATCGCATTTTCGCAATCACATGATGGTTGAATTAGCTGCCAAGCTAGGGCTATCTCACGACAGCTCCACCCCATATTATCCGCAAGCCAACGGACAGGTTGAAGCAATCAACAAGGTCCTGAAGCGTATGTTGCAAAGGATGATCGGGGTTCACAAAAGAAGGTGGCACCTAATCCTGTACTCAGCCTTGTGGGCTTACCGAACATCGGTAAAAAATGCCACTGGGTTCACACCTTTCCAACTGGTGTATGGCCTGGAGGCAGTCTTACCAATTCAGTGTGAAATTTCGTCTCTTAAACTCGCAATTGACCTACTCCCCAGAACTTCAGAAGAAGAGGCCCGTTTCTTGGAATTAATCCAATTGGATGAAACCCGTCGTGACGCCGCTTTGGCTAACGAAGCCCATAAGAAACGAGTCAAGGCGCTGTTCGACAAAAATGTCAAACCCCGTGTCTTCTCCGAAGGTGACTTGGTCTTGCTTTACGACCAAGAATCCGACAAATTAGGAGCATGAAAATTTAATTCTTTATGGATGGGCCCCTATATTGTTAAACGAGTGTTAGCAAAAGGAGCCTATGAGTTAATGGATTATGACGGAATCCCACTGGCGCAACCCCGCAACGGGTTGTATCTCAAGCGTTACTATGCCTAAATAGTAACCTGTGTGCTTTTGTTGTATTTTGTTTTCGCTAAAGTGTTTGTTTTGGTCGAGTAATCCACCTTTTTACATTTATTGCAGATGTCGAACCTTTCTGAGACATGTGTGGGATATGCTGACGGAGCGAGTCGTAGTTCGCGGAACCTGTCCTCCGTGGCCTGGGCCATTTTTGATCCAAGCAGCGAGTTAGTGAGTTTCAGAGGTGTGTGTATTGGGCAATCAACGAATAATATCGCTGAGTATAGCGCGTTGATAGAACTCCTCTCTGATGCCATCACCCATGGTTTGCGCCAACTAATCGTCAGGCTAGACTCACAACTCGTGATACTACAACTCAATGGTATATATTATGTCCGCAATCCAGCTATTTATCGAATGTTTCTAAGGGTTAAGATTTTGGAAAGACAGTTTGATTCAATTCAATACCAACATATTTCCAGGAACTTAAACACATTAACCAATTCATTAGCAAACTATGTATTAGATAGACATTTGCGACATTTATAAAAAGAAATGAATCATCAATGCTATGCAAGTGGATCATGTAACTCAACCAGAATAAACCTCGAAAATCAAAATATATAAAAGTTGTTTATCGTTTATACATAATGTTCTGTAACCAAGACAAAAATTGGTCGCATGACCCAAAAAATCAAAAGTGCTAGGGGGCACCCTAGCCTAGTGGTGCTCATGATAGCACGTCACGACCTGTGCAATCATGCGCAAGAGACGAGTCCATCGTCTAGGCACACCAGTAGTATGCCGCTGCAACTGTAAAGGTAACTCATCGATCCGTACATCCAGAATACCGAGAGTAAGGCTCTCAACCTGCTCCTGCACAGCTGTAAGGGTCTCGGCCACGTCAAGGTCGTGAAGAATAACTCTCCCAGCAGACTCCACTGCTGGGGCAGCAACTGGCGGTCTCAGACGAACTGCTGGATGAACAGGACCAACATCTGCATGCACCCAAGAGTTTGATTAAAAGTCTTGACAGAATAAATCACAACAAAATTATGAATGAAAACAGTAAACAGTGATATGGTCAAAGATTTTTACCAATAGCGCCCCACTGTTTGCCATTCGGTAACACCAAATCCGGATCACCTCGGAAATCCATACCCACATATGGATACTCGGAAAAGACCATCTCCTAGCGCTTGAACCACTTGAAGAAGGTATCAGTAAAAGTAATCTGAGGTTGACCAGCATGCCTAGACATGTGATCGACCCATCTCTGCATGCGTGGCTCGGTCGGAGAAGGCAAGTCGAGTGTTATATACTGAGGCTGCATCAGTGGTATTTTCTCCAAGGCGAAGGCAGTCAAGATAGAACCAAATCCAAAGTTCTTCAGCTTCCCGTCCTTCACCTTTGTCAATTGACTTTTCATCTGAACAAGTACTGCATCACACCAGTTGAATACTTTCAGTTGGAGACACTCCAAGGCATGCTGCACATAAGATCGGTTGGCAAAATGAAGAGATGCGCTACCGGCCATCCTACCAATAGTATACAGAATGGACCTAAGAGACCTATCAGTAATCTCACGGATAACAACCTTGCCATCTCTGCTCAGCTGGGAACCTTCCCTGCAGTACTGGCGAACATAGTCTCTCACGGAGTCATTCCCCCGGGCCGAACCTGACAAAGAAATGGGGGCACCCCGCCTTGACAACCCAGTCAAGAAGTAAATGTCTACGATGGTCAAGGGGATGGATTTTCCCCTAATCTGGAATACTTGGTTGATGGGATCCCAAGCATCAAGCATGTACTGCAGTAAAGAAATCTGTGCTCTCATGCTAGAGATACGGAAGAACTTCAGCAGGCCACAGTTCCGCAACGCGTTCACCGTGACAGGGTCATGGAGAGCAATCATATCTTCTTCTTCATGTTCTCATTCTCGCCATGTAAGGGACATTTTGCTCAAAGGTTCCTGCAAAACAAACAAGAGAATGAGTAAGATCCTGGATTTGATGAGAAACTGGCGAAATTTCATCAAAAACTGTGCTAAAAACTCAGTTTTCTGAGCCCAACGCAGGTAGACAGTGTCCTACCTGCGTTGAAGGTTAGGCTGCCTTAAGGCAGCTTGACATTCAACGCAGGTTTCGAATGGACAACCTGCGTTGATGACAGGGCGCCCTGGCAAAACCCCTGATGCTCAGAAAGACTGGGAAACAAGCACAGAATGGAAAAATCAAACCATGAAAAGAAAGAGCTAGGGTTTAGCTCCTACCTGGTCCAGACGGCGCCGAGAATCGTCCACAGAATCTCCCGAAATCAGCTGGTGAAAATCAAGGGGGAAGAGGCACCTCCAAAGCTCCAACAAACCAAGTTCAAATGAAATGGTAAAATGAGAGGTAAAAACACTTTTTAATGGCTTTTTACGTAGTTCAAAGCAAAATATTAGGGTTTTTATCTCATATTATGTATTTCTAACTAAGTTTGATGCAGCGATTGAAAATGAAGTACTATTCTTGAAGAGAGAAAAGCTGGTAATGGTAAAAAATCAAAATTTGACCATATAATCGAGCAGTTTTACCGGCGAAATTTATGCTCGTTAAAAAATAGAAAAGCGAGATCCGAGCAGTTTTAGCACATAGTTCATGCTCATTAAAAAATAAACATAAGATTGAGCAGTGTTTTGGCGCATTCAAGCTCGTTAAAAAATGAACCCATCCCGGTAAATAACCATTGAGTATGTAACCTGATCAAACATAAAAGCCTTGGTCGTGTTTTGTGCACCGTCACCTCCACTGTTCATTTGGCCGATCGTTTACCTCCATATGATTGTTTACCCATTTTGAGGAACAACTGCGAAGAGTGATTTCACCTAGCCATCCTTGTGACACTACCGTGATTGGAAAATTCCAACCTGTACCTGGAATCAGCTGCTAACCCTGTTCATCACTCGTTCCTCAAAAGACGAGTCTTCTTTAAGCTCTTTTCAATTGACCCGTAAAATATGAAAAGATTGCCGAGTTTTGGCCTTCCAGCTCGTTAAAGCGACCGGAAGAGCTATCCCTCCTCTAGATTTTAATCTTTTTGGACCTGAGGGATTATTGCACAAAAAGATCGAGCGCTTGTTTTGTTCGGCTCGTTAAAACTATCGAAAACTCATCCCTTCTGTATTGTTTTATAATTTTTCGGACTTAAGGGATTAGATGACGAAAAAGGAATTTTGGAGTTAACTTTATGTACCTTTTCAGACTATCTAAAAATGAAAAGGGCCGAGTTTTCCTTGTCGTTAGACTCATTAAAATCACTAAATAGCGACAAACTTGTCTGTAGACGAGAACGAGTTTCACTATCGCTAGGCTCGTTAAAACATAGTGATGGGCTTGCCCGAAGGGAAGGTTATAGAACAAGCATATGTTATCCTCCTCAAGCTTGACAAAAATAAAGAGGTACTGGTCAGAAATGACTAGGGAAAAATTGGGAAAAAATCAAGAAAACTTTGATGGTAGCAGGTCGCTCTTGAACATGACACTTTTTCCTCCGTACCACATCGGGTTGGGTTGTTTCATTCACCAGTCACATCACCATGGTCTCGCCATACCATCCATACTTGGGGTAATGCTACCAATCCATTGCATCAGTGTCGCCATATGTTCAAGAGAAGTCCTTCAGAAAGAGTCAACCGGGTCCCATCCACTGCCATACATTATCCTTCATCCATTCATGACTGCCACCCTGAATCATATGTCACAGATTGTTTTCACCTCCATTAAAATCATTAGCTCCATTCCGTGTCACTGATGTGGGATTCATTAAGGCCCTCCATTGACGGATCACTTCTTGTCGACATCAGCTCATTATCCAAGAAGTTGATCTAGGAACAACCCCTTCAGTACTTTGAAGATTGCATGCCTCAATGGCAAGTTTCTCACTTCTAGTGACAGGTATACATCAATGACCTTCGACCAGAAGATTTTGCGTGGTGTTCGACGCCAAGTCCTTTATTCACACCACGTGAATTGTACTGCAGTACCTTGAGGGTCATTATCATTATCGGTGATTCCTCTCGCGCTTGTTAACGGTTTACATCATTGACCGGTAATCAAGCGATGTCTTTCCATGTTCGACTTCAGCGCAATTCTCACATGGATCGACTTGTACTCAGAGTGAAGATCGAACGAGTTTGAAGAC
The DNA here is from genome assembly GCA_031772625.1 of Pinus tabuliformis. Taxonomy (NCBI): domain Eukaryota; kingdom Viridiplantae; phylum Streptophyta; class Pinopsida; order Pinales; family Pinaceae; genus Pinus; species Pinus tabuliformis. The sequence goes on along the minus strand of CM062808.1, from coordinate 259,269,861 downwards.
CCCGGATCTAGTTTTGTCCATCCGGGCTGCGATATATATTCAGGAAAAATAAAGACATTTGACATGTACATCATTGTAGCATATGATCATCCTACTCAAAGGATGATAGTTTCGCCAAAATTATCAGTCTACCATCAGACGATCGTCTGTTCTATGTACAAAAATGAATTTATAAAGCTGAGCATGGGAATGTCCGCCTCAGCTAGATCATGAAAGCAGTATGAATCATAATGTATTGTATTGTATCTTATTACAGGTCTCCTCCCGGCAAATGGATGAACTTCGGACTCTCCTGGATAAAGCATTTCACCCGATAAACGGCCTCATACTTTAGGGGGCAACTGTTATAGACAGTTTTTGTGCCTTGCATCACTGAGCATGAAATGCCAATAATCAAGGGATCCAAAGTCCCTAAACATGTTGTTCCTACCCCTAGAGGAACAAGGCCAGCAAACCACAGCAATTCACTGAAGTTCTCCACCTGAAAACACTCAAAAACAAGGCAATTCTGGATCATGTCAACTGCTCCACTGAGCATCTGCGCTGAATGTCAACTGCTCCACTATCTACCTGCGTTGAATGTCAACTGCAACAAAGGCTACCTGTGCTGAGCGTAACTGGACAAGTGGCAGGCTCATTTCTCAATGTGTCAATGCTCAGGAAGCTTCCAAAATGACACTTGCATCAGGGAATTCGACTGGTGATGAGTAAGAGGTTCCAAATCTCCAAGTGGAAGCAAGAACCTCCAAGTGGACTCAAGAACTGAAAGAGGGAAAGGACACTAGTCAGTTTCATACCAGCCTCAAGCTGACTCATCCTCTCTCCAAAACTCCTATATATAGATCTCTCCTCTATGAGATCAGGAGGCTGGAATTTTGTGATTGCAAAGAATTTTTGTTGGTTTGAGGTGGGATCATTGGGTGTTTATCCTTTGAAGGGAGCTGAAGAAGGAATTCCATTCTGCTGGGAAGGAGATGCTGGGTTGGAGCCCTATGGGTTGTATCTCTTCCTGAACCTTGTTATCAATCAATAAAGCTTCTTTGTTCTTTCCTATATGCTGGTGTACTTTGTATGATTTGCATTAGTATATTTGATTTACTTCTAATCCTGAATCATTTATGAATATGTATATTTGCCTATGTGTTGTGTCCTTCTCTTGTCGCAAGTAGTTGTTCTCTTGTCACAGGTAGCTGTTCTCTTGTGATCTCGTGGGAATCAAGTAGCTGTTCTCTTGAGCAAGCGAGGAGGCAAGTAGTTGTGGACACCCAAAGAGGAGAGGATCTAGATCGAGGGACAACCGGAAGATAACGATAAGTCTACCAATCTCCCCTCTTTCACATTTCATAAAGGAAGACACCGAAGTAGTTGTATTCATTTCTTGCTAAGGTACTGTCACACCTTAGGTGGATAGGATCGTCCTGCATAGGCATTTTTCCCCAGAACAAGGGCTACATCTCTAATCCAGCTTTCAGTGGTGGCCTTGTTTTATTGTGTCTTCAAGAAGAGAAATTACAATACAGGGATACAATATGAGTTCTCCTAAAGCAGATTTTGCTTGGCAAGGTGGTTCTTGGATTCCCCAAGCCACTTGGAGTACACAAACTCTTCTTCTTCCTACCAGCTCTGTGACCTTTTGGTCTATAGTGGAAAGAGCCAAATGTTATGCTTCGTCCGGATAGATTCCTCTATGGGAATGCTTGAATATTCAAGCTCTCTAGTGTTTGATCCTGCCTCTGGTCAACTCGGCCCTTTGTCTCTTCTTCTTTGCTTTATTGTTCTCTGTGTTCAGTCCTCCTCTCAGGGTTCATTGTTACACTTCGTCTCTCAACTTCTATCTCTTTGCGTCTAACTTTACTTCCAACTGATTGTCTTCTTCCTCTGTTCATGGCCTTAGCCATTCGAACCCTATGCTTGTTTGGTTCCTCTTTCGCTTATCAATTCACCTTCTGCAGCTGTGTTTGGAGTTCCCTGTGTTCAACGTCATCATGAAGGCTAAGGGAGTGGCCATTTGTCCTCCTCTAAATGGTGCCAGCATGCTTCGTCAGTTCGTTTCTTCAGTTACTCTGTGGATGCGTTCTTCCTCCGCCGTGGCGATCAAAGGAATTCCAAATCCCTGTAAAACACAGCTTAATTCCCTGTCGATTCCGCTTCCTCCATCAGGCGCGATCTCAGCCGTCCGATCTGGGCCCTCCAGATCTAACGCCATATGCACGTTTTGCGCAGTTGACTTGCTCGACCGATAGCACGCGATCAATGGTGGTTTTCTCTCACCTCCACCTGCCACGCGTCAATCGTTGTATGGAATCGCTCTGCTTTTGTCCAAAACCTCTTACCGTTCAAGGGTGCCCCGATCAAAAGGGTCGTTTTCCAGAGCACGGGTCCCACCATTTCTGTTTAGCGCTTTTTCCTTTTTCCGCCCATGGTCTTCCGGATCCCCCACGCGACCGAGTGTTTTCCATTTTCCTTTGCGGCCCTGTTCATCTAACACTAATCACGCATCAAAAATCACTTCCTTTTCCCATTCTGGGGCTCCCAAGGGCTACTTCGGCCTCCTGCACGGTCTCCATGGGCTTCGGTCAGCACGCTTTAACCAAGGTCCTCATCGTTCCACGTTGGCTCCCATTGCCACTAGTTTAGGGTGTTTTTTATTGTTTTTTTGGATTCCTTTAGAGATTTGTTCAGCCTGATACAGTCATGGTTCTTTGACAGTCTTTCATGGATCCTATTCGGATCACGGCCTTCCCACTGAAAAAGCTTTTGGACCACCAAAAGTTGGTTTTCATGCATCGACTAAGTGAGGATGTTGTTTCTTCACTTGTCCAATCTCAATCCAATTTGCGCTACTCGTCTTTGAACCTTTGAGCCCAATCCTAAGGTACTCAACTTCTCCCCTGCATGTTGTCCTCACCTTCCTATCTAGCACTATGTCTTCCTACAACTCATTGAGGTATTCTGGTAGCAGGTCATCAATAGAAGGCAATTGACTTTTCTCTTCAGGGTCCTCAACCATTGAAGGTTCAAACAATCTCAAGCAATCTCCATTTATGACTGAGTAGATGTGCATGTAAGCTAGTAAATCAAGGTGAAAAGCATTTTCACTAATCTTCTGAAGTATCCTAAAATGTCCATACCTGATGGGCTTTAGCTTTTTACCTTCACCTTTCATCCTGTCCTTCCTGATATATAGCCAGACTTGGTCTCTAGCTTGAAAACTATGCTCCATCCAATGCTTATCATGCCTAGCCTTATACTTGGCCTGGCTCTTTTCTAGATGTTCCTATACTACCTGATGGATCTCCTCGATCTGTTCAATGAACCTAGTTGCCTTATCCACATCACTGTGTCCATCAACCATGGTATCTTTCCCAAAGACGAAATCCAAAGGAGACCTTGGTGTGAAACCAAAACAGGTCTCAAAAGGAGATCTTTGTGTAGAAGAGTGTTTGGCTCTGTTGTAAGCATGCTGCACATAACACAAGTGTTCATCCCAAAGCTTAGGATGTTTACTGCAATATTGTCTCAATAACTGGATCATTGTCCTGTTTACTACTTCTGTCTGGCCATCTGTTTGTGGATGAAAAGTTGTGATTTTCTTCAACTTGGTGTCCATTAGTTCCCACAGACTAGACCAAAACTTCCCCACAAATCGGGTGTGTTGATCAAATACAATGGAAGTGGGTAATCCAAAATGAACCCATACATGTTCAAAGAACAATTTTGTATTTTGTTCAGTTGTGATCTTCTTACTACAAGGTATCAAAATACACATTTTGATAAACATATCCACAACAACATATAGATAATCATGACCTTTCCCATATTTAGGGAGTTCTCCAACAAAATCCATGGAAACTCTTTCCCAAGGGTGAGAAGGAACTGGAAATGGAGTGAACAAGCCTAGTTTTCTATTATTGGGCTTGCTTTTAGAACACGTCTCATACCCTCTTAGATATCTAGAAACTGTCTCATTCATTTTCAGCCAATAGTAGAATCTTTGCAGCTATGCAACTGTCTTACTTAACCCAAAGTGACTTAATATCAGAGAATTATGTGCTTCCCTAATTATCTTTATCCTCTCAGTTTGTGGAATGCAAAGTTTCCCACAACGGTATAAGAGTCGGTCCTTTATATGATAGTCCAATTCTTCTACTCTTTTTCCTTGACTCAAAGTTGCATATACATCTTTAAAATCCATATCCTAAGCATATTGTTCTATGTAGCTTTCATGTAGCGTAGAATTATGTTTAAGTATGGTAGATGCATTTATAATGGGTCTAGATAACATGTCTACAACCTTGTTATGTACATGCCCATTTTATATCTGATGACTAAGTGAAACTATTGTAGAAAACCCATCCATCTATAATTTCTTGATTGTTACAACTTAGTTTGGGAGTGTATATATTGAAGTGGCTGATGATCAGTATGTATTACTGTCTCTTTGCCCATTAAGTAATGTTTCCACTTTATCACACTCTGAACCAATGAATACAATTATTTATCATATGTAGGATAGTTAACTACTGCAGGATTAAAAGTCTTAGAATGATAACATATGGGTTTGTTGTGCTGTGTCAACACTGCTCCCATGGCATAGTCACTGGCATCATTTTGGATCTCAAATGGTCTTTGCAGATTTGGTAGTGCTAGTATAGGTGATGTACTTATTTTCTCTTTCAAGGTGTCGAAGGCTTTCTGATGTTTGCCTCCCCACTAAAACACCTTATTCAATCTTGTTAAAGAATGACAGGGAGCTGCAATCGAGGAGAAGTTAGAAATGAACTTCCTCCAATATTGTGCTACTCCTAGGAAGCTTCTCACTTTTGTAGCAGACCTGGGTTTAGGCCAGTTCACAATGACTTCCACTTTAGAGGGATCTACTTTCAATTCATCTCTGCCTACTATATGACCCAAGTAGTTTAGAGATGTTTTTCCAAATTCACATTTTGAGAGTTTAACATAAAGTTTTTCTCTTTTGAAAACATATAATGTTTGCCTAACATGCTTTAAGTGTTATTCCCACATTTTACTAAAAATCAGAATGTCATCCAGATACACAATAACAAAATCATCAAGAAAAGGTCTGAGTACATCATTCATTAATCTCATGAAAGTAGCAGGAGCATTAGTTGAGCCAAAATGCATAACTAGCCATTCATACAATCCCTTCTTTTTTTTGAAAGAAGTCTTCCATGCATCTTGCTCTACAACTCTGACCTGATGGTATCCACTGTGCAAATCTAGCTTAGTGAAATAAACAACTTCTTTCAATTGATCTAGAGGATCATCTATGCGAGGAAGGGGATAACAATTCTTGATTGTTCTCAGTAGTCTGTGCACATTCTCCACAAGCCATATTTATTTCTCACCAAAACAATTGGTGACCCACATGGTGATGTGCTAGGCCTGATGAAGCCCTTCTCGAGCAACTCCTACACCTGCTTCTTGATTTCAACATTCTCTAAAGCAGACAACCTATACATCCCAATGTTAGGCAATGGAACATCTTGCTGCAAAATAATATCGTGTACTATTCCCCTTTTGGGTGGCAAACCTTTAGGTTCCCGAAATAAGACATCATACTCTGAAACAACCTTTTCTATATCAGCTTATTGTTCAACATTACAACCCTCAAATACATTGGTTTTATCATGTTTCTTTTCCTTTACAACCATCAGTAAGAATTGTTTACATGAATTTATCATTATTTTCATTTGTCTTGAATTTATGAGAGTATAATTATTCTTGAGCTTCTGAGCTCTTACAAAGTGTTCGATTCCATCTTTAACCATTAGATACTTATTCTCAACTCTATAGAAAATAGCCTTTCTATCATACAAGTAGGGACTTCCTAAAATAATTCCACATATATCCAAAGGAATTATGTCTAACTCAACCTCATCTATAAATGTTGACCCAAAAGAAAACTTGAGTTCGCATTGTCTAGTCACTTGTAGTTGTGCTTTATCATTCAACCATCCTAATGGGTATGGTTTCTTGTGAGGTGTAGTTGCTAATCCCAATTTCTTTACAATTGCTTCAGAAATCAAATTTACTTGAGAGCCACTATCAAACAAAGTATCAATCTTTTTGATTTTTGGAAATAACTCGAATATGCAAAAGCTCATGTATTTTTCTCTCATTTTCTTCATCAATAACAGATTGAGTAGAATTACTAGTAGATGCTTTAGAATTGTTACGTTTCATCCCTGTGGCTGCTAAATTTGTTTCATCTCCCGAGTCTGACCCCAAATCTCTCTGAATAGCTGCAACTATCTTCTTCTTCTTACCCTCGGACTTCTTAGGTCTCAGCTCTAGATGCACAATCCAACAATGCTCATCATCATGCCCCTCCTTTTTATAGTGAGTGCATGAAGCTTTGGCTTTAGCCTTCCTTGCTCTTGCCTATAGTGGGTTGGGATGGTCCCCCAACTTCTGGATTGCCATTCTTTCCTTTAGCCTCTAGATGAGTAGCTTGTAAAGATACCTCATCTATACTAGTGGGATTAAATATGAGGATGGTATGTCTCATGTAGCTATGTAGACCACCAATGTACTTCAAAAGTGTCTCTGGTGAGTCTAGTGAAATACCCAACATCAATGCTCTTTTTCTGAATTCTTGAGTATACCCTTGCACACTTTTCCCTTTCAAGTGCCAAAAAGTTTGCCAACTCATCATGGCTTGTTGCATGTAGGCCAATGGATAGAACTTCTTTTTGATTGCAACAACAAATTCACTCCAGATAGAGATGGTCTTGCCATACCTTTTCATATCAGCTTGGGTTCTGCCTTCCCACCAAACCAAGGTAGTGCCACCTAGGTGTAGGCTTGCCAGCTGAATCTTACTCTTGTCTGAGTTTATGTTCTGTACCTTGCAATACACATCAATTTGTCTAATCCAATTGTCCAACTTTTCAGCATTTAGCTCTCCATCATATATAGGAAAATCAAATATAACATCTAACTTAATCAAATATGATTTCTTATTATGCACCGGGCTATTAGGAGGTGTGAGAAAGTGTTCCTCTTTCCCCTTTCCTTTGGAGTGGTCATGGAAGTGAGACTCATCTTCTTCTTTTTCTTGCTTAGAGCTTGATGCATCTTCCACCTTCTGCTTTCTAAAGTCTCTGTACATTTCTTCGACCATAGACTTTATAGCTAGGAAACTCTCTGTGAATTTAGGGTCTGGCCCTATAGAACCTTCCTCTAACATGGTCTTTCGAGGATAGACTCTCCCAATTTCAGGATTAGTTTCCACCAACTCTCCTTCTCCTAATTTTAGCTTTGATATTGTGAGCATTCATAGCTAAACAAACATGGAATTGTCTAACCTTACAGCGTTGAGCTTTGATACCACTTGATTTGATATCCAGCCTATGAGTGACATGAGTTAAAGAATTATTAAAATAAGGTATTACAGACTCATGTGCTGGTGTGTGTGTTCTCAGTTATTGAAACAACAGATCGATCAGATTGCCAATACACAGACAATTGAATGGAAAGACAACAGAGAAATATAGTAAGCAACACAAAGAAAAAAACAATTTTAATAAGGAGTTCACCCTATTCTCTAGGACTACGTCTCCGGTCTAGCTTTCAATGGTGGCCTTCTTATATTGTGTCTTCAATAAGATAAATTACAATACAGGGACTCAATATGAGTTCTCCTGAAGTATATTTTTCCTGGCAGGGTGGTTCTTGGATTCCCCAAGCCACTTGGAGTACGCAGACTCTTCTTCTTCCTACTAGCTCTGTGACCTTTTGGTCTACAGTGGAAAGAGACAAATGTGATGCTCAGTCTGGATAGATTCCTCTATGGGAAGGCTTGAATCTTGAAGCTCTATGGTGCTCAATGTTGCCTCTGGTCAGCTCGGCCCTCTATCTCTTCTGCTTTGCTTTACTGTTCTCTGTGTTCAGTCCTCCTCTCAGGGTTCATTGTTACACTTCGTCTCTCGACTTCTGTCTCTCTGCGTCTAACTTGACTTCCAACTGATTGTCTTCTTCCTCTGTTCATGGATTTATCCATTCGAATCCTATGCCTGTTTGGTTCCTCTTCTGCATATCGATTCACCTTCTGTAGCTGCACTTGGAGTTCCCTGTGTTTGGCATCATCATGAATGCTTAGGGAGTGGCCACTTGTCCTCCTCTAAACAACGCCTGCATGATTTGTCAGTTGGTTTCTTCAGTTACTCTGTGGATGCATTCTTCCTCCACCGTGGTAGTCAAACGGATTCCAAATCCCTGTAAAACATGGCTTAATTCCCTGTCGATTCCACTTCTTCCATCGGGCGTGATCTAAGCCATCCGATTTGGGCCCTCCAAATCCAACGCCATACACATGTTTCGTGTGGTTGACTTTCTCAACTGATAGCATGTGATCAACAACGATTTTCTCTCACCTTTTCCTGCCACGCATCGATCATTGTATGGAATCGCTCTGTTTTCGTCCAAAACCTCTTAGCGTTCAAGGGTGACCCAATCAAAACCATCGGTTTCTAGAGCACAGGTCCCACCATTTGTGTTTAGCACTTTTCCCTTTTTTCGCCTGCAGTCCTCCAGTTCCCCCATGCAACTGAGTTTTTTTCCCTTTTCCTTCACGGCCCTGTTCACCTGGTGATGCCAGGGTCTACTTTGGCCTCCTTCACGGTCTCCATGGGCCTCGGTCAGCACGCTTTGACTGAGGTCCTTGTCGTTCCACGTTGGCTGCCATTGCCACTGGTCCAGGGTGTTTTTGATTGCTATTTTGGATTTCTTTAGAGATTTTTTTGACCTAATACAGTCATGGTTCTTTGACAGTATTTCATGGATCTGATTCAAATCACCTCATCAACCTCATAAGCTGAATTTAACCAATCGCACTGTAACTGAGATAAAAAACCCATCCAACTGGGTAGATTGAGTTGAGACCCTTTTAGAAACTAAATCCATCCCTCTACAATGATATGGCCCTCTACAACAACATCATCATGTTGTCTTCGAGATCTATCTTTCCCATGATCACCATAAATTTCCAAGTCCTTCACCTACATCTTTGGTAACGTCATTATTCATATCACTTATGCTTTGTTGTATTGTTTCTTGTGTTATGATTTCCTTTAATGGAAATATCTCCCTAGTATGCACGAGTAACCAAATTAAAGTTCTTATTGAACTCTTGTGTTAATATAATTTTCATTTTGACCTATTTCGTTTCAAATTCTAGTGTGGTTGGTTTATTACATGAACTATAGATGATGAAAACCAATGTCACTCACTTTATCTAGTTTGTCTTGTGCTAAAAATATCAACATACCATTACATAGGTGAAGATATTATTAAGATCCCTAGAGGAACCATTAATGAAAATGATCCCAAATAATATGCACAAAACCCTTTGTCAAAAGTATCTTCATCCCAACATGATCTCTTACACTACTATGTCATATTGCATATATTTTCTTTATTGATGCTTATGGATCTTATGTCACCCCAAACTTAATACATCCTCCTAATAATATTTTCACTCCCTATATAGAATTATCAATAGTAAATATGCATAATAGTAATGGATGTAAAAAAATGCAACCGGAAAAAATCTAATTCTTATAAATGAGAACCAATTGTAACTCTAACACCCTTTAGATATTTTGCATGATCAAGATTTGTTTTGTTTCAAACTCTTTTTCAAGTCGCCTAAATGTATTTTCCTATACTTGTTCAATAATTATTATCTTAATATTAAATATTTATTAACCTTTGCCACAATAGTAATGGATCTAGAAAATGAAACGAGAAAAAATCTAATTCTTCTAAATGAAAACGAATTGTAACTCTAACACCCTTCCTATATTTTACATGATCAAAAGTTGTTTTGTTTCAAACTCTTTTTCAATTTGTCTAAATGTATTTTCCTATAGTTGTTCAATAATTTGTGTGTATTATCTTAATATTAAATATGCATTAACCTTTTCTTAATAATAATGGAAATTAAAAATGAAACTGGAAAAAATATAATTCTTCTAAATGAAAACGAATTGTAACTCTAATCCCCTTTATATATTTTGCATGATCAAAAATTGTTTTGTTTCAAACTATTTTTCAAATCGTCGAAATGTCTTTTCCTATAGTTGTTTAATAATTTTTGTGTAATCTAATTCTTCTAAATGAGAACCAATTGTAACTCTAACCCCTTTATATAAATGAGAACCAATTGTAACTCTAACCCCCTTTATATATTTTTCACGATAAAAAGTTTATTTTGTTTCAAACTCTTTTTCAAATCATTGAAATGTCTTTTCCTATAGTAAAACTATAATTTTTGCAATACACACAAGTTTCCTATACCCCTTTGGATTTCCTATTCTTTCTACTCATGCAATTGATTCAGTAGAGGGGAGCCCATAACCAAAGGGTGGATTTCCTATTCTTGCTACTTGCTCAATTGATTGAATAGAGGGGAGCCCATAACCAAAGGGAAAAATGGAGAGAAGCGTGGAGATTTCCAGAAGCCATAGAAGCCGCAGTAATTGTTGTCCCTCCTCATCTTGAAATTGTTAGCGAGACTGCAAGATTTTCTCTCAGCATCCATGGTGTGAACAATTTGGAACGAAGCTCTCCATCAAAAATACCAAAAGCCGAGGTCCCGTGCACTCCTCCTTTCTCTCATTTTTCGTCTTCAAACACGCAGTCAAGCACTTAAATATTTCTAAATGTATGGATCAATTACAGGACCAAGATGTCCAGTTGGCCTCCAAATCCCTTAAAAAACTAGTTAGGGAACCCTAACCAACCACGGGAATGTATTTCAAATCTAAGGTTTGTAGGGTTTGTGAATAAATGTACTTTTTTGGAGGTTGTTGCCACTTCCATACCCAATTTCCAGGATTTAGGTATTAAGGCCTTGGTGGTGTTGAAGTAGCAATAAGTAGATCAACTTGAATAACGCCCCTGCATAGGTGAGTAACTGGAATTATATATGATATTATGGATGCTGAGCAGCAAAACCGTGGCTTCCAGGCCCCCAGGTAAGAATATTCCCACCCAAGTCTCTGTATCAATATAGATCGAGATTGAGTTAGAGTATAGAGGGTTGAGGTATATTTTGAGGGCAGTGCTTTCACTGAGGTCTAGGCTCAAGAGTGTAGAAGTTCTGCGGTTCCATCAAATTATAGATAAAGTTTTGGAAATTCCAACTTCTTTTTGCCTACCCCAACTGAGAACCTGAGGCCATTGAGAAATCAATATCGTCTGGTGGTTGTTAAGGGCATGTCACACCTTATTATAAGGCACTAGCTATAGTCATTGCATTAGAGCTGCATGGACTATAAGCCTTAGAGACTTTTTTATTTAGTCTGTAGCTCTAGCTCTAGTCATAGAGATATATAGATTTATAGAATGATTGCATTACTAGGGTTTGTAAAATTGTAGCCCTATTTCTAGTGGTAAAATCCTGAAATTTTCCTACTTGTTCTCCTTCTCAGACTTTGACTACACTTTGTAGTCTTGTACGCAACTCCTCAAAACATAAGCTCCTTAATACTTCTGAATCACACTCTAATGGTAGAGACTTCCACTGGAATGCCACCAATGACAAACACTCTGCTTATGTTGTAGTAATCTGCAAGTTGTAATGTTGTTTTGGAATGCAAGTAGAATACACCATTCACTTCATAACATTGTTTGCCATTGATGATGGGGGTTGAGTTTGAGAGGATTTTTGTTCCAGTAATGTTGATTTTTCCACAGTGGAAAGATCCTTGTGGATTGGGATGAGCTGCACTGGCTGTCAAGCTCCATCTGTACAACAATACCCATTCCAATTTTCACAACTTGATTATATAGGATAGGTACAAACTCCTATATATTTTAAAATTCAAATTTTTTTAGCCGAGATTCTTTGGGGATGCATCCTTCTTGAACCTAACCTAAACAATACAAGCTAAAGCATGCTTCCGGAAACTTGAACTTGGGTAGATGAGATGGCAGGCCATAATCCAAACTACTCAAACCGAAAAAACATTAAGCATTCTTCAAAATTTATTTTTAATATATATGCCCAATTTCCATGATGATCTTTTATCTATATAACATAACAATTTCTTGGTTCGAATTGGTAAACTAGGGTCCACTTAAGTGTCCAACAAACATTGTACTAGTCTAGCTTTGACATTATGAATTCTTGAAGCAAGGAAGGTCTCACTTGAGGAGTGCTACCAAGGCATTGGATAGGTGGGGAGCTCTACATAGTCACTATCATGTTATGATGTAGTGCTTTCAAGTAACATCCATATACATTCATTTAACACTATACAATCCAACAACCATAATTTGTCTCTATGTTATGACATTAAATTAGATTTTTGTAATTAATATTAATAATGGATAGATATTCAAACATTAATCTAAATATAAAACATAATAAGAACGTAACATATATAATCATCATATATCATAAAACAAAAAAATGAAATATATTTAGATTGTTCTAAAAAACGACCAACATATACACTATGTGCCTTAGATAATATATTCAACCAAACATTTCCCCAATGTTTCACTATTCAACTATCTAACTCTTTATCTTAACCCATACCATGGTAATTATACATTTTTTCCATAGAAACATTTTGACATAAATACAATTAACACGAACGCAGATGGACTGCTTTTATCCACTTTATTTCTTCATTATATTGATAAAAATCACACACCCTCGTCCCAAATCCTCTGCACAACACTCCTTTCTCTTCAGTTAACATAGATCGAGAACGCCATAGTTGGAGAATGCCATGGAGACCAACAACTAGAGAAGTGAGGAATCTAAGCAGAAGATTGTCAATAATATGTACTCAATCTTCCCACAAAACCCATCTGTCTCATTTTTTTGGTTGTTTACAAAACCGATCTGTCTCTTTTTTTGGTTGTTTACAAAACCCAGTTGTCTCATTTTTTTTGTTGTTCTTTTTATTTGGATCATGGTGGATATTTCAATGTAGATTCAGGTTTTTATTGATTGATGGTAGTTTAGGTGACCTCAATCAATCCATAGAAAATATGCTTATGATTGTAGAATTTTAAATAATGTTTGGTTGGAAGAAGGAAGGGCTCTGGGTTACTGGACCTGGTCTTGCACTTTGAGAATACCAAATATCCCCAAGCCTCTGTTGTTGAGCTCAACACATTCATTCACTCTTGGAAATGATTATTTTTTTAAATAGATTACAAGGAAAGTTGGGATGAGGGAATATATATATTAGATGCATGTTTCTGGGATATCTCTTTTCCAGAGACATGAAGGATATGAAATTTTCTCATCTTATAAATCAAATGGGCCAACACCCATATGAGCGAAATTTCTTTCTTCTGGACCTGCAAAACATGATTAATGGGCTTTTATCATTCACTGCAGGTTTAATGGGATTTTATTATTCACCCCACTTTGAGATCGTTTTGTTAAATGATTTGTTGGGGGTTCTTTAGAGAGTTCTGAGCATCATTAAAACTGTAATGAGCGAAACAAGATAAATTGCGATGATATCAAAATTTCTAGAAAACCAGTGTGAATCTCACAAGGCAGAGTTGGAACGTGGGTACCTAATAAGCATGATGTTAGGATTGAACCTTAAACTTTCCCAGACCACAACAAAAACAATGAGAAGTTTTCTAGTTATGTATGCTTTATGGTTCAAACTATGTTATTGTTTATACACCTAATTTCATGTAATTTTACCTACTGAGATTTGTAGACATGAAGGAGTGGAGGACTTTCAAAGGCTAGGATTAGGGCCTTTGATATGACATCCCTTGATTGGGCACTACTTTTCACTGAAGAAAGATATAGTGACAACTTTCAAAATAACAACAAAATAAATTATATCCTATCTCTTTGATTACTTGGGCAATTGGCAGGAGAAAGATATACGGGTAGAGGAATTCTTGTCTTCTGTGGCCAAGAAAGAATATGTTTCTTTTCCTCCCCAGTTATGCATGCGCATCGAACATTTAAGGGTGCACATTGGTTTTATTTGGCACACTAAGAAAGTTGAAAAGGACCTTAATCATCAGGTGGAAGCTAAAACAGAGAAGAAAATCGATCTTGAAAGAAGGAAACAAGCATCTGCAATGCAGTCCAAGATCATATCTGAACAATTGGCTTCATTTTTTTCTAGCAACAAGGAAACTACCTCCTCTAGTCACAAACATATAAGGTTCGAGACAGTTTCAAGTTCAGATAATGATGAGGATCCTACAGCTAGAAACACCAGTGTAAGATCGGTACCTAAGAGAAAATTAGATTACCAGTGTGAGAAGTCTGGGGGTAGGTGCCCATACCCATTAGCAGTAGAAGAATTGGCACGGTTAGGAAAACAACCATCAACAGATAAACAAAGAAATTGCCTTAAATTCCTTTTTTGATGAGGATGAGGATCTAGGTGGAAAATCACAGGATATATCTAGGACGAAAAGGAGAAAGGTTCTGCAACATGAGAAATCCTTGGTTAATTGCCCTTGCCATTCAACAGTAGGAGAGCATGCTATGCTGGGGAAACAAGTATCCACAAAAAAATCCAAATATGTAAAAGATGATGTTCTTCTTCTCAAAGACAATGAACTCAAAATATTCATTGCAACTTGGAAGGACATTTGTCAGGAACAGTCGGTGTATGAGGTCTTTACAAGAATGCTAGAATTGCAATGGATGGAAAACAAGTAGGGGAATAAAAAATCCACAAGAAAGTTGTTCAAACTTTTCATGATGCAACTGGCTATTGGTTTGTTGAATGTTGTTGTGATTCCAATGAAAATGGGACTATGGGATAGCCTCTATGACACCTTCCAAGAGGTCAACAAACAGGATGGTAGAAATACTAAAACATAAGCCATTTCAGTATTTTTTCCATCCTGTTTGTTGACCTCTTGGAAAGTGTCATAGAAACAATATATTCTCCTCCTTTCTCATAGATATTCTTGCACCTCATTTTTAAAATAGTATAGAGTTCCAACAGCTTTTTATCTTTCAAAATTTTCCTGAATTTCTCATGTTAACACGAATAAAGTTTTGATGGTAAATTGGAAGCAATGCAGAGATGTTTGATTCCCTCTATGCTGAATTTTTCTCTGATAAATGGAATCAGGTTAAATTGGACAAGTGGAACCAAGTCCAAGTGCAATGCATGATAATATTCTTATGGAGAGATGCATTCAACTTTCTTTATTCACCGACTTTCATACCATTTTATTCAACTTTATCCACCGACTTTCCTGCCATTTTATTCCAAGCTTATCTTCAGTGCAGGGGTGGGACTCTCCACACACTATTTAGCATGTGGGTGGTTGGTGAGTGAAGTACCCTAACGTTAAAAAAACCATATGTAGCTGAAAATTCAGGAACATTATAATCATAGATTAGGCTATAAAACTTTGCAACATTGAGTGGAATAATGGTTTAGGTTTAGCACAAGGTTGGGAATAATGGTTTAGGTTTAGCAAAGCACTGTATTTAGAAATGGGTGTGTTCAAGGATTGGCAAGGATGTTGATACATGATGGTTGTTCAAAATTGTTGTTGTAGGGCTTCAGAGTCGAGTGAAACAATAACAGATTCTGATAATTGCATGGGAAATCAACCAATGTTTATGGAAAGTTTATTAATAGGTAGGATGATTTGGAGATTCACAGATTCCCAACTCTTCTATGAGGGAATTCATGAAGTATATATCCAATGCCCATGTTATGGACTCCATCCTTCTACAATACCTTTACCTAAAATCTGCTATAATCACCTTTCAGATCCATGTCACTGCATTGTATTCTGGACCAAGGAAGAGATCACAATAATGGGATGCCTGGAATGCTAAGACAACTCTCTCAGAAAATAATTTCTGCATCTGCATACAAATTATGACAACACCAGATGATGATTGGACTGATCAATGTTATGGTGTTGATCAAGGTTATGAAGCCAAACAGGGTTGGTTGTCAATGTGTTTCTAATAAGAGATTTGATCGATGCTAGAGCCTGTAACACTCATGTTTGCCAAGTGTTGGAACGACTTTCACCAGTGTGGAATCTATTTTTTCTTCTTTTTCTCTGAATGGATTCCATTCATTTGAATACTACGAGGCTTCATTTAAATGGGTTGGAATTGCGATTCTTTTCAGATTGTATGAACTCAAGTTTGGGAAATTGATAAAAATGGGAAAAATCATATGTTTGTGAGGGTTATTCACTTGATAAAACCTTCAGTTCTATTAAAAATATGAAAGTTAGACATTGAAGCAAAATAAATGCAAGCCTTATTACAAACTCAGTTTCCTGGAGTTTTGTTGTTTGGAATCGATTTGCAGTAGTCTCACAGGTAGAATAGTCTTAGATGCCATTTTCGTTTGAATACATATTGACATTTCATTGTGGCATATCTATGGAGCCTTTGTTCATTTTCAAAGCCAAAACAAGTGATGTGGGGTGTGTTGCGAGGTTGGAGCTTTGAATTTCTATCAAGTAGCACCGTCAGTTAGTCAATTTTGTGGAATAATTTATGTTTGTGTGTCTCGGTTTTTTATTTTAAAGGAGGATTGTAGATAATATTGGGGCTTATTTCTTAATTGGATGATGCTTATTGTTTGAAACAACACTTCATTTAGCAGGCGCTAAGGTAGAGCGAGTCTTGATGGAAAATAAGGTAGCTTTTAAACAGGATTTTGGGCTGAACGGTTCTGCTTCTGCAAATTCAGGTTATTTTATTTGTTTGGTTATTTAAAATTTTCCTTTAAATTTGCTGCAAGATCCTATACAATAGAAGTATTTTTTGCTTTATCATTGATGAAAGACTTCGTTTTGAATTTGGTGGAGCGATCCAGTGCCAAAATCTTTGTAATTTTAAATAATTGTGAAATTTTATATCTGTTGCGACCAATTAAAGTTTTTATAATTTCCAATCAAATTACTTTTATGGTTAATGAAGTACTGTGGGTGGCCTTTTAAGGTTTGTTGATTGTAAAATGCCATGTCTAATACGTTTATTTTTAATATTTTGCTATCTTTGCCTACCCTTTATAACTTTATAGCCTGCATTGGATAAAGAAATGGACATAAAAGTAATTGTTCTAAGAAAACAAACTGTAAATGGAATGAAATCAATTGATAGAAACAACAGTGGTTGGGCCAACTATGGGCAAGAAATATGGGGTACACATGCATAGGAAATAGCAAGGAATTGAAGAAATGTTAGTAAATAAGAGAGAAAATCACATGAAATGTTATAAAGAAGATTTTGTTTTACATATTTTTCATTTATACAAGGAAATATACAAGTTGATGATAGATCATTCATGGAAAAGCTTCACATCAAATATTGAATGTTAATTAAATAATAAAGTTGGAAACTATATGAAGGTGTTATCTTATAAGGATAAAAAAATTCTTAATTTGATGATGATGTTAAGAAGTAACTAGCACGTAACGCCTAATTTATTTTTACTAGGTAGTCTAAATCATGAGTGGATGGAAAAAAACTGCTCCCAATCAAATTTACATGCCAAGAATGAAAAAAGGTCCTGCATGTTTTAATCAAGATTTTGTCAACACTCTGACTTCATTGAGTAGTTTGATGAGTTGAACTTTCTAACATTGGTACTATTTAATAAAACGAGATAGAGATAGTTATATTAATGAAACATTATAAATTATAAAATGGGAGATTCTAATCAATCCCTTGTTGCTAATATAAACATCATGTGTGGCCTTGACATGATTGAAAGAATTATTATAAAGAAGATTTTTTTTCATATATTAATTCTTCAATTGTAAAAAGAAATATAAAAGTTGGATATATAGGTTTTTTATTTGTAGTTTTTGGCATGCTAAGTGGATTGAGGGTATTAGACACCTCAATTATCCTATCTAGAAGCCTAGTTTGTATTTGTAATCTGATACAATGTTTTTTCATTGTTTCATGTTTTATCTTCATCTCAGGTAATGGAGGTATTATTTTATTGTGCTTGAATATGGTAATGTCCTCCCTATTTCCTGATCAACAAAAATGTGCAAAATGTTCAGCACATGATTCTAAATTTTGAGGGATCCATAGCCCTTATGGTGCTAATGTATAGATATGTTGTTGCAGGTTCACTGTTAGTCAAGAGACTACAGTTGTTCTTGCTTCATGTGATATACTATTCAAGGCTTGAGAAGAGTAAGTTCATGAAATCAATTCAATGATTTTTAATTTGAACGAGCATGGAGGCATTGATTATGTTTTCTACCCTTCGTTTCATAAGGCTCAATACATTTCCATCACATGTGAGTCCCAAAAGAGGAAGCATGGCGTGCCTTCTCTTGTTAGGATCAGTGGCTTCCCTGGCATGAAAACCACTCTTTATGCTTGCACATGCTTATAAGCACCTCATGGATATGAAGTTTCATCGATGGAGAGGGAAATATAGAAGGAAAAAAAAACCAAGCATTCTTGGATTGCCTCAAGGGTTACGATGATAAATTAGCCCTCTTCCATCAGGGAGATATTAAGTCTTTCCTGGATATTATGGAGAAAACAAATTTCCAAGAAAAGGTAACTTGATTTATCTAAATATAATTGTCAAAAGTGGCCTCAATTTCACAACAAAAGGGTTTACTTTTATAGTTCAAAACAAAAGGGTTTAATTTGTTTATGAGATGTAATTTTTTAATTTAGTTAAATTAGTATAATGGTTGCAATCTATTTTTAGGGCTCAGAGAATCTTTGGGGATTGAAACTTTTTTCCTCTATGTAAAATAGAATCTGAATGTTTAATAAATATGTTTCCAAATGTTTGATAAATGTGTTTAACACATATTATTTAGAGAAAATAAATTTTGTCCATTGGATGTGCTTATACAGCTAAAATATGAGATTCATATGCTTATAGATTTATAGGGTGTCTTTTGCACCTTGAGAGGTCAAATATTTAGGCATTGAGAAACATGAAATATCTATTAATTATATATATATGGTGAGAGAAGACATTCTAATTTCACATGAAAAATTTGTAAAGTTATTTTTAAAATTTTAAATAATTGTCTTAAGACCTTTCATAACCAACCCTTTTCTCTAAGACAATGATTAAGACCTTTCATAACCAACCCTTTTCTCTAAGACAATGACTAAGACCTTCCAGGATGAAACCATTCCTTTAAGACCATGAACGATACCATTCAGGACGACCCTTTCACTCTAAAATCACGAATATGACCTTTCTCAAGCATATCCAACTTTTATAGGCCAGAATCTAAAGTGAGGACAACAATCTCATCAGTGGAAAATAACTCCTAGAACACCAAGAACTATGCCCATAGCTGCAAGTTCTCTACCTCAAACTGCTCTCGCTACAATAATTTTTTTTCCAGCAAGGAGGAAATCAAAAGGGAAACCCTAGTATAGGGGCAAGTCTAGTTTCCCCATCTCAAGCTTCATTTGTTTCAAAGAGTTCTAGACAACCACTAGTTAATCAACAGATTAATTGTTGCTCTATCATGGCTCCAAAGTTGCCTCCAACAAATTCTGTGCCCACTTTAATAGTTGGTCACCTCCATTTTCGAAGTCTGTGAGCACACTAACATTAAGGATTGCAACTGGGAGCAAAGGACCCATCTCACAACAAAAATCTATAGCTCCTATCTCCAACAAAAAGTCATCTCGAGTGGGCAGCAGGAGCACACCATCTGTTTTGGGGCCTTCGCATGTATCTCAAAGCTCATCAAGAAAATCTACATAGGAACAATACCAGCAATAAGCACAATAGCCAATCTCCTTAACAGTATCTGGACATCTAGTTGGATTAAAGATCCAGCCATATCATAACCAAGCTCATTTCAATCCACAACAATTCCTTTTTACCTGTAGTCTGTATCTCCAATAGCAAGCAATACAAAAATCCCATTTTTTACCTCAATCTATTCATAAATTAGTGGGACTCCATCAGAAACAACAAATGTAGGGGCTAAATTCCCAAGAAACATCTTTTAGTAGTCCTCATTTCCGTCAGTATCAGGAGCAATAACAATAAATGCAGCGAGGTTCATCAACATCATCCAATTCTAGGACATTGTTAGTTGCCTCTACAACATTAATGTTGGGTGGTGGCCCCCCAAATATTAATCTTGGTATATCTCTTGAAGTCAATTTACATGCACGGTATAGTGGTCAACATCAGTCAGGTAGCCCACATGCAGTTCTACCTTCTCAATATAAGTAAACATTTACAAATGTATCTAAAAATCCCATAGAGAAAAAACATTGTTGGAGGTTAAACTCCTATTTAGTGATTTAGAAAACTATTGACACAGAAATTTCCAAGCGTGTGTCATATATATGTCTTTTTTAGATCAACTACTTATTGTTTGGCTACTTTTGAGCAGATGTCTTGAATCAAGATCATATAAATGGAGTTTAAATGTTACAAAATCCTGCTAATTTATGTACATCCTTTGTTCAGAACATAATCCTTTTGAACTTTCAATGCTTCTCCTCAAGCATCTTCTATATGTCTAGCTTCAGGAAGCCTGAAAAAGTTAGGAGGCAATATGGCAAAAGGGATGAGTAGTCCAGGTAGACTAAGCCTGTCCATGGCACTATCTTTTGGTGTTACAGCTCACAACAGTGGATTGGAATCCAATGGAAATGAAATGAAACATGCAAAAGAAACTTCTGTGACTTCAACTGCTATGCATTTTGTTCAAACGCAGCTAATTTCTATTCACTATCCTTAAATCGCATTAGCCGTGACACCTATTAGTCCTGTAACTAGTACTTCACCTGGATTGCATGGGAAAGCTGCAACAAGTGTGGTGCAAACTTAATCCAACTTCAATCTCAGTTTTGAATCCTTGAGAACATTTTCCATCCAACTATCTCGTTGCTAGAAGTGTACAGAGTTGCTGTGCAGGGACATGCATTTATTAAAAAGATGAACACCATCATATCCGAGTTCATCTAGACCAGTCAGCAGTAAATTGCATTGCACAAGAGAGTTGACTTATTTTCATGTTTCCTTGTGATCTTAAAGGGTGCTCCATTAGATATTTGAATCCTAATATGAAATATGTTGAGAACCTTTTCTTTTGTTATTTTGTATTATAGTCCCCTGTTTAACATGTATTGAGATAGGTCTGTTCATGAAATGTAGATTAAAGTCCACGAATATATTTTTACCATTTCTGATGTATGAATGCTTTCCACTTCTTACCACAGGTATATATGTTGGAAAATTAGCAATTGGATATTGGGTTATTTCAGTCGTTGATTTCAGAGGAGGGTAGGGTTTACCTTCAAAACCTAGAGTTCCATGAGTTTGGTCTAGATTTTGTATATTACATTGACATGGAATCTCTCAAGCTGTTTGAAACAATTCAAATATTTAATATTGGAATTTTATTTCATCGAGTGTAGTTATATTATCAACCAATTTTGTGTTGTTTCGTTTGGTTGGATGTTCCTAGTGAAGTTAAAATTGCAGTTACATTAATAGATTTTAAACGCTTGCATTGATTCTAGTAATTTTGGGGCTAATTTAAAGATATTTTAGTTTCATGTTTATCCTTGGGTCCGTGCTTGACTTGTGAATTGTGCAGTTATCCTTGGGTCCATGCTTGACTTGTGAATTATGTAGTTTGCACATTGTTTTTAACATCCTACCAAGTTATTATTCTCTTTTCTTCGTATGGAGTTAGGACTATTACATGGTTGCATCTACATGTTTCGCTAGTCTTGTTCTCACTGACAATTTCCACTTTCCACTATAACAATTCCTACGTCTTTGGATCAATTTCAAGAGCCCTAATATGATTTGATATCACTAGTCCCCATGATACTAGGACATATCATGTTTTCTTACCATAGCTATTTCCCTCGAGGGATGGACAAATCACATAGGTGATCGTTGAAGCTTAAGGTTGCTGGGTATTGTGCATTGCGTGCTAATTGCATTGGAGGAATCATTTTGGGATCCTACTTAAGTGTATGATGGGAGAAGAGGATAAATTTTCAGTAAAAGCTGCACATCAAGCAATTTCAATTCTGATAATGCCAAACATAGATAAATTCAATGACTCCATGATGAACTAATGAGCTCCATCCGATAGAAATACCGTGGATAGAGTGAGACCTATAATGATGAGAAAAACAATCAAACATTTCTCTTGACCTGTAAGTTCTAGATATTTTATTGTGCCCCAGCATGTGCCAGTTATATGTAGGATGAGCCCTAGCTATAATCGTTGTTTCCAAAGAAATAAAATGAATTTATCTTAATTAATTGAAAAATGTAACTCACCAACTCAAGTGAGCACTCAATATTGACCTCTCATTTGAAAGGGAATTTTATTTTCACGTATATAAGAGACTCGGTCGCTCCACTCTATTTTAAACAAGGGGCGAATCGAAAAAATTGAGAATATCTAGATATATATAGGATTGATTTTGGCCCTGAACTACGATTCATATTGTATAGAAGACTAAGTGGAGATTGAAAAAGTGAATGAATTGAAGTTTCATAATGGTGTTTTTTGCGTGTATCGAAATAAACTAAAATGATGTGATAAATGAGGAGAAATCCAAAGAGAAACTCTCTTGTCTATGTTCAGTTGGCTTGACCAAGAACCAATAAAAAGGACCAAAAACCATTTATAGTTTAGTTACGTCGTAAGGCGTTCCCTCTGAATCTACTACCTCTCATCTTACATGTCAAACTATGATGCATTTGATTTGATGTTAGATGATTAGAATGTTTGCTATCGTTAATAAAAAAATTAGTTATAACTGAAAAACAGTGTAAACTTCATCTTTTTCAAGAACGAGTGAACCCTAAAGGTAGACAGCCATGGCTTACATTGTAGACTGAAGGTAGACGGCCATGGCTTACGTTGTAGAGTGAAGGTAGATGACCATGGAGTGGAGTGAAGGTTGTTGGGCTTTGGTTTAACATTACGCATTGGGATAGCTATTCTCAACGTGCTCCCATATGAATTTGACTGACTGTTGCCAACATATAAAGGTCGCTCAGTTAGATAATTTTTGACAACCATTTCTCCAGCAATGATGCCTCGTGATCTTTCCCCAGTCTTCAAACTTTTTATAAGACAATGGAACTCCTAATTTATATCTTGATCAACTATCTTTATCTTTTGCCAATTTCTTTTGTTCCCCTCCATTGTTCCCCTTTCTGGCCACCGCTACTCATATCTCGGGTAGTGCTTGGAAATCACATCACAATTCTCATTCATTACCATGTTTTCAGTAGGGAATCTTGGACCTGCAACAAGCTTAAGCAGACCAGTACTATTTGATGTACTCATAGGAAGACCTTCCGATCTAAGATTTTTTCTCAAAGGTAATGGCATTAAAGTACTTGTAGAATGACATTCTTTGATGAATGAATGTGCATCAAATATTTGTAAATCATCGTTAGATGAGAAGGATTCCAAGGAATAGTTAATTTATTAACCATTTGGTTAGGTTGTGCCAAGCTCCTGAATTTAATATGGGTTCATTGCCAGCTGAAGAACTCTTGGATTATCCAGAAGCGAGGAGAGATGAGTCGATATTAGAAAACTATCACGGGGTGGTTGTACATGATCCTTATAGATGGTAAGCTTCGTTTGAGTTTAATTTTCAAAAAATCTTATATGTTTACTATTTGACAGAAACCAACCTCATCACTCAAACTCATGCCAATCTGAAGTGGTGAGAATGGGAAAGGCTTATCACTTCATTTTAGATATTGTGACTTCTTATTTTAAAAGTGGCCTATGAATCTATGTTTTTTTTTTCTTTATGGAATCTTTCGGGTAGTTTTTTTTGTGGTAATCTCCTTTGTCGGGAGAGGGGACATAGCTCCTTTCAATGAGAGCCTTAGAAGTCATCCAGGAGAGGGAATAGAGCTAGAGCTCCTTTCAATGAGATTTTGACCTGACTCATCATCATGATAAGTGCCTCAACAGTTTGACTCATCAATAGAACACAACCTAATAGACTGTAAAAAAATTCCTTGTTGGTAAACCACTGTAGCTTATCCATATGGAATATTAGAAATTTCCATGAATTCATGTTTTCCCATTTGAATAAAGCAATATAATTCAAAATCGTGTTTTTTTATTTTAGGTTTTAATACATGTTCATTTTTCTTTTGCAGGCTGGAAGACCCTGATACAAAGGAGGTCAAGGATTTTGTTAAGAAACAAGTTTCTTTAACTGAATCCCTACTACATAGTACAAACTTGTGAGACAAGAGGGAAACTGACACAGTGCATCACAACTCTGTTTGACCATCCTAGATATGGTCGTCCATTCAAACGCGGTGATAAGTAGTTCTATTTCTCCAACAATGGGCTCCAAGGTTAGAGTGTCCTGTATGTCTAGGTATACTTAAAAATTAAGAGAAGATATTTATAGGGATATTTTGTAAAGCTATAGTTTGAATGAACATAGTCAACTTCTTTCTGAATATGAAAAATTCTTTTGTGAAAATTTGATTTGTTACCTGAGCATATTTCTATTCATTTGTTAATACTTTATAGGACAATTTTCCTTTGGTTCTTTCTTCTTCTACTTTCTTTTCATGTTGGGAGGAGATTAAATCTCATTTTCTTTCTGTTTTCTTAAATTATTATATTCAGGAAAACCTAGAAGCAGAAGTTGAGGTCTTGCTTGACCCTAACAATCTGAGTGAAGATGGAACAATAGCATTAAGAATTTCTAAATCAGATTCCTCCTAGAAGTCTCAGCTCCCCTGCTCTTTACTCTCACCTTTCTCTCAACAAATCCAATCTTGAAACTGAACAGATCACACCTTAAGAAACTCTGAATACTTAAGGAGGAAAAAGTCTTTGTTTTTCTATTGCAGAACTTCAGAAGAAATATCTATTTTTTAAAGACTCTAAACCTTCCAAATCGCACTTGAAGAGATTTTTAAAGAGTCTAAACCTTCAAATCACACTTGAAGAGATCTTTAAAGAGTCTAAACATTCCAAATCGCACTTGAAGAAATCTCTATTTTAGAAAAGGGGAAAAGTCTCTGTTTTGCTATTACAGCCCTTTAGAAGCTCAGTAGTCTCAAAGTTGCAGCAAACATCCAGACATGAGAAGCTCATTTTGACTTTAAATCTGAAAATGTATCTTATTTTATTCCAATGAAAGAAACTGCTTTTCTTCTCTCTGAAAAAAGCAATTTAATTTGATCTTGATATTTGATAAATTATTAAATCATAATATATTCCAAAATATCTCCAAAATTTATGATCCAAAGAATTACCCATGCCTAGAAACCTTGAGGATTATTTTTTGAACCCCTTCGAGGGCTAGGATTTGGTTTAACATTACGCGCTGAGCCAACTATTCTCAACGTGCTCCCATATGAATTTGGCTCATCGCTGCCAACATATAAAGGGTGCTCGATTGGAGAATTGTTGATGGCCATTTCTCCATAAATGATGCCCCCTAATCTTTCCCCTATGGACAATATTTTTCTAAGAAAATGGAACTCCCGATTTATATCTTGATCAACCATCTTTCTCTTCTGCCAATTTATTTCGATCCCCTCCATTGTTCCCCTTTATAGCCACCACTGCTCATAGCTTGGGTAGTGCTCATAAATCACATTGCAATTCTCATTCATTACCATGTTTTCAGTAGGAAAGCTTTGACATGCAACAAGCTTAAGCAAGCCAGTACTATTTGATGTACTCATAGGAGGACTTTTCGATCTAAGATTTCTGCTTAAAGGAAATAGAATTAAACTGCTTGTAGAATGCAACTCTTTGATGAATGAATTTGCAGCAAATATTTGCAAATCATTGTCAAAAGAGTAGGATTCTGAGGAATAGTTATTATGATTACTAAAGGGGCTGAAAATAATAATGTCAGGGGCTCTAGTATAGTAGTCAGAGTAAGTGGCATCTTGTGAGTTCGAATTACACAAATCTGCAAATAGCCATCCATCACATTCATCTCCTCCAAATTCAACTGAATTTCTTAATTCCGTCCCATTTTCTTCGTGCAATCCTTCGTGAAAGCTTCCTATTTCCACCATAATTTGAGTGAAGATGGAACGATAGCATTAAGAATTTCTGAAGTGAGTGAAAATACAAAATTCTTGGTTGTTCCCTTAAGTACTAGTGGCAGTGACTGGGTGAACATCAAGGCTATCAGGGTGGCAGATAAAAGTACAAAACATCATTCTTTTTCATGGGTAAGTTTTTTCACCTCTTGTTAAACATCATGTCATTCATTCCACAAGTAGGCATTGGTAAAGACTCAACCAACAAAGTATTTTTTGAATAAGACATCCAAGGTGATACTGATGAAAGTTCTAGTAGACAAATAACATCTGATAAGTTACAATACGAGTCTCAGATAATGTTAGGCGACAAGCCACAAAATTTATTTTTTAAAACAAATTTTTAATTATTGGTGGAAAAAATTTCTCAACTTCAATATTTTAATTGACAACTGACACAGAAAATGATTTGTCATTTATCTTCTAGTAGAGAGAAATGGGATATAAGGACTATTTTTTGATTATTTGTTTCTTTAAACCAGCTTCTGTATACCATGTGGTTATAAGTTTTTTGAACCATTAATTATTGATTATATAGAATTGTTTTCAAATTTGGTTATAAGTTTTTTGAACCATTAATTATTGATTATATAGAGCTATTTTCAAATTTTGCAATTGGAAAACAGGTGAAATTTTCAGCCATCACTTGGACTCATGACAACAAAGGTTTCTTTTATAGTCATTATTCAATGCCCAAGTCTGTACTATTCTTCAGAATATAGTGTTGGTTATGTACTTTATAGAAGTTTTTTATTTAATTTCTTCAATTGACTTATTTACTTTATGACAATTGCTGGTTATAAGTTTTTTGAACCATCAATTATTGATTATATAGAACTGTTTTCAAATTTGTTTTTAAGTTTTTTGAACCTTAATTATTGATTATATAGAACTTTTTAAAAATTTGGTTATAAGTTTTTTGAACCATTAATTATTGATTTTATAGGACTGTTTTCAAATTTTGCAAATGGCAAACAGGTGAAATTTTCAGCCATCACTTGGACTCTTGACAACAAAGGTTTCTTTTACAGTCGTTATTCAGCATGCAAGTTTGTACTATTCTTCATAATATAGTGTTGGTTATGTACTTTATAGCAGATCTTATTTACTTTCTTCGATTGAATTATTTACTTCATCACATCTGCTTAGTTACTTATGTTTTTCCCTGATAGAGAAGGAGAAAGGCTAGATGCAGGGACATAAACAAATATCAATATTGATCATCAAGGGTTTTACCATTTCTTGGGCACTAATCAATCTGAAGATATTCTCTGCTGGAAAGATTCATATCATCCCAAGTGGCTATTTCTCTCTCAAATAACTGAAGATGGAAAGGTTGGTAGAATATCTTGTGTTATCTTTAAGATAAAATATGGCATCTTAAGTACTCTTTTAGATGGCTATTTCAATTTTTAGAACATCCCAAGTGGCTATTTCTCTCTCAAATAACTGAAGATGGAAAGGTTGGTAGAATAACTTGTCCCCTGTTTCAAATAAAATATGGCATCTTAGGTACTCTTTTATATGGCCATTTTAGATGGCTATTTCAATTTTATGGTTGTAAAACATCGTGTCTTTTTTTGCTTGCACTCATGCATTCTTGTGCATATTTTTTATAATTTGTATTCTTGCATGATTTTGTCTTTTTTGGCTATTGCCTTAAGTACCAGTGGCAGTGACTGGGTGAACATCAAGGTTAACAGGGTGGCCGATAAAAGTACAGAACCAATTCTCTTTCATGGGTAAGTTTTTGACCTCTTGTGAGAATATAGTGTTGGTTATGTACTTTACAGTAGTTCCTTATTTACTTTCTTCAATTGACTTAATTACTTTATCACGACTGCTTAGTTACTTATGTTTTTCCTTGACAGAAGGAGAAAGGCTAGATGCAGGGACAAAAACAATATCAGTATTGATCATCAAGTGTTTTACCATTTCTTGGGCACTAATCAATCTGAATATATTCCCTGCTGGAAAGATTCAAAACATCCCAAGTGGCTATTTCTCTCATCTCTCTCAAATAACTTAAGATGGAAAGGTTGGTAGAATATCTTGTGTTGTGTTTTAGATAAAATATGGCATCTTAGGTAGTCTTTTAGATGGCTATTTCAATTTTATGGTTGTACAATATCGTGTCTTTTTTTGCTTGCACTCATGCATTCTTGTGCATATCTTTTATAATTTGTACTCTTGCATGCTTTTGTCTTTTTTGGTTGTTGCATTAAGTACCAGTGGTAGTGACTGGGTGAACATCAAGGTTATCAGGGTGGAAGATAAAAGTATAGAATATGATTATCTTTCATGGGTAAGTTTTTTACCTCCTGTTAAACATCATGTCGTTCATTCCACGAGTAGGCATTGGTAAAGACTCAACCAGCAAAGTATTTTTTGAATAAGACATCCAAGGTGGTACTGATGAAAGTTCTAGTAGATAGATAAAATCTGATAAGTTACAATACGAGTCTCAGATAATGTTAGGCCGCGAACCACAAAATTTATTTTATAAAATGAAGTTTGGTGGCAAAAATTTCTCAACGTATACGAGTCTCAGATAATGTTAGGTTGCAAGCCACAAAATTTATTTTTTAAAACCAAGTTTTTATTATTGGTGGCAAAATTTTCTCAACTTCAATATTGTAATTAACAATTGACACAGAAAATGATTTATCATTTATCTTCTAGTAGAGAGAAATGGGACATAAGGACTATTTTTAATTATATGTTTCTTTAACCCAACGTCTGTATATCATGTGGTTATAAGATTTTTGAACCATTAATTATTGATTATATAGAACTGTTTTCAAATTTTGCAATTGGAAAATAGGTGAAACTGTAAGCCATTACTTGGACTCATGACAACAAAGGTTTCTTTTCTATTCATTATTTAGTGCCCAAGTATGTACTATTCTTTAGAATATAGTGCTGGTTATGTACTTTATAGCAGTTTCTTATTTACTTTCTTCGATGGACTTATTTACTTTATCACAACATCTTAGTTACTTATGTTATTCCTTGACAGAGAAGGAGAAAGGCTAGATGCAGGGCAGAAGCAAATATCAATATTGATCATCAAGTGTTTTACCATTTCTTGGGCACTAATCAATCTTAAGAGAGGATATTCTCTTCTGGAAAGATTCAGAACATCCCAAGTGGCTATTTCTCTCTCAAATAACTAAATATGGAAAGGTTGGTAGAATATCTTGTGTTGTGTTTAAGATAAAATATGGCATCTTAGGTACTCTTTTAGATGGCTATTTCAATTTTATGGTTGTAAAATATCGTGTCTTTTTTTGCTTGGACTCGTGCATTCTTGTGCATATTTTTTATAATTTGTATTCTTGCATGCTTTTGTATTTTTTTTTGCACGCATTATTGTGCATATTTTTTATAATTTGTATTCTTGCATGCTTTTGTGGGGTCAGAACATATAATACTATTTCCCTAAGATCCAACTAGTTATATGGGTCATGTTTCTTGGTAATATTTTATTTGGCTTTGATGTTTTTCAAATATTAAAAAAAAGTGTAGCCTGTAAAAAAAAAAAAAAAATAATCTCCAAAATGATCCTATTCTTCTACCATCAATGATCATATGTTTCTGAAATTTTACCTAATGCAAATTTCTTACAATCTCTCAATCTACATTGTCTTTTTGTTGTTGTTGGTCCATCCACATTTTGGAAACTTTTAGCATTCTATTTGCTTGAACTTTTTGCACAATCTCTTTATTTTTCTTTTGTTCTCCAACACCCATATATTCTTTTTTCTTTTTTCCATGTAATTTGTTGTTGTATTTGATATCCACATTTTCACCCTTCCATATTTGATATCTTTCCTTAGGATTGCAAATTTTTAGCATTCTATTTGCTTGAACTTTTTGTACAATATCTTTATTTTTCTTTTTTCCATGTAAGAAAATTTCATTTTTACTGCTGATCTCGAAACAAAAATGCATTCTTCATATGCAATAGCACCAGAGAAAAAATAATTTTACTTTTTTTCAGCCTTATGTACCTAAATCCTCATGCTAATTGTCAACTTATTATACTTGCAAAAATATTGTGGCTATTCCAACCCATATCATGAAAATTGACTCAAATAACAGAAAATTTTGATTGATCATATTGATACATCTGCTCTACAAACTAGGTGACGTATACATAGGAGAAGATACTAACAAAGAAATCATATGGATAACCAAGTTTCAGTTGAAGTGTCCTCATCTGTCTCCAAGGAATGCAGCTTGATAGACACTAAGAGGAGACCCTCCTTACAAAGTTTGTTGCCCAATGTGAGACTTCTATTAAAACCGTGTTACAACAATAAGTTCAAATTGAATTTAGCTATATCAAGTTCAATTCATTTGCCTCTAACACCAATATGATGCATGTTCACTTAGGAGGATACTCAAAGACTTTGTTTATACAAATTAGTCCCCGTGAAAATGATAGGGGAGAAACTCTATGCTCACTGAACTTTTCCAGTAGAGTTTGAGGATTAGAGCTTGGTCCTACTTGGACGTAGCAAGATGTAAGATTTCACTATAGCATGGTCTTTACATTTTCTTGATATTTTTCTGCCTTTCAAAAATTGTCAAAGAAGCATTAATGAATTTTATATGCTATTGCATTGCAACATTTGGTGCAATTGCTAGTTAAGCACCAATTAGGATGGCTTAGGAAATATAGTAAAGCAAGGAGGAGGAAACCACACTTACATTTTTTTCTCATTGGCTCTAAGAACAAGACACTAAGTACATTGATTGGACCATCAGACCTCCTAGGATACATGTTTCAATTTCCAAGCTAATAGCAATAGTTAGAAACTATATGTTTAACCAATTGTTTGTGAAATATTATATATAGCTTAATCTTTCCCGTGACCTTCACGATTTATATACTATACTCTATAACCACTTTATAAGAACTTTGAAGTTGTTTCA
Organism: Pinus tabuliformis; assembly: GCA_031772625.1. Classification (NCBI taxonomy): domain Eukaryota; kingdom Viridiplantae; phylum Streptophyta; class Pinopsida; order Pinales; family Pinaceae; genus Pinus; species Pinus tabuliformis. The sequence continues at coordinate 259,238,854 of CM062808.1, read as the reverse complement.
CATAATTCTTGTTAGATTGAGTGCCTTATGTTCAAAAAACATGAAAATAACATATCACTTAGCATGTTTCTAGCTTGCTACAACAACATAATGTCCTTTTCAAATTAGTGACAAGTTGGTACGTGGGTTAGTTATATGAACCATCTTTTAATGTTTTTTAATTTGAATTTTAGTGGTTGTAACATTTTACCTTGTTATAGTAAAATATATTGCATGTTTTTATTTGTCTATGTTGTTTATTTATTCTTAATTTTTAAATTGTTTTTAAGGAGATGATTAAAATCCTCTTTCACACAACCATATATTATAATCAACCACCTATTATTGATAGTCTATTACAAACAATCATCTATTATTAGTCTAGCTTTGTTGATAGTCTATTACTAGGACATAATAGGCTACAAATCACTATTAAAAAAAAACACTCTACTTTCCTTATACAACATATACACCTTGTATTCTTTTTGGCATTTCCTTCCTCCACTCCTCCACTTCGAGTTTTTAAAATTGGAACAAAGGTCTCTTAAACCATTGACGGTTTTTTTATTGGGCCCACCTATCCTTTAGCACCGTTTTCATTTCCAAGACTACATATCCTTCTGCATGTATAACTCTATATATATATATATATATATATATATATATATATATATATATATATAAATGTAGTTTTCAGGATTGCCATAACTCTTCATGTAATTCTTTAAAGTGTCAAGAAGGAGGTGGTTATTTCAATTTCAATGGACTGTGCGCTAACATGAATTAATCAATGATTTTGTAGTTTATTTTTAATTAAATGTTTTTTATATCAATTTATTTCAATGGTGAGATATTTATGGATTCACTGTTTTATATTGTCTCTAGAGAGAGAATGAATTAATCAATGATTTTGTAGTTTATTTTTAATTAAATGTTTTTTATATCGATTTATTTCAATGGTGAGATATTTCTGGATTCACTGTTTTATATTGTCTCTAGAGAGAGAATAGCTGGTATTAAAGACAATCCGAGTGTTGTCTACAGATAGACAAAAATGAAATTGTCTCCTATATTGTCTTAATAGAGACAATGTTTTAAGACAATAATTTGGTGAGATATTTCTGGATTCATTGTTTTATATTGTCTCTAGAGAGATAAAAGTGATCTTTAAATAAAATATTATTGTCTCTAGAGAGAGAATAGCTAGTATTAAAGACATATTGTCTTCATTGTTTTATATTGTCTCTAGAGAGATAAAAGTGATCTTTAAATAAAATATTATTGTCTCTAGAGAGAGAATAGCTAGTATTGTCTCTAGAGATAGAATAGCTAGTATTAAAGACATATTGTCTCTAATCCGAGTGTTGTGTCTAGAGAGAGAAATGAAATTGTCTCAAGAGAGACAAAAATGAAATTGTCTCAAGAGAGACAAAAATGAAATTGTTTCAAGATAGACAAAAATGAAATTGTCTCAAGAGAGAGAAAAATTCTTGTGTTATATATTATCTTTATAGAGACAATTTTTTAAGACAATAATCTTTAAAACAATAATTTAGTGCGATATTTTTGGATTCATTGTCTTATTGTTTTATATTGTCTTTAGAGAGAGAAAATTGATCTTTAAATAAAATATTTATTGTCTCTAGAGAGAGAATAGCTAGTATTAAAGACATATTGTCTCTAATCCGAGTGTTGTCTATAGAGAGACAAGTGAAATTGTCTCAAGAGAGACAAAAATGAAATTGTCTCCTAAGAGACAATAATTCTTGTGCTATATATTGTCTTTATAGAGACATTTTTTTAAGACAATACTCTTTAAGACTATAATTTAGTGAGATATTTCTGGATTCATTGTTTTATTGTTTTATATTGTCTCTAGAGAGAGAAAAGTGATCTTTAAATAAAATATTTATTGTCTCTAGAGAGAATAACTAGATTTATTGTTTTATATTGTCTCTAGAGAGAGAAAAGTGATCTTTAAATAAAATACTTATTGTCTCTAGAGAGAATAACTAGTATTAAAGACATATTGTCTCTAATCCGAGTGTTGTCTCTAGAGAGACAAAAATGAAATTGTCTCAAGAGACAAAAATTATTGTGTTATATATTGTCTTTATAGAGACAATAATCTTTAAGACAATAATTTTTGAGACACCCGCTTAAAGACAATATTTAAGACAATACACAAGTGTTTTTTTGTCTAAGACAATTTACCCAAAAATTATGTCAATATTGTCTTAAAACCCCTTTATGTAATAGTTTATGTAAGGAAAAAAATGGTTAAAAAAAGGGAGAAAACCTTTCAAAGTGATTAAGGAAAATAAAACTCACCCCAAACAAACCTCATATTGTTGTGTAGATATCAGAATATTTTTTTATATTAAAATACAAGGACAATTTTTTTATATTAAAAGACAAGGACAATGAGGAATTTACCTGTATTCATTACTTACATCTTTTTCCACCCTTCATATGTAAAGAAAAAAGTGGTTAAAAAAGAGAAAAACACCTTTCAAAGTGGTTAAGAAAATTAAAACTAACCCCAAAAAAACCTTATATAATTGTGTACATATCAAAATATTTTTACGCCGTAAGGCGTTTCCCTTTGAAATGAATTACCCCAGCCGATGCCGTGTCCTATTGTTGACCGTAGATTTGTGGTGTTAGACGATTGAATGATGTTGGATCGTTGATCCTCACACTGTCCTTTTGTCTCCCAACCCAATGGATAACATATTGTATGCCTTCGGCAGAGCAAAATCAGGATGCGGCCACCGTGCGTTTCAAATCTACTGTCAATCCACCACGCCCTATCTCACAATCAACAACGTGAGCTACAGGGTTTTGGGCTACAATCAAAACAGTATGAAAATCGCCAGTGGCACAGTTTTTACAGACTGTGGCATTCCGCAAGCTCCTGTTAATCTCACTGCCTCTCTGTTTAAACTTGCTGGTTCGTCCTACCAAAGTATAACCCTGGGAATAGGATGCCCGGCAATAGGAAATTTGCCTGTGCTCAATGTCCCAACAGGGGCGTTTGAAAGAAGCGCTCCATCCTCTACCTCCCATGGATACCCGAAAATTTCAGCCAGACTCCCATACTTATGCTTCCCTCTTGCAGGTCTGTCGCAGTACGAATTTCTTACCCCAAGCCAAACTCGTCCATGCCCACATCATATTAACTGGATTTAAGCTCAATAAATTCTTGGACACCAAAATTCTGATTGCGTATGCCAAGTGCGGGAGTCTGGTGCATGCGCGCCGAGTTCTAGAAGAGTTACCGCAACCAAATGTGGTCTCGTGGACAACAATGATCGCAGCTTACTCCAAATACGAGCATGATGACGAGGCTCTGGGATTGTTTTATCGAATGCAGCGATCCGGTATCAGACCAGATGAGTTCACGGTCGCCAGTGTTCTTCCGGCATGTGCTAGCATGGCAGTTCTGGAACACGGTAAGCAGATCCAAACCAATATCATTAGAAGTGGGTTTCTGTCTGATGTCTTTGTGGGCAGTGCTCTGATAGATATGTATATTAAATGTGGGTGTTTGCGGGATGCACGCAAAGTGTTTGGCGAAATGCCTGCACGAAATGTTGTTTCATGGAATACTATGATCACAGGGTATGCAGAGAATGGAAATCATGAAGAGGCATTGAGTCTATTTTGTGAGATGCAACAGGTTGGCGTTGGACCAGATGAATTCACCTTTGCCAGCGTCCTCCCTTCGTGTACCAATCTTGTGGCTTTGGAGCATGGCAGACAGGTCCATGAAGACATTATTAGGAAAGGGCTCCAGTCTGATGTCTATGTGAGAAGTGCCCTGGTAGACATGTATGCTAAATCTGGTAGCATAGAGGACGCTCGCAAATTCTTTGACAAATTGCATTTACGAGAAGGAGGCCCTGTGCATGTTTGAGCAGATGCAAGATCTTGGCATGAAGCCTGACCATGTTACCTTTGTTGGTGTTTTGTTTGCTTGCTGCCATGCGGGGCTAGTGGATGATGGGTGGCATTACTTTCATTGCATGAGTCGAGATTATCAAATTATGCCTAGAGTTGAGCACTATTGTTGCATGGTTGATCTCCTTGGTCGTTCTGGGAAGCTTAATGAAGCTCTAGACTTCATCAATAAAATGCCGACCAAACCCGAAGCTGCTTTGTGGGGAACTTTTCTCAGTGCTTGTAGAATCCATAAGAACATAAAGCTTGGAGAATATGCAGCAGAACGTGTTATTGAGTGTGACCCTGAAACTGCCTCCCACTATGTGGTATTATCAAACATCTACAGAGAGGCCGGTAGATGGAATGATGCTGAAAAAGTGCGAAAAGTTATGAAAGACAGAGGTATAAAAAAGATGCCAGGTTGTAGCTGGATTCAGGTCAATAAGACAGTACATGCTTTTGTTGTAGGAGATGGCTGAGACATGAGAAAGGGAACGTGCTGAAACCAGTTTTAAACCACACATGCCATAGACAATTATGAAGATCAGGAGTCATGTGGCTTGTATATATGTGAATCAAGGAGGCTATTGAAGTATGTGTTGACTGTTTTAACGGATTTTGGATTGGTGGTTAAGCTGGGGTGGTGATATTCCTCTACCAAGGTTCAAATCATCAGAGATATTTTTTGCCCTCGTGGACTGTTTTGACCATGTAAGTGCACCGTTGGGTACACCATTCCTTGCAGTTGGGGTAAGGTGCAAGTCTTTGGCAAGTTTGGCAAAACAGAATACCCCAGCTTAGCCAATAGGGTTAGGTGGAAGTCCTGGGCAACTTTGGCAAAACAGAATACCGCAGCTTAGCCAAAGGCTTTTAATTTGAATGTTACACCCAGAGTAGAGAGTAAACATGTTTGCCACATCTCAATAAATAAAAACAAGTTCAAGAAGAAAGGTATGTGGTGACTGCATTCTGCCACCGACTTCATCTCCATGACTTGCACAAAAGTTCCTTGCGCAGAACACCCAGTACTGTTGGTACTAGAAAGATGGACGGTGTTCTAGAAGAACATAGTGGAGACTCATGAAGGGAGCTTCAATCAGGACAGGAGGTAGATCAATTGTCTGAAATAGCTATCTAGGATTTCAAAAAAAAATTGTAATCCTATGGACTGAAGGGAGATCAATTGTTTGAAATAGCTCTCGCTAACAAATACGCGATCTTGTATAAATAAAAAGAGAGTACATATATAGATCTTCGTTTTTTCTGTTCTTCCTGTTTTGTTTTTCCCTTTTAATCCTTTACCGATTTTATCCATTTACTGGAGGAAAAAAATACCTGGTCACAATGTGTCTGTCTGATTTAGACTGGTAATTTTTTGTTTCAATAGCTATCGAATGCTGGAGGAAGGCTTATCATTGCAACTGATGGTGTTTGGGATGCATTGAGCTCTGAGAAGGCTGCAAATTGTTGCCGAGGCTTGCCAGCAGAACTTGCTGCAAAACAAATTGTTAAGGTACAAATACTGTTGACAAGGATAAGCGATCAATGTCACCATCTTTAAGTTTATTTTCTATCATAGCCTAACCGATTTAGCTGTAGGAGGCTTTGAGGATAAGAGGACTTAGGGACGACACTATATGCATTGTAGTGGATTTGATCCCACCTGAGAAATCCGCACCACCAGCTCCAGTTAAGAAGGAAGGCAAATTTAATAATTTAACTTGCAGTCTCTAATATTATTCAAATTGGCAACAATCTCAATTCAAATTCAACTCAGACTTTTGTGATACCGCTGATACAGAGATACAATATGACCATATAAAAGTTGATTTGGAAATATCATATGCAATAATTCTGGCACACTAACATATACAATTAATCAGTAAACTGCATGATGATAATGAATGCAACCTTTACATTACAGATATGGTCCAGCTTGATGATTGGGTGTTGTGCCGAATTTACAAGAAAAATGGTCATTCTCAGAGAGTACAAGGGGTAGAACGAGATGAATCACCAAGTGTAGATGAAGTGATGGCTTTAGATATAGACATTGTCCAGGAAATCTTTGAGGAGGGGTCAGCAATGCTCGCTGAAACTCTTTGGAGGAGTGCCTTTGTTCTGGTTGCCAGAGTTTGTCATTGTTGTCCGAACTAAGGGAAGTGCAGAACACCCAGGTATGGGTTTTGCTTGTAGAAGTGTTCCCACCTGGTCAATTATCCTCTTCTGGTTGGAAATATCCAACATCTTTCCAATACCTGTCTCTGTCACAGCCTGGTCTCAGGTTGAACGCATGAAGTGGTTCCAACTCTCATCAGTGTTTCATTCTCCTCTTGATGTCTGCAGTTTGTTTCGATTCCAACTTCATCTCTATGATAACCATCTCTGTCACAGTGTTTTCTCGAGTTGAACGCATTAAGTGGTTCCAACTCAAATCAATGTTCCATTCTCCTCTTGATGTTTGCAGTTTGTCTCGATTCCAACTTCATTTCTATGATAACCATCTCTGTAACAGCGTGGTCTCGAGTTGAATGCATGAAGTGGTTCCAACTCATATCAGTGTTCCATTGTTCCCTCGACGTCTGTAGCTCATCTCAATTAGTTACCATTCCACATCATCTCTTGGAGCTTTGCCATGGCTTCCTTCTTGATTTCCCACATTATTTCTCTAAGATTAGATTTGAAAGCCATTTTCTCCACCGTTCCATTCATAAGGCTCCCCACAATTCTAGCCAGCGATTTGTGGATCCTCTGCTTGGATGGACTGTCTACAAAATGCGATTGTCTTCTCATTCCAAGTCTATCCTTCTCTAGTAACCAGGGTGGGCGTCCCCCCCCTGGCTCAATCCCATCTTAATCATCTCTGCAACCCTTGTTCAAGAGCCTTTCCGAGTCTATAGGTCTGCTATGGAGCATTTGGAGGCTCTGCCCTTGGGCCTCCTTTCCTTCCCTTAACCTGCCACAATCTCCCAAGTGCCAATTCAAAAATAGTTCAGACCTATGTCACAAGGTTCACCGAACTTCAACTTTGAGGTTCAAAATTCAGCAAACCTGAATTTTTTTTTGTGAGGTTTAGCAAACCTCATCGAACCTCTGGGTCATTACCATTTCCATGGTTCAAGCTCATAACATCATGTCGCAGCTCACACTTGTAGTCCATCCAAAATTCGGCAAACCTAAATTTTCTTTTGGGGTTTGGCAAACCTCATCGAACCTCTGGGTCATTGACCAATTCCATGGTTCAAGCTCATAATTTGATGTCACAGCTCACACTTGTAGTTCATTCTTGCAGTTTCGAAGTCCATGATAGCATTTTTTATGTTTATTGATGTTGATTTCTTACTATCTTGTGCTATATAGCGAACCTCATCAAGAAATTCAAACTCGAATCAAACCTAATCATTATTGAACCTGAACTTGAACCCCAAACCATGTGACTTAGGTTCAGACCAAAGCAAGAAAGTGGCAAACCTCAGAGAATTTTCAGGCGTAAAGCATAGAATGAAAATTATGACTAGATTACTCATCCATAATCACAATTTATTGCCAGATTGAGGATGTTATTACGCTGGGGTGGTGTTTGGTTGAACACCAGATCTGCCTGCTTTGGGGCTCTCAAGCATAGTCTATTTTGCTTCCATTAGAGCTCTCAATTTACCTGAGTATATGTGTCCATTGTTATCTATTTTGTGTAGACTGCTAACATATCTGCAGTACTGGCTCTGATTCATCAGCAATTCTGTTGGTGCCTGCTGTCTACAACTGAGTTGATAATTATGGCATTTTTCTTTGGAATATTTGCTTCATTAATTTATCTCTAAATGGTGAATTTACTTCAAAATTATGATATTATTGGGTCTTTGTTAATGGTGGTCAAGCTGGATATCACTAGTTTTTCGAATTGGATTGAAACTTGAAAGTTATGATCTTTCTAGGTATTTTATATTGGTTTGTGTTTTCTAAATGTATATGTTTTTGACAAGTTGGGTAGACGATCATACTATTTGTATGTTGAAATTTCTATGGATTTTTCATGGTTGTGGTGTGTCTGTATATAGTTATATATTGTTGAAAACTAGACAAGCTATAGGAATTTAACCTAAGACCTGTCCTCAAGCAATTAGCTGCTCTATCAATGAGATAGATGCCCCTTCATGACAGGCACCCTTAAGGTTCAATATAAAGTTGCGGATTGCTACCTCTGAAACCCACCCTGTTATCCCCTTTAACACACTTTGGTAAAAACTTGACAGGCTAGGAATTGAATTGAAAACTTGCCCTTTAAACAAGTGTTTTCTCTACCACTAACCTGTGTGGTGCTTTGTGATAGGTACCATTAGCAGTTTGATCTAAAGGTGTTGATTGCAACCTTTGACATATATGTGCTATTGGTGAATAGGGTTGAAAATGTGGGCCAAAATCTATTCATATTTTTGGTATTTGTCACAATTATTGGGTGGTGTGAAGTGAAAACTATGTTGATTGTGTTGGAGTTTATATCAGATTCTATCATTCTTGTAGTGTATCTGCTATTAGTGTATGCATCACCTATGAGTGAACTTTGTTGGAAATTACAAAGTTCTGTTTTAGGTTTCTGCTATTGGTTATCAGGTTAAAAAGAATAGTTTTGTGTTATTTGTTTCTGGTATGATTAAAACTACTATTTAAAAAATTATGCAATTCCTTTGTAGGTCCCTTATTGGTGGATTGGTATTTGTCACAATTATTGGTGGTGTGAAGTGAAAACTATGATGGTTGTGTTGGAGTTTATATCAGATTCTATCATTCTTGTAGTGTATCTGCTATTAGTGTATACATCACCCATGAGTGAAATTTGTTGGAAATTACGAAGTTTTCTTTTAGGTTTCTACTATTGGTTATCAGGTTAAAAAGAATAGTTTTGTATGCATCACCCATGAGTGAACTTTGTTGGAAATTAGGAAGTTTTCTTTTAGATAGCCATTTCCAGCTTAGCATCCTTGCAGTAGATTATGTTTTGTAAACACAGACTTATCATTGGATTCAGAACAAAACATGATAAATTGTATCTGAGTTGTTGCTTCTTGAATGTGGACAATCTTTGTGGATTTGGTATGTTATTTATACTGAGGTAAGAGAAGTCCAAAGGAGGCCTTTTTCTGTTATGGCCTTGTATATCTTTGTCTCAGCTACGAAGGATTAAATCCTTGCTTTTCCATGTGATGTACTGAAATAAAAACTAGCTGTAGAGAATATTGTAGAATGCATCTTGTTGCAAGTCCGTCATGCTAATAATTGCGTATTTGACATTGCAGGCTGGGCTCGGAATATACGGTGCAGACAGTATCAGGATTTTTTGCTTGTGCTGTCTGTCAAACTGACATCACACCTAGTGAGGGAATTTCTGTGCATGCTGGCCTTCAGATAAGGATTTTGCAGCATGGGGTCAAAACTTTGTTGATGACAAGCATCGCATTTTGTTGACGACACTACATGCATTGTACTGGATTTGATCCCACCTGAGAAATCTGCACCACCAGCTCCAGTTAAGAAGGAAGGCAAATTTAAGAATTTTTTCAGAAGGAAATCCACTGATTCATCGTCTAAGTCAGTTGAAAAGCAGCAAAATATAGACATTGTCCAGGAAATCTTTGAGGAGGGGTCAGCAATGCTCGCTGAAAGGTAGATAGCCATATCCAGCTTAGCATCCTTGCAGTAGATTATGTTTTGTAAACTCAGTCTTATCATTGGATTCAGAACAAAGCATGATAAATTGTATCTGAGTTGCTGCTCCTTGAATGTGGACAATTTATGTTTACAAATTTTTATTAAAATTGGATAATTGTGTTGCAAATTTGAATTGTGTCTATGCATGAGTAATCCCTGCTTATATTTTGGCACTTTTGAATTTTCAATTTTTCAATCTAGTTTTTTTAAAATAATCTTTTTCTTGTTAACAGATTTAGTTTATACTCGGTTCAGCCTTAGTAAAAGCATTAATCTATTTTTATGTGTTTTTTGGGTTCTAGGCATTTAATATAGATGGTGTTTCATTCCTTTTAGGATTTGGTTTGTTATTTATACTAAGGTAAGAGAAGTCCAAAGGAGGCCTTTTTCTGTTATCTCCTTGTATATATTTGTCTCAGCTACGAAGGATTAAATCCTTGGTTTTCCATGTGATGTACTGAAATAAAAACTAGCTGTAGAGAATATTGTAGAATGCATCTTGTTGCAAGTCACGTTGGGCTCGGAATATACGGTGCAGACAGTATCAAGATTGTTCGCTTGTGCTGTCTGTCAAACTGACATCACACCTAGTGAGGGCATTTCTGTGCATGTTGGCCTTCAGATCAGGATTTTGCAGCATGGGGTCAAAACTTTGTTGATGATAAGCATCGCCTTTTGCGCATCATAGATCCTACTCTTCGACCAGAGGTTGAAGGAAGGGTTGAAATCTCAGTGTCTGTGGGGATTGCATTGAATTGTGATTCTGCTTCCCCTCAAAAGAGACCATCAATGATGGAGGTATTGCATTTTCTAGAAAAAATTCCATCATCCACAACCGATTAACCAATTCTTTCTTCCTATGTAGCATCCTTGCTTTGACATAAGTCGAACAGAGATGAGGATTAACACCCACATTCCATATTCAACAGCTCTACTTAGACATTGACATAACTCATATAGACATCTCTATGATTGGGACTCAGCAACAGACAAACTCTGCTGTCAACTGAGCAGCTTATGAAATGGCCAGAGTCTTCTTAAAAATTTCAATATTTCTACAATTGAGGATTGTAGGAATGGATTTTATCCATTTACTGGAGGAAAAACATACCTGGTCACAATGTGTCTGTTTGATTTAGACTGGTAATTTTTTGTTTCAATGGCTATCGAATGTTGGAGGAAGGCTTATCATTGCCACTGATGGTGTTTGGGATGCATTGAGCTCTGAGAAGGCTGCAAATTGCTGTCGAGGCTTGCCAGCAGAACTTCCTGCAAAACAAATTGTTAAGGTACAAATACTGTTGAAAAGGATAAGTGATTGATGTCACCATCTTTAAGTTTATTTTCTATCATAGCCTAATCGGTTTAGCTGTAGGAGGCTTTGAGGATAAGAGGACTTAGGGACGACACTACATGCATTGTAGTGGATTTGATCCCACCTGAGAAATCCGCACCACGAGCTCCAGTTAAGAAGGAAGGAAAATTTAAGAATTGTTTCAGAAGGAAATCCACTGATTCATCGTCTAAGTCAGTTGAAAAGTAGCAAAATATAGACATTGTCCAGGAAATCTTTGAGGAGGGGTCAACAATGCTCGCTGAAAGGTAGATAGCCATTTCCAGGTTAGCATCCTTGCAGTAGATTATGTTTTGTAAACACAAACTTATCATTTAAAATTGCAAAGGGAGTAGCCAGAGGCCTGTCTTACTTACATGAAAGGAAGTTTGTTCATGGAAATATTAAGCCAAGCAACATCGTTCTGGGCTTTGACATGGAGCCATGCATAGCAGATTTTGGGCTAGAAAAGCTACTGGACACTGTCAATGTCAAGTATAGTAGCTCTACTATCCACCTAAGGAACCTTGAAGGTATATTTTCAAGGAGCAAACGATGAGAGGTTGTATCCTCCATGGTCACTCTAGAAATCCTTATAAACCCATGTAGATATGGTCTTTGATTAATATAAAACCTTAAGTTACAAAATTTCTCTCTCTCTCTCTCTCTCTATATATATATATGTATTTCTAATTGATAACCAAATATGTATATATTATTTAGACGTATCTTTCTCTCAATTATAAAATCTCTTAGATTTTCGGCAAATATTGCTTTAAATTATAAAAAATTGTGAAATATTGGCGAATCTTTTGTTAAAATATTAGACCTTATAAATAAAAGGAAAATATTTTCTACTAAAATATAATTTATTCATTTTCCACACTAGGGAAAATATGCCTACATGCCTACTTTTCATCATCTAATAGGTTTTTATGATGCACTCCTGCAAATCTATTTGTTTGTTTTGATCCCTTTTACAACAAAGGTCATGTATGTGTTAATTTAACCTCCACTTCCCTCAATCTTCGGAGATATTAATGTGTGCACTCTCACTTCATGAATATCAACTCTAGTAATTAAATTACATCCGTATCCTTGAGAGCTTGTGTTATCCATGTTTATGTAATTAGATGTAGCCTTAAACCTATTTATTTAAGGAGAAGCACCATTAGGAAATTTTAGGAAGCTTCTCTCAAGAGTAGTAAGTTCCCACAAATTCTATTTTGTATTATTATCGAATAAGAATTGATGTTTATCTTCCTTTTTTATTCAGTGACCTTATCTTCTTTAGCACATCTCTAAACATATTTAACTACTGTCTAAAATATCTTAATATGTTGTTAATAGGAAATCTATATAGGATTCTTTATAAAAGTTGTTACTACACTTTTCCCAAGCTACAAGCATATCTTTTGTAATATTGAGTCATTTGTGGACATTAAAAGCATTTTCCTCAGACTTTCTTTCTTTGATATTAAGTTTTTTCTACTGATTGGAGATCATATTACATGATGCATGATTAACAAATGCTTCTTATTTGTACAAAAATACACAGGAGATATAAAAAAGTTAAGACACATGATAAATGAAGAGTTTGGTTTTATTTATCTAGATCACAATATCACACATATGAAAATTATTTCACCATTTGAAAAACTTATCATTTCTTTATCCACTCACTATATGAGTTCCATTGGGAGTGTAGAGCCTTACAACAATAATATATTAGTGCAATTTTCAAAATTTCATATAATCTACTAATTATCAGCACTAAACTCTTTATAAATGAAGTTGAAACACTAAAAAAGGATGCTTGTCTTTTAATTTAAAAGAGAATTATCATGGTAAATTGGTATAAGAATATTAGTAGAAAAAATCACCTAGTTATAAGCCTAAATATTGGCAAAGGCTAATTCTTCATGTGGCATAATCAATTAACCATGTGATCTTGCTACATGATGCAAAAAAAATGACCCATGGATCCTAATACTTTTTAGGGTTCTTTTTCAATTCAATAGGCTTTTCTTCTTCTTCTTCTTCCTGAGATGGTAAAGATAATGACTCAAGAATGACTCTAAGCTTACTAGATAACCAAATTCTCAACATACCTTGCAATTTCCACACTAGCCACTTACGGATTTTCAAACATCAATGTTTAGATAATAAATAATGGATGGCCATAAAAAAAATATAAACATTAACACCAAAAATAATAATAATCACATGAACCTACTGAGAAAGCGGAAACACATAAGATATCATCTTCACATTGGATACTTTGGAGAAAGGCAATCTTGAGTACCACGATCAAATAAAGAAACACGAAAACACATAATATATCATATTCGCATTGGATACCACCATCAAATAAAGAAACACCAGACTACTGGAGAAGTGACTGTTAATTTTTAAAATTTTGATATAAACATGCCTACTTTTCATCATCTAATAGGTTTTTATGATACACTCCTGCAAATCTATTTGTTTGTTTTGATCCCTTTTACAACAAAGGTCATGTATGTGTTAATTTAACCTCCACTTCCCTCAATCTTCGGAGATATTAATGTGTGCACTCTCACTTCATGAATATCAACTCTAGTAATTAAATTACATCCATATCCTTGAGAGCTTGTGTTATCCATGTTGATGTAATTAGATGTAGCCTTAAACCTATTTATTCAAGGAGAAGCACCATTAGGAAATTTTAGGAAGCTTCTCTCAAGAGTAGTAAGTTCCCACAAATTCTATTTTGTATTATTATCGAATAAGAATTGATGTTTATCTTCCTTTTTTATTCAGTGACCTTATCTTCTTTAGCACATCTCTAAACATATTTAACTACTCTCTAAAATATCTTATTATGTTGTTAATAGGAAATCTATATAGGATTCTTTATAAAAGTTGTTACTATACTTTTCCCAAGCTACCTTATCCTGTTCATTAGCAAGCATCTCTTTTGTAATATTGAGTCATTTGTGGACATTAAAAGCATTTTCCTCTGACTTTCTTTCTTTGATATTAAGTTTTTTCTACTGATTGGAGATCATATTACATGATGCATGATTAACAAATGCTTCTTATTTGTACAAAAATACACTGGAGATATAAAAGAGTTAAGACACATGATAAATGAAGAGTTTGGTTTTATTTATCTAGATCACAATATCACACATATGAAAATTATTTCACCATTTGAAAAACTTATCATTTCTTTATCCACTCACTATATGAGTTCCATTGGGAGTGTAGAGCTTTACAACAATAATATATTAGTGCAATTTTCAAAATTTCATATAATCTACTAATTATCAGCACTAAACTCTTTATAAATGAAGTTGAAACACTAAAAAAGGATGCTTGTCTTTTAATTTAAAAGAGAATTATCATGGTAAATTGGTAGAAGCATATTAGTAGAAAAAATCACCTAGTTATAAGCCTAAATATTGACAAAGGCTAATTCTTCATGTGGCATAATAAATTAACCATGTGATCTTGCTACATGATGCAAAAAAAATGAACCATGGATCCTAATACTTTTTAGGGTTCTTTTTCAATTCAGTAGGCTTTTCTTCTTCTTCTTCTTCCTGAGATGGTAAAGATAATGACTCAAGAATGACTCTAAGCTTACTAGATAACCAAATTCTCAACATACCTTGCAATTTCCACACTAGCCACTTACGGATTTTCAAACATCAATGTTTAGATAATAAATAATGGATGGCCATAAAAAAAATATAAACATTAACACCAAAAATAATAATAATCACATGAACCTACTGAGAAAGCGGAAACACATAAGATATCATCTTCACATTGGATACTTTGGAGAAAGGCAATCTTGAGTACCACGATCAAATAAAGAAACACAAAAACACATAAGATATCATCTTCGCATTGGATACCACCATCAAATAAAGAAACACTAGACTACCGGAGAAGTGACTGTTAATCTTTAAAATTTTGATATAAACATGCCTACTTTTCATCATCTAATAGGTCTTTATGATGCACTCCTGCAAATCTATTTGTTTGTTTTGATCCCTTTTACAACAAAGGTCATGTATGTGTTAATTTAACCTCCACTTCCCTCAATCTTGGGAGATATTAATGTGTGCACTCTCACTTCATGAATATCAACTCTAGTAATTAAATTACATCCATATCCTTGAGAGCTTGTGTTATCCATGTTGATGTAATTAGATGTAGCCTTAAACCTATTTATTTAAGGAGAAGCACCATTAGGAAATTTTAGGAAGCTTCTCTCAAGAGTAGTAAGTTCCCACAAATTCTATTTTGTATTATTATCGAATAAGAATTGATGTTTATCTTCCTTTTTTATTCAGTGACCTTATCTTCTTTAGCACATCTCTAAACATATTTAACTACTCTCTAAAATATCTTAATATGTTGTTAATAGGAAATCTATATAGGATTCTTTATAAAAGTTGTTAATACACTTTTCCCAAGCTACCTTATCTTGTTCATTAGCAAGCATCTCTTTTGTAATATTGAGTCATTTGTGGACATTAAAAGCATTTTCCTCTGACTTTCTTTCTTTGATATTAAGTTTTTTCTATTACATGATGCATGATTAACAAATGCTTCTTATTTGTACAAAAATACACAGGAGATATAAAAGAGTTAAGACACATGATAAATGAAGAGTTTGGTTTTATTTATCTAGATCACAATATCACACATATGAAAATTATTTCACCATTTGAAAAACTTATCATTTCTTTATCCACTCACTATATGAGTTCCATTGGGAGTGTAGAGCCTTACAACAATAATATATTAGTGCAATTTTCAAAATTTCATATAATCTACTAATTATCAGCACTAAACTCTTTATAAATGAAGTTGAAACACTAAAAAAGGATGCTTGTCTTTTAATTTAAAAGAGAATTATCATGGTAAATTGGTATAAGCATATTAGTAGAAAAAATCACCTAGTTATAAGCCTAAATATTGACAAAGGCTAATTCTTCATGTGGCATAATCAATTAACCATGTGATCTTGCTACATGATGCAAAAAAAATGACCCATGGATCCTAATACTTTTTAGGGTTCTTTTTCAATTCAGTAGGCTTTTCTTCTTCTTCTTCTTCCTGAGATGGTAAAGATAATGACTCAAGAATGACTCTAATCTTACTAGATAACCAAATTATCAACATACCTTGCAATTTCCACACTAGCCACTTACGGATTTTCAAACATCAATGTTTAGATAATAAATAATGGATGGCCATAAAAAAAATATAAACATTAACACCAAAAATAATAATAATCACATGAACCTACTGAGAAAGCGGAAACACATAAGATATCATCTTCACATTGGATACTTTGGAGAAAGGCAATCTTGAGTACCACGATCAAATAAAGAAACACGAAAACACATAAGATATCATCTTCGCATTGGATACCACGATCAAATAAAGAAACACCAGACTACCGGAGAAGTGACTGTTAATTTTTAAAATTTTGATATAAACATTGGTTTTCAAGAGAAATTGCAATTAGCAATGTACAAATTACTGAATAAATAATTACCAATTAAACTTTTAAGTCACGTTTTAAAGGTGCAATTAAGTTGAGCTTTCATCTTGTCATTCAATTGATGGACACTGAATATTAAATATAACATAAATATATAGGAGTAGCATGTGAGTGTTAGTTTTATAAAGAATATTCTTTTTATTATTAATAAAAATATAGATAGTTAGTTTCATTTTAAAGGGTTATAAATATGAGTTATAAATACAAGACTTAAAAGGTTGTAAATATTTAAAGGGTTGTAAATATGAGTTATTAATTGTTTTTACTCAAAACCTGATAAATAGCAATTTAGCAATTTATTTTTAATTGAGTGACTCAAATTCATGTTTCTTTAGGTTGAAGGTAAACCCACTAAAGTGGAAAAAATTGTGATGCTAATAATTATAGGGATTGTCATCATGGGGTGATAAGAAATTTAATATTAGAAATGCAACAACATAAATGTTCACAACAAATTTAGAGAGATCCACCTTGTTGAATAATGCACACACTACATGGATAATGGATTTTCCGCACTTTATGCCTTACGGCGTTTTCTTTGCAACATCTTGTGCAAATGCTAATTTATATTAAAATACAAGGACAATCAAGAATTTAGGTATTCATTGCTTTCTTTGCAGTTAGCTATTATTTGCATTTCAATGACTTCTATATGGCGTTTCTTTTGTAAGACAGTTTATATATAAAGAGGATAGAATCATATTTTTATTCAAGCTTTCATATGCAAAAATAAATTTTGTGTTTTTGCTTGAAATGTGAAAATAACTTTTTCTTTTTTGTCAACCTTTTGTAAAAATAAATGTGTTACATGTTTATTTTAAAAATCAAATATATGATATTTTTTTTGTCAAAAAGATTTCATAGAAAACTAACGTGTTAAAAAAAAAATGAACAGATCCAATTAATGTAACAATTTATTTCGGTGTATCCATTACTCCTTTATAAAAGTGATATACACATTTCTGAGGAAAAGGGCGAAAGGACTAATAAATCGAAATCCCTGCAACATAATGATGCCACTCTGAAATTGTTATGCCCTGACATACGGAGCTCCCACAGATTTCAAAACATACATACGAACCTCCCACAAATTTCAAATCATGCTGTTTACCATTGGCCAATGACCACCGTAAATTAATGAACCATACATACTATCCTGAAATCTCATTTTTGATTGTTGCTTTACCTGAAATTTTAACTGGATCACAATTTCACGGCAGAAAAACAACACGCTGTAAGCAGAACAACGTTGTACCCAGTTCACCATTCTTCTCAATCTCCAATATCCAAGTTTGATAAATTATTCCCATTACAAATGTAAATAAATAAAAAACCGAGAAAGATGGACAAAGTATAGCACTGTAATCACAATTTCAGCGCAGAATAACGTTGTACCCAGTTCGCCATTCAATTCCCATTACATATGTAAAAAACTGAGACACAAAAAAAAACAATGTATAGCACAAAGTACTGGCTACAACCAACTGATCTGCACAGTACGCACTGCTTGACCATTCCAAATGTTACTACCAATGTAGTTTGTATTCCTAGAGAGACACATGAGAGATGCTTGGCCATTCCAAAGGTTATTACCACTGTAGTTTGCATTCCGGGAGGGACACATGAGAGAAATAGTGAGGAGAGACACATGAGAGATGCTTGGCCATTCCAAAGGTTATTACCACTGTAGTTTGCATTCCGCGAGGGACACATGAGAGAGGTTTTTCATAGTGAGGTGAAAGAGATGGGTAGGGTTTATTGATTTAGGTAGGTAGTTAGATAGTAGTTAGTTAGATAGTGGATCTAATGGTCTAAAACATTTTAATCATCTAACATTTGATCTGATGGTGCATAAGGGTACACAGTAGCAGCTGAGAGAGTTGCGGAACACCTTACTCCGTAATTTTTGTTTTTAGTTTCATTGTTTTTTTATTTAATTTTTTGATTATTTTTTTTCCATTTTTTCTATTGTTTCGATTTTCATGAATTATTATATTTTCATAATATTTTCAATTTAAAATAACATTATTATATTAAAAACATACTTTAATAAAGTTAATTATAAACAAATATATATTAATAAAAAACAAGGGCTACATAATATTTAGTACATACCTCTTAGCTTAAATATAACATAATTAAACAAAAAAATATAACAAAGACAAAAATTTCATCACATAAATAAAACAACTATTAAAATATTGTATTTTTGAATCTCATCACCAAAAATTAAGAAATATGATTAACTAATATTGTTTATATTAATACACATATATTTATTTGTGTGTTTTATTTTTATTAATATATATATTTGTTTATAATCAAATTTATTAAAATATCTTTTTAACATAATAATAATTCATCTTAAATTTTAAAATATAGACAAGAAAAACTATAATTCTTGCAAATGGAAATAATAGAAAAAGGAAAAAAACAAAAAGTTAAATAAAAAAGAAATAAAACTAAAAACAAATAATTAGTAATTAATAGAAATGAAAGTTACAAAACAACCCATAATAAGACTTCAACCAATCACCTTACACCTAAATAAGTTTAAATAATAATAAAATATAACAAGAATTTAATTCCCAATGTTAAACGATGGATAAGCCGAAATTTTTGGTCAATGACAAACTAACACACAATCAAAGCAAAATTGAATGCCTAATACTATGCCTGTGGAAGGTATAATAAATATATTAAAATTTGATGAAAAGATGAAATGAAAATGCCTACATACAATATATAATAATTTATAAAGATTAAAAAAATACAACATTTTTGGTCCAAGACAAACTAACACATAGTCAAAGCACAACTTAATGAATAATACCATGCATGTGGCAAGTATAATAAATATATTAAAATTTGACAAAAAGATGATAGGAAAATGCCTAAATATAATGAGTAGTTTTATGTAAGAATTTATAAGGATTAAAAAGAAATACAACTATTAGTTTCATTTGGAATTCATAAGAACATAAATAAAATGATTTTTTTTCTCTATAGTTGAGTATTATGTTTTATTAAATTTATATTTTGTTAACATTTTAATTTTAGATGTTATATAATACATAATGTTAAGTAATTACTAGAAAGTTAATAATGATTATATGTTTTTTAAATGTTTTTTAATAACAAAATAGTAAGATAACATATTCAAGATGGAGTTACATTCAAGAGAATGGTACCACTTTTTAATGAAGGAGACCTTGCTTTAGCTCTTATTTATATTTCTATTATTTTGATACAACTTTCATGTTACCAAGATCAACAATGCTTTTCCAACTCTACCATGATTTAAGGGACAAGACCTTGCATAGTTATTCATTTTATAGTGAGACGAGAGGGGCATTCAACGCTCAAGATAATTTTATTTTAATGGTACAATCATTATAACTAGAGGAAAATTCCATTAAGGAACATTGGGAGAGTACCTATTTCAAGGAACTAACTCAAATGTAGTAAGTTTGAATAAATTTCAATAACTGAAGCACGAAACAAATGCAGTTGGTTTTATTTTCTAATGCTTGGTATTATAAATTGTTTGACATCGGTGAAAAATGTATTGAAATGTCAAGAGGCGGAACTTCAAATGGACATGTACTTTATTTTCATGCAAGGCTAGCACATGTAGGGTTTTTTCCAAAGTCCCAATAATGTATGGATACGAAGAAAAGGGATTCACACTTGTTCAAATCACATAAAAAATCCCTTTGGTAATGTTTGCTCTTGCATCAGATCCTTGATCAAAATAAAAAATCAAATTTGTTTATCTAGATATTTCTCTTCCAATGTCTTGTACATCATGTGCTATTATAACAATCAACTAGCATGACCAAATACATGTTTTCATAGCACTTGGAAAATTCAAAGAATTAAAATAGAAATTTGAGGAATATAAAATTAATAAGATTATGTTTAGCCAAGTTCATGAATATAAAAGTGAAATTATTCTATTATGTTTGCTTCACCTATATAATAATAGTAAATGTAACAAAAAAAATTTAATTATTAAATATTTTAACAATTTGGCAAAGAGGAGAGAGTCATACACACACACATACATATGATTTTGAAATGATCGTAAAAATAAAATATTCATATTTAATCCTGAATAATTTTTTTTCTCTTTAGCATCATGTACTTAATATAATTCTTTCAGTGTCCAATCTTTGTGAAAGAAATATTGGAACGGGAGAAGAAGAAATAAATGAAAAAATATATCAACACTTTAAAGCATCTGACCAATCAATACTATAGAACCAAAACAATAAGCAAAACAAAATGATAAATATGCTAAAAAAACATGTGTGAAACATAAACTCGATGAACAAATGAGACATAGAGAGATTGTGAAGAAAAACAAAGAATGATATTTTTATAGATTTCCCAACATGTAATTTTCACCATCATTGTCATATTCAAGCTACCTCACCTTTTTGCAAATGGATACTACTTGTAGTTAATCATATCTTAAAATTCATATCATTACATTCCCCAATGGAGATATCTATAATTGAGATCATAAAGAAACTAATGGAAACCAATTCTATAAAGGAGATAGTATGGAATCCAGGGACCAACCAAAGTCTATAGTCTTTTTCACTTGCAGAAATAATTTTTTTGTACCCTCATACTGTCCTACCCAATCTCATTCTATGTTACAATAGCCATCGACCAATAATATCTCTTCTATTTTTTTAAATTTATTTTGTACGCATTAATATAATGCATAACTAATAACATCTTAAAAATTAACATAAATTTGTAATTAATGGCTCCATTGTAAGGTTTCATGTTGCACGTGCATGGGTTTCTTATAACATAACTATTCTCTTAGAGTTAACAAGAAGTGCAAATTGGAAAAAATAATTAAAATAAGATAGGAACCATAGATAGAAGGTACATCTATGAAATATTTGTATTTAAAAATGTTTGTGAAACATAATTGGACCTACAAATATTATTGGAACATATAAACCAAACTCACTATTAACAAAGAAAAACTCTACTTTCCTCTTACAACACATTTGTTTTGTATTTTCTTCGAAATTTCATTCCTTTTCTTTGGCGGTATGATGGTAATAATAATAATAGTAGAGAGAAATCAAAGTCATTAGATGATGTCAAAGTATTGTTGAAGGAAATCAGGGAATGTAAAAGAAAAGGAGAAGTTGGTCAGGAATTTCAATAAGAAACATCTCGTGTTGAAAACTTGCATTGGTTTTGGTGCCATGAAGAGAGAAAAGAGGACCGCAAGAGGAAAAGTATGAAAAAATTATTGGGGGTGGAAGTTGAGGTGAATTGCAAACAAAATTGATTCAAAATTTTCCAAGAAGTGATATTTAAAAGAAAAAAAATATTGATCATTAACGGCGCTATATCAACCTTTGTGATGTATATTTTTGCATGTATATTACTATTAATGTTGCGTAGTTGGTTTCCAATTCTCATGATGGTAGAAGTTTCACATGTAGGGTCCACTAAGTGAGTGGCATTGTCCTTGTCGCTAATCATCAAAGCATATGAAGAGGAAATAAACCCTCTGATAGGGCAAAGGTTAGCCATGTATCATTGAATATGGTGTCCATACACTGCACTTTGTTAAATTATATTCCCCTCTTCAAACTCAATAGGCTTTAGGGAAAATTGATGAATAGTTCGACTGCATAAATAGAAATTGGTTAGACTAGCGCTCTTTAACCAGTAGATGTAATGGCTTAGAGCCTAATAGGTTTATATATCCTAATAGAGCTCTATATGTTTTCTTTTCATCACGAAAAAAAGCGGTATTTGTATTAATAAGAGGAAAATATGATAGTTACAATATACTAGTCCTTCTGGGAACTAAGTGTTTAACAGAAACAGGAACAAAGACAGATCCAAAAAAACTTGCGTTCACATACTAGGGAGAGAAAAGATTTGAAATTGATGCAAGTATTTGATGAGGAGTCTTTATACCATCCAAAAAGCTGATAGAATACAAAATAGAAATCGCCCCTAATTGTAAGATGAGCACCTTCTGCTAAGGATAAAAAATCCATGTTGTTAGATAAAGACCATTTGCAAAGGGAAAAATCACTTCACAAAGGACACTATGGAAAGCCCATTGGCTAGGCAATGAAAGAGATTTAACAGCGATGGGAAGCAAAATCATGTTTATGTTCTTAGGAGGAGAAATTATTCAATTATATAAGTGATACTGCACTTTAGGATATCCATTTACCATATACCCAACAATATCTCTACAATATTTTTATTAGGATTACACTTATTTTGGGCAATTGTTGTGATGCATTGCCAAATATCTTTACGATTGATGGAAATTTCTGTTCATTTCAAACACAAAAAAAAAAATAACACAGAGAACAACGCTCTGGTTTTCTACAGGATCTTTATTATAAAACAATAATAAAAACTGTTACAGAATTTGTCTTCCTCAACACAGAGGGATTTACAACAGGAACTTCAGTTCGAGAACCTGAGTCAGAAAATTATGTCTTCAGCACTGCTGTGCGTTGCAGAGAAGAAAAAAGAGTTCTTCTTGGTAATACTCTCTATATATTCCCTCTACGCGTCTCTGCTCTTGCATATTTTTATATATACAAGTAACAACACAAAATATCTTTTACAATACGTGTTGCTTTTCCTTACTTCCGTGAAAATAAAAAATAGTAAAATTTAAGATTTCACCTACATTTACCAACCCTAGTAAATATCATTTATTACACGGCTCAAAATATCCTATTTGAATTTAATGCATGCTTATCACACCATCGCATCGCAAGAAGAGAAAGATGTGCCACCGCCTCTATAACTTTTAAATCATGCGATCTGCGATCATGCGATCTGCGATCTGCGATCGCATCGCAAATAATCAAGCATGCATCGATGGGTGACAAGGGAAAAAATGCGATATGCGATCTGCGATCGCATCGCAGAAAAAGGTCTGCAAGTTGAAATTAACATTCCAACACTCCCCCTTAATTTTAATTGCTGGGTTTATTCTGCATACCCAGGCATTTCCTGAAATGATCAAAGCTTTTTTTTGCCAATGGTTTTGTCAAGATGTCAGCTAGATGTTCCTTTGTTCTGCAGTGCTGCAAAATAATCTCACCATTGTTAACCAATTCACGTATGAAGTGAAATTTGGTGTCTATGTGCTTTGTTCTTTTATGAAAAACATAATTTTTAGACAATGCTATTGCTGAGCTATTGTCGCAGTAAATGGTTGTGCCCTTTTCCTGTTCATGACACAAGTCTCTGAGAACTCTTCTCAGCCATACTGCTTGGCATGCTGCTGCTGTTGCTGCCACATACTCTGCCTCTGCTATTGACAAAGCCACAACTGGTTGCTTCTTGGAAGCCCATGAGATGGCTCCCGATCCCATATGAAACACATATCCCGATGTGCTTTTCCTATCATCAACACTTCCAGCCCAATCACTGTCAGTGTAACCTGTCAACATGAAACTTTCTGAAGAGGAGTATAAAATACCAAACCCCTTCGTTCCATTCACATACCTTAGAATCCTCTTGGCTGCCTGCCAATGAGTCTCTTTCGGTCTTTCCATAAATCTGGAGATTAAACTCATAGCATGCATAATTTCTGGCCTAGTTGCAGTCAAGTACATAAGGCTGCCAACTATGCTCTTGTATAGTTTTGGATCAAAATCCTTACTGTTGTCTTCTTTGGTCAATTTCAACCCCATTACAGTTGGAGTCACAGCTGCTTTGCTGTTCTGCATGTTAAATCTCTTCAACACTGCTTCTACATATTTAGCTTGAGAAATGAAAACGCCATTTTCACTTTGGTCTACTTCAATTCCAAGAAAATATCTTAAGAAGCCCAAGTCAGTCATCTCAAATTCACTTTTCATGACTGCTTTAAAATCAGTGATGAGAGACGCATCATTGCTAGTAAAAATTAAATCATCTACATATAGAACAACGATAAGAATCTTACCATCATTCTCCTTTATGTAGAGTGTGGGTTCACCATCACACTTGTCAAACCCATTCTCAACCAGGTAATCATCTATTCTGCTGTACGATGCTCTTGGAGCTTGCTTCAGCCCATAAAGAGCCTTTTTGAGTTTGCAGACATTATGCTCTTGGCCTTCAACTTCATAGCCCGGAGGTTGATCAACATAAACCTCTTCTTTAAACACTCCATTCAGAAATGCAGATTTAACATCCATCTGATAAATCTTCCATTTGTGTTGTGCCGCAATAGACAACACTGTTCTGACTGTTTCCATCCTTGCTACTGGTGCAAAGGTTTCATCATAGTCTCTTCCTTGTTGCTGCTTGTAGCCTTTCACAACAAGTCTTGCTTTGTGCCTGTCAATCTTACCTTCAGCATTTCTTTTGGTCTTATAGACCCACTTAACTCCAATGGCATCTTTGCCTTCAGGGAGGTCCACTAACTCCCATGTTTTACTTTTCTCAATTGCACCAATTTCTTCATTCATTGCTTCAATCCATTTATCTTCATTTACAGCATCTTCAAAATGGACTGGGTCATCAACATGACAATATAAAGTGAATAATGAATTCAGACCGGTATTGTTACTTACCTCTCCTTGTTCATAAATCTCATTCAGATTTCTGAATCTTGGTCTTCTTGGTGTGCTTGGAGTTCTATCCGAACTTGAGGGTATTTCTGATCCCTGTGGTGTGCTTGAAGAAGCACTTCCTTGACTTTTCAAGGCTGTTCGAATTCCCGATTGTGGTGTGGTTTGTTGTACTTGCTGTGGTGGAGGAGGAGCCACCAAGGAAGGATTATTTGCTGCTGTCCCTTCCTCTTCTTCTTCGTGAGACACAATTGTCTTCACATTCACTGTCTTCTCTAAGCTTCCATCCCAAGCTTCATCTTCAATGAACTGCACATCTCTGCTTACTATCAATTTCTTGGTGGATGGATTATAGAGTTTGTATGCTTTTGACTCATCACAGTAGCCAATAAAGACACACTTCTCCCCCTTACTATCAAGCTTCTTTCTTAGCTGATCCGGTACATGTGCATATGCCACACAGGCGAATACTCTCATGTGAGTGACAGTTTGCTTTTGACCACTCCATGCTTCTTCTGGTACTTTGTTCATGACAGCTTTAGTTGGGCATCTATTCAAGATGTAAACTGCGCAAGTGACAGCTTTTGCCCAATACTCATGCGGCAAGTGTTTTGCCTTCAACATACTTCTGACCATGTCAAGAATGGTCCTATTCTTCCTTTCAGCAACTCCGTTTTGCTGAGGTGTATACCTCGTGGTGAACTGTTTTTGTATGCCATTCTCTCTGCAAAAACGCAGAAAGTCTTGGGAGATGTACTCTCCTCCTCTGTCTGTTCTGAGCACTTTGATATAATGCCCACACTGCTTTTCAACAAGAGTTTTGAAGTGGGGGAATTTCTCAAACACTTCACTCTTCTGTTTCAGCATATACACCCATGTCTTTCTGGTGTAATCATCAATGAAAGTTAAAACATATTTATTTCCAGAAAATGATGGTGTTTGCATCGGATCACACACATCAGAATGAACAATTTCCAATGGTGCTTTTGCTCTTATGCTCTTTCCTGCTGGAAAGCTTTCTCTGTGTTGCTTGCCCAAGATGCAGCCTTCACAAAGACTGTCTGGTTTCTCAATCAATGCTAATCCCTTTACCATTCCCTTTCTGTGCAACAGATTCAGGCCTCCGAAATTGAGATGTCCAAATCTCAAATGCCACAACCAATTCACATCTTTCACTTGTTCCTGAAAGACTTCTTGTGTTACAGCCGCAATAGTTCTGCCTTCCTTCAAATCTGCCCTGAGTTTGAGAGGAAACATTCTATTGCTGGTCATCTGCACCTGTGCAATGATCTTCTTACTTGGAGGTATGTCTTTGATAGTACACAAATCATCTTTGAATAACACGTTGTAACCTTTGTTAATGAGCTGTCCAATGCTCAAAAGATTACATTTCAGACCAGGTACATAGTATACATCTGGCACAGTCATCTGTTCTCCATTTTTTGCTCAGATACTGACTCTGCCCTTACCCTTGACAGATATCGTATCATCAGTCCCTGTTGTTACCTCAGATTTCACATTTTCATCCAGATTGGCAAACATTTCAATGTTACCAGTCATGTGATTACTACAACCTGAGTCTAAGAACCAAAAATCTTCTTGTTTGTCTTGTGCTATGTTACATGTTGACAGCACATTCTTTGGGTTCTTATCTTCATTTGCAAAATTAGCATTTTGCCTATTATTTATGTCATTTTTCTTTTTCCTACATTCATTGGCATAGTGCCCATATTTCTTACAATAATGACATTGGACTTGGGATTTGTCATACCTTTGTCCATGAGCTTGTTGTTTGCTTGAACCTTCATCTTGGTTCTGATTGCAGCTCCTTCCGCTTGTGCTTGCAGGATAATTTCTGCCTCTGTTTTGGCTTCTTCCACGACCTCTGTTATTTGCTCTGCCTCGACCTTTTCCTTGGCCAAAAGACATCTGAGTCTTAAATGCTTGCTCAAAAGAGGAATCTGTTCCTCTACTCAGTCTGTGTTCATGAGACAAAAGAGAAGCACTCAGCTCATCTACCGTGAACTGTGAGAGATCTTTTGTTTCTTCTATTGCTACCACAATAGATTCAAACCTTGAGGGTAAACATCTCAAGATTTTCTCTACAATCCTTCTATCTTCAAGAATCTCACCATGAGATCTTATCTGGGTTATTAGGCCAATAACCTGAGTGAAGAACGAATCTATTGTATCAGATTCCTTCATGCTGAGATTTTCAAATTCTCTCCTCAACATCTGCAACTTTGCAGTCTTCACCTTCTCCATGCCTTGATAGGAAGTTTGGAGAATATCCCATGCCTCTTTCGATTTTATTGCTGCTGCAATCCGAGGAAAAACGCTTTCATGCACTGATTGGAAGAGGAAAAAGAGGGCTTTGGCATCCTTCTTCTTGTCACTCTTCAACTGGTCTCTTTCTGCTGCTGTCAAAGCAGCCAACGTTGTTGCATCTGTAGGTTCAGCATAGCCAGTTTCAACCAGCTCCCATATTCCTTGAGAAGCAAACAATGCTTTCATTGTTATGGACCAATAACTGTAGTTTTTCCCATTAAACTGTGGCAGTTGGGGATTTGTTAAACTAGTTCCAGCATCTGCCATCTTAACTTGTGTAAATAAAGAAGAGATATTGTCCCAAAAAAAAAGACAACAAGCAAAAACTTTCTCTGTTGGAAAAAATAAGCTTCTTACAGCTCCTACAGTGAAGAAACAAACTCTTGTTTTTTTTTTTTTACTCACTGAGTGCCTAGACTAGCTCTGATACCATGATGGAAATTTCTGTTCATTTCAAACACACAAAAAAAAATAACACAGAGAACAACGCTCTGGTTTTCTACAGGATCTTTATTATAAAACAATAATAAAAACTGTTACAGAATTTGTCTTCCTCAACACAGAGGGATTTACAACAGGAACTTCAGTTCCAGAACCTGAGTCCACTATCTCAGAAAATTATGTCTTCAGCACTGCTATGCGTTGCAGAGAAGAAAAAAGAGTTCTTCTTGGTAATACTCTCTATATATTCTCTCTACACGTCTCTGCTCTTGCATATTTTTATATATACAAGTAACAACACAAAATATCTTTTACAATACGTGTTGCTTTTCCTTACTTCCGTGAAAATAAAAAAAAGTAAAATTTAAGATTTCACCTACATTTACCAACCCTAGTAAATATCATTTATTACACGGCTCAAAATATCCTATTTGAATTTAATGCATGCTTATCACACCATCGCATCGCAAGAAGAGAAATATGTGCCACTGCCTCTATAACTTTTAAATCATGCAATCTGCGATCATGCGATCTGCGATCGCATCGCAAATAATCAAGCATGCAGCGAAGGGTGACGAGGGAAAAAATGTGATATGCGATCTGCGATCGCATCGCAGAAAAAGGTCTGCAAGTTGAAATTAACATTCCAACAACGATGTGCATTTAACAAGACATTGGTGGTCGAGTGAGACCCACGTTATCTATTTTTAACATATTGGTTGTGAATAAATAGCTAAACGTGAAATTTAAATTTCTTTATATGCTCTTATTTTTCATTTGTTTATTTGAATAATAATTAGTTTCATTGTCACGTTTTTGAGAAATAACAAAATATGATCATTGGAATTATGTGTTAGAAACAATTTCTTATTAAATTTTTTTTTTAATTAATTATGGTGAATAAGTAATTTGTTGGAGTAATTTGGGCAAGGTTCAGGATCAAGTGTACATCCAACAACCCACAAGCTAGATATACTAGAAACAACTCATAGCTCAGCCTAGGACTGAGACATCCAGAGACCATCAAAGATGCATATACTTCCAGTATGACTATGACGAGTCATAGTGTCCCGAGTGGAATTTGAACCCAGGTGGTAGGGATAGCATCCCAATGAGACAACCACCCGGTCATCCCCCAAGGAGACTTAAATCAAAAGATTGTTAAATAGAGTTGAGTAACAAACATAAAGGACAAAGAAAGGTTGAAAGTATATTTTGTTCTTCGCAATGGTAACAAAGTTGTTTGGAGAATGAATAGGGGTAAGGGAAATCATTTGAAGTTTGCATTATGGATGTTATAATATTGTTTAATTTAAATTATATTGATTGTTATACTATATAGTTTTTTAATTTTTATTTTTATTTTAATTGTTGGAGAACTTTTATATTCTATTGGAGTAAATTAAATGCTTTTGAATTTTATATTAACAAACAAAATGATAATTAAATTGGTTGGTTTGAAAAGTTGAAATTTAATTATATAAGATAATTTTGTTATGGAAATTTGACAATCTTATTAACACAATGGTTTAAGAGAAGAACTACAAAGTAAAATTATCTAATAATTTAAAATCAATGTCATAGAGACGAAATTACTTAGGTTGATTGAAGTTGAGGAAACAATGGAAAAGCATAAAAATAACCTTAAAAATGAATGGCTTTAGATGAACACTCAATGTATATGCTCGAAATCATTTTTCCAATCAAATTAACATGTTGTACAACTATGTAAATAAAACGAAAAAAGAACCATCAAAATATACCATATCATCTTACTTCTAAATATACTATAAGGCTTTTAACATTACTTCTTAAATCTAGATGGAGATCAATCTTTGTATAAGAGTTTTCTTATTTAGTGATTTAGTTTTTCAATATGATCTTCCCAAATCTTATATTCCTTAGGTGTACCTCCATACCTATAAGGGTAATTGCTAATATATCATTATGTTAGTGAAGTGTATGTAAATTGTTTCATCAAACATAATAACTATTGAAAAAGTTTAAAATTATTGTCTGTATGTGAAGTAAAATTTAAAGAAACATTTTGATTATATACTTGTGAAATGAAGTAATATCTTAGGCCAAAATTATGATAACTTGTTTGCAAGCCTTAACTATTAGTTTCTTAAGGTTTACAAACATCATCAAACTTAACAAATGCTACTTAAGCTCTGATTGTGCTGAGAGGGGCATTCTATATTTCAATAGGGAGATTTGTAAATTTGTCCTTCAATCCACAAAGTCCAATATTTTGTTAATATCGACCACAATAAAAATTTTAAAAATAAAAATTTAAATAACAATATAAAACATATAAATCTCTACTTAAACCAAAACTTAAATACCCATATAAATAAACAATTAAAAACCCATTAACATAACAAAAATGATTAGATATTCTGCTCACTCACTGAATTTGCCTTCTCCACTTACAAGTAAGTTTCATATAATGGAAATGCAACGTCAATAAAGTATAAAGTATATGTTATTTTTGAAACATATTAGGGAAATTTGTACGTATTACAAAACATTATCAATAGGAATACGAATACAGAAAATATATATGTATACAAATCGATATGTAAATATTGGATCTCAAATTTGGTATAACTCTGAAATAAAATAGATAAGAAGTGAAGAAAAAAGATAAATATAGAGAAGCTGCCCAAAGACTTGAGAAAATAAACTTTTATTCAGATTTAGTTATCCTGTGTATATTTACTTTACACAGGAAATCGATGTTGTAGAATGTAGATTCAACCCTTACAGAAAATGTGAATGTAAATATTTGTAATTTTTAATGCCATATATACTACAGGATGTCCATAGAGATAAACATTAACCTTATAATCAATTGCTTAATGGGAGTCTAATTTCCCAATATTCTCAAATTTTCATTTGGGTGTTCGCGGCGACGAACAAGATTCTATATTATTTTGTTACCTTAAATGGTGTAAAAAATGGTGGCTAATTTGAGAATATTTGGAAATTTGACTCCCATTAAGCAACTGATTATAAGGTTCATCTTTATCTCTATTGGACTAGCCACATGCAATAAGTGTTTTCCACACTCAAAGCTGTTGTCAAATCTGTTATTCTTGGGTTGTTTTTCTCTACAGGCATGTTTTTCAGTGGCATTGAAATGAAGAGAAGCGCAATCCCATATATATTTTAGTGTCTCTGCAAAAAAAATTTAGCAACAAACCAATATAATCTATGATATATAATCATTAGTTTTCCTAAAACTGTGAAAAATAACAATTTTCATGAGCTACAAAAGTCACAAGGACTATAAATTTAGACCCTTTTTTCTTTGCATCTAATTCAAAACCTTTTTCTTATTTTAAGCTTTTACATCATTATATTTTAACTATACAATTATTTTAAGCAGATGCCTTAATTAATTACTTTCGGTTTAGGTTTAGGTTTAGTTTCTAAATCAAAGTAAAAAGGTTAATTTAATATCAAGAATTCAAATTCAAGATTTTACTCCAAAATTTTTTAATATTTTTTTTAATTAAATATTTGTAAATATAATATTGATATTAGTATATTATAATATTAATATTATTAAATTTAATAATTTTATGCAATATTAAATTTAATATAATATTGAATTCACTATATTATAATATATTAATATATTATGATATATATTGTGCCCTAATGGATAGTTATGTTGGTTGAGTTCTCGTTTTTAAGTACCTTGCCAAATGGTTGGTCATGTGGAAAATCTCCTCGATCTTGGTGTTAGGCCCTCCATATTAGGTCGGTGGGTAGATCCCTTAGGGTCGATCTACTCGAATTATTGCACGTGGATGTAGCAGTCACTCAGTGAACATGAACCATAGTTGAAAAATATTATGATATATATTAGCTTTAGATATATATATGGGAGGGAAGAACAAAGATGTAGAGTGATAGATGTGGAAAGATAGAGTGAATGAGGAAAAGGGAGAGAGAGGTAGGTAGGAGAGAAAGGACGAGAGAAAGGAGAGAGGGAGGGATAGAGAGATGGAGATGGAAGGGGAGAGAGGGAGGGAAGAAGAAAGACATAGAGAGAGAGGAATGGAGAGAGAGAGGGGGAGTGGCAAGGAACCGATGGAGAGAGTGTGTGTGTGTTTGAGGGTGAGATAGGGAGACAAAGAAGGGGATAGAGAGAGAGAGAGAGAGAGAGAGAGAGGAGGGTGAGATATAGAGAGAGGTGGGAAGAAGAAAGACATAGAGAGATAAAAATGGAGAGAGATAGGGGGAGTGGCAAGGGAGATATGGAGAGAGAGTGAGTGTGTTTGGGAGTGTGATAGAGAGACAAAGAAGGAGAGAGAGAGAGAGAGAGAGAGAGAGGGAGAAATAGAGAAATGTGGAAGAGAAAGGGGTAGAGAGAAAGGAATAGATCAAGGACATGAGAGAGAGAATGAGAGAGGGAGGTAAGCAGAAAGAAACGAAGAGAGAATGATGGGGATGGAGTGATAAGGGAGATGGAGAGAGAGGGAGAGAGGAGAGAAAAAAGGAAGAGAGATAGAAGGAGGGGTGAGTGGGATAAGGGGAAGAGAGAGGGAGAGTGAGAGGGAGGGAGAGATAGATAGATATCCATAAAGAGTGTGTATGTTTTGGAGGTGATAGAGAGAGACAAAGGAGAGACAGAGGGAGATAGAGATATAGATAGAGGGGAAAAGAGGGAAGAAGAGAGAGATAGAGAGAGGGAGAGATAGATAGTTATCGAAAGGGAGAGTGTGTGTGTTTTGGGGGGGTGAGATAGAGAGAAAAAGAAGGAGAGATGGATGGAGATATAGATATAGATGGATTGTGGAGAAAGGGAAGAATATTTTTTGGACTAGAAGCATTCAAGTGTAGATGGTGCTTTCTAATCATATTTGATAAATTTCACTGAAGGATATAAACTAAAGGAGAGGAGACAAGAGGAATTAAGAGAAAGGTAATGAGAGGATTGGGAGAGGAAAATAAGGGTAAGAGAGAGAGGGAGACACAAATATGGAAGGGGGTGGGTAGGAGGAGAGAGAGAAGGAGATATGGAAGGGGGTGGGGAGGAGGAGAGAGAGAAAGAGATAGGGAGCTATATAGTGAGAGGGTTCGAGGGTGAGAGAGAGAGAGAGAGAGAGAGTGATGGGTAGAGAGATAAGGAGGTAGGAGAGAAAGGGAGATAAAGGAAGTATGAGAGAGAGGAGGAGAGAGGGAGGTATAAATAGATGGACTTGGAAGGGGAGAGAGGGAGAGAATAATAAATACATAGAGAGATATAAGTAGAGAGAGAGAGGGAATCATGAGGGAGATATGGAGAGAGATTGTCTATGTTTGAGGGTGAGATAGAGAGATAAAGAAGGATAGGTGGAGGAAGATATAGATATAGATCGAGGGGGGAGACATGGAAATGTATTTCTTGCACTATATGTATTGATTTTAGTGTAGATGGTGGTTTTTAATCCTATTTTATTGCTTGCACTAGATGCATTGATTTTAGTATAGATATTGATTTCTAATGGTCTTTGATTTCTTACAATAGATGCATTGATTTCAGTATAGATGTTAATTTCTAATCGTATTTGATTGCTTGCACTAGATGCATTCATTTCAGTGTAGATGTTTTCTAATTCTATTTGATTGCTTTCACTAGATGCATTGATTTTAGTGTAGATGTTGATTTCTAATTCTATTTAATTGCTTGCACTAGATGCATTGATTTTAGTGTAGATGTTGATTACTAATTCTATTTGATGGCTCGCACTAGATGTATTGATTTCATTGGAGATGTTGATTTCCAATTATATTTTATTGTTTGTACTACATGCATTGATTAGTGTAGATATTGATTTATAATCCTATTTGATTTCTTGCCTTAGATTCATTGATTTTAGTCTAGATGTTGTTTTCTAATTTTATTTGATTGATTGCATTAGATGCATTGATGTCAATGTAGATGTTTTTTCTAATCCTATTT
The DNA here is from genome assembly GCA_031772625.1 of Pinus tabuliformis. NCBI lineage: Eukaryota > Viridiplantae > Streptophyta > Pinopsida > Pinales > Pinaceae > Pinus > Pinus tabuliformis. The sequence continues at coordinate 259,205,018 of CM062808.1, read as the reverse complement.
GATTATTTACATCAAATGCATGATTTCAGTGTAGATGTTCATTTTTTATTTGACATAACTGGATGTATGATGGTACATTAATTTTAAAGTGATTGGATTAACAATGCGCTTTGATTTATAAGCACAAAAAAATATTCACATTATGCATTAATTTGTGTGTTATGGTACTTTGACCTATTAATATTAGAGAGAAAGAGAGGGAAGGTTTGATATTTGAAACAATAACTCCCACATTATGCATTAATTTTTGTGTTATGGTAATTCAATGTATTAATATTGGAGAGAACGAGAGATAAGGTTTGATCTTTGCAAGAATAGCTCGAGTTAAAGATTTGGAGGGTTTACTATTTCAACTGCCCTTTTCGCATAATTGATGTGAAAAGGTGGAAAAGCTAACAGGGTGACAATAAGAACAATAGAAAAAAATAGTTTGAGATTGATAATAATGAAGACTATGTGTAACTGACTACATTCTTATTATTCACATTTTTTTCCATTCAACACTATTAAATTGTTACTTTGCAATCAATTTTTTTTTTCAACATTTTTAATCATTAAATTTATTAATAATATCTATAATCTCAACAAAGTGAGGAATCAAAATTAAAAGTACTCTTCAATATATATTTAGTAACCTTTTCCCGGATGCGGGTGCTACGTCGACACACCAGGAGGAGCCACTTGCCACGGATGGGAGGCCACGTGATGGACGGAGGTCTTTATGGCCTCACGCCGCCAACACCTCAAGCCGGGCATTGCAGTTTAATGGCCTTAATGAAGGCACAGGGAATGATGAAGAGTTTGCTGGTCGCATTCAATGCGGGAGAACTCCAACGGAATGTTGAAGGCATTAAGAATTTTGGAATGGGGGCAGACGAAGCTCAGTTCGATGGTGTATTTGCCCAGAACCCGGAGCAGAGTGGTGATATCGTCGATTTGGGGGAGGCTGGCAAGTTGCTGGTCCTCCCTGGTTCTTGCCTACGCGCATTTGTGTGCTGTCCTGAGTCAAATTGGAGGGGAATTTTGCCTAAGAAGGAAGCTGCTGGAAGAATGGTGCGAGAGAGGATGCCGTGCAGAAGAGGAAGGAGCTCAGGGCGTGGCAGCTCCTCTCGCTCGCCTGCAGCAGACACTCATCACCACTGCTGCTGTTGTTACTGTCATCGAAGGGTGGGAGCTTCCCCTGTTCAGGCAAGTCAGTTCATGGAAGCTGGAGGGTCCAACGATGGTGCGCCGAGACTACCTGCGTTCGGCTCAGTTATTTTTACGTTGGGCAACTCCAGGGACAATGCGGGTATTAACGCCCACATTTCAGTTCTGTTCACCAGGATCCCTGAGGAAAATGAGGAGGGTATGCAGAGGCCCCTTGCAGTGGAAAATCCCATGGAGAATGAGGGAGGAATTCAACGGCCCCTTGCAGGGGAAAATCCGACGGAGCATGGTGGAGGGCGGCAGCAATCCCTGGCGGAGGAGATTCGTGAGGCTGATAGAGGGAAACGTCCAATGGGGGAGGCATCAAGTTCGGGGGGCAATTCACTGCAGGAGCCCCATCAAACTCCAGGCCGTGCACGTGAACCTGAACTGCCAGCCTTCATGGATGGATATCCCGAGGGACAAGGATGGGCGTGGATTCGGGAAGCTGAGCCAGAGGAATAGTCCCCTGCGGCACTCCTTCGTTTTTCCAGGATGGGTATGGGATTGTGGACGGTTTAGTGATCTTTCCTCTTGTCTTACGTCTTACATTGCTGGTCTCTTGTTTTATGTCGCTGGTCTCTTGTCTTATGCTGTTACTTGTTTTCTTCTCTGATATGGGTCATTTTAGGAAGCATAGTAGTTTCTCTGTTTTGGGACATAAGCGCAGCTCTTGTAGAATTCTGAGTCATATGGCATTTGAAATCTGCCCCTGCGTGGGCTTTTTAGAACTGTTTGGGATCATTTTGGTAGATGGTGCACTGGTCAAAACTGGAAGTATCACCAGGTGTAAGAGTTTTTTTGAGTCTGTTATAGCTGCCCATGGAGTCACAGATGGACATGGGCAGCCAGTCATCTCGAATGTAAGTTTTATCTGTACATATTAATACAATAGTAGGTAGTGTTGCTGAGAAAAAAATATATATATTTAGTAATACCGGGAGAGACACTATTAAGAATTAATTAGTTGTCAAACGTTGTAATACCTAAAGTTAAATGAAATAGATGTGCAGTGTTAGTTTACAAGATTATCTTCCTCTTCATCAACAAATAATTACTAACAGACAATTACATACACATATAGAAATATAACACAACCACTCTAGCATTCACAAACATTACCATCCAAATCCAAACACATAAACCCACAAACCACTCAAAGCATCATATACAAATCATTCCATCCAAGCAACATAAGCTAAATTAAAGAGAATAATTATATGTTCATGTCAAGAAAAAAAAGCATCATGTAAATTTCAAAGTATGAAGCTTATCTCAAACATATACATAATAATGATGATCCAAAAATGTGACATTGTTGCCCTCAGCACAAAACAGTCTAAATCCTTCTAACAGATGTATCATCTTCCAAAATCCCTCTGTGCAAAACCTTTTCTCAAATTTTACACTCCAAAAAGAAGATTTGAGCCTTGATAAATCCCAAATTAAATAAATCTAGACTTATATAGAGAAAAAAAGTAAATTAATAAATTGAAAATAACTTATAACGGAAGTTAGAAGCGCAGTCCAATATTGCATATCTTCTGTTCTAAACATTTTATACCTTCTTATAAAACTTCTTGGCTAGCTAGTTGTTTCATCAAATAAAATAATGACAGAAATGGAGCCTTGAGCCTGCTAGGGCACCCAGAGTCGAATGGGCTCTCAAGACCAGACTTGGTCATTTCTTCTTAGTTCTCATCGGGAACCAAAGAATCGTCTGTGCTTTTTATAAAAATTACTATTTATTAAAAAAATTATAAATCGTATATATTTAACAAAAAATAACGTTATGGATATTTACCTGAGTAAATTGAACTTAATCTCAAATTTGAAAATAAACTAGAGTAAAATCTAAAGCCACCTTATCTATGGAATTTTAAAATATTCTTGAAATCTCTAATTAAAATAAAAATAACCAATTAAAAATACCTAAATATTAAATATTAATTAAAATAAAAATAACCAATTAAAAATACCTAAATATTAAATATTAGGTAAAATGAAAGGTGAAATAAGAATTGAGAAGTCAAGATAGAGAGAAATGAAATGGTCCCGCTTGGTTCTTGCCCCAGTCCACTTAAAAGCCATGAGTCATCGTATCTCCGAAAAGTCAGAAAAAGCAGACATCTGTGAATACAAGTTTCAACATTTTTTCAACCGTCCACACACTATCAAACTTAATTTTCATAAAATGCGACAAAAGGAGAGTTGAGATAATGTTTCTACAAGCTTGAAAGGGAGTGGCATTTTTAAGTCTTAAAAGGAGATGTAAACACAAAGCACGCTCTTTGAAGACCTTATGAGAGCCTTGGTAACAAGTCTATTCTAACTGACATAGACTTAAAAGGAGATGTAAACACAAAGCACGCTCTTTGAAGACCTTATGACAGCCCGGGTAACAAGTCTATTCTAACTCACGTACGTTTTTTTTTGTGTTTTTATTGATATGTTATTTTAGTGTTTTCCAGTAGGTGTAGTTTTTAGTGAGACTTTTTGGAAGCTTTTCCAATGAGATTTTCCAGTCAAATTTCTTTAAAATCCGATCAAATTTTGACTTCTCTAATAACAATATTATTAAATTTCAATTAAAGAAATATAACATTTTTTAGTTAGATTGCACCTTGGTAACATAATCAAAAAGTCAATAAAAACATGAGTGCAATGTCCAATAGTAATATTTGGCCAAATTTCTCAAAGCTTTAACTAAAAAAGCTCAACCAAACTTTTAGTCATACTATCTAGTGAGTCAAGTTCTAGGGAATAATTTTCTTAATTTTTGTAATTGATGCTATTAATAATAGTTAGATGGTTGATCAACTTATCTAAAGCTAGATTTAGTAAACATAATGGACTTCCCATCTACTTGAGGTTATATGGAAGTGAAATCCCATATACATGTACTTTCTGATACAATAATATTTAAAGGGTATCAACAGGAATTACAAGGGCTTCCATCTAGGTGAAAACTCTTGTATTTCATGTATGTATGCTTCCCTTAGCATAGCTTTACCCACTAATTGACAATTTTCTATGTTATTTATAGATGCTAGAACACATTTGTAGATTGGAAAAATAATTGCTCTAAAACAGTGTACTTAGGAAAGTTCTCTAATAAAATTTGTGGTGTTCTTTATTGGTAAATTGAAATATACATGGAAAAAAAAGAAAAGCTTACCGAAATTTACTATATAAATTGCAACCACAATACATGTATAAAGACCCTAGATAGCACCAAAATTTATACCTTCATTATTGAAAGTAATATTCACTTGCCTCTGCTATGGTGCAACCTCTAATTGGTAGAACTCAAATTATAAATAACTTCATTAGACATCTTTTACATTGCTTCTACATTGTAATCTTTCTATTTCCTATGAACATTCTCGTAGGTGGATGCCTCTAGTAACTGTTATTACATTTATAGCTTCCATAGTATTACATGGGCCTTATTTATTAGAGATGACATCCATACATGGAAATAATTAGAAACATATCTATCTACTTATGAGGTTACATCGGTTATGACCCTAACAATATTGAAACCATAATAATTCACTTGACACATAATTCTTGTTTGATTCATGCTAATGATGACTCCTTCTCCCCTTATCTAGTCATGATTAGTATCTCATAAAAATAATGGGCGCTTCTTAAGCTTTGGTCATCCCAATACTTAGTGCTCATGGGAATTTTGAATGAATCCAAGTGATCCAAAATATATAGAAGCTGACAAAATATAATAACTAAATTATGTGAAATCAAAAACCTTTGGAGAACAATTTAACTATCCCAAAAGTTTTGAAGGAAAAGGGAAAACAGATATAACATCTCTTTATAACATTCAAAATATTACATTAAACTTTAGTATCTAATCCAAAAGAGGATGTGATTCGATCCAGTGACTATCATTGTAATCATAAACGCAAATGGTCATTATGAAAGTAAATATGATATCTATAAATTTGAGTTATTATATATAGAAAGAATAAGATTACCTTAGAAGATGTCAAGCATTTTAACAATAAGAGTTCCAGTGATGCTCCTCAACTCCAATGTAATGGTTAAAAAGAATTTCAAGATGAATCTTGCAAAGTTGGTAGTGGAGTTTGCTTTTGTACCAAACGTAATGGTTTTGCAATTTCTAACAACCTTTTTGGTCATATCTGTCACATCTCTAAACATAATACTTAATATAATAAGTGAAAATAAAAATAATTACGATTGTAATCTGTTTATACTATGTCAAAATATATACATATCACATTAAACTCATTTAATACACCTGTCACAATTGCAGTGAAGGCTTTTACTCCGAGTTTATAAGTTATATATATATATATATAGATATATATATATATATATACACATTAATGCAAATAGTCCTGACGTAGTACAAGGCTAATGAATTGGAGTCTTAATTTGGTGGACCTGGCTACCTATCACATTAAAATCAATTAATACACCTATCACAATTGTAGTGAAGGCTTTTACTACGAGTTTATATATATATACATTAATGCAAATAGTCCTGATGTAGTAAAAGGCTAATGAATTGGAGTCTTAATTGGCTACCCCTGAGTTGGCGAGAGCAGTGTTCTGGGCTCTTCATTTGGCTTTGAAACTGTTGTTACTACCTTTGAAGTATCCCTCCATTGATGGTCCTCTAAAACAATGCATATTCCAATGATGATGGGTGAATCCTTATCCGTTTGGTCCACTGTTTGTGGGGTGTTTTCCAGCATTTGTGTTCATTCTGGAAGTCTTGTAGCTCCGACCCATAGCTCTAGTTTTCTCACAGATTCATCCTCCTTACTTTGAAACTCTCTAATTCATTTCAATACACAATTTTCGCTTTATTTGTCTCTACCATGATTATATTCTTAATTGCCATGCACACAGAGAAGGTTGTGATAAAATTCCGCTTCAAAGGAGCAGTCTTATGGTCGCAACCCTAACTAGCTATAGGGTTTCATGGTTTAGTTTTAAGTATCACATGTTTACAGTTCTTGTTTGTTACCACATTGCTAATTCTATTTGTTTTGTTTTGCTAGGTTACGTCGGGGTTCTCATTCTGCTTGAATATGGCTGCTCGAGAGTGAGGTTCCCCTTCAAAATCTAGTTCTAGGGTCACAGTTATGTTCCTCTCCTAACCTACGGATAATGTGGTTACCGTCTTTTGAAGTATTTTGGGTTATGGGTCTTAAGACCATTATGCTAATGTACTCTTAATGGGTCTAAGTTCATATCTAACAAGTGAATCTCCTTTCTTTTGAGCTGTATTACGTTCTTGGGGTTAAACCCTCTTAGATTCAAGTCATGGGCTTCCATGCTTGTGGTTCAGATTCTGGGTGTGTAATTTAATTATGAGTTTTCAATTTTCCTTTGGTACAAGCATATCCGAACAACTCAGTTATCATTTATGAGTTGTGAATATTTTATATAGGAATTCCTTCCTATTTAAAGACTCTCTCTTAGGGGTTTAAGAAATAATGTTTGATAAATATATCAGGATTTTGTACAGAACGTTTTGCACAATTCCAATTTTTTATATATATATATATATATATATATATATATATATATATATAGACACACACACACACACACACACACACACACATAATCGTTCAGAGATCTATTGCTCAGATTTATAGTTTCTCTTCCTGCGGTTTTCTTCTTCGAAAGTGTAATTTGTCTCTTTCCTATTCATTTTCTTTAATTCATGTTCTATTTTATTCACAACAAGGGGGTAAGGGAATTCGACCCTTGTCCTTGAGCTAGGTAGGCAATATCTTTCTTGTTGGGGGTTTAGTGTTTCTGGGTTTTACATTTCCTAAATTTTTAGTTAGTATATGATTTTCTTATGTAACAATTATGCTCTTATTGCATTCTTTAACTCCTTTCTATCTCAAATATCTTAAAGGACATGTTTGGCCTCCGTTTTCAGTGCTCGAATTCTCTAGCAACGTAGGGCCAAGTATAGAGTGATATAAAGTTGTTTGTTCAGAATTAGATGTCTGAAAATACTGTTATACAATTAATTTTTGTTTTAGATTTGTAATTCCTTGGGCTGGAGAGTCCTTATATAGTTCTGAAACAGTTCTTATAACCCCTTCTTTTATTTCTCTTCTTTCCTGAGGGTATTCCTTCTTGTAACCCTAGAGGAGGAATTCTTCCTAAGAACTCTCTGTTTATCTAATCATCAGATCATACAGAGTTATTCTTATGATTTCTAGATTATAAATCTATTTTAGTATGCCTATACTTAAACTAGTTTAGTTAACCCTTATTAAACATTATATTTATGTTCTAAGATAACAATTATTCAACATCTTAAATACTATTGTCGTGCAAGAATACATTTAATCAACATCATACATATTTCCTGTTTCAGCAAATCATTCATCCTTCAGAAAGTGATAAATGCTTACCTAGATTTGGTAGTTTAATCACTGTCGACTATTCAGAACAAACCAACTATATGCTGTTGAATTTACCTCCTAACCTTGAGACCTGCTTCCAAGCCCGAGTCTCCCCCCGAGTAGTTGCGCACATGCAGTGAGACTAGTATTTCCTTTGTCACAGCTATCTGGTCTTAACTAGACATAGTTTATAAACCGCGTCTAACATATTGGCACGAAAGCCTTTTTCTTGGGTTACTTCTTTCTTTTGCTTCTTCCTTTTTTGTCTTAGGTACTCATACCCTTTTGATCCCTTCCTTGAGAATAAATCTTTAAGGAAGTAGTTAGGGATAGGTAACTGCCTACCCTAACTACCTAACATGTGAGAGTTAAACTTTTGTCATCAAAACATTTGCCTTAAGCACAGTTAATCAAAATAATAAATGTATAAACTTAAATAGTAATATCTAGTTTGTTTAAATGCAGTAATTAATATTTACAATTCTTGGGGACATCACATCTTCCCCCCCTAAGATTAAACATCGTCCTGATGTTTCTCTGTTGCAAACAGATCTGGGAAAGTCTCCCTCATAACTTGTTCATCCTCCCAGGTGGCCTCCTCTGGCCCAAAGTTCTACGATTGCACTTTAACTTGAGTGATAACTCATTTCCGTAGCATTACTTCTCTCCAATCAAGTATAACAAGGGGTTCAACCAGGAAATCGCCTTCTGGTTCAACCTACACAAAAATTAAAATTTAGTTAGTTCTTTTCCATTGACAATTTATCTTGACAAAAATTATTTAAAATATAATTACTTATATATCTTTCCAATTGATTATGTGTTTGGGATCGCATATATATTTTTTTAACATAGAAACATGGAAAACATTGTGCACACGTATGTGGCTGGGTAAAGCAAGATGGTAGGCCACCGGTCTTATTCAAGCTAGAATTTGGAAAGTACCATAGAATCGAGGTGCTAATTTAGCACATCTGCACCATTGTAATTTAGTCTTCTTGGCTCGTACATGAACATAAACATGATATCCAACTTGAAATTACAGGAAACTTCTCTTTTGATCAACAAAATTCTTTTATCGGTCCTGAATGGCCTATAGATTGGAATGTAATTTGTTAACAATGTCCTCCATTTCCTTTAACATGTCTGGTGCTAGCATAAATTTATCCTCTGGGCCACCCAAAATTAAGGGTGTCCTGCACTTATGTCCGTATAATACTTCAAACAGAATCATTTGTAGATATGTATGGTAACTGTTGTTGTAAGAAAATTCTACCAAATGTATGTAATCCTCCCATTTAGATGGTTGTTGCATTACATAAGTTCACAACATATCTTCTACTATTTGATTTACTTGCTCAGTTTTCCCATGCATTTGAGGGTGGTAAGTAGTACTGAAATGCAGTTATGTGCCTAAACCTTCAAATAAGGCCTTCTAGAAAGTTGATGTAAATTTTACATCATAGTCAGAAATTATAATCTTTGGTAATCCATGTAATCTAAAAATGGTTTGCATGAATATGTTAACAATTTGTACAATTTTGTAAGTCGACAGTACTAGTATAAAGTAATTAGATTTGCTCAACTTATCTACCACCACCATTATTGAGTCATTCTGACTTTTAGACTTAGGCAATCCTGTAATCAAATCAATGGAAATGGTTTCCCACTTCCATTCTGTAATAGGAAACAGGTGGAGTAATCTGGCTAGGTGATGGTGTTCCGCTTTCACTTGTTGACATTCAAGATAGCAAGCCAAATACTTAACTACCTCCTTCTTCATACCGGGCCAGAAATATTCCTTTCTAATTGCAACAATTAACATTTGGTATCTGGGGTGGCATGCATATGAAATTTTATGATATCCATCTGAAATTAAATTTTTAACATTTTTCTAGTTAGGTACATATGTTCTCCCTCTATAAATTAGTATATTGTCTTGATTTACCTCATATCGTAGCCACTGTCCATTTTTGTTTAAATTTTTTGCTTGTTGCCCTAAAAATTTATATTCCGGATCCTACATTGTTGCCTCTTTAATATGTTTATTAAATGTAGCCTGCACTTCACTGAAAGAGACCTCATATATAAAGTTTATCTTCTTACTTAAGGCATCCGTGACTTGGTTCTCCTTTCCTTTCAAGTGTTCTATTTAAAAAGAAAATTCACTTAGGAATTCGACCCAATGAGCTTGCCTAGCATTCAGAATGGGTTGCTTAAAATAATTATTTAAAATATGATGATCAATCATCAATAGAAATTTCTTACCCATCGATTCATGTTTCCACATCCTTAATGTATGAATGATTGTTATTAGCTCTAAGTCATAGGATGAATATTTTTGCTCGTGCTCCTTAAGCTTCCTAGACTCATAGGCAATAACTATGCCCTCCTGCATTAGTATGCCACCTACCCCTTCCTTGCATGCATCCGTACATACTACATAATATTTATTCAGATCTGGAATGCTCAAAATGGGCACAGTGGTTAGTAAATGTTTAAGTTGATCAAAACTCCTTTAACAATCCATGGTCCACATAAAAGTTTTTCCTTTATTTTGCAAAGAGGTAATAGGATAAGCCACCCTAGAAAATCCTTCGACAAATCGCCTATAGTATCTAGCTAGACCCATAAATGATCTTATATTAGCCATGTCTTTTAGTAGTGACCACTCCATTATAGTTTTTATTTGCTTTGGGTCCTCAATAATTCCTTCCTTGGTAATGACATGTCCTGGATACTGAATTTGTTCTTTAAAGAAATCAAATTTGTTGTACTTGGCATAGAATTGATGTTCTCTTAAAACATACATAACAATTCTGAGATGTTCTTTATGTTCTTTTATATTCCAACAGTAAATCAATATATCATTGATAAAAAACAACACAAAATTATCTAAATACTGATGGAATATACTATTCATGAGGCACATGAAGGTCGCAAGAGCGTTATTTAGCCCGAAGGGCAACACTACAAACTCATAATGCCCATAACGAGTTCTAAAGGTTGTCTTTTCTATATCTTCTTCCTTTATTCTAATCTGATGGTAACCTCAACGAAGGTCAATCTTTGAAAACACCATCTCACCTTTCACCTGATCAAGCAACTCATCTATACAAGGTAAGGGGTATTTATTCTTGATGGTTAGTTTATTTAACTAGAAGTAATCCACGCACACTTACAAGGTTCCATCCTTCTTCTTAACGAAAAGCACTGAAGCTCCCCAAGGTGATACACTTGGGCAGATATATTTTTTATCAAGCAGGTCTTGTAGTTGGATTTTTGATTCTGTTAACTCTAGTATACTCATGCGATAAGGAGCTCGGGATACCAGGGCAGCTCCCAAGATTAACTCAATGGTGAAATCTATGTCCCTCTTTGGAGGAAGTCCCAGAATTTCTTCAAGAAACACGTCCAGAAAATTCTGCACCATAGGTATATTTTCTAAAGAAACAAATTTTTCCTTTGAATTATCATATCCTACATGTATTGCATAAATTTGACATCCTTTTTTGATACATTTTTCTAATTGAGATGTTGTTGCTGGTCTTAATTTTAGTTGTCTTAGTATGCCCTGAATTTCATGCCTCTTTCCTTCTTCATCCATATAGTTAATAGTTTTGGTTTTATAGTTAATGAGGGACCAATGTTTTTCCAACAAATCCATGCCTATTAGGACATCATACGATCCTAGGGGAAACACATTCAAGTCTGCCATAAGAGACTGACTTGCTAACTTTAAGGGACAACTACTGACCTTGGCTAACACCCTTCTCTTTTCTCTCATGGCTAGTTGTACTAACCAAGGATTCTTAGAGGTTTCTGTGAACTAGGTATTGAGAGGCTAGGGCTTGCTGGAAACCTGGGCAACCTGTGATCATAGTACCAAGCTCTGGAGGAGGACAGTGCCAGGGGTGTAGAACTTCGCAGAAGAGGGCAGGTCCTAATTCAACAAATGAAAAACACGGGGTCCATTGGGACCCCATCGTACAAACAGGCAATGATGCAAAAAGGAAAAACCCCACTGGATGGGGTGCAGATCTCTGGATCTGAGAAGACAGGAAAGGAGGAACCAAGCAAAAAAGGGAAACTAAGTGAGGAGCCCAGGACTACTCAGAGGCGAAAGGAAAAAAGTAACAACAATAGTACAATAGGCATAGAAAAGGAAAACCATGTTCCTGAACAGGGACCACAAGAAAAGGAGTCTTAAGACAAGATAACATGAAACGATGAAGATCTCAACTAGTCTGAAATAGATCAAGAAGGAACAGACACGGGAGCCAAAAAGCAGGAGAACCAAGGGCATTGCAAGCCTAAAACCACAGAAAACCTTCGAGTAATAATCTCCGACCCGAAACTACAAGCTTACCGAGATCATATGGTAGTATATGTAGTGATTTGCAAGTTTATGGGTTTTTTTCCAATAGAATGAGCCCTATGCTTATGGATCAAGCAACAATGGAAGCCAATAGGGGATGTAAGGCTTCACTTGGGAGCCAAAGGCTTCTTCACGGTGGTTTTCACAAATCTGGATGACAAGGATCACATCTTCGACGGAGGACCATATTTTTTCGCCTTAGCTGGACTATACATGAGACCATGGAAGCCCAAGTTTGCACCCGAACAGGAAACTTTCAAACAGGTACCTGTCTGGATATGCATGTTCTCTGTCCCGATTGACTATTGGAGACATGTGGCGCTGGAATAGAAAGGTAATAAGTTAGGTACCTTCATTAAAGCTTCAGAGACAACAATACAAAAGAGATATACCTCCTATGTTAGAATCTTTGTCGAGATGGATGTTTTGGGGGCTCTGCATGAAGCTCTATGGTTGGAATATAGGGATGAAGTTTACTTTTAAGCTATATACTATGAGCAGATCCCATTTCTCTGTAGAAAATGCCATGAACATGGACACTTATTTACAGAATGCCTAATGAAAAAAACAATGGAAAAGCCCAAGGATAACACAGGGAAATATAAGGAAGCTTTCACCCGACCTCATGGCAGACAGAGATCCAACAGGAGATAGCAACAGAAAGCAAGCACACCAATTAAAAGCATAGGAAACGCCTTTGAGGTGCTAGAATAAGAAACAGAAGAAGAGAAGACCAATCAAGAGAAAAATCCAGTACAGGTTATCTAGACCAATACAACATAGAGGACACAAGATCCCAAACCCATCCCTTCAAGTAACATCCCTCACTTTCTAATACTAATATAAGGACTGGAAGAAGACTCAGAAATGACGACCACCGAAGTGGGTATACAGGACATGGTTATCAGCGACATCCTTGAGCAAGAAGGTATGTATCTACTGAACATGGTAGAACAATGGAAGAAGAAAGGCATAGAACACATACCTGAGGAGGAGGTGAACAGAGTAAACTCATTATTCCTTGCAAGACAAAAATAAGATCTGGATATGCATAAAAGAAGCTTTGGAACAACAAAAGGACTGGGGGTGAAAGCTATAGGGCTGTATCAAACAACCAACAATCCCAAACATGGGAAAAAATGAGGCAGGAGAACAAACAATGAGGCCCTCCAAGAGCTCGGTCAAATTCTTCTTAACTCGGGTAAGATGAAAGCCCTTGAGGCTTTCACACTTACTTCCTAAAAATCTTTCAATTATGAAAATACTTTCATGGAATGCTAGTGAGCTAAATAGCCAAAAGAAACACTGTCTATTAAGGAAAAAAGTCATAAATGAACAACCTGATATGATCTTTTTGCAAGAAACAAAATGTTCTAATCAGATAATGAAAGTAATAAGTAAAAACATTGGCAAAAGAATGGAATGTTTAGAGGTAGAAAGGATTGGAATGGAGGGTGGCTTAGCTACTCTCTGGAATCCTCCAGTTATACATCTTATCTCTGCAAAGGCATCTAGATTAAAGCCATTTCCATAGAAATCGAGATCATTGGGAATTCAGACACTTATCTTTGTACTAATGTGTATAGCCCTAAGAAACTAGAGGAAAAACTGACAATGCTTAGAAGTCTCTCCAAACTGTAGCGAAGATATCCACTAGCAAAAATAATTTATGGAGGAGATTTTAATATGACCACTTCGATCACAGAAAAGAAATGAGGCATCATCATGCTCAATCAGGATGCAGAAGCTTTCAATAGTTTTATCAAAACAGAGAAGCTTGTCAACATTATCCCAAGGAGTGGAGCTTATACCTAGAACAACAAGAGGGAAGGTGAAAGGCAAATCGCCTCTAGACTTGATAGATTCTTAGTAACAGAAAACATTCTTTTTGAAGGAATCACAATGGATTCAGATATTCTACCAAGTGGATGTTCGGACCATTGGCCTATATCTATAAACACGACCATCCTTGGCACCCCGAGGAATAAACCATTCAGATTTGAAAGGTTTTGGCTCAACCATCTGGAGTTCATCTCAAAAATAAAACAATGGTGGAATGAGCCGCTAGAAACAACAAAAACGAAGATGTACATACTCTAATCCAGACTCAAACATATCAAATCTAGATTAAAGTCCTAGAACCAGGAGGTCTTCGACAACAAATTCAGAGATAAGAAGCTACTGGAGAATCATCTAGAATAGATCCATAAGGAGTGGCTCCATGGAAATATCAACCAGGAAGCTATAAACATAGAGCAGATACTCATGCAGAAGTGGCAGGCCAGATGTCACTAGGAGGAAACCTTGTGGAAGAACAAATCCTAAATCCAGTGGCTCAAAGAAGGAGAGAAGAATACAAAATTATTCCATCACTCGGCCATTGATCATAGATGTGCAAATAAAATCATCAGGATGAAAAATGAATAAGGTGCCTCTGTACCAACCCTTCAAGACATCTCAGCGCTTCTCATCAATCATTTCCGCTAGATTGCTTTGGATCCGGACATTAACAAAGAGGAATCTATAAGAGATATAACAACCTCCATTCCCAAAATAATATCAAAAGATCAAAACAAATCTTTGAATCGCTAGATTACCATGGAAGAAGTGGAAGAAGCAGTGCTAGACATGCCCAATGGTAAGGCTCCAGGACCGGATGGCTTTACCATCGATTTTTATAAAGCCTGTTGGGAGATAGTCAATATGGAAGTTTGGGAGGTGGTGGAGGATTCATGACAATCCTCATCCATCCTCAAATCCCTCAACTCAACCTTCATAACCCTTATACCAAAAGAGGAGAAAGCAAACACTCCCTCGAAGTTTCGCCCTATTGCCTTGTGCAATATTCTTTACAATATTATCTCCAAAGTCATAGCCAACAAGCTAAAGCCAATTCTTCCTGGAATAATATCAGAAGAACAATCGGGCTATGTGGAGGGATGACAAATAATGGATAATATACTACTAGCTCAAGAGATGATTCATACTCTTCAATCTCAGAAAAAAGTTGGCATGCTCATGTAGCTGGACCTTTCTAAAGCCTATGATAAAGTTAGCTGGAGCTACTTGAAGGCCATATTGGAGGCCCTTGGCTTTGCTAAGCGATGGATAAAATGGATTCTAGCCCTGATTAAGTCTACCAGATTCTCCATCCTAGTAAACAGAGCTCCCATAGCCCCGTTCACACCAACTAGAGGTATTCGTCAAAGGGAATCCCTTATCCCCCTTTTTGTTTGTTATATTAATAGAAGGGTTAAGCCAAATTATCAAAAGTGCAAAAGAGGACAACTTAATTCAAGGCCTTCATCCATTGCCCTCCTGCCCTTGCACCACCCACTAGAAGTTTGTTGATGACACTATGCTTCATGGCACCCCCACGATTTGAGAGGCTCAAGGCTTCAAAGCCATTCTCAAGCATTTCATCAAAGCCTCAGGTATGGATCTAAATCTCACCAAATCCTCTATTTTATTTTTCAATACTCACCTTGCAGTCCAAAAAAATCTCTCCAAAATCCTCGGGTTCAAGAGGTGTAACCTTACCTCCAGACACTTAGGAGTTCTTCTTACCGACAAACCTTTGCAAAAAAGTTATTGGGAGAAAATTCTATCCAATTTGGAGAAACACAGCAAGAAATGGACTCATAGAACCCTTAACTTTGCAGGCCGCCTTGTCCTCACTAAAGCTATCCTCGATGCCATCCCTCAGTGCATGCTTTCCACTCTCCTGGCCCCTAAAGGAGTTCTTTAGAAAATAAGACTCATCCAAAAAGCCTTCCTCTGGTTGAGAAACTATGACAAGCAGAAATGGTCCTTAGTAGCTTGGGAGAAAGTATGCAAACCCAAGCTCCTAGGTGGGTTAGGCCTACAAGACCCTTTCACCATCAACAGAGCCTGTGGAGGCAAATTATGGTGGCAGTGGGTGAAAGAACTGAACACCCCTTGGGCCAAGCACTAGAAATCCAAGTATGCGGACAATTGAAGCCCTCAGAATCTGATTAGAATCCAGGAACCTCTAGAAGGCTCCCCAATCTGGAACTTAGCAAGAGCCAATTGAAGCATAATACAGGAGCACAATTTTTTGGAAATCCGCAATGGACAAATTGCTTTGTTTTGGGAGGATGCCTGGCAGCAATTGCGCAAACTTGAATGCCTTAATTATCTAAAAATTCAAAGAAGACACCAGGAACAATGAAAGATAATAGTGGATAATTATTGGAGAGCTGACACAGTGAACCAACCATGGAAACAATGGATATTCAACGACACACTTCAATTAGAATAAATGGATAACAACCTCATGTCTCTGCAAACAAATCTTGCTAAAAGGAAAATCCATAGTGCTCAGGATGCAGATCAACTGCGATGGGGCAAGCTCGAAGGAGGAACTTTCACACTAAAAGAGGCAAGAGCATACATAGAAGAAAGGGACCAAGAAGAAAAAGTCAATTGGCACAACAGGGTCTGGGATGTAGATCTTTGGCTAAAGATAAAAACCTTTTTGTGGCTCCTGATGCACCGCAGAACCCTCACCTAGGAAAACCTACGGAAAAAGGTATTCATAGGCCCCTCACGCTGCCCCCTTTGTGAAAATGAGGAGGAATCAATGAATCACCTCCTTAATACCTGTGAATGGACCAACAAACTATGGAATTGGATGGAGACAATCTTTAAGAGCACGTACATGAACCGAAATTCAATACAGGAAAGCATAGTAAATTGGAAAATCAATTACTCCAAGTCTCAAATAGTTAACACTTTATGGAAATTAACCCCTGGTTTCTTAGTTTGGTCAACATGGAAAGAGCGGAACAGAAGAGTGTTTCAGAACAAAGTCAGATCCATAGAGACTATTAAAGCTAATATTCTTCAGAACATGAGGGAAACGACTCTTACTAAGTGTAAAGCTGATCAGGACACTGAACCGTCTGCTACTGACATTCAAATTTTGCAGGTGTTTGGAATAACTGCAGGTACTACATCCATCTCATCTGTGCTTCAGCCTCCACAAATCCCCTCCATAACCTCTTGGCAAATGCCTCAACCAGGTTTCCACAAACTGAACTTTGATGGGGCCTCTCGGGGCAACCCTGGCCTAGCAGGCCTAGGAGGTGTCCTTCATGACCATAAAGGTGAAATTCTACATATCTTCAGCCAATCAATGGGAGAGGAAACCAACAATGAAACAGAATTCACTGCATTAGAGTAGGGACTCTCGATATTGATTCGCTTGAGAACAGGGGCTACTGTTGTTGAAGGGGATTCACTACTGGTTATTAATGCAGCATGAACACTACAGAAGGGATGAAAACCTGGTAAGGTTACAAAACACTGGAGGCTGCGCAAAGTTGCAAAGCTCATTGCAAAGCACATTTCAATCCTCGATGGAGTCATTGTGCAGGTAGTGAGACAAACTGAAAAATGTCGTAGCGGAATATCTAGTGAACGATGGGGTCACTCATAAAAGTACCTACTCAGACACTTGTTGGCATGATGTAACATGCGAAGAGTTTCGGGCCAAGTGTTTACAACTTTCAAGACAAGACATTCTGAACGAGGAGGAGGGGTTAAGCAATACCATAGTACCGTTCATCCATAACGAATGAAGACAACCATTAATGTTCATTCCCAAGGTCATTATGCACCAAACTGGGATGTTAAGGGGAAGTGCGATCACTTACATAGGAAGGGGAAGGAAATCTCTCAAAAGAATGAGCATCAGTGCATGCAAGATGCAACTGAAGACAAATGGCAACCAACCAGCAGCTACAAGCATGGTAACATAGTGGCATCAGATGGAAATCATGGGAAGGCTTTTGGAAATCTAAAACGGAGTAATTATGTTAGAAACTGCATATCTATGATGGCTGAGCTGAAGATCGTGATCCATCACATTCAACCTTTAACTATAATTACGATGATTCACCAAAGGGTCAAAACATCTCATTCTCCTCACCCGTTTCTATGCAATTTGCACTCTGTCTGGTTGCTTGAATTTTTTTCAACTCCCGCTAACACCTGCAACAACACAATGACAAAGGAAGGTAGTCGTAATGCATCCCCTAATAGAGAACTGAAAAAAGCCCGAGAGGCATATGAAACTTCGGTCTCTGCTAAGGGGAAAAGGAAAATTGAGGAAGTAGAAGCAGAGGTCATTGAGGAAGGGGAGAAGCTAGATATGCAAACCCTGGAGAAGGAAATCGACTGGATCTTAGACCTAGGAACTACGGCTACGAGAGCCACTCAGTTCGTGAGAACCCAAAGCGAGTTTGGCGCATGAAAACCATGCTTTCCAAAGTTCTTAGCATGCAGGGTGTAGCCATGAAGGATGCGTACTATGCCACTTTGCTCGCCTCTGCCAAGAACTCTGCAAGGTTAGACTCAATGGAAGTCTGCATGAAGTCTTTAACACAAAAACTCAAGTTGTTGTCTGATAACCTCAGAGATTTTATCAGGCTCTTTAAGCTCTCCATCTGACAGGGGATGAACATTGTGGTTGAAGTTCCAGCGAAGGACAACGACACCTGCATGGTAAAGGGCCACAAACACCAGAGGGTTCCAAAGCAAGAAAATGATAATGCAGTAGCCGGCCCAAGTGATAATAGCAAGGATTATGTGGAATTGGAGCTGTAACTGCTTCAATGCTCTCTGCTCTGCAACAACCACCCTTTACTGGTTTCTTTTCTAATGTTTGATTTTGTCTTAGTCTTTGGGTCTTCCAGACCCTCTTTAGTTTTGCATCCTATGTTAGGCAGCCCTGCGTGGTTAGCCTCTTCGACATGTAGAAATAAGTTTGGAAGGTTAGTATGTTTAGCTTGTTAGTGTCAATGATAGGCTCTATTCTGAAGTTGCAGGCTCAGGTCCTACTAGCTCTAAAGGTAGCCATTTTCGTCGAACAAGCTTGATGATCGTAACTCTGTCTGATTCTATAGACCTTTTGTATCTTATGTAATTTTTGTGATATAATATACATCTACTGATTTACACAAAAAAACAAGGATTCTTAAACTCAACAGCTTGCAAAAAAAATTGTTCTACTACTTTGGGGCTAATATAACTAAAAGTAGCTCCTGGATAAATTAAAATAGATATATTATAGCCGAAGATTTTACCTTCAAATTCTACCATGGTTGGTTGGTATTCCGCTTGATGGTCTTCAAGGGTAGAATTGATTTTAGGAATACTTCTTGCCACTTCTCCCACAGTTGATGCTTCTTGAATCTGTGCAACCTGATCGGTTCCCTTACGGTATGGACTGTTTTTGACGTAATGAGGTCCTCCACATCCCCAGTGCTGTATTGGAGGTCTAGCTTCTACTTCCACTTCAGTTCTGCCCGACTGCTCAATAGTCTTGGAGTCACTTGGAAGTTTAAATCTGGGCTTATTTCTGTTCATATTTTTGTTTGCTTGCCCTTTATGGGGTCCCTTGTTGACTATGGTATTATTTCCTTTGCTCTTAGAGGTAAATATAATCCCTTTTTTGTCAGCCCATATCTTTCCTAGATCTCCCTTTTTCTTGTTTTGTTGATAGCATAATCGAGCCTTTCGTATAATTTCATCCATGGTCTTCGTGTTATCAAACTCGAGACGCTCTTTCATGAATAGCGCAGATTGTTGATAAATCGTTACACTTTTGCTTTTTCTTTTCGTATGTAAGGAATGTACCGAAGAAAGGATGTAAATTTCGCTATGAGCTCATCCATAGACAACTGACCCAATCTAAGATCGTGAAACTCCTTTGCATTTTCATCATAAATTCTTTGAGTTAAATATTTCTCCTGAAAATACTTTTGAAAATTTTCCCAAGTTATGCTCTGCTCATTTACTCCACGCACAATTTTTACTTCCTACCACCATAGGGTGGCTTTCCCTTGCCATTGAACGATGGCCAATTGAGCCTTTAAATTATGGTTGTATTCATACAACTGAAAGTACTTATTCATATTGATAAGCTAGGCTTCAGCAGCCTCTTCCTATTCACCATCAAAGAGTGGCGGTTTTATTTTTGGAATTCTCTTTGCAGTTCTATTTTCTATCTTTTTTGAGTTTTGTGTTCTGATACATTATCAAATTCTCCCTCTTGATTTTATTTTCCACCTTCTGTTTCTAAATTCTCGGTTCGAAATTCCTGCTCGCCAGTCATGTTCCTGTGCTCAGCACTGGGAATTGGGTGTCGTTGATTTCGTCTATCAGAAAGACTCTTAATAATATTTTCTTGCTCCTGCATCAGCCTTTCATTATCTTCTCGTAATCGATCCATCTCATCCTTCATTTCTTGCACAGTTTCCAAGATTGTAGTGTTGGTATTGCACGGCTCTTCCCCCAACTATACCCATACCTTAGGATTGGGTTCTTGAAAAGATGTTGGTCTTGTTCCTGTCACAGGTCTGTGGGGTGTAATTCCATTCCTCCTCATGTTGGTTTCTTTTCTTTCTTTCTCTTTGCACATCACAAATGTTGTTATTCATTTATTTTCCAGAGGTCTCAGCTTTGTAACCTGAGTGCTCTGATACCACTTGTCACATCTCTAAACATAATACTTAATATAATAAGGTGAAAAAAAAAATACGATTGTAATCTATTTATAATATGTCAAAATATATACATATCACATTAAATTCATTTAATACACGTGTCACAAATGCAGTGAAGGATTTTACTCTGAGTTCATAAGTTTATATATATATATATATATATATATATATATATATATATATATATATATATATATATATATATATATATATATATATATATATATAGATATATATATATATATATATATATATATATATATATATATATCTATATATATAGATATATATACACACACACATTAATTAAAATAGTCCTGACGTAGTATAAGGCTAATGAATTGGAGTCTTAATTTGGTGGACCTGGCTACCCATGAGTTGGTGGGAGCAAGGTTCTCGGCTCTTCGTTTTGCTTTACAATTGTTGTTACTACCTTGAGAGTATCACTCCATCGACAGTCCTATGAAACAATACATGATCCAACGACAATGGGTGAACCCTTATCCTTTTCGTCCGCTATTTGTGGAGTGTTTTTCGGTGTTTGTGTTCATTCTATCAGAGTCTCCTAGCTCTGACTCACAACTCTAGTTTTCTCATAGATTCATCCTCCTTAATTTGCAACTCTCTAATTCGTTTCATTACAAAATTTTCCCCTTTATTTGTCTCTACCATGATTATGTTCTTAACTGCCAGGCACACAAAGATGCTTGTGAAAAATTACGCTTCAAAGGAGCAGTCTTATGGTCGCAACCCTAACCAGGTACAGGGTTTCATGGTTTAGTTTTAAGTATCACATGTTTACAGTTCTTGCTTGTTACCACATTGCTAATTCTATTTGTTGTGTTTTGCTAGGTTATGTTGGGGTTCTCATTCTACTCGAATATGGTTACTTGAGAGCGAGGCTCCCCTCCGAAATCCGGTCCTGGGGTAACAGTTATGTTCCTCCCCTAGCCTCCAAGTAATGTGGTTACCATGTTCTAAAGTCTCTTGGGTTATGGGTGTTTGGACCATTACACTAATGTACTCTTAATGGGTCTAAGTTCATATCTGACAAGCGAATCTCCTTTTTTTGAGCTATATTAGGTTTTTGGGGTCAAACCCTCTTAGATTCAAGTCATGGGCTTCCATGCCCGTCATTTCAAATTATGGGTGTGTAATTTAATTATGAGTTTGTAATTTTATTTTAATACAAGTAGAACCAAACCGCTCCATTATAGGTTTTGAGTTGCGAATATTTTATATGGGAATTCCTTCCTATTTAAAGAATTTGTCTTAAGGGTTTAAGAAAGAATGTTTGATATATATAAGGATTTTGAAAAGACAGTTTTACATAGTTTTAGTTATATATATATATATATATATATATATATATATATATATATATATATATATATAGATACACACACACACATAATCGTTCGCAGATTTATTGCTCATATTTACAGTTTCTCTTCCTGCGGTTTTCTTCTCGGAAAGTGTAATTCGTCTCTTTCCTATTCATTTTGTATAATGCATGTTCTAGTTTATTTGCAACAAGGGGGTAAGGGAATTCGGCCCTTGTCCCTGAGTTGGGTAATTCTACTTTATGGCAATATCTTGCTTGTTGGGGTTTAGTTTTTCTGGGTTTGACATTTCCTAAATTTTTAGTTAGTAGATGTTTTTCTTATGTAACAATTATGTTCTTATTGCATTCTTTAACTCCTTTCTATCTAAAATATCATAAAGGACATATTTGGCCTTTGTTTTTAGTGCTCGATTTCTCTAGCAACGTAGGGCCAAGTATAGAGTGATCTAAATTCATTCGTTCAAAAGTAGATGTCTGACAGTACTGTTATATAATTAATTTTTTTCTGGATTTGTAATTCCTCGCGCTGGAGAGTCCCTGTATAGTTTTGAAACAGTTCTTATAACCTCTTTTTTTATTTCTCTGCTTTTTTGAGGGTTTTCCTTCTTGTAACCCTAGAGGAGGAATTCTTCTTAAGAACTCTATGTTTACCTAATCATTAGAGCATACAACGTTATTCTTATGATTTCTATATTATAAATATCTTTTAGTATGCCTATACTTAAACTGGTTCAGTTAACCCTTATTAAACATATTTCTGTTCTATGATAGAAATTATTCAACAACTTAAATACTATTGTCTTGCAAGAATACATTTAATCAACAACATACATATTTCCTGTTTCAGCGGATCATTCATCCCTCAGAGAGTGATAAATACTTATCTGGATTTGGTATTTTAATCATTGTCAACTATTCGTAATAAAACAACTATATGTTGTCGAATTTAACTCCTAACCTTGAGACCCATTTCCAAGCCCGAGTCTCCCCCCAAGAAGTTTCTCACATGCAGTGAGACTAGCAGTTCTTTTGTCACAGCTATCTGGACTTAACCAGACATAGCTTATAAACCCCATTTGACATATCAGCACGAAAGCCTTTTTCTTGTGTTTTTTTTTCTTAGTCTCAAGTACTCATACCCTCTTGATCCCTTCCTTGAGAATAAATCTTCAAGGAAGTGGTTAGGGATAGGTAATCGCCTACCCTAACTCCCTAACATGTGAGAGTTACATGTTTGTTATCAAAACATTTTCCTTAAGCACAATTAATCAAAATAATAAATGTATAAACTTAAATAGTAATATCCAATTTGTTTAAGTGCAATAATTAATATTTACTTACAATTACTAGGGACATCATAATATCCAAAACAAGACAAAAATGATTTTGATAACAAAACTTTGATACCTTTTGTTGGGATTAATAATAAAAAATAATTATACTCAAAATTATATGGAGCATATATGAGATAAGAAGCTTACATTCAAGAAACTCTGGAAACAAAACCATTTAGTCAAACCATTCTACATGTCATTTATAATATAGTTAGTCCCTCTATAAATCATTCAATGTCTATAGTGATATCAAAAAAATATGTATAAAATTAGGAGAACATACTAATATCACAACAGTGTATTATAATAAAAAATTTAGTTCAACTATATCCATAACTATTTCCAATATTACCTCCAGAAATTAGTCAACTTTATTTTATGAAATCTTTATCTTTAATTTCTCTCATTTTCCTCATCATTAATTCAGACATAAAGTTAACATATAATTTTATAATATATTTACTATATATCATTAATAAAAATCAATTCTTCATATTATATATAATACATAAACATACACATAAATAAAATACATAATTTTTTATGAAAAAGATCTTCAATATAAAATCATAATATTTCTTATTTAAAATATAAAAATTAAAAATTATAATTCTAATTCTGGTTAAATAATTATATCTTAAATATAAGACACATATAACTATATTTATAACTGCTCTCAAACCTCAGTGATCTATCAATCAAACAAACTCAAAACAAAGCCATTGTAGAACCCAAGTGTTTCAAGCTTACATTGTGGGATAGAACTCCAACTCCGTAATTCCTTCCATTCATTTAGCTTCTCATTGTTCCTAAATGATACTGGTTTCGTGGTCACGTATAAAAGCCTCTCTTTCTACACGCTGGTTGGTGAGTGTCCATGTTATTCTTTTCAAGAGAGACTCGGAGGAGGAGGCAATGAAGAGTAACAAACAAAAATATGCAGTACTATTTGGAAATAAAATCCGGTAATATATGGAAAGCAATAAATGAAATTGGGTATTTATATAATATAAATATAGTATAAAAGAAATTAAAATTTTGAATATAAAAATTATATTATAAATGAAAATATAAAATATCTATTAAAATTAATTTTAATTTAATTGAAATTAACAATAGTAATATCATTTATTGTAATTTAAATATCTCTATTAATTTTTATGTAACAAAAAATTTAATTACACATGTTAATTAAAGAAATAAGTTTGTATTATTTTTATTATAATATAGTGAAGAGTATAAGTTGAGGTTATATTTATTAACGTTTTTATTATAATAAAGTGAAGAGTATATTTTGTGAATTAGTAATTAGCTTCTTGATGTTTAAAGAAATTACCAACCTCAACCAACGCAACTTGAGTGAATTAGTGAATTGAAAATTGCTTCTCACTGGCACAGTGGCACAGTTTAGAATTGCATCTCTTCTGTTCTAAACATTTCGAGCTTCTTATCGAACATTTAGAACTTCTTGGCTGGCTAGTTATTTTACAGTAATGGAGCCCTGAGCCTGCTAGGGCACCAAGAGTCGAACGGATTATAAAAAACCAAATTCCAGCGTATGGTGGAATTAATCAAAAACAACAGCGGAAAGAATTGAGAGGCAACGCTTCTAAAAAGCAGGGAGAAATTAGTGACAGGTGGTTCTTGCAACGTTCCAATGAAAGCGATGTTTCATCGCCATCTCCGAAAAATCAGTCAGAGCCCCACAAGTTTCAACATTTATTCAACCTTCCAAGTTACAAGGTGAGTCAATTGCGCCCACTTTAGACCGTTGGCGTGACCTCAACTGAAGAGAGTGCCCCAGTTTCAAAGTTTGAATTCAAATTCACTGTCTTTGCTCAAAGTGTGAACGTTGGCTTGACCAAAACCATGTGTAGATGTTTATGTGAGACTTTGAATAAACGAAGTAAACCGAGCTGAACGAATTCTATTAAATCTCTGTGGGTTCTCCTGAAGAGGCCTCAATTCAACATCTGTCGCAAATAAATCAACCCTTTGAAAGACCAAAATAAATCTTAGTCACAAGTCTCTTACCACCTTATTATATGTGCGTCACGAGTCTCTTACGAGCTTTATTATTACAAATAACAGCGAACTTCCCGCAACATGCTTAGACACCACAAATGCAAAACCTGCGATAAACACATCAAAAATATAAATCATGTAGACCTAACAAGAAAATCATAATCAAATTGTTCCTATGTTTCCAATAAAGGGAAAACTTTTTCTTTAGATATTGTTTCTAAAGTCTTGGAAGGCAGTCGCACCTTCTAAGTCTTAAAAGGAGATGAAAGCACACAACGCACGCTCTTTGAAGTCCGGGTAACAAGTATATTTCAATTGATAGACGTTTTTTCGTGTTTTCATTGATATTTTTTTCCAGTCAAATTTCTTCAAAATTTAATAAAGAATTTTTTTAGAATCTTAGAATCAAAAGTTTAATAGTTTAATTTGGAAAATTTTATTATTTCAAGAGTTTTAACTTATTTATACATTTAAAAATTTATTTTAAACTATAAAAAATATAATTTTTCTCAAAATAATATTATTAAATTTCAATTAAATAAAAGCACATTCCACCTTAGTAGCATAATCAAGTAGGCAATAAAAGCTCCATTACAAGGTCCAATAATAGTACTTGGCCCAATTTCTCAAGGCTCTAACTAAAGAAGCTAGTTATACTATCCAATTAGGTAGGTTCTCATGAGTAATATTCTCAAGTTTTGTTCTTCATTCCATTAGAACAGTGACATGGTTCATCAACTTATCTAAGGTTAGATTTAGTAAACCTATAGGCCTTCTATACATGCATCTCTTGATGCAATGCTAATTGAAAGGACACCAACAAGGATTATAAGGGCTTCCACGTAGGTGAAATCTCTTGTCTTTCATGTATCTATGCTTCCCTTACCATAGTTTTACGTAAATGACAAATTTCTATGTTATTTATAGATGCTAGAACACATCTATAGCTTGGAAAAAATAATTGCTCTAAAACAATGTGCTTAGAAAAGTGCTCTAATAATACCTGTTGTATCAAATTTACCCAAACTTACTATATAAAAGACATATTTCAACCACAATAGATGAATGAAGAACCTAGAGAGCACTAAAATCTATACTTTTATTATTGGAAGTAATGTTCACCTACCTCTACAAGGACACAACCTCTAATCGATAGAACTCCAATTACACATAACTTCATAGGATGCTTCTAGTAAGCCTTCTTACATATATTTCTTTCACAGTACTACATAGGTCTTATTTATTAGAGATGGCATCCATACATAGTAATAGTTAGCAACATATCTATCTACTAAGGAGGTTAGAGAGCTTAGGGCCTTAACAAGACTGAGGCATAATACTTCACTTGACACATAATGTTTGTTTGATATAGAGATGAACCTTGCATTAAACCCCATTTTCTAAACTACGACATTTGTGAGTGCATCATAACAACCTAGCATTAAACAATTTTCATGGAAAAATTTAGGGGCTAATATTTGCAGGTGAGCTAATTTTCCATGATTTTTCCACAAAAAAGATTCGCCAATTTCCATTTTTTATAAAAATGATTCGCCTAAATTATACAATATAAAATTATTTTACCTTAAAAATCGCCAACATTATATAGAGACTATATATAAAATCATTATAAGTTTGAATAATTTTACAAATATATCAATAAACATTTTATAATTTTCATATTATGGACTAGTGAGATTTGCCAATGTTTTTAAACTTCAAGATAATTTTCCATCTTTAAAATTTTCTTTGACAATTTTGTCTTTTGTGATCACCTATTGCATCTAGGTTTTGGACCTCATGGGAATAATGAGTCCTCCTCCGCTTCTCTCGTCATGATTGTATCTCCTAAAACCAATGGGTGCATGTTACGCTTTGGCCATCCCAATATTGGATACTGCTTATGGGCATCTTAAATGAATCCATGAAATCCAAAATATATAGAAACCGAATTTCAAGATTAATTTTACAAATTTGGTGGTGGAGATTTCTTTTTCTCTCAACTTTAATATGATGGTTAAAAAGAATTTCAAGATTAATTTTACAAAGTTGGTGGTGGAGATTTCATTTTCTCCAAATATTTTTCTAACAACCATTACAATTTTTAACAACCATATTTAGTCATATCCAAAACAAAACACAAATGGCTTTGACACCAAAGCTTCGATATCTTTTGTTGGGAATAATAATCAACAATAATTATACTCAAAATTATATGGAGCATATATGAAGCCAGGAACACGAGAAGCTTACATTCAGAAAACTCTTGAAGGGAAAAATCCATTCAGTCAAACTATTCAATGTTTTATTTATAATATAGTTATTATCTCTATAGAACCTTGAGTACTTATTATTGGTGCTATGATAAATATCAAAATAATATATATAAAATTAGAAGACCATAATCACATCACAACAATATGTCATAATAAACTATTTAGTTCAGCTATATATTGATAACTATCGCTAATAACATCTCCATAAATTACTCAACTTATTTTATAAATTCCTTAATTTCTATCATTATTCTTATCTTAATTTATACATGAACTCAATATATATATTTTATAATATTATATATATGTGAGAATAGGAACATCGAGGATGAAAACCACTTTTTCTTAGAGTACCCCGCGTACAACCACATTAGATCTCAGTTTCACAATCTTTGTTGCAATACCAACCTTCCTAGCCTTTTACAATGTCAAAATTATAGTGAGCTCGGGAGGCTTCTCTCCAAGCTTTTTGAGCATAGGAATAAAATCTTAAATCAAAATAAATAATTTGTTTCTTTAGGTCCGATAGGCCAATGTTTGGTCTTAGTGGACATTAACCATCATCATCATTATCATCATCATAATATTTTTCTTATTTATCACTAATAAAATTCAATCCTTCATATTATATATACACTAGCAATTGTCCCAAAAGGTACAAAGAGAGGCCGATAGGATTATTAAATTGGAATTGTTGAATTTTTCTAGAAGAGTTAATTGGTTTGTGGAAAACCTTGTTTTCTTGGACTGGATCATTGTGCAATTACCCTTCTAAACGCTCTTTGTCGTTTGATAAAATAATCAGAATATTGTTTTCAAATTTCCATAGATTTCCTCTTGCAGTAAATTTCAAATACAAAATCAAATTACAGAGTATATTGCTTTGCCGAAGGAAATGATAAGAACAGAATACAACAGAATCAATGCTATTTGTGCTGAATTTATAAGTTTACAACAAAGAAAATTTGGCTTCCCTTGTCAGAGCTGAGTTGATTTGTGGCCTCACGATATCCAGCAGTCTATTTAAGGGTATTCAAGCTAAGTGCAACTTTGGGGATTGGAGTTATTCTGCTCTAATATCAAAAAAGCAAAATGTGAGTCGTTATCTGAACCACGAAAGCTTCCATTACAAGACAAGTTAATAAGTAAAAGATTACACCCAAAGAAATTGAAACAAGGAGAGCAGGCAAAGCCTTCTAACAGAGGGTCAACAGAATCAATGTTACACTGTCATGTAATCATACATAGCTGCCCTTCCAACCAGTATGTTGTAGAATATGAAGTCACCTAATCCCAGTTTAATTGCACCACATACAGAAAGCCCAATCCCATCTTGTTGGTATGTATCTGTGTGTGTAGAATCTTCAATCCCATTTGGGTGCGGCCTCCCCTCACTATCACTATCAGTTTGGGTCAATAATCCTTGTAGTGTAGAAGGCAATGGCAAAGAACCCACTTGTTGATTCACATATGTGGAAGAAGAAGTCCTCACATGGTGATTTACGAGGGGAACTGATTCCTCTTCTGCTGGTGTCTCTGTGTCTCCGTGAACACAACTCTCCTCCGCCTCCTCCTCCTCTGCGACAACTATTTTGAAACCCTAAATAGAATCCTCATGAGGTAGCGATGCAGAAGCAGAGGCAGTGCTCTCATCGCATCCTGAATTCAAGGATTTCAATAACGCAGATCTCGAACCTGAACTTGCTGGTTTCTTCCAAATGTTTCCCATCTGTTGTTGCGGGAGGGCTTTTTCTAATCTTTGCACGGATGGAGGAAGGGAGGGGTTTATCAAAGCTTCTTCTTCTTCTTCATTTTCAGTAGCTAGAGGGCGACTGCGAGGAAGAAGCGCATTTTCATTTTCATGCTCGGGGACTGCGATGTGGGGTTTTCTCGTAACAGGGCGAGCCTCGTAAATCAAAGCAGGGATTTCCTCATCTCTTGAAATAGCGAGCTCTACCAAAATTTTGAGAGGGCCACCAGGGATGAGAACAACAATAACATCATATACTGCCATTGCAACAAGCAGCACCCACGAAGTCCATTCGGGGAGCATAGTAAACCAAAATGCAACAAGCATGCCTATGAGTACCAAGTAACCCTGGGTGAAAATTATGGGCACTTTGCACAGGAAAACAAAAAACACCCCCACAACAGCAAAATTAAAAAGCACAACCCCAAAAGTAAAGCAGTCAATGGGTATAGAGAGAGCTTGCACCAGAAGCACGGCCACGCCCCCACCCATATAACCCAACACAACGAATGCTGCAAAACCCATGTAAAAACAAAGAAACTTCGTGCATCTGTAATAGAAAAGGCATACCAACAGGAACGTGACCACTGTGACAACAACTACAAATACAAGGGCATTCAGAAGAGTGCCCCCAAATTTTTTCCAGTCTGAATCGGAGGATTTTTCATCATATATGAGAGTGGCGAAGAAAATAAAGACGATGACGAGTTAAGGAGATGATAGTGACCCTTTTTCTGGCCTTCTTCGGCTGCCTTTCACCCGGGAGGCTTTTCTGCAGTAGAGGTCAGTCCTGATGGTAAACAATTTGTGACTACATCACCTGATCGATGTATTCAAGTCTTTTGACTTCTTACATGGAAATTAAGATAGCCATATGATGAGTCTCTTGAGTTTGCACAAGACTTACAGAGAAGTGATGCCTCATTATATCGCTTGGATGCAATAGATTTTCGACAATGGATGACTGTGAAGAAAATTGGAGATTTGGTTGAAGGTTGTAAGCATCAAGTTTGCTGACGTGACCTCCCAAATGAAGAATTTAAGTGTCTTGTGGATGGGAATGCAATTGGTCGGCTCTCTTAACACAGTCCCATCAGTTGTTCTGACATATGCAATGGAACTCATGAAAAAGGATGGAGATCCTGGACCAGTATTTGATATGATGGCTACAATATTGAAGAAGGTCTCAGTTGTGCCAGTTACAGCAAGGGCCATAAATGGAGCCATGTTGATTCTTGCTCAGATAATAACTTTTGTAATTGATTAGTCATATATACAGCTGGGCTTTCCAGCTGCTCTTTTTCACCAACTTTTACTGACCATGTTGCACCCTGTCATTCAAACACGTGTAGCAGCTCATCAATTTTTTGTTGTTATCCTTGTTTCTCCAAGACCTGAATGTGAACCATTCCAACCAATCTCTCCAAGCCCACATCAGCACTTTCTTCTGCAGTTGCACTTTTTGAAAAGCTAAGGAAGGAAAAGGTAGGCTTACAAGAAGAGAAAAATGGCAGTGAGGCATCCGATGAAATAAAGGAAAGGGATGTCCTTGAGAAAGAATGGAGTGCAGGAAAATGCTACTTAAGCTATTTCCTCTTCAAGTTCTTTATTTTTTTATGGTTGACAGTGGAAATGCAAGATCTGCTAAGAAAGTAGTTCAACTGCTTGGCTCCTTGGGGCTTCAAATTTTTCAAGGGAGGAAGACAATTCATTATGACATGATAGTAAGGAATGCTTGTGGATAGTTTCTTGCTCGGTTTGAATATGGGAACAGGGATTTTTTAGGCAATGGGAGTGTCAATTCCCAATGTGGCTTTAGGATCGAGGAATTGGACTAGGCATACAGATTCTAGAATGTATGCAGTAGCGATTCTCCAGGTTCGTTTGGGACCCAGGAATACAGGATTGGATTGCTTGGGACAAGATATCTCAGGAAGGGAGGACTGTAATGTCCCTTTTCGAGAACAGAAGAGAGGAGTCAATTAATTGAATTACTTAATGTCATCCTAAAGGTGATAGTGAGTAATTAAATTAAAAAGGGATTATTAAGTGACTTTTGATTTAATTAAGAATCAAGACATACAAAGTCACTTAATTATTAAAAGATGACCCATGGTATTTCGATGGAGAAAACTATAAAAAAAAGAAGGGAGTTGATTGGTAGATGACTGGATATTTGATGAATTGATATTGGAGCTCTAGTAGCTTATTGTGTGAGGTGAAACCCTTGTGGAGATATTAGTTTTGGTGTTGGAACCATACACACTAGCTGGTGGCAATTAGTTTCGGTAGTGAAACATCCACCCTAGCTAGTCAAGAGGGAGAACCACTTCAGGTTCTTCATTGGCGCTTAGTGAGAAAGGACGAGATTTTGGAGTGCTTTGTTAGAAGGCTAAAAAAGCACACATTGCAGTCCAAGGAGTCCAGCCAAAGGAGGTTTCTGAAGAGGACCTAATAACTCCAGCTTATTTATTTGTCAAGTTTCCTTTCAAAATAAAATTTGATATAATTTCCCTCTCAAAATTATAAATAAGTAGTTGGGGTTTGCAATGGAATTTGTCTACAAGCTTTGTGATTATTGGCTCTATAATTTATTTAAATTTGTTAAATTCTCGGTAAAAAATTATTGTGTGCTTTTTCTAAATGAAATTCATAAAAAAAAAAAATTCTAGGAATTTAAATAAATAAATATAGGGAATATTACAGCCTAAGGGCCTAGTATATTAGTGCTAACATTTCATAGCGATTGCATATTGGGCAAAAGAAAAGGAGGGATTGCTTGAATGTATTACCATCTCTCAAGCATTTTTGTTGAAATTACCTTTTCATGAAGGCAGTATAGTTAGAGTGGGTCTAAAAGGTAAGAATATGTTTTCTTTTTTTCTGTGGAAATCAAAATTTCAAATTTAAATGTTTTTTTCCTTTTGGAAATCACAATTTCAAATTCAAATGTTTTTTTTCTCTTTGGAAATCACAATTTCAAATTTAAAAGGATAAAGTATTTATGTCTTCATAAAATTGTAATGATCAAATCAGTGTACAAATAGAAAAAATCAAATAACAAACGTGAACCAATTTGTCCTTAAATGATATGCTTTCTTCTCCAACAACAAAAAGAAAATGCTATTGGGTGACCTTCACATTAATAAATAGAACAACTTGTCTTCATAGATGGATAAATGAAACCGCAGCAAAATGAAAACGTTATTGGGTGACCTTTACATTAACAAATAGAACAAGGTGCCTTCATAGATGGATAATTGAAACTGCAGCAAAAAGAAAACGCTATTCAGTGACCTTTGCATTAATAGATAGAACAAGGTGTCTTCATAGATGGATAACTGAAACTGCAACCCTCAAGCGTTTGCTTGGTTAAAAATGCATTTAATGTAAAAGGGATATTAAAGAAATAATGTAATAACAGAACATCGATACATTTGTCCATTGTTTTCTTTATCCCTCTAAATGCTTAATAGGACAAAAACCCTTTGTTGCCGCATACACTTTATCTATGCAATCCTTCTCATATAATATAAGAAAATACTAAACATATGCATCTTGTTTAGGGAAATGCAACAGGCCAATAAAGTAAATTCTAAAGATCTACATCTTGTTTAGAGAACTGCAACACGCAAATAAAGTAAATTCTAAAGATCCACGTAAAAGCTTCAAGGTAAAATCACCTCTCACAGTGGACTATGAGAATTCAGTTTTAGAAAAAACGCAGCTTTAGGTTCTCCTGGTGCTTGAAATCTAACCTGTATCTCGGAGAGTAAACATCCATGCAATGCCATAACCATGCATGCACAATGTCTCAATGCTCCTCCAACTTTAACATACTGCTTCCAGGGATACTTCATCTTTTTATAACGGCCATGAGGTGGCTCCCAACTGGCAAAACCTTCCTGAAAGTTTTAGAATGCTTTAACCACGTACACTGACACGAGAAAGTTAAAATTTAAAACGGTGAGCACCAGGGCGTCTATGATTCAAATCATGTAGCGTACCAGAGTTTCCTCTTCAGTGGCAGAGACCACAGCCAATCTATAGCCACTGTACACTGGATCATCAGCAGCCTGACATGTAAGAATTTTTGAGGGAACTCTTTCAAGCTCAAATCCTGAAAGGTACCCATCAATGCATCCTGCAAAAGTATTTGCACAAACAAGTGGGATGATACAGCAAACTTTTCTAAAAAATGGTTAGCTACTAAAATTGCAAGCCGTGCGTTTAAAACCCTGACCTTCAAGGGACTTTGCGACGCCCATGAAATTTTTCACTATCAGCTTGTGTAGATCCTCGCCTGCCCAAATTGGATAGATACAGGTGTTAACTACTAAAGAAACAGCAGCACCAAGAAGGATGAGGATAAAGCGGTTTATTGCTGTGTGAATGAACTCCCCAGTTTTTTAGCCGGACACCATTACGAAACAGAATGTTATCAAGAATACTCTAAAACCATATTCGTAAGGTTTCATCTTTGGATATAGTTTAGCAAACGTGGCCACTGACCCTAAAACCATCCGAGCAGTAACATGGTTGGTTAGACAGATTTTTCAGCATGCAGATTTCATAGACAAAAACACCTAAATAAAAAACGGATCCATGACTAATACCTGCAATAATCATCACATGCTCCAATTTTCCAGAACACAAGGATAATTCTGCAGCTCCAAAAGCTAAACCACCGGCTGAAAAGGTTCCCAATCCTCGATTGAAGCCCTTGCTAAATGTTGCACCTGCAACCATCTGGAAAGATTGATATTGGGCGACAACCCAGTTCCGAAAATAGGATATGCCTAAGATTTGCCCCCGTGGCAATCTGTTCAGAGTTTTTGCATAACAAGGCCGGTTCAATGCACGGCAGAATTAGGAGGTGAAAAAGAAGGCAATTCAACCGATATTTGGAAAAAGCAGTCAAAGTGTATTTGGAAAAAGCAGTCAAAGTGTAGTGGATGCTTGCCGGATGCGGGACTTCAAATCAACAGTTGAAAGTGTCTCACCTAATCCAACGGAAAAAGCTAAAAATATTGAAAATTGTATGTGCACATAAATTAAAAAAAATAAAAATCATAATATTTCTTATTTAAATATATAAACTTTAACTATAATTACTATTAAATCTTAAATAAAAGACACAATGTATATGATAACTACAAAATCTCAATGTTTCAAACTTACAGTGTGTGATAGTACTCCAATTCCATAAGTGATTCTTCCGTTTCTTTAGCTTGTCACGTCTAAAATATTCTCTTTCGACATGCCATTTGGTTAATCTCTTCATTATTCTTTTCAACAGACTTTTGACAACGGGGCAGTCCACAGTCATAGATTAATAAATGGAAATGGAACGAAAAACAATAAATGGGATCGGTTATTTATTTAATACAAATAAAGTATAAGAGAAATTAAATATTAAAAAATTAATATATTATTAACGATATTTATAGAGTAAAACTAATTTGATAACATAATTTTTTTTTGGATATTTTTAATATATGAAATATAAAATGCTCAAATTTTTTTGGATATTTTTAATATATGAAATATAAAATGTTTATTTTGACTAATTTTAATTTAATTGGAATTAAAAATATTAATATAATTATTTTTAATTTAAATAATTTAATTAGTTTTTTAGCTGGATTGAATTTTGAATTTCATGATTTATACAATATTTTATAATATAACAATTACCATTAATTAACTTTCATCTGATAAGTCGTTTAAATAAATGAAAAAATAAAATAATTA
The DNA here is from genome assembly GCA_031772625.1 of Pinus tabuliformis. NCBI lineage: Eukaryota > Viridiplantae > Streptophyta > Pinopsida > Pinales > Pinaceae > Pinus > Pinus tabuliformis. The sequence continues at coordinate 259,170,012 of CM062808.1, read as the reverse complement.
TATATATTAGTTAAAACCTAAGAAGTTGAGATTACATTTCTGGATGTTTTTATTAGAATAGAGCGAAGAGTAAAAAATATACATTACTAATTTGATATCTTGTTTGTTTGTGTGTATTTTTGGTGTATAAGAATTCCACCATAGGAAATACACTTTTCTAGTACTTTTAAAGTCTTGTATTTTAGTTTATTATCACTTATTATCTTGATCCAACTTTGACTAATAATCTAATTTACTTATAATTGATATACAAAATCAGCTAAACTATATAGAAAAAACTAAATAAACCACACAAAATTATAATAGAAATTTTCAAAAAAAATAATACAATATTCTATCAACTTGATAATTAATGATATAAAAAATAGCTAAAATCCATATATTTCATTCTATTTCCTTTAATAATGCAGCAATACAACTCAAATTGAAACAAAATCAATCCAATAAAAACCAAATTTTCTCAGTCAAAGTGACCCAGAGGAAAAATTAATTTTTTTATATTTATTCTATTAATTTAAATATTATTAGATAGAAGCCAAATTTTCTCTGTCAAAGTGACCCAAAGAAAGAATTACCTTCTTTTTTATGTTTATTTCATTAATTTAAATATTATTAAATATGCGAAAGTTTATGTAATTTAATTATAATTCATATTGTTTCCTTTGTGCTTATAGAAAATCATATAAATAAACAACAAAAAGACTGACTCAACAACACAGAGTAATAATAAAATATTTTAAAAAATAATACAATATTCTATAAACTTGATAATTAATGATATAAAAATAGCTAAAATCCATATATTTCATTCTATTTCCTTTAATAATGCAGCAATGGAACTAAAATGGAAACAAAAACAATCCAGTAAAGAGGGAAACTGGAAATCCGGTAAAAGTTACCCAAGGAAAGAATTGCTAATTTTTGTATGTATGTTTTATTAATTTAAATATTATTCGATAGGTGAAAGTTTATGTAAACCGTTTCATCAAATATAAGAGCAATTAAAAATATCAATTAAAAATACCCGTTTAAAAAGCTTAAAATTATTGTTCGCATGTGGAGTAATATTTAAATAAACATTTTAATTATATACTTATGAAATGAAGTAATGGCTTCAGCCAAAAGGATAATTACCTACTCACCTTCTCTCAAGGCCTAATAGGTAGCTTCTTATGTTTACAGAAATTATCAACCTTGACAAATGCGACTTGAGCTCTTTTATAGAGAAATGAAGTGAATTGAAAATAGCAGGCAAATTTTAGAAATTGTAAATTTTGTATTTTAAATATTTACGAGTTATAAATTTTTGGAGGTGTCATTTATAGTATATTTCTATAAAAAGTTCATAATGCAGAAAAATATAAACAATATAAACACAAATCTCATTACCAATTCAGATTTGTGAAATTTTAATATTTGATATCGATTTAGTATCAAACTTGTAAAACTGCTACTTATTTTATTAAACAAAATAATTACAGTAATAGGACCTTGAGCCTGCTAGGTCACCAAGAGTCGAATCGTCATGCATAACGCCTGTCTGCTCTGGTATTTACCATCATGGCCTTCTTTTGCATACTCATGCACAACTTTCTGTTTTGGTTGTTCAGCCTTCAACTTCTTTCCCTGAACCAGCCACTATTGGTACCTTCACCCTTATTTATGACAGTATTCTTTTCCAGAGACCAAATTATTTTAGAAATTTGAATCTTGGATCTCTTAACTTGATGGTTCATATCAGGGCGCGACTTAAATTGTCACCTGAACATATATGATAGAATTAATAAAAACAACTGCAATTAATCTTATTCTCTTCTTCCCGGATAGCTTCCAGCTTTGGTCTCCAACATTGAACTCTGGAATATGTCACTAACTTCTCATACTGTTTCTTCAATTCCGGAGTGTTACAGACCCCACGCTCATCACCCGCAGAATCCCGGCTCAGTGTATCGCGCTGTTTATCATCTTTAAGCCTTGTATCCTCCATAATCTTTGTGATAAAGTCTGGGGACAGTCTGATCCGACGCCCTCCGCCCACGTTGCTGCTCTCTACTTCAAACGGCTGGCAGAGAGCAGACGCCCGGTCGACACTGCGCAGCGGCCCTGATAGACCACCGGTGGAATTGGGTGTAGAAGGTGGTGATATTGAAGAAGCAATCGAGAGGAGAGTTAGCTCAGACTGGAAGAACGGGTGGGGCAGAAGGAAATACTTGTTTCCTACCTTCAGTTCATCCTCTTCAGAAAGCGCCGGCGTCTTCTGACCTATGTAGAAGGAGCCGGAATGGCAGACTAAATGTTGAGGGAATTCCTTCATGATTTGGCCGGCAGTCACTGATTTGTGAAGAATCCGAACATCGCCATCTGAACGAACGAGCTGGGCGGTTTTCTTCTCGCTATCCAACGCCATGCAGGACGCATAGATGCCCATACCTTTTTATTTTCAGCAAAGCATAGCATTCGGATGGAAGTAGCACTTGAGAAATGGAGTAGTGCTAAATGAAACGCAGAACCAGGCGTAAATACTGTGATTGACTTAGACATGACGATGACTTTGACATGATTGATTTTATAGGAATTTTGAATGAAAATTCTCGTCATAAATTGATAAACAGAGTAGTTTTCGGTAAAGGCACGATGTGAAAGACGATTTGACTCTCTTTGAAAAAGTAGAAAGACTAAGAAAAAACAGTAAGAGTAGGAAAAAAACAGTATTCCATTTCCAACTGGCCGGAGAGGTTTTTCTTGGCTGGTTGATTTTGTTTATATTAATAGGAAATTGTTAAAGTTGTAATTTTAAGTACTTAAAGGGCTATGAGATTTTACTATATTTTTTACTATATTCTAATGATATTTTAAAATTATATAATTTGAAAATTTTATTTTTTATTTGTCAAGTTGTTTGTGATTTTTTTTAGGTTTGATTTGTAGTTTGATGAGTGTCTATACTTAGGGGCATTTAGCCTAGGTCACACTAGCGGTTAGCTCACTGAATTTTTTAGCATATCTCTTTGATTTTTTATCATATCAGTTTCCCCTAGCACAAGGCACAACCACACTCGTGACGTTTGATCCTGAGTAGCCTTACTGATGAAGTCCATCCTCAAAGGGTTGTGGTAGTGAAACTTGACATAATTTAAATATTTTATATTTAAAAAATATTTTAGGAATTTTTTTTACTTGTTAATTCTACTTCAAATTTAATTAGAAAGTGGGCAACTAGTAATTTTAATGTGTTGACTTGATATACTTGGATTATTTTATGATTTTTTAATTTATTTTTACATTAAAAATATAATTAAATGTTATAATTTCATTAAAAACTATATGGAGAAGTTAAAAAGAATCTTGTTAAACTACTTTCAATAATCTTAATTTTTTTTGGAAACTATTATCTATTAAAAAAAAATCAAACTTACCAATGGGTAATTTTTATCTAAATTGCAGTTTTTTTAAAGCATTTTAGAATTTAATAAATTTTCTAATATTTTCAAAATTTGTAATCAAATTCAACTCAATCTTAATTTTTGACAAATATCTATAGCTTTATTTTTGTACTTTGGTTTTTAATATTCAGCATTTCTGTATTTCTATACAAATACAGAAATACTGAATATTAAAAAACGAGGAAAAAAATAAGATTTTATTTATTATCCGTTCAAAACAATTTTAAATCTTATGAACGAGTAATTTTTATCTAAATTACAAAGTTTGGAAATATTTTTAAATTTAATGAATTTTCAAAATCTACAATCCAGTTCAACTCATTTAATTTTTATTTTTGATAAATATTTAAAATTTGTATTTTCCTCTTTGTTTTTTAATATTCAATATTTTTATATTTAAATATTCAATACTAACATAGAAATACTGAATTTTAAAAACAAAAATACAAAAATAAGGTTTTAGATATTTGAAAAAATCAAAATTAAAAAAAATTGAATTTGGTTCTCGAAATATTTTATGGTCATGTTTAAAAAATATGTAATTCTAATAAAAATGGATAACTAAATATTAAAACCCACAGGAAAAATAAGAATTGAGAGGCGACTCTTCGAAAAAGTAGAGACAAGTGAAATAGTCGTTCTTGCCACGTTTCATCGTCATCTCCGAAAAATTAGTGATACCCCGACATCTGCGAACACAAGTTGCAACAATTATTCAACGTTCCACACAGCGTCAAACCTTGTATCTACAGAATGCATCAAAAGGTGAGTCATTTGTTCCCGCTTTATGACCGTTGACGTGACCTTAGCGCTCCACTTTCAAACTTTGAATTCAAATTCAAATAATGTTTGTTCACAGTTCTGAAACATTGAATAAACAAAGTACGCCGAGCTGAATGATGATGAATTCCATTAAATCTCTCTGCGGCTTCTCCCGAAAAGGCCTCAGTTCAACATCTGTCGCAAATCCATCAATCGTTGAAAGACTAAAATAAATCTGTCGTGCATTGGGATTAACAGAGTCACAAGCCTCTTACCGGCTTATTATAAGTACGTCACGAGTGTCTTTCGAGGATTACTATAAGAGAACCGCAGCGAACTTTGGTTTCCGTTGATTTGTAAGTAGAAAAGGTTAAATATATATTTTAGTTTTTGGAGTTTTGGTGTTTAGAATTGATTTGTGAGTAACGAAATTATGTTTAATTTTTGAAAACTTACGTCATAAATTTATAAATAAAATATACAAATAATAAAAACAAATTTATTACCAATTTAATTACAATTCCAATTTCCCGAATTTTAGTATTTGAAATAATTTACAAGTAAACAACTCATATAAACCTAACAAGAAAATGACAATCAAATTGTTCATATGCTTCTCATAAAGGGAGAAATTTTCTTCTGATAATGTTTCTAAAGTCTTGAACGGAGTCGTACTTTCTAAGTCTTAAAAGTGGATGTAAACACAGAACTCACTCCCTTTGAAAACCTTATGGAAGACTTGATAATAACTTTATTCTAGATTTTTTTATTTTTTTTTATTTTTTTAGAATTGTAAATTTGAATTGTGAAATTTGCAAATTTTAATGATTTGAAAAAATTTTAATATATTCAAAAATTTATTTTAAACAATAAAAATTCATAATTTCAAAAAAAAATTATAATTTCTAAAAAATTATATCAATGTAAATACAAAAACATCTTTTAATTAAACTACACTCTATGTTATATATATATACCAAATGAATTTATTTATACCGACTAAAATTAATTTATTTATACCCACTAAAATTAAGTTTAATGGATTTTGAATGGACAGTGAACCGAAAAAAAAATTGAATGCTTCAAATGTTAGCTTCATTAAGTTTTGCACAATTGCTGCCTACAATTAAGGAATTGCAGTCTTTCTTTAACTTATGGAAACCAACTGCAGTAGTTTCCTTAAGTTAAGAAAAGAAACTGCAATTACTAAATTTATTATTAGGAGTTACTATAGTGGTCCATCACTTTGATTCCAGTTCTCTGCCTTGATTTGTGGACATCTAACACATAGCTATTAGAAGCTTGATGGAAGCTTAGCTATATGTTCATATGTTTGGTCCCCAAGCTCCTCTCTCAACCCCCTTCAGTTTTACACCATCTAGCTGAGATAGCAGAGCTTGGAAGTGCCTTCAGAATTCTTGTGTCATTTTCCTTTTGCTTGGATTGACGCTGGAGTGCTAAAGAAGAAGCTTGTGGACTGTGGCCTCTGGCCTCCATCAGAACATCACCAATGACTGGAGGTAACTCGTATCCCTGGGCATTAAGATTTAATGATTCTTTGAGTTTATTCCGCATGAAGAATCGTTGTTGAAACTGTAGAATCTCTAACATCAAAAACTCATGAATTAAGTGATTAAAAAAATTATTAACCAAAATAAAGAAAACATTCCGAAAATTAAATCAATTTTTGAGGAAGTATTTGAAAGAAACCCAACACGAGATTTGTATTGCAAATTTCAAAACAACTGTAATGGCGGATAAAATAATGAAATGATACACGATTTATATCTAACATGCCAATGTAATTGCAGTGGTTGATCAGTACGCTAAGAAGTGTGATGGGGAGAAATATTTCACACAGAGAGGAGCGCCAACGATCAACACCGCACCAAATATCTTCAAAAATTATATACACTAAAATAATGGAGCCTTTACATGTTCTTGTTTTTCTACGTCGTAGAGAGTCATCTATTTATATCAAGGTTGTTAATTTTATTAATATTAATTTTATTTCCAACTCATTAAAAAAATATTATTAAAAATTTCAATATCATCTATGAAAAGTGTCTTAGGGTTTTATATTGATTATATAAAAACAATACGTTTTTTTATTTTAAGATAAACAAATTATCCTGGACAACCAGAAGAATTAATTATATTTATTATAAATAGAAAGAATGAGATCACTTTGGAAGAGTGATTGAGTGAAAACTTATGTTATGCAAGATGTCAAGTTGTTAAGCATTTTAATAATGAGAGTTTCAGTGGTACTCAACTCGAATGTAATGGTTAAAAACAATTTCAAGATCAATCTTATAAAGTTGGTCGCGGAGTTTACTTTTGCTCCAAATGTTTGTTATACAATGGTTTTCATTACAATTTCTAACAACTATATTTAGTCATATCTAAAACAAAGCACAAATGGCTTTGACACCAAAGCTTTGATATCTTTTTTTGGGAATAATAATCAACAATAATTATACTTGAGCATATATGAAGTAAGGAATACTAGAAGCTTACATTCAGGAAACTATTGAAGGGAAAAATCCATTCAATCAAACTATTCTATGGGTTATTTATAATATAGTTATTATCTCTATAAAACCTTGGGTTCTTATTATAGGTGCTATTATAGATATCAAAAATATATATATAGAATTAGAAGATCATAATCATATCACAACAATATGTCATAATAAAATATTAAATTCAACTATATATTTATAACTGCTAATAACATCTCCATAAATTACTCAACTTATTCTATAAATTCCTATCTTTAATTTCTATCATTATTCTTATCTTAATTTATACATAAACTCAATATATATATTTTATAATATTAATATATTATACTATTGTAACACCTATAATTCCAACTATTTACATAGGATATATGAATATAATAAAAAATTTATGAACAAAACCTAATATTAATGTTACCACAACCTAATACATTGTTGCATTCTAATGAAGTATCAAATCTCGATACCATGCCATTAAGGTTCGGATTACAATTACTCAATTGATGCAATTATGCTGGTTATTAATCCTGACCTGACAGGTTCTACACAATGGTAATACTCGAGCAATTCTCCCTATCTCATATTATTGTGTTGTGTTGACCCTTCACGGCATATCCGGTCAGTCCATGGCTGGATGGTCGCCAGCTGCCAGGACTCACCCTTATCACTTGCCATTTGTTTCTTGGAGCACAATGCGGGAAAGGCGATGGGTACGAGGATTTGTCAAACTTCGAGGGTAAGCCCTTACGACCTGGTGCTCACTTGGTTTCTTCGCTCATTTGCTAGGCATGGCTCTAGAGGTTGCGTTCTAGTCTCTATAGTGAGGTTCCTCTGCAACTCATCCTTTCCCACTTGCTATGCAATGTGAAGAGTTCGTTGGGCATTCCTACTTGCGAGCAGGCTTGCATTGGGGCTGTATACTATTGTTTCAAAATCGTTTATCATGTAAGTCCTTATTGTAGGTTTGAACCTGAAGTTTATCTCTGTATATCATCTAGATTAGGTCTTGCTTCATAGGTTTACACATCCTTGCAATGGCATTGTTCTAACGTGGCTTGGTTCCTGCAGATGTCACCTTTGCGATGGTGTCTCGAGTCCCTGTCGCAGACACACCTCTCGTTTTCCTCTCATTTTTGGTGCAGGTCTTGATATGCATAACATTTTGGATTAAATGGTTGTATGAAATGTTTAACCCCATGTTTATGGTGTAGGGTTTTCTCCAGCGAAGGGTGGGCGTGGCTACCAGACCTTCGCACATCCTGGTTTCTACCAACTCCAAGCCTCCACGTATGCAAGTTTTCCCTTGATTGTTGCCGACTCATCTTGCCTTGAATGAGGGTTCCGTTCTCATAATAGGGTTTTTCCTCATTTTCGATTCCTATTCATGTTATGAGAAATTCTACACATAGGTTCTGTTGTTTTATTGGTGACGACTCCCTGAACTATTCTCTCTTGGAATATCTCGGCATGTGGATGTAATTTTCTGGGTTCTTGCTTGTAAATTATTTTAGTGCGAATAAACCAATATTATTAACTATTTACAATTATCATTTTAATATAATGATGGATCTGATATTTGGTTTTCCCTAATCTTTATGTAAATGAATTTTCTCTATGAGATTGGAACGTCGGTTTTGTGTATCATTTTGATTATTCCATCCTCAAAACATTGTTTCGGAGCATCCTCCTCAAGTTGCCTTTGGAACAAATCTGAAGGAATGGAACTTTTTTAAAGTGTTAATTTATTGTTGAATGAAAGCCCTCTTTTTTGGGTTTCCTACCTCTGCATTATAGTTACTATGTTTATTTGTTATCGCCCCTGAATAAGGTTATCGTTGTGATTCTATTTGCTTTCATCGTTTAGCACAGGAGGTTTGTTTAGAGTGAAATAAGAATTAACGTAACCCTGTATATAATTATATGTCTCTTGCATGGATATTCATTATGCACATTTCATTCCTATGGTTACTGATATGTTGGGTTATTTATCTTTCTTTCTTTTTTGTTGACAGGGGAATCGGCAACTGGGACAGCCTCACAACTCGCGTAACACGGGGTCGATTCTGGCCGCCACCACTATAACCCCGGGGAACTACGCCTGCCCGCTATAACACAGCTCCAGGTAAGTCTAGGGATTTGAAATCGTGACCTCAAATACGGAGTCTGCTTTACAGACGAACTACACTGCAGCGCGATTACCAACTCGCCTACCCCGTGGGGCTATATGCTGGGTTATTTATCACAATTAAAGTTCAAATCCCTAGCGATATGCATAACTAGATGCTAGTCAATATTATTCCTGATTAGGTATGAATTATCATGTGTCGGCTTTTCCTCTTTTCAAGTCATATAATTTTTAGAGTTTCATCCCTTTCCATGAGGCTTGACTACCTCTTTTTTATATTGTTGCATGTTTGAGTTTATTTTCTCTAGAAGGATTCTATTTTAGGAATTGGTTTCACAGTTCGACCCTTGCCTAGATTTTTGAATCTAGAAAGACAGATTAATGCGTTCAGGAATATGGTACAGATTCGATACATTTGGTCCACTCATACTGTGATATGTACCTTTTCCTATAGCTTGTTACCTGTACATCTAAATTAACTTACTTCTATTTTATGTTACATTCTTTATTTAATATGACACAGAATTAAAGAAACGTTACAAATCCAATATCAGAATGTCTATTTCCTAATTACACATTATGGCTAGATCATTATTTAATCAATACATAATTAACCAATTTTACTTATCCACCATGACAAGACTAAACTTCGATCAATGAACCTCTCCACCCTTCCTATGAGAACTTGGCAATCATGTCAAGAGTTCTCCCCCCAAGCTCCTGTTTTCCCAATAATTAGTTATCTTTATGTAGCAATTTCTACTGCTTTGGCCTCAAGACTCCAGGTCCATCTAGCAATGGTTTCTACTTCCTCCAGGGAAGTCTATTCAAGATTCATTCTCATTGAATCCTCCTTCAGCTCAAGAAATATCTTTCTTTTATCTTTTTAGCAGAAAAAGCATCACCCTCCCTCCTTCTCCCTTCCCTTATGTAAGAGAAGAGTAGAGGAAGGGTAGTTGTTTCTTTAACTAATAGCTGATAATTGATAACTATTAACTATTGGGTAAAAGAGAGTTACTGAGGTTCATCAGTAATTCTTTTTTTTTTAGAATTTCCCATGGAATACCACCATAATTATTTATTTATTAAATAAAAACTACTATTATTACTGAATCTATTTATTGTCCATTTCTCAAAAGTAAAAACAAGAGTTCGTTTCCTTATTTTAAAGTAAAAAACATGAAAGTAAAAGTAACTTAAAGTGTTGGGGTGTCACATATTCCCCCTCTTAGCAGAACACTATCCCTGGTGTTTATCTTTCCAATTGTTCCTGGAATAATTCTGGATATGCCTCTTGCATAAAGTCTTTATCTTCCCAAGTGGCTTCATTCGGGCTGAAGTGCTTCCATTGCACTTTAACCTAGATAATAGCTCGTTTCCGCAATTTTACTTCTCTCTGATCGAGTATGTGGAGGGGTTTGACCAGGAATTCTCCTTCCAGTTCGTCCTGAGCTTCTTGCCAATTTATGATATGTATGGGGTCATATACATACGTCTTTAAAAGGGAAACATGGAATACATTATGGACCCGAATGTGGCTAGATAGGGCTAGTTGGTAGCCCACCAGCCCGATTCTATCCAAAATTTGGAATGGGCCACAGAATCAGGGGGCCAACTTACACACTTCCCCACCTCAATATACTCCATTTTGGTTTAATCTGCACATACACGTGATCTTGCACCTGAAATTCTCGGTAAGTTCTCTTTTTATCAGCATACATTTTCTGCCTGTCTTCGAGAGACTTCAAATTTTGTCGAAACCTTTTCACAGTTTTATCCATTTCCTCCAACATATATGGTCCTAATATCAGTTTCTCCTCTGGACTATTCCAATTTGCAAGTATGGTGCATTTCATTCCATAAATTACTTGAAAGGGACTCATTTTAAGTGACTCATGATAGTCGTTGTTGTACGTGAATTCTACCAGATGTAGATATTCTTCCCATTTCCTAGGTTGCTACATCACATACATGCGCAACATGTCCTCTACCACTTGATTCACTTGCTCGGTTTGCCCATCAGTCTAGGGTTGATACACAATGTTGAAGTGGATCTGTGTACCTAACCCGATAAACAATGCTTTCCAAAAAGCAGAGGTAAACTTAACATCCCTATTAGATATTATGACTTTCGGCATACCATGTAACCTAAAAATTTCCCTCATGAATATATCGACTATTTGAGTTGTTTGATACGTGGATTTTACAGGTATGAAATGAGCTATCTTGCTCAACTTATCTACCACAACCATAATTGAATCATTCTATCTTTTAGACTGCGGAAATCCCGTTATAAAGTCCAAATTTATAGTATCCCATTTCCATTCAGGAACAAGTAGCGGCTGTAATAATCCAGCAGGGTGTTGGTGTTCCGACTTGACTTGCTGACACTATAGACATTTAGCTAGGTACTCGACAATATATTTTCTCATTCTAGGCCAATAGTAGGCTTTCTTGACAGCCATCACAAGTTTTTTATAGCCCGGGTGAGCAGCATAAGGGCTTCTATGAAATTCATCTAACATACTTTGCTTCAAAGACAATTGGTTAGGTACGTAAATACAGTTTCTGAATAACAATAACTTTTCAGATTTAATACTATACTCCCTTTGCTTTGCCAAACCTTGTGTAGATTTTACTTGCTACCATAGGTATTTGTATTCAGGATCCTTCTGGGCTACCTCCTTTAGTTGATCCACAAAATTAAGTTCAACTTGACTAAAAGAAATTTCATAAATGTGGCACAGCTTTCTACTTAACACATCTGCTACCCTATTCTCTTTCCCTTTCAAATTCTTGATTTCAAAGTCAAATTCACTTAAGAATGCAATCCATTGAGCTTGGCATGCGTTTAGGGTAGGCTGATTGAAAAAGTTGGTTAAGCTACTGTGGTCTGTTTTGAGTAGAAATCTTTTTACCAATAAATAATGTCGTCATATTGTTAGGCCCCTATACTACTAGTGTAACCCCTTATTGTTATTAGTACAACCCTCTTATTATATTGATGTACCCATGTAGTGCCCATATTGTTAGTATTGTGCCCCATAGAAGCCCACTATTGTTATTATTGTTCCCTTACATTATTATTGTTATGTCGGCTCTGATTATATTATGACCCCTTAGACTTCTATATATAGAAAGGAGGTCTTTTCATTTGTATCATGAAAGAATTGTTCATTTGTGTAATGTAAAGGGGGTTGCCCCCTCGAAGAGGCTAAATTCTAAGGCATTGATCTCTCTTTTCTATCTTCTTGTTAGTTGGTTTCACAACATTTGGTATGAGAGCTTTGGATTTTAGGGTTTTGCTACTCCAAACAGGTCATCGTGGAATTTTCGCTATAACAATTTTTTTGCGACGTTTTAGAAGCTAAAAAAAAACCCATTTGAAAAGAAATTGCACTGAATCTCATGTCCAAATTTCAGAGCATTTTGCGCTGTATTTGCGGAGATATGTTATGAGGAAGTTGGTCTTTTTGCAAACTCCTGAATTACATTCCAAACAGGTGACCTGGGGAAAATCGTCATAACTTTCTCTCTGAGCATCGAATTGAAATTTTGTAAGAAGTTACAGAAAGAGGACAAAATTTAGTTTCTTGTATATCTATTTCAGATCCAAAGGTTGAAACAGTGACTCTTGGCACATCATACAAGTTTGCTCTACTGAACTAGTCTATAATCAGGTCATCTTGGGAGATTGTCCATAACTCTTTCTTGGAGAATCCAATTTGGATCAGACTGGTGGCATTGGAAATAGGACGTAAAGGGCTACTACAGATCACAATTTTAGAACTTAAATATCTGAAAGGACAGAGTTACAATCATTTCAAGATCGAGCTCCTAAAATCAAGAAAAAACAAGATGAGGAAGTTTGATGGCAAGGATCCGGTAAATTGGATACTTTAGATGGAGCAATTTTTTTGATCTACATGGTATACCACTGTTAAAAAGGGTATGCATTGCATCTTCATATTTAGAACCGAATCAGTTTTTATGGTATGAAGGGCTTTGTTCTTGTAAACAACTTGTTACGTGGTCAAATTTCATGGAGGAAATGATAGCAAATTATGAGGATACAAAGAGCGACACCTTCTTTAGAGAAACACCACAACAATTGGAAAGAGTAAAAGGGCTTTGTGACATAGTGGAAAGAAAAATTATGGAAACCAGGAAGCATACCCCTCACAACTATAAAGATGGAAGTGTTGTTGCTCCTAGCCTTCCACAACCTACAAGGGTTACACCACAACAATTGGAAGAAAAAAGAGAAAATGGGCTTTGTTACAATTGTGATAACAAATGCACTAAAGGTCATAAGTGTGTTGGGAAGAAATTATTTTACATAGAATATGAAGAGGAGGAAGACAAGGATCAAGAAACATCAAAAGAAGAAGATATACACTAGGACCCCACCCAAAGAAAGAAGAAATGAATCAGACCATATCTTGTAAAGCATTGGCAAGAATTACCACTCCTCAAACTCTCAAGATAGAAGGACATATCAAGAAGAAAAAGGTGCAAGAAGTGAAAGATCACATTGAGAAAGAAGAAATGAATCCAATCATATCTTGTAATTCATTGGTCGAAATTACCACTCCTCAAACTCTAGAGATAGAAGGGAATATAAAGAAGAAAAATGTTCAAGCAATGAAAGATCACATCGAGCATCAACAACAAGTTCTCCAACTTTTAAAGGATAACGCCACTTCGGTGCAAAATCAAATGAAACAATAGGTAGATCAACATCGTAGTGAAAAGTGTTTTGTTGTAGGTGATTGGATATTTTTACTGCTACATCTCAAGCAAGCTATTTATGAGAAGGAAATGTTGGCAATACTACATGCACTTAAAAAATGGCAACCTTACCGAATGGGAAGACTCTTCAAGGTTGAGGATGTCGAAGCATTGTTTTGTGCTATTTCTATTATCCAACCAGATTGGATAAACAAAGTAAGGGATGAATGGAAGAAGGACAAAGAAGTAGGGCCACTTATTCAAAAGTTGCAAAAGATCCCAATTCAAACAATATTGCCAGATATTGAAGAGGAAGGAAAAATCATATTGGAACCTGGAGTAGTCACAGAAACAAGAACTTGACAGCTATCAAATCGATCAATTTCAAAGTATCTCATCAAGTGGAAGAACTTACCCACTGATGATTCCACATGGGAGGACAAGAATTTTATACAGAAGCATCAAGAACTACTCAAGCATTGAGGACAATGATTTTTGAAGGAGAGGGGCATGTTAGGCCCCTATACTACTAGTGTAACCCCTTATTGTTATTAGTACAACCCACTTATTATATTGATGTACCCATGTAGTGCCCATATTGTTAGTATTGTGCCCCATAGAAGCCCACTATTGTTATTATTGTGCCCTTACATTATTATTGTTATGTTGGCTCTGATTATGTTATGACCCGTAGACTTCTATATATAGAAAGGAGGTCTTTTCATTTGTATCATGGAAGAATTGTTCATTTGTGTAATGTAAAGGAGGTTGCCCCCTTGGAGAGGCTAAATTCTAAGGTGTTGATCTCTCTTTTCTATCTTCTTGTTAGCTAGTTTCATAACACATACTTTTAAGGCATGCACTACTGTAGTTAGCTCCAAATCGTAAGTAGAATATTTATGTTCATGTTCCTTGAGTTTACGGGATTTTTAAGCAATGACCATGCCATTCTGAATTAAAATTCCACCCACACCTTCTTTGCATGCGTGTGTGCAAACTATAAAATCCTCTTTCATGATCTGCAATTTTTAATACCGGAGTTGGGGTGAGCAAATGCTTCAACCTATCAAAACTTTCTTGACAGTCTTTCGACCATTTGAAAGTTGTTCCCTTCTTTTGTAAGGAAGTAATTGGGTAAGCGACCTTGGAAAATCCCCTTATGAACCTTCTATAATAACCTGCAAGTCCCATGAAAGAGCGTATGTCTGCCACATTGGCTGGAATAGGCCAATTCATAATGGTTTTTATTTTCTCTAGATTGACCGCTATACCCTCAGAGGATATAACGTGTCCTAGGTACTGAATTTGATCTTTATAGAAGTCACACTTTTTGAATTTAGCAAAAAGCTGATTTTCTCTTAAGGTTTGCAATACTATGCGAAGGTGCTCTTTATGCTCATCGATACTTCTGGAGTATACGATAAAGTCATCAATGAATATAAGGATGAATTTATCCAAATAAGAATGGAAAACTCCATTCGTCATGCTCATGAAGGTTGTTGGGGAATTAGTAAGACCAAATGGCAAGACTACAAACTCATAGTGGCCATAGCAGGTTCTAAAAGTAGTCCCGAATATATCATCTTTAATCTGAATTTGGTGATATCCAGATCTTAAGTCAATCTTTGAAAATACCACTGCTCCCTTAACTTGATCGAAGAGGTCATCAATCCAGGGTAAGGGGTACTTATTCTTTATGGTCAACTTATTCAGATATCTAAAATCTATACACAACTACAGAGCACCATCCTTCTTCCTTATGAACATAACTAGGGCTCCCCAAGGGGATACACTGGATCGAATATACCCATTATCCAGCAACTCTTGCAGCTAGATTTTTAATTCAGTTAGCTCAGGAACACTCATTTTGTAGGGTGCCTTTGATACCGGTGCCACTCCAGGGACCAGTTCTATGGTAAATTCAAGGCTTTTCCTGGGTGGTAGTCTAGGGATATCTTCTGGAAACACATCCTTAAATTCTTGTATTACAGGTATTTCCTCTAAGGCTGACACTTTATCTTTGGAGTTTGTAAATCCCACTTGAATTGCATAGATTTGACAGCCCTTACACATACATCTAGCCAGTTGGTGGGATGTAACAGATCACAACTTCACTTCTCTCTTGATTCCCTGAATCTCTATTCTAGTACCATCTTTAGACAAAAAATTAATGGTCTTATCTTTATAGTTTACTAAGGCCCACTGCCGCTCCAGCCAGTCCATGCCTATCAGGACATCATAAGAGCCTAATGGTAATATATTTAAATCTGTCCTAATTTGCTGTTCTACTAATTTTATTTCACAACCCTCTACTTTTGCACAGACTTTTCTCTTTGCACCGGTAGCTAATTGAACCAACCAAGGGTTCTTAAATTTTGAACTTTTTAGATGACATTCATCAACTATTTTGGGACTGACATAGCTCAAACTAGCACCTGGATCTATTAAAATGGAAATAGGATGATAAGATATTTTACCTTCAAGTTCCACCATTGAAGGTTGATAATATGCTTAGCGAACTTCTAGTGCTACATTGATTCGTGGTATGTTTCACACCATGTCACCCACAGTAGAAGCTTCATTAATATTTGCAATAGGTTTCGCTCTTCCTCTATGAGGACAATTCTTGTAGTAATGGGGTTCCCTGCAACTCCAGCACTACAATCGCAGTTGGGGAAATTCACTGGTTTCTAATTTACTTGATGCCTCATTTTGTCTTATATCGCTCCAAGGTCTATACTTTTGTTGATTTTGATTAACAGGTCCATTTGGTACTTTGCATCCTAAGAATATGGTTCCTAGGTTCCTCATATTCTTATTATTTGTAAAAAAATTATGTCCCTTCTTACTTGGAAAATTCTTATGCACTTCACCTTTCTGTCTCATTTGTTGGTAGTAGATCCCAGCTTTCCAGACTGCTTCATCCATTGTTTTTGGGTTGTCAAATTCCAGTTTCTCTTTCATGAAGGCAGGCAGGCTGCTGATAAAGAGTTAGACTTTAGCCTTTTCTTCTCAGATATAAGGGATGTATCTTAATAGTGATGTGAATTTAGTTATAAATTCATCCATGGTTTGTTGCCCTAGTTTCAAGTCATGAAACTCTTTTTCTTTGTCGTCATAAAATCGCTCAGTCAGATATCTATCCTTAAAATGCTTTTGGAATTGCTCCCAAGTAACCTCTTGCTCATTGATTTCCTTCACTGTTTTAATTTCTTCCCACCACAGGGTGGCCTTGCCTTGCAACTGATAAATTTCTAGCCTTTCTCTCAAATTTTCATCATATTCGTATATTTGAAAATATTTGTTCATATTAATAAGCCAGGCCTCCGCCGCTTCCTCCGTTTCACCGTTATAGTTTGGTGGCTTGATCTTTTTGAATTCTCCCTAAAGTTCTGTTTTCTATCTTTTTAATCCCTTTTTGCTGGAACCATTATCTGACTCTTCCTCATTACCAGTTTGTCCCCCTTCTGATTCTTGATGTTGTTCTTGTTGTCTGTGTGTTTTTGTTTTGTTTTCTTCTCCTTGACTAGGGTCTGGATTCCTCTAATTCTGTCTATCCGATAAACTTTTCATAATTTTCTCTTGTTCCAAACGTAGTCTTTCATTGTCTACATGTAGGTTCTGCATTTCTATTCTTAACTGCTGGACTATTTCGAGTAAAGCAGCATTGGTGCCAACATTTGTTTCTCCCAATTGAACCCATACTTCTGGGTTACGTCTGGTGCTCCTATGTGCATCAGAATCATTTTGTTATTTCCAAAGTCATTCAACCCATCCTCAGTGTAGCAACCTGAGGCTCTGATACCAATTGTAACACCTATAATTCCAACTATTTAAATAGGATATATGAATATAATAAAAAAATTATGAACAAAACCTATTATTAATGTTACAACAACCTAATACATTGTTGCATTCTAATGAAGTATCAAATATCGATACCATGCCATTAAGGTTTGTATTACAATTACTTAATTAATGTGATTATCTTGGTTATTAAACCTGACCTAACAAGTTGTACACAATGGTAATACCTAAACGATTCTCCATATCTCATATTATTGTGTTGTGTTGACCCTTCACAGCTTATCCGGTTGGTCCATGGCTGGATGGCCGCCAGCTGTCAGGACTCACCCTTATCACTTGCCCTCTGTTGCTCGAAGCACAACGCGAGAAAGGCGATGGGTACAAGGCTTTGCCTAACTTCGAGGGTAAGCCCTTAAGACCTGGTGCTCACTTGGTTTCTTCACTCATTTTCTGGGCATGGCTCTGGAGGCTGCGTTCTGGTCTCTGCAGTGAGGTTCCTCTACAACTCATTATTTCCCACCTGCTATGCAATGTGAAGAGTTCGTTGGGCATTCATACTTGCGATCAGGCTTGCATTGGGCCATATATTGTTGTTTCAAAATTGTTTATCAAGTAAGTCCTTATTATAGGTTTGAACCTGAAGTTTATCTCCGTTCGTCATCTAGATCATGTCTTGCTTCATAAGTTTACACATCCTTGCAATGGGATTGTTCTAACATGTCATGGTTCATGCAGGTGTCACCTCCACAATGGTGTCTGGAGTCTCTATCATAGAAACACCTCTGCTACACCTCCTCTCCCTCGGGTAAGTAATGAGGGTTTTCCTCTCGTTTTTGGTGCAGGTCTTGATATGCATAGCATTTTGGATTAAATTACTGTATGAAACGTTTAACCCCATGTTTATGGTGTAAGGTTTGCTCGAGTTGAGGGTGGGCAGGGTTACCAGATCTTCACATAGCTTGGTTTCTACCAATTCCAAGCCTCCGGGTATGCAGGCTTTCCCTTGATTTTTGTTGGCTCTTCTTTCCCTGAATGAGGGTTCCATTCTCAGAATAGGTTTTTTCCTCATTTTTGATTCCTATTCATGTTATGAGAAGTTCTGCGCATAGGTTATGTTCTTTTATTGGTGACACAGGTCAATAGCATCCACAAGTGTATAAAAATTGTACTACCAGCATCCATAATTTGTAATTTTGTCCTGTGGATGGAGCACATTTTGCCTGTTTATCTTCTTGGAAAGGGCGGGATGTGATAGAATGGGAAGAACCATGTAAAGAATCAAAGAGAGTGACTTGGGATATTTTCCTTTTATCACTTTTGGTAGGTTGATGAATGGTTGCATTCTTGGAGGATTGACCAAATGGGTTGGAAAGTACAGTGGGTTTCTTGGAAACCTAGGGACAGAGAGAAGACATTGACTTGCAAGTGTAGAAGGTTGTGGTGCTACCCATGCATAATGTACAATACATGAAGTGGCTAACTGTAAGTGATAAGATACATTTGTTGAATTGAGGCTTTTGTGATCCATAATAGTTATAAGTTGAACTTCGGCGTAAATCACATATAGAGAGACCTTTGTCGACGCGTTTCGAACCAACCAGTGTGGTTCATCGTTAGGACAAGCTGAAGAAACAGATCCAGCTTCGCATGTTAAATAGTTTGAGCAGAGCCTCCAATGGCTAATTTTGACTTAGGGACCAGAGTCAAAAAGTCAATTTGATAATTTAGGGGAAAATTATCAAATTGACTTTTTGACTCTAGTCCCTAAGTCAAAATTAGCCGTTGGTCAAGATAGCCGTTGGAGGCTCTGCTCAAACTATTTAACATGCAAAGCTGGATCTGTTTCTTCAACTTGTCCTGACAATGAACCACATTGGTTGGTTCGAAACGCGTCGACAAAGGTCTCCCTATATGTTATTTACGTCGAAGTTCTACTTATAAAGATACATTTGCTTCAGGAGGAAGGGTAAATGAAGCAGTAGGCCAACCTTGAACAAAGAATAGAGGGTGTGTTGAAATTATGTTTTTCCAACCATCATTTTCAAGAATAACAAGAGGAGTAGACACTTGTGGTGGCACAGGGATGCCAATGCTTGGTGCGTGATGAATAGGGGGTTGTTGAGGTTGATCCATAAGATGAGGGTTAGGTTGGTATAAGAGGTGAAATACACCAGTCTGAAGCAACTTCCTTAGCTCTTCTCAGTCTGCATCAAAATGAATTGACACTTTGGACCTCCTGTCCCTCCTAATTCCCAAATTTCCATCTTTATTCTCTCTCTCTTTAACTCTATTTATGTTGAGGAAGTTGATATTGAAAATGCATTTGCAAAAGTTACTCATAGGTAGTAAATAATATGGAATTCATCATTAACAAATTAGTAAAGCATATGATTTTTAAAGAAGAAAAACTAACAACGGGGAATGCAATTATGAGGGGAAGGGACATGCATTGGTGGGTTGTCGAAAACAATTTGTGTGAAAACCAAAATAATTCAAAAGACCACATTTTATTTTTCAAACAAGAACTGGAGGGACAAACATATAAATAAAATTTCGAGATCAGACAAATCTATAATATAAATCATCTTTTGAAATTTACAGAGGAAGAGCCAGGGTGATCTTTCTTTGTCTACATAAAGGGTTTTTGTAAAACAAATGAAACTTTATTTTGTTTTATTCTGCTCGCATAGCCAATGTAAAAAGGAATAGAAATTGTGGGAAACGTATGACCCATTTTCAACATAAAACACATTTCGCGTGACGAACGCTAAATTAATTTAAAAATGAGGATGTGTAATCAAAATTCACATGTAACTACCTCATATGCTAGTGATCGGAAGAACAGTCATATGTATGTATTTGGCGAAGGTGTAACATAGTTATATGTAATGAAAATTTTCTTCAATAATTGTAATGAGGGTTTTATAAAAAAAAATATTATTGGATAGAGCAAACAAATCAAACACCTTGTGCAAGGCAACACCTGTGGGTTTTTCCCAAAACTATGTTGTCTCAAAGGCTCCCATGGATGAAAAGATTAAGCTAGCTAATTAGCTAGTTAGGGTTTTGATAATTAAAATTTGTATAATGGGAAACTTTTAATTTTAACTATGGTTTCACAAATCAAACTGATAATTTCCATGATTAATTAGCCTTTGAGCCAAGTTGATAATGAAAATAATGTATTTCATATTAACAAGGCATTCAACAAAATATGGAGAATAATAAATTCGTTCTTTAAAGACTCGGAAAGTTTGAAACTTGGGATCATAAAACTTGAGGTACTTCCCATAATAATGTGCTTAATTTAAATATGAAACCGATAATTTCATGTTCCATGTGCCCCAAGAAATCCTCCAGGTAGGTGCACCAGTAATGCGCAAGGTTTCAAAACATAAGAAAATAAAAAAAACGTACATGAATTTATTCTCAGAAAGGTAGGGCAAGGTAAGTTCTTTTAAAGAGATGAGAGGAGCCTTTTTATTTTGATTTAATTGATAATTATTGATAAATAGAATTGTGTTTTAGGTTGAAGGAAACCACACTAAGGAATTGAAACTGGGAGTTGGGAACAAGAACATTGTGGGGAGAACTAGTTCATAATAATTTTTTATTTAGAAATGAAAGAAGAACATTTAGAAAAAGATACATGGTAATCTGACGAACTCGAGGAACAAAACTTCAGCTACCACCCATAATGTTCAAATTTCATCTTGTTTATTTAACCACCCTACATTTACCTGCTTTTACAAGCTCTCCAGGTAAACATGAGATGAGAGTTACTATGACATGACCCAACATCCAAGTTCCAGTTATGGAACTGGGGTCTACGAATTGAAAAAATATTAAAACCTCTCAGGGACACCAGATCACCTAGGTGTCAGACAAAAATTATTGTGATCAAACCCTAAAATAAAACTTCTTTTTAACTGAGCTCATAGCCCAACCACACCCATAACACATTGTGAGTACATTTGGAAAGCTCTAGTTGCATGCATTGGACTCCCTCTGTGAAGTTGCAGCTAAATTTTTCTATTGCCATACATGTAGACGCAAAATCAATGCCACATTATTAGGGTTATCCTATAGGAAACTACCCATAATGGCCCAGAACTTTCTAGAATCATGTCTAAGGTGATGAAAAGTATATATGATAAGTTATAAGGCTAGATCTTACTGATAAGTTTCTAAACACATGAGAACATTTTGTCAAACACATGGTAAACATAGTAACTACTAGTCACAAATGCATATATGTTCAATGTCTCCTTAACTTCACCAAGAAATCACCAAGAAGGCTCAATGCCCTCTCAAACTAGTTGCAACAACTCTCGTTAGTCTACTCATGCACATAACCATGCAATAACTTATCAAATCATGAATAAGATACATAAATAGAGCACATCATTTAACCAGGCCTATAACTAGCATATAACCATAATGAGTCCATGACAAATCAGTCATAAAATGAAATAAATACCGAGTACATGTGCTCATTGATCGCAATAAGAAAATAATTCAGATTAACATATGCAAATGCCAACAAATTTAGGTACTTCCACATACCCCCTTACCATATATTGGGTTGAACTAAATATATATTTCAGCTAATCACCCATGTGCCATATTTCAAGCATGAATATGGGATTATATCGGCTAAACCAAAATAGAACCAAACAGGGATTCTAGAGGCTAAGCCACCTCAACCCTCAATGATCAGGTGCTCAAAGTTAGGCTCAAAATTCAAATTGTTAGAATCTCTATAAACTTAGCTTCAGATCAAAGAGCTCATCATCCTGATTCCTACGATGCAAACGACACTCGAATCTGAGCTCGTATGAAGAAGTTAGAGTGAGTCAAAGTTAAGGTTTGAGTTGGATAGATGATAGGAAAAGATGATGTGGCAGGGCTCTTCAGCGATTGGGGAAGCACCAAGTGGAAGACTGCCATTGACGTTCGCATTTTGCAAATCACATGTAACAGGTGGGTCGGCATTAAAAATCATCCTTGAAACAAGGCCTGGTACGATGCAATAATCGCAATCACACATCACAATAGGGCAGTAAGAAAGGCATTAAAGAATCGGCCTCAGTGTTTGGATTGTGATGATTGGTCCCCGAGCCAGGAAGGGTTGCGATGCGATAATCACAATCGCAGATCACAATTGCACACTACAGAAAATAGAGTCCCACATATATATGACAGTTGGTACTTCGCCGATTATGAATTACAAAAGGATCCCGGATGTGATAGGTTTCTGAGTTCCAGTTAATAGTTTCATCGAGTCTGCCATATTGCAATCGCACATTTCCCCACCGCATTCACAAACCATAAGCCCACTAGTTCTCACCGATTGTGATTTGTAATGGGACAGTCGATGCCGACAGATTACGAACCACCATGTGGTGAAATTTTTGCTCAGTTAGCTCTTTTTGGAGGTAATTTGTAGGATCATGTGGGATTTGGAGAAATTTGTGGAGCGAATAGTGGGAAAACTAGGAGAGGTCATAACTTCTTCATTTTTACACCAAATTGGAGGCAAAAAGAGGTTGGAGTACTATTTTTGAGTATTCAGGACTCATTGGAGCAGGTTTCAGAAGAATTTGAGCAATGTAAACACATATTTTTACATTTTTGAGCATAATAGAGAGGCCCAAGCCATTGGAAGCTAGACCAAGGAGACATAGCCCATGAGGGGTTAACTCCTTTATCATGTTCCTGTTGTAATATATTTTTTATGATGTTTTGTACATGTTTATGTTGTTGCTCAGTCTCTTATTTATGTTAAATTGCTCATAAAATTAGCATAAAAACTTATCATTTCACTTGCAAAAATTCATGAATCCTTAAGCACAATGAAAGAATTGTGTTTCTAATCTAAGGAGGATCTTAGGATCAGATCATTTTGGTATCAGCGGCACTAGGTTTGTTTTGTGAAAAAAGGATTTAACTCTTTGCAAGTTTATGTCATGGTTACAAGGCTAAAACTCAAAAGAGGAGAAGGGAAGCTGGTTGGAAGCCCTGAAGTTGGTTCAAGGGGAAGGAGAGCAAGGTTACCACAATCTACAACACCAGTTCAACCTCAAGTTGCAATTGAGACTCCAGACATCATGTCTCATAAAGGAGAACCTAAAAACACAACAAAAGATTAGAAGACCTTCAGAAAGGCTTTCTTTGATATGAAAATGATGGTGAAGGTATGGTGAAGGTCATCTATAAAGAGAGGAATATCAGGTTTCAAGGGGAAAGTTCCAAACCTCCCAAAGGAGAAGCCTCTTCAAGAGGAGGTAATGGAAATAGAGACAAACCTCCATGCTCTCCACCATCATTTTCATCTCCTACTTCACAAGCATATTCACCCTCTTCTACTAACACAACCCTTACTCATACTCATCATCATACTTCAAAGGAACTAGTAAATGACCCTTTTTAAAACTTGATGTTAAATTTGAGCTGCCCGTGTATAATAGTGAAGTGAATTCAGAGAAGTTTGATAATTGGATTCATCAGTTGGAGGTCCATTGCAAGATTCAAAACCTTCAAGACGGTGACATAAAGATTCAGTTAGCTTCCTTGAGAATAGAGGGTGCAGCACTAGTATGGTGGGAATCAAAGATCCAAGAGGAGTTTAAAAATCACAGTAAGATCTCAATTTCTTGGAATGATTTCATTGTTTCAATCAAAATACAATTCTACACGCTAGCTTATATGCAAAAAGCAATCATGAATTGGTAGAACTTTAGACACCTTAAAGGTCAAAATGTGCAAGATTACACCAAGAATTTAGAAAAAGGTTATTGATGTTAGGTATAGATTTGCAATCCAGGACACAATGTTGAAGTACATAGGGGGTTTACACAGTTACCTTATGCATATTATCTTAATGTTTAATCCCAATAATCTAGATGATGTGTGTGTTATAATTCTATATTTTTGAGGTTGTGGGAGTAAATACATTGGACAACATCAAACCACTTTTGAATGTCTGGATCTAGCCCTGCCAGCTTCAGAGATGGCTCTCTCTTTATGATTTAACTTATTTTTTAGGTTGATTTCAGGCTAGTTATGATTATGCTTGGTTATTTTTTTGAATTTGGTTGATTGGTTTGGTTAGTTGATCTGATCAAATTAATTTCTTTCCATCTGGTTATGGAGTCAAATAAAACTGGATGTTGCACCAAAAGTTCAAAGGAGTAATCATAGGGCAAGCTAGCTGCATTTACTGGATCTTCAAATTAAATTATGGAATGGAGAAAAGGTGTGCTTCAACATGGATTGAAAATCATTTAAGAATTTATCAATCAAACTTCAGAAGAAAACATTCATATTGTAAAAGTAGTCCAAATAAGGTGTTCAAAAACATATCTTATTTTTCACATCTCCTGTTTTACAATTAGATTCTAGATGCTTAACATAAAGAGAATAACAACGAAAACACAATTATAGTAAGAAAAACATCACTACTATATCGTAACAAAAGTATCCTATGAAGAGTCTTTTTATTAATTGTGCTCCAGCAACGTGGAAAAATTACAATGCTTGATAGAAAGACTTACAATGTTAAGGAATCGACCCTAAATACTTCAAATGAATGAAGTATTTAAACATAATTTACAAAAAAGATTACAATTAATGCCTCATTGAAATGGAATTCTATTATTAACTTCAAACTAATAGAATGAAATAATGCGACCAAAAGCGGTGAATTTGATGAAGTGATCTGGACATCTGGCATTGCTTTGTTGGAGAAAAATTGTTGAGTGGCCACTATTCGGGTGTTGCGCTGGTGAAGCTGACCTTTTCTTTAATCCTGGAATTCACACAACTTATCCCACCACTCCTCATGTGGAATGGTAATTTTTTTTACCTTGTGGTAGACCTCATCTACCTCGGTATACCAAGCAAAAGTGGGTTTCACTACAAAAATGTGTTTTATCTCATGTTGGATGAAACTAATGTTGTTGATAGCCAGGGAAAATTTGAAGGATGGTGATGAGCCCCAAATTTGGTAACATTTTGGGCTCATTTGGCCTAATTATCCTTGTTCAATCCTTCATGTTTCATAACTTATGCATTATTTTTTAGTATGTTTATGTCATTTGTACGAATAAGGGTAGTCACTCTTCCTAAGTGGCTAACACGTGCTCGTTTCAGGTTTTTTGACACATGTTGGAGCAAAACCGAGCAGTCATGGGCTAGGAGACAGCCAAGCTTGGGTTGAAGATTCGTAGGGGGGTTGTCTATGGCATTAAATAGCCTCCCTCAGGATCTTCACCCCCAACTCCAAGCTCCAAAGGTCACCAAAAGTGGATCTAGAAGGTAGCCAAACAGATTTTTGGAAGGAGATGTTCACTCACAATTTGGGCAGCCAAGTCCCATAGATTTAGGAGGCCAGCTAGGGCCTCGTGGTGTATAAATGTTAAGGCCTTAGCCTTCGTGAGGGAATTTTGGAAACTCTTGCATACTTTGCACTACAGTGCTGCTAGCTCCATTTTGTTCTCTTGTAGCCATTGTTGGCATTACTCTTGACTTATGATTATTTTTTGATAATGAGAAGCAGTCAGATTTGATATCAGCTCTGATTTTTCTATAAGAGCCATAGCTCTCGGGGTTGGGCCCAACCTGAGATCCTAGGGCCTCCTTCTTTGTATTGTTATCTTTTCTTTATGCATTGTGATTTTCCTTTTATGCATTTGAAACGTGTTTCTGTTGAGCAAGATTTAGTTGTGTCGGTTAAATAGGTCAATGTTGATAAATATAATTGCTTCAGACGTGTAGAGTAGATTGGTAGGATAATAACAGATAAAGCTCCAAGAAAAAGGGTTGACAACACTCTCAGGTTCACCTCTCCCTTATTGGATTAGGGGCTGGAATTGCAGAAGTAGTGCTGCCCAACAAAAATACTAGTTTGCTAGACCATGCAATCTTTGGTGTAATGTTTTCATTTGTAGAAGTTAGTTATGCCTTCAGACCTTTGAAATGTTTCTTTGCTTAAGTGTTGTACATGGTTCTCTTTATAAATAAAGCTGTTGTTCATTTGTTTCATTGGCAGTTAGATTAGATTAGATAAGATTTCGATTGTGTGTAGGACTTAGTTGATTCGGTTAAGTGTACACCATGCAGGGCATCTCCACCTCTCTCTCATCCACCTAAGCTTCGTCCAGGCCAGATGCTCCATCTCCTAGTTAGGTTCCTCGTCTCACAACCGTTCTTCTGCTCACGTAACCCTACCTTCTTGCTCCTCCATTGTCTTAGCCTTCTTTAAGTCAAGTCAGCTTTCCACACCCTCTCATCACTCCATCCATCAGTACCTGGGTCATTTCAGGCCCCTACCCTACCTCCCTATCCATTCATGCATCTTCTCTCACTCACCCATCCTCCAAAATTCAATTTTAAAACATGCTGTAGAAATCCCTAAACATCTTGTAGAAATCTCTGAAACATGTTGTAGAACCCCTGCAGACTTCCTGTAGAAGCTCACAAGTGAGGTTGCTGGATAGCCAAACTTTGTGAAACTCTTTGGAAGAGTGTTAGGGACTCCTTAGAGCCTCTCTGAACTTTCACAACCTTTTCCAAGCATTTCTCTTCCTTGATCCACCCCTGCACAATAAAAATCCAGTTAAAACGCATGCATGATAATTCTGATAACTTATTCAAAAATACAAAAAGATGTCTCCTTCAGATAGAGGTAGCCTAGACATGTGCATTTTACCTGCATAGAAGTAATGGCATCTCTTTTAATAATTTTCATTCTCTTCTTTGCATCATTAGGACTAGCTGGTAGAATTAGGGTTTGCTAGGGTTTGCGTTACTTTTTTTGGCTTTCAGTTTCTTACAGCAAGTAGATCAGCTTCCTTTGAGTTAGCTTCCATCCATCAGTTACAAAGCTTCTTCTAAGAGCTCATAAAATTTGTCTTAAGCCCCTAGCGGACTTGTGCTAGCTGACCAAGTGACAGCTGCGGCAAGAGCTAGTACTTGTGCATACAACACCGTCGCTTCCAAGTTTGTTACAAACTACCGGGTTGATAAAAGTAAAGAAGGGAGTCCCAGGAATTGCAGCATTATTGCTGCAATACTGGAGCCCTCCATATTTTTGGCGCTGTTGCCGGGGAAGCGTCAGAGTATTGGTGATTGTTTCTTTTCTTCTATTTTCCTACACTCGCCTTCTGCTAAATAGTTTATTTCATTTCCATTCTGCAATTTCATTTCCGCAAAAGTAAAGTAGATATTTCCTGCTTTCGTAGATTAGCATTTCAATTCTGCAAGCGTAGATTAGCATTTCAATTCTGCAAGTGTAGATTAGCATTTCAATTCTGCAAGCATAGAATAGCATTTCTTCTTGCAATTTCATTTGAGCAACATAGCTTAGTCCTTTCCTGCCTTCATTTCAATTCCGCATTTTCATTTCAGCAAGATATCTAGTTGCAATTCAATCTATTTTCATTTTTGCAGGTGCTAGAAAAAAAAGAAACAAAAAGAAATCAAAAGCCTTTCCATTTCATGCCTCGTAGGAACAGAGATAAAACCGGCAAATTCTTACCCAACACCCCCACCACTTCACTGAGTCACCCTTCTCTCTTCTTTGGTGACAGTGATCCAGAAGAACCTATAGGTGAGCCTCCTGAGATATACGAAGATCCTATAACAGAATAAGAGTTATAGAACACTACATCTGAAGCAATGGCTGAAAACCGAAACGGTAGAGGAGAAGATGAGAGAATAGAAGGTGCCTTTCCCATCCGAGAGACCAATGGAGACATGAAAATGAAAAACATAAGCCCCTCCGCTTTACCTCACTTCCATGGATTGACTACTGATGACCCTGATACCTTCCTGTTTGAGTTTGTTGTCCTCTGTCGAACCTATGACTATACAGAAGATGAGAAAAAATTGAAACTCTTTCCCTCTACCGTCAAGGATGCAGCATTACGCTGGTTCATGGGCTTACCTGGAAACAGTATCACCACTTGGGCTCAGATGCAGCAAGCTTTCAATACCAAATACCAGAACTACCGTAGGTCCAAGGAAGCTAAGGGGGAAATCTTTCGGATGACCATGGGAAATGATGAGTCTTTAGAAGATTATGAGGAAAGGTTCCAACTTAGCTATAAATGGGCCAG
This sequence comes from Pinus tabuliformis, assembly GCA_031772625.1. Lineage (NCBI taxonomy): Eukaryota > Viridiplantae > Streptophyta > Pinopsida > Pinales > Pinaceae > Pinus > Pinus tabuliformis. Next base: position 259,141,499 of record CM062808.1, on the reverse strand, counting down.
GTGCACACTTGACCCTGAATCTCTCAAGTTGGTCCTGCTCCGACGAGTCCCTGAAGACCTTCTAGATACCCTTCACATGCTAGCTGGAGGAGATATTTAGCAACTACCTTATGAGGATATAAAGACTATGTTTAGAAACCACTCTAGGGCAGCCCGGAAAAGAGGCAGGGGAAACCCACTTTCAGCTAGTACTACTTTCTCCAAGCATGAGTTTGTTAATCAGCTAGAGGACCTCAAAAGTGAGGTGAGACAGACCATTGCCATGCAACTTGATACATTCTGAATCCAGCAAAAGAAAGAGGAAGCTGAGAGGGCTTTGGCCATCTTCTGTCCTAGGTGTACAAGGAAGCATCCTAAGAACGAGTGTCCATTACACTCGGTAGAGGTATGTTTCGTTTGTGAGGAGGATCACCCCACAAACCAATGCCCAACCTTACCTGGCTTTAAGGCCATATACCAAGGAACTGAGGCACCCACTAAACCTCTCTACTTCCTCAACGAAAGGAGGCCGCATGGACCTAGACCTTACCAGCAGGGGATGCAAGGGACATCCCAAGCTTATTATAGCCCTAACCAATCTGCTCCTATGCCTTCTTGGGGCCCCCCTGCTCATCCTTCCTAGTCTGTGCCTCCTCCATGGTCTTACCCAGCTCAATACCATACTCAGCCCACTACTCATTTAATTCACTCACATGTTCAGCCACAGCTTCAGTGGAATGCACCTCAACCGGGGTGGAGGCCCCAGTATAACACTCCTCCCGCCATTTTGCCTCCACCACCAGCTCAACCACAACCATTACCTCCTGCTCCTCCAAGACAACCCCAAATGCCTGCTCAACCAAACCCAAACCCCAACAACCGACAGGCCCAGCAGGTATATACCGGGAAAACAACATGCCCTACCTATGCTGTGGAGATCCAGGAGATCAACCTGCGATTCGGGAAGACTCTTCCGGATCGCCAACCTCCTCCCCCAAAGGATGAGGAAGATAAACAGGAAAGTGAACCCAAGGCCATTCCACCCTTTCCTGAGAGACTAACAGTAACCACACAACCCGACGCAGAAGAGAATGAGCTTCTAGGAGAACTCAAACAGTTGTGCGTGAAAATACCACTTCTCCAAGCCATCAAAGATGTACTGATATACAACAAAGTGGTTAAGTAAAAGTGTTTCAGGCACCCAGGCAGGCGAAAAGGAGATGCCTCAACCATCAATGTCATAGGACAACTGTCTGATCTTATGTTGGGGCAAGTAATCTGTCCAAAGTATTTGGACCTTGGGAGTCCTGTAGTTGATGTCCACATCAATGGCACCATCATACCCCACACTTTGATTGATTTAGGGGATGCCATTAATGTGATGACCAGGGATACCATGCTCAAACTCAACCTTTAGGGTTCCTTAAGGAAGACCTCGACAATCCTGCAGTTGCCAAATCGCTCCACCATGACCCCCGAAGGGATTGTGGAGGATGTCTTGGTCTCTATTGACTCTTGGGAGTATCCTGCGGACTTATTGGTTCTTCAACCAAAGGCAAAGCTTACTGGATACCCCCTTATTTTTGGAAGGCCTTGGTTAGCCATTGCGGATGCTTACATAAGCTGCTGAGCAGGAAACATGACCATCAAAAATGGTTCGATGTCCAAGCAGCTATTCCTATACCCTCCTGCCCAACCTCTATTAGAGCATGACTTACCCCTTTGGTTGGAAGAAGGAGAAGAGGATGAGGTGTACTCTGCACCCTTGTGCACCTTAGAAACCACCAGGGGAGGTCCTCAAACTGAGGATGATTTGATTGAGACCTTGATTCAGAATCCACCTCCCAGTGCATTGTGCTTAGAGAAATTGGTGGAGGATACTCAAGCCAGCACCTTAGTGGACCTTTGTGTGACAGATCCAATCTCTCCCGGAGTTAAAAATGTGGAGTTTGGCCCCGAGAGAACGTTAAATATCAGCTCCTCCCTATCTCCTTCCTAGGAAAAGGAGCTGTATAGTCTGCTGGCCAGTCATCTAGATGCTTTTGCTTGGAGCTATAAGGAAATGAAAGGAGTCCATCCTTCGGTCTATACCCATCACATCTACATTAAAGAAGATTGTAAACCGATCAGGCAACCTCAGAGGAGAATGAATCCATCCCTTAAGGACATTGTCAAAGAAGAATTGCAAAAATTGTTGGATGCAGGATTCATCTACCCCATCTCGGATAGCGAGTGGGTGTCCCCTCTGGTGTTGGTACCCAAGAAAAATGGAAAGTGGAGAATCTGTGTGGACTACCGACAACTGAACAGAGCCACCAAGAAAGACCACTTCCTTCTGCCTTTCATAGATCAAGTGTTGGATGGACTGGCGGGAAAGAAGTTTTTCTCTTTCCTAGATGGGTTTAGTGGGTATAACCAGATCCAAATCCGCTCGGAAGACCAAGATAAGACCACCTTCACTTTTCCTTGGGGTACCTTTGCTTACCGAGTCCTTCCCTTTGGGCTATGCAACGCTCCTGCCACTTTCCAAAGAGCAGTATTGAGCATCTTTTCTGAGCCGGTCCATGATTCGATGGAAATCTATATGGATGACTTCACTCCTTATGGGTCCAACTTCCAGGAAGCATTGTCCAATCTGTGAGAAATTCTAACCAAGTGCATTGAGATGAACCTGTCCCTTAGTCCTAAAAAATTTGAATTCCTGATGACTGAAGGGACCGTGCTAGGACATACCATTTCTCGCCAAGGATTGTAGGTGGATCCTAATAAAATTGCCCTCATCAAAAAGGTTCCACCTCCTCAGAAGGTAAGAGATGTTAGGAGTTTCTTAGGCTTAGCAGGATATTATAGAAGATTCATTAAGGACTTCAGCAAGCTAGCCTCACCACTGTTTGGCCTCTTAGCAAAAGATGTTGAGTTCAAATGGACGGACGACTATCCAAGGGCTCTGAATGAATTAAATGATAAGTTGGTGTCCGCCCCGATCTTGAGAGGTACAAACTGGGCCCTACCTTTCCACATCCACACTGATGCCTCGAACAAAGCCATAGGGGAAGCCTTAGGACAAGTTGAACAAAAACTCCCATATGCCATATACTTTGTTAGAAAAAACTTATCCAAGGCAGAAATGAATTATATTGTAACTGAGAAAGAGTTCTTGGCCGTGGTCCATGCCCTGAACAAGTTCCGACACTACATCACTGGCTATCAAACATTTGTACATACTGATCATGCTACAATTAGATATTTAATGAATAAACCAGATGTGAATGCTCGTATTATTAGATGGTTACTTTTGTTGCAGCAGTTTGATTTGACTATCGTTGACAAACCAGGTAAAGAAAATGTTGTTGCTGACTTCTTGTCTAGATTGGATTTACCTGCAGGTGAAGATGGAACAGTGGATGACCAGATGCCAGATGAACATCTGTTTGCTATCTCAGTACTCTCTCCATGGTTTGCTGATATAGCAAACTATCTGGTCTCCGCACAGTTCCCTCCACATCTATCCTCAAAAGAGAAAAACATAATTGTGAGGAAAAGTTCCTCATTCACTTGGATCGGGGGCAACCTGTTCAAACTTGGCCCCGATCAGATCTTAAGGCATTGTGTAAGGGAGGAGGATGTCTTTGACATCCTCCTAACCTGTCATGATGGGCCTTGTCGAGGACATTTTGCAGCCAAGAGGAATGCCTTCAAAATTCTACAGGTAGGCTACTATTGGCCCATGCTTTATCAAGATGTCAAAAGATATATCAACCAATGTGACTGATGCCAAAGGATGGGGAAGCCGACTCCAAGGGACGAAATGCCTCTCCAATCTCAAGTGACTCTTGAACCATTTGAGAAGTGGGGTATGGATTTTTTGGGTCCTATCAATCCTCCTTCAAGGCAAAGGTCTTACATCATTGTGTGCACAGACTATTTGACAAAGTGGGCGGAAGCCAAGGCAATCAAAGCAGCGACAGAAGAAAAGGTGGCTGAGTTTTTAAGAGAAAACATCTTCTACAAATTTGGCTACCTAAGAGACTTAGTCACCGATCAAGGAAGCCAGTTCACCTCCAACTTAATTGAATACTTGCTTGCTCATCACAAGATCAAGCATAGGACTTCCACCCCCTATCATGCTCAAGCAAATGGGTAGGTGGAAGTCACCAATAGAGCATTAGAAGGGATTTTGACTAAGATGGTGAGCAGCAGCAGAAAGGATTGGGCAGATAGCCTGGTTGAGGCAACTTGGGCTTACAACACCACTTTGAAGACCATAACTGGCTTCACACCTTATGAGCTGGTCTATGGGAAGAGAGCTTTGCTGTCAATTGAGTTCGAGTACAACACATTGAGGATGGCAGCTCAACTGGACCTAGATCTCAGCCATGCCCAACAAGAAAGGTTATTGTAGCTGAATGGGCTAGATGAACACCGAATGCAAGACCTTCTCCACTCAGAAGTGGTTCAACTTTAGAGGAAGATATGGCATGACCGGCACCTCAATGACAAACATTTCCAGCCGGGAGATTGGGCGTTGTTGTATGATTCCAGACATAAGGATTTCAAGGGGAAGCTGAGGACAAGATGGCTAGGACCATATGCAGTGGAGGAGTGTAATGACAATGGTTCTGTCCTTATTTGGACCATTGATGAGGAAGCCATCCCCATGCTCGTCAATGGGCATCGACTAAAGATCTACAGGAAACCTCTTGAAGGTAGGAGTTCATCAAAACTGTGGAAAAATCAGTGCTGGTCATAGAGAAGGGTTCTGCCTCTGTTTTGGGCATACCCTGAGCATCGAAAAATAATAATATTAATAATTAAAGAAAAAAAAATATCCTTGGGTGAAAACCTTTCTGAGGCACCCAAGGTAGATGGTAGGGGTGAAAACCTCATTGAGGCGCCCCTGATGTCTCTCTGAAAAAGAATTTGGAGTAAAAATACCCTTGGGTGAAAACCTCTCTAAGGCGCCCAAGGCAGATAGTAGGGGTGAAAACATCATTGAGGCACCCTTGCTGTCTCTTAAAAAAAAAAAAAACAGAGAAAAAGAAGAAGAAAAAAAAAGAAGAAAAGAAAAAGAAGGAGGCAGAAACAGAAAAACAGGCTTAATCTTTGGAAATTGATGCAGGTTGCAGGTATTCGATGAAAAAAGGAGGCCTCTCAACTCAAGGACAAGGGTCCCTACCATGCTACCAAGCAACCTCACAAGCACTCCCTCCATAAACACTCATCTCTTCCAAGGTTTGGGCGCAATGTGGTCATAGTTTAGCCTTCTACAGGAAGCTACAGGACTTTCTACAGGAAGTTCTGTATTTCTACAGGAAACATCCTGTAGAACTTTTGAATGGGCCAGGACCATCTATGAAGAAGAATTTGAAGCTTGAAGTCTGATGGGGAGGCATGCAACCATTTTTTTTTCTCCATCCCCCACTGTTGTCACCTCCTTTCACCACCATTGCTGCCATATGATTGAAATACCTGCACAGTCATACTAGAACGTTGGTTTCTCAGAAAAATAATTTTTTTAGTGGGAAATAAAACATGTAGAGGCTCAACGCGTTACCTGTCAAGGAAATCTAAGGACCCTGCACCTGTGAACGTGACTCCAGTATTTAGGCATGCACTCCAGGAGAAGAGACGACTACAGGATGTCCTACAGGAATCTTGTAGCAGTTGATCCGACTAGAGCACATACCATGGAGTCACCCGCAGCTCATGAAGTCGGTGCATGCAATATTCACAGCCAGGAAACTGGTCTCGTAACCAACAGTAGTCAATGAAGAGGAGCTCCCGTGCCTGTGCATGAAGCAGTAGCAAGTGGATCCATCATCCCTCATCCTGAAGCCTGAGAAAAATCACGTCCACGGCCGTACAGGTAAGTGCCTCACCCTGTTTCGTCAAATTACATAAGCTATACTCTAAAATGTGCGTAACTATGGAAATGAATAGATTGAAAAGGTCGGGTATCCATTCAACTGGCCACCACAACCAGTCCGACGGCCTCGTCGATTCCGAAAGGCTTTGGTTTTGTCGAAAAGACAGGAAATGGACATGTGGGAAGCTTCCAGTCGGAGAGAAGCGATGATCTAACAGGAATGGCGGTGGTAGATATACAGGGAAGGATTTGGCAGTCAGGCATACATGCAGCGGAATGATAGCGGTGATGTCGGCCAACGGGCCGATGGGGACAACTCACCCCGCGCCACGAATTCCATAGAAATTCAAATCAGCCAACTGAATCACTTATTGCGCACTACAGTCATTTATTTACAACCATTTCACAGCCGAGTACGCATCCTAAATTCTCTGAAGTCTGTTAACCTGAGTTCTCGACCTGTTCCAACGTCCTGTTGCTGCACAGGGGGTCCAGAACCACTGAAGCGCTCCCCAGAATCCGTGCACGACTCCTACGGGAAGCTGCGCTACAGGAAGCCCAACATTACGGAGGAATTTGGACTGTTCACATCGAAGGTGGCAATTCTGGAATGAGGTAAGCCTGAACATAGTTCTCCCATGCAATTGATTCGAAAGGTGGTGAAGTCTATGTATTGAAGGGGTAGGAAACCAGCAGCTCCAACCTCCATCCAAAGACCCAATTACCATTGAAGACACCCCTACCTCGCCAAAGGAGAAGTCCTCCTCCAAAGTATTAGTCACTTATGAGCGGGGGAGCCCAAGGACAACTACCTGGAGGGAGAGAATGGAAAGGTTAGCTTCAAAAACCCCTCTACAGGATGCTAAAGCCGTTCTACAGGAAACATTGGCCAGGCTCAAGGAGACCGAAAGAATGGAGGGGGAGGCAGCCAAATCACCACAAAGGGAAGAGGAGGTAGAGGACATTATGGAACCTAGCCCACAGCCCAGCTTGGGCTCTTATTATAACTTTTTGGAGGCCGGGAAAATCATTCCACAGAAATTCACAGTGCCGCTTTTCTTTGCACTGGAGGAAGAAAGAGTGAGGACCCACACATGGATGAGAATAGCTAAGTCTAAAGGAGTAGCAGATATAGGCCCCTTGGAGGAACAACTCAAGGAGGCAAGAAGAGAATTGGCTATGGCAAAACATGTGGGAAACTGCCAGCGAGTATTTCTACAGGAAGAGAATGAGAAGCTCAAACTGCAGCTACAAGGACAGAGGAAAGAAAGGGGCACAGCATCAGAGGACACCACAGCAGAACCTCAAGGCAAAGAAGGAATGCAAGCTGATCTTGAGGAACTAAACCAGCAACTACAGGAAAGAGAATTGCAAGCAAACATAGAGATACAAGCTCTAAAACAGCAGGTGCAAGAAAAGGAGGCACAACTGGCCTGCATGGCCAGTTGGGCTATGGACGCTCTACAATGTAGGCAGCCGGCCAAATCTTATGGCCTTTACCTACAGGACCAGTGGCTGCAATTCCAAATTAATGCATTGGCACAAAGGGGTATCTCCTAAATCGAAAACCCCCAGCAATTCACAGATTTATGCAACAGCAGCTCAACAGAGGACAAGGCCAAGCTATCAGAGTTCTACCTCCATAATTTGGCCCTTCCAAATGTAACTTCATGGGACCCCAACACAGTCGTGGGAGATATGCAGCTGATGACACTAACCTCATGGTTAAACCACGAAGAAAAGAGAGTGGCAGAGGTCAATGATGTTATGAACCGAGAGTTACATGAACCACTGTTGATTAGAGCAGAGCCAGGGGACCCCACCGTATTGATATCAGCCCACCAACACCTAGCAACCAACTCTTAGGCTTTATTAAAATACACGGATCAGTAGGCTCAGGCTATAGCACACTTTGAGGATATGGAGCGATTATTAGGGGACAATTGTGTTCATGCTTGCACCCGTAGGTGGAACACATTGTCCCACAGCCTCAAAATCAGGGAATATCACACTCCAACTAGAATGAGGGAGGCCCTGCATAGGTGCCTCTCTACAAGAAGTCCATGCAGAACCTCCAGGCCAGCTGGATCGGCCTCAAGCTAAGCCCACCTTTTCTTTTGGGATTGGTAGAAGGAAGCACAGAAAAAGAAGAGCATAAGCAGTGGGAAGAGCTGGAAAGGAAGGCCGTGTTCCATGACAATGAGGAGGATACTACTTCAGAAGCCTGGGATGTGAGAGTGGCGATTAAAGCAACGAAGAG